>CAWUFW010001272.1:0-600000 GCA_963921515.1 Calotriton arnoldi
CGTCTGTCTGTTGCTTTGTAAGTGGCTGCATGTGTTTGAGAATAGCTACATGAGTGTCTATATGAGTTATTGAATGCTTGTGTGAGTATCTGTATGGGTGCCTGAGTGTTTGTGTGGGAGGGGTGTGTGCGACTCTGTGCATAGATGTGTGAGTGGGTGATTCACTGGGTGGATGGTTTCAAGAGTGCATCTGTGATAGACTGTATGGGTGGGTAAGTGTGTGTAAGAGTGTGTTAGTGAGTGAATGTATGTCCCAGTGGTACATGTGTGAGTAACTACATATGTGAAAGGCAGTATATATGTGTGTTGGAGTATATAAATAGCTATAAGCAAGAGTGACTGATTGTGATAGTGGCTGTATGGATGAGTGTGTGCTTGTATCAGTGATTGTATAAGAGCGTAAGAATGTGCTAGTATTTGTATGAGTAAGTGAGCTGGTGTGTGTATAACTGTATAGGTGAGTAAATGGTAGTGTGTTTAATTATTTGCATGACTGACTAGGTGTGTGAGTACCTCTATGGATGAGTGGCGGTGTTTGAGTGTCTATATAGGAGTATGAGTGCATATGATAGTCCTGTACTGAGTGACCGTAAATATGAGTGACTGTTCGGGTGAGTGAGTGGATGTGTGTGTGTAGACCTAAGAATCAGTGAGTGGGTATGTAGTTATTGGTGTTGGAGTGTCTATGGTTTTGCGAATGGCAGTCTGTACTTTAGAGTGGGTGTATCAAAGGTTATATTAGGGTGTGAGAAGATGCATGAAATTATCACATGGATGATGTCATCAGTGATGTCATCAGTGATGTCATTTGAGATGTCATCAGTGATGTCATCAGTGATGTCACTGACCATGTCATGAGTGATGTAATATGTGACGTCATCAGCAGTGCATTGCGGGGCGTGAGTTATAGTTAGCTGGACTAACTATAACGGGGAATTTCACGGGTTTTGTACGAGTGCACTGTCCAACTAACTATAACTGTCCCTAAAACCTATGGTTTTTTCAGTGAATTTCAAAGGTTTTTTAAATGCTAATTTGTAACTATAACATCCCTGAAACCTATGGTTTTTTTCAGTGAATTTCAAAGGTTTTTTAAATGCTAATTTGTAACTATAACATGTCTGAAACCTACGGTTTTTTCAGTGAATTTCAAAGGTTTTGTAAATGACAATTTTTAAATGTATTAATTGTTATATAAATTTTTAAAATACTGATTTACTACATTTTTAGAAACAATTTTTTTTTACATATTTTATTATTTAAATTACATTGTAATTACATTATACATTACATTACAAAAATACTTTCTCAGAATGAATTACTTTAGTTTAAATACTTTGCACATAGGCAATAGACTTTTAAGTACAGTAGTTACAGTTGTTGCAATGTGCAACACATTTTCAAACACAATGCAACATTCAGCTCAATGTGAATTTCTAGTTAAATGCAATTAGTTACTTTATGGATTACTTTTCTAACCACAGGACTGGATCCTAGATTCAGTCCTGGCACATCTCCTGTAAACAGTTGAGTAAAAGCGTTTTGGTTACAGTCGTGATTTTTAAGGAATATTATTGTACTTTAAAAGTTGACACTTAGAAACTTTTTCTCATAGAATCACCAATGTTATCCTATGGAAGGAAATTCACTTAGCAGGTAAAAACTGTTATCGTTACTTTTTCTTACTCAGTGTTGGATCCTGGATCCAGCACTGGTGCATCTCCTGTAAACAGTTGAATGAATGCGTTTAAGTCATACAGGCGATTTTTAAGGAATATTTGTAGTTTGTGAAAATCGACACTTTGAAAGTTTTCTGCTGAAAACCAGACAATGGATTCCTATGTTAGAAAATATAAGTTACTGGTAAGTACGGTTAAAATTACTTTTCAGGGTCAGTGCTGGGCTAAAAGATGCAGCACTGGGTTCTCTCCTGATAACAGGTGAGTAAATTGGAATTCGTACTTTGGTTGATTTTAGAGGAATATTATAAAGTTCCAAAACTCCACACTTAGAAGAATTTCCAAGTGAAACCAGTCAATGTTAGCCTATGAAGGAAATTCAAGTTACCGGTAAGTACGGTTAAAATTAATTTTGAGGATCAGTACTTGGCTGAAAGATGCAGCACTGAGGTCTCTCCTGATAACAGGTGAGTAAATCAGAATCCGGATTTCGGCTGATTTTAGAGGAATATTTTAAAGTTCCAAAATCAACACTTAGAAACTTTTTCAGCAAAAAGCAGGCAATGATATCCTATGCAAGGAAATTCAAGTTACTGGTAAGTACGGCTAAAATTACTTTTGAGGATTAGTACTGGGCTGAAAGATGCAGCACTGAGGTCTCTCCTGATAACAGGTGAGTAAATCGGAATTCGTATTTCGGCTGATTTTAGAGGAATATTTTAAAGTTCCAAAACTCCACACTTAGAAGAATTTCCAAGTGAAACCAGTCAATGTTAGCCTATGAAGGAAATTCAAGTTACCGGTAAGTACGGTTAAAATTACTTTTCAGGACCAGTACTGGGCTGAAAGATGCAGCACTGAGGTCTCTCCTGATAACAGGTGAGTAAATCGGAATTCGTATTTCGGCTGATTTTAGAGGAATATTTTAAAGTTCCAAAACTCCACACTTAGAAGAATTTCAAAGTGAAACCAGTCAATGTTAGCCTATGGAAGGAAATTCAAGTTACTGGTAAGTACGGTTAAAATTACTTTTCAGGACCAGTACTGGGCTGAAAGATGCAGCACTGAGGTCTCTCCTGATAACAGGTGAGTAAATCGGAATTCGTATTTCGGCTGATTTTAGAGGAATATTTTAAAGTTCCAAAACTCCACACTTAGAAGAATTTCCAAGTGAAACCAGTCAATGTTAGCCTATGAAGGAAATTCAAGTTACCGGTAAGTACGGTTAAAATTACTTTTCAGGACCAGTACTGGGCTGAAAGATGCAGCACTGAGGTCTCTCCTGATAACAGGTGAGTAAATCGGAATTCGTATTTCGGCTGATTTTAGAGGAATATTTGCACAATGGTGAAGGGAGGGGCGGGGCCTCAGGTGACATCTGTGCAAACGCGCCCGTTGCGCGTTTTAAGTTGGGGGATTAAGTCCCCTTGAATCCTGAGGGTCCCTAGGGGCCAACTAGCCCACCAGGAACCTCCAATATGCGCCAGGGGCTGCGTTGCAGAGGCGTGTAGAGAGGCCACACCCCTTTTACACCTCTCTGCAACGCAGCTCTGTGGCGCTTTCTGGATGTACCTGTTGGGCTAGTTGGCTCCCAGGGACCCTCAGGATTGAAGGGATTTAATTCTCCATCTTAAAACGCGCCACGGGGCCTGTTTGCACACATGTCACCTGAAGCCCCGCCCCTCCCTTCACCACTGTGCAAACGCGCCCGTGGCGCGTTTTAAGTTGGGGATTAAGTCCCCTTGAATCCTGAGGGTCCCCGGAGTCCAACTAGCCCACCATATACCTCCAAAAGCGCCACAGAGCTGCGTTGCAGAGAGGTGTAAAAGGGGCATGGCCTCTGTACACCTCTCTGCAAGGCAGCCCCTGGCGCATACTGGAGGTACCTGGTGGGCTAGTTGGCCCCAAGGACCCCCAGTATTCAAGGGGATTGTTCCCCTCTGCAAACGCGCCAGGGCGCGTTTGCAGAGTGGTGAAGGAAGGGGCGGGGCCTGCGGGCCCGATCGTTTTTAAAATGTTTTTTTTTTCTCCCCTGAAGGGGGGCTGTGTAGCCCCCTTCCTTTTTCTTTTTTGGGCCCTGGGGACCCCATCCCCCAGGGCCTTACCCCTTTTAAAATTACCTTTAAAAAAAAAAAACGGGAAGGGGGCCGCGTGGCCCCCTTCCCTTGGCCTGTATTGGCCCCGGGGACCCCATCCCCGGGGCATGGCCTCTATATTTTTTTTTTGAGGGGGCAGCGTGGCCCCCCTCCTCTGGCCATTTAAGGCCCCGGGGACCCCATCCCCCGGGGCCGGCCTTTCCTTTTAAAAAAAATTTTTTGCTCTTTTTTGGGGAGGGGGCCGCGTGGCCCCCTCCCGAGCCACTACTTGCCCCGGGGACCCCATCCCCCGGGGCTGGCCCTCTCCGTTGGGGACTGTGGGGGGTCCCCAATCCCCCACAGTCCCGCCGGCTCCCCACGTCCCTTGGGAGCCGGCATTGCTGTTCCACATGGGGAGCAGCTGACATGCTGCTCCCCATGTGGAAAAGCAATCGCTTTGGATATTGGAAGAGAGAGCAGGTTTCCTGCTCTCTCTTCCAATATCCAAAGCAGTTTGCTATGGCAGGACGGGAGCCGCGAGGCTCCCGTCCTGCCATAGCAAACTACAGTGTCCCGGGGTAGGCACCCCGGGACACTGCAGGAGCCGGCCCTGGGGGTGGTGGTCCCCAGGGCCATCAAGGGCTCCAGGAGGGGGCCGCGCGGCCCCCTCCCTACATCAGCACAGCCCCGGGAGGTGGTGGTCCCGGGGCTTCGGGGTCCAAAACGGACCCCCATTTTAATTTGTTAGTGCCCCGGGAGGTGGCGGTCTCGGGGCGTGTGGGGGCTGGAGCCCCCACACAGGTTGTTTAATTTTTAAAAAAAGCCCGGGGAGGTGGTGGTCCCGGGGCTGCGGGAGGGCTCAGAGCCCTCCCGCACCATTTTAAAAGAAAGCCCCGGGGGGTGGCGGTCCCCGGGGCTTGGAGGCCCTTGAGGCCCCCATACATAAAATAAACTCCCCAGCATGCCCCCGGGACTTGGGCCACCCGGGGGCAAAATACAATCGAGCGCGGGAGACCGCGCTTCGATTTTTTTTTCCGGCAGGATTCGCGCACCCTGAGCGCATTCTGCCGATTTTTTTAAAAAATGCTTTTTTGCCCAGGGGGTCCTTGTGGGACCCCTGAGCAGGCCTAGGGGTTAGGGTGTTTCTACCCTGCCCCCTTTGTGCGTTTTGCACACTTGTTTCTTTTTTTCTCGGCGGGATACGCACACCCTAAGCGCATCCCGCCGATTTAAAAAAAAAAATCTTTTTCTGCCCAGGGGTCCTTGTGGGACCTCCTGAGCAGACCTAGGGGTCAGGGTGTTTCTACCCTGCTCCCTTTGCGCCTTGCGCACTTGTTTCTGTCCCTCGGTTCTACCGAGGACAAAATGGCTGCCAACACTTCCTGAATCGGAATGTTGACAGCCAGCTGACAGCCAATTAGCATGCAGCTCGTGATCGGGACGGTGCGCGCAGGGTGCGCTGAGGGTACGCGTATCCGACGCGCCCATAGATATATATGTACTTTTACTTTTGATTTTCTCAGGAACTACTGAACGGATTTACACCATTTAAGCAAAGGCACCAGTCTGAACCAAGGACTACCTCTTTGCCAAATTTGGTGTAATTCCGTTCAGCAGTTCGGGCTGTAGCTGCGACTAAAGGTTCCTATGGAAAAATGAATGGGGAAACGCGTTTTGGGACCCCCTTTTTCTCGGCCCCCGCTTCACGTATCACCCCGAGACTTTCAGGGTAGGAGCGGAGCGGAGCGCCCAACAAGTTGGAAACTTTCACGAAGATTCGTCAACCGGCGCCAACGTTATTTCAAATAGAATGTCGCGGATTTCCTATGGATAATAGGTTGTAACTATAACTATCTACTGGCGACCGCCAGTAGATAATATATATATATATATATATATATCTATATATATATATATATTTATATATATATATCCAACCACAAAGTTTGCCTGTTGAGGAAGACGCCACATCACAGGTAGGTTTTCGCCAAATATGTTTATTGCTGGAAGCAGCAGCGTGAGCATATCTCGGTCCACAAAATCAACAGCCAGTCCCAACGCGTTTCGTATTTCACTTCTTCAGGGGCTCAAGGCATTGAAGGCAACAGCAGGACAAGATTGGCGGCATCCTTATAACTTCCAAACACCCCGCCTCAGTGGGCGTGGCCCTCACTAGGGCCTGTTGGTACTTGTAGTGCCTACCGTTTAACTCCAGTGAGTAGCCTGCTGTTGTCCCTCAAAATAAACTTCGTATCATCACAGTGGATCATGGCACCAAGAGACAGTTCACATCCACCACAGGAATCACTTCAATAAACGGCACCCGTGCCATATGCAAATCCGCCGATTGACGGAATCGCTGGAACGCTGCAACAGCGCCAGGGCGTCCTCCGCAGCTCAGGCCAGCCGCTAACATCCAACCACGGGTGCCGTTTATTGAAGTGATTCCTGTGGTGGATGTGAACTGTCTCTTGGTGCCTCAACAGGCAAACTTTGTGGTTGGATATATATATATATATATATATTCACTGAAAAAAACGTAGGTTTCAGGCACGTTATAGTTAGAAATTGGCATTTAAAAAACCTTAGAAATTCACTGAAAAAACCAGAGGTTTCAGGGACGTTATAGTTAGTTGGACATTTCACTCGTACAAAACCAGTGAAATTCGGCCGTTATAGTTAGTTCAGCTAACTATAACTCACGCCCCCGCAATGTACTGCTGATGACGTCACATATTACATCATTCATGACATGGTCAGTGACTTCACTGATGACATCACTGATGACATCTCAAATGACATCACTGATGACATCACTGATGACATCATCCAGTGACTGTGTGTTTCTATAAAGTTTAAATTTGTTTTATATATATGCCAAGGTGTATTGAAGAATGAGTGGGTGTATAAGTGTCTGGATGTGAAGGATTTAGTAGGTGCGTGACTGTATAAGTGAGTGAGTGATTAAATGTGTCTTACTGAATGCATGGGTTAGTGACTAAACTGTGTGAATGTCTGTATCAGTGTGTCTGTTGTTGTGTAAGCTGCTGCATGGGTTGGTGAGTAGCTACATGAGTGTCTATATGGGTTATTGATTGGTTGCCTGAGTATCTGTATGGGTGCCTGAGTGTTTGTGTGGGTGGGTGGGGGTGTGTGTGACTTTGTGCATAGATGTGTGAGTGGGTGATTCACTGGGTGTATGGGTTTAAGAGTGTGTCTGTGAAGGGCTGTATGGGTGAGTGAGTGTGCGTATGGCTGTGTTGGTGAGTGAATGGATGTCTCAGTGGTATATGTGTGAGTAACTGCATATGTGAAAGGCAGTATATGTGAGTGTTGGAGTATATAAATGACTATATGTGAGAGTGAGTGATAGTGAGAGTGGCTGTATGGATGAGTGTGTGCTTGTATTAGTTATTGTATAAGAGTGTAAGTATGTATTTTAGAGTGGGTGTATCAAAGGTTATATTAGGGTATGAGGAGGTGCATCAGATTATCACGTGGATGATGTAATCAGTGATGTCATCAGTGATGTCATTTGAGATGTCATCAGTGATGTCACTGACCATGTCATGAATGATGTAATATGTGACGTCATCAGCAGTGCATTGCGGGGGCGCGAGTTATAGTTAGCTGAACAAACTATAACGGCCGAATTTCTCTGGTTTTGTACGAGTGAAATGTCTAACTAACTATAACGTCCCTGAAACCTGTGGTTTTTTCAGTGAATTTCTAAGGTTTTTTAAATGCTAATTTCTAACTATAACGTCCCTGAAACCTATGGTTTTTTCAGTGAATTTCAAAGGTTTTTTAAATGCTAATTTCTACTTATGCCTACAAAGGTAGGACATGTGCAGAAAGAGGACGAAAGGCGCAGAAAGAAGCAAGAGAAATGCAGAAAGAGACAACAGAAGTCCAGAAAGACGAAGAAAGGTACAGAAAGAAGCAAGAGATGTGCACAAAGAACCAACAGAGGAGCAGAAAGAGGCCTTGTTGCAAAGTCATCCTGTGCCCCCAACTTTTTGCTGACAGGTACTGGTGGAAACTGACTCTGACTAGCCAGGTCCGGAGCCAGTGCTATGCTGAAAGACACTTAGAATACAGTGAAAACACCTACATACACTAGGGTACACTATGGGTTAGGGTACCCCTGTGATTGGCATGCCTCCCCTGTATGGCCCTAGTACATAATAGGGCAGGGGGATTAAAACTACCTCTAACTAAGAGGTGCAGAAGGAGGCAAGAGAAGTGCAGAAAGAAGCAACACAGGTGCCGAAAGAGGCAAGAGGTGCAGAAAAAAGCAAGTGAAGTGCAGAAAGAGGCAAGTGAGGTGCAGAAAGAAGCAAGAGCAGTGCAGAAAGAACCAACAGAGGTGTAAAAAGAGGCAAAAGGGATGCAGAAAGGGGTAGGAGAGGTGCACAAAGAGGCAAGAGAGGTACAGAAAGAGGCAGGAGGGGTGCAGAAAGAGGGAAGAGAAGTGCAGAAAGAGGCAAGAGAATTGCTGAAAGAAGCAACAGAGGTGTAGAAAGAAGCAAGAGAAGTGCAGAAAGAGGCAAGTAAGGTGCAGATAGAAGCAAGAGCAGTGCAGAAAGAACCAACAGAGGTGCAGAAAGAGGGAAGAGGGGTGGAGAGAGAGGCAAGAGGGGTGCAGAAAAAGGTAGGATGGGTGCACAAAGAGGCAAGAGAGGTACAGAAAAAGGCAGGAGGAGTGCAGAAAGAAGGAAGAGAAGTGCAGAAAAAGCCAAGAAAAGTGCAGAAAGAGGCAAAAGAGGTACATAAAGAGACAACAGGGGTGCAGAAAGAAGCAAGACAGGTGCAGAAAGAAGCATGGAAAGTGCAGAATAAAACAACAGGGGTGCAGAAAGAGGCAAGAGAAGTGCAGAAACAGGCAAGGGAAGTGCACAAAGAGGCAAGAGAATTGCTGAAAGAAGCAACAGAGGTGTAGAAAGAAGCAAGAAAAGTGCAGAAAGAGGCAAGTGAGGAGCAAAAACAGGCAGGAAAGGTACAGAAAGAGGGAAGACGAGTGCAGAAAGAGGCAACAGGGGTGCAGAAAGAAGCAAATGAGGTGCAGAAAGAGGCAACAGACGTGCAGAAAGAGGGAAGAGAGGTGCAGAAAAAGGCAAGAAAAGTGCAGAAAGAGGCAAAAAAGGTACATAAAGAGACAACAGGGGTGCAGAAAGAAGCAAGACAGGTGCAGAAAGAAGCATGGAAAGTGCAGAATGAAGCAAAAGGGGTGCAGAAAGAGGCAAGAGAAGTGTAGAAAGGAGCAAGTGAGGTGCAGAAAGAGCCAACAGAGGTGCAAAAAGAGGCAAGAGAGGTGCAGAAACAGGCAAGAGGAGTGCACAAAGAGGCAAGAGAATTGCTGAAAGAAGCAACTGAGGTGTAGAAAGAAGCAAGAAAAGTGCAGAAAGAGGCAAGTGAGATGCAAAAATAGGCAGGAAAGGTACAGAAAGAGGGAAGACGAGTGCTGAAAGAGACAACAGGGGTGCACAAAGAAGCAAATGAGGTGCAGAAAGAGGCAACAGATGTGCGGAAAGAGAGGTGCAGAAAAAGGCAAGAAAAGTGCAGAAAGAGGCAAAAAAGGTACATAAAGAGACAACAGGGGTGCAGAAAGAAGCAAGACAGGTGTAGAAAGAAGCATGGAAAGTGCAGAATGAAGCAACAGGGGTGCAGAAAGAGGCAAGAGAAGTGCAGAAACAGGCAAGAGAAGTGCACAAAGAGGCAAGAGAATTGCTGAAAGAAGCAACAGAGGTGTAGAAAGAAGCAAGAAAAGTGCAGAAAGAGGCAAGTGAGATGCAAAAACAGGCAGGAAAGGTACAGAAAGAGGGAAGACGAGTGCAGAAAGAGACAACAGGGGTGCAGAAAGAAGCAAATAAGGTGCAGAAAGAGGCAACAGACATGCAGAAAGAGCGAAGAGAGGTGCAGAAAAAGCCAAGAAAAGTGCAGAAAGAGGCAAAAGAGGTACATAAAGAGACAACAGGGGTGCAGAAAGAAGCAAGACAGGTGCAGAAAGAAGCATGGAAAGTGCAGAATGAAGCAACAGGGGTGCAGAAAGAGGCAAGGGAAGTGCAGAAACAGGCAAGAGAAGTGCACATAGAGGCAAGAGAATTGCTGAAAGAAGCAACAGAGGTGTAGAAAGAAGCAAGAAAAGTGCAGAAAGAGGCAAGTGAGATGCAAAAACAGGCAGCAAAGGTACAGAAAGAGGGAAAACGAGTGCTGAAAGAGACAACGGGTGCACAAAGAAGCAAATGAGGTGCAGAAAGAGGCAACAGACGTGTAGAAAGAGGGAAGAGAGGTGCAGAAAAAGCCAAGAAAAGTGCAGAAAGAGGCAAAAGAGGTACATAAAGAGACAACAGGGGTGCAGAAAGAAGCAAGACAGGTGCAGAAAGAAGCATGGAAAGTGCAGAATGAAGCAACAGGGGTGCAGAATGAGGCAAGAGAAGTGCTGAAACAGGCAAGAGAAGTGCACAAAGAGGCAAGAGAATTGCTGAAAGAAGCAACAGAGGTGTAAAAAGAAGCAAGAAAAGTGCAGAAAGAGGCAAGTGGGATGCAAAACAGGCAGGAAAGGTACAGAAAGAGGGAAGACGAGTGCAGAAAGCGACAACAGGGGTGCAGAAAGAAGCAATTGAGGTGCAGAAAGAGGCAACAGACGTGCAGAAAGAGGGAAGAGAGGTGCAGAAAAAGGCAAGAAAAGTGCAGAAAGAGGCAAAAAAGGTACATAAAGAGACAACAGGGGTGCAGAAAGAAGCAAGACAGGTGCAGAAAGAAGCATGGAAAGTGCAGAATGAAGCAACAGGGGTGCAGAAAGAGGCAAGAGAAGTGTAGAAAGGAGCAAGTGAGGTGCAGAAAGAGCCAACAGAGGTGCAAAAAGAGGCAAGAGAGGTGCAGAAACAGGCAAGAGAAGTGCACAAAGAGGCAAGAGAATTGCTGAAAGAAGCAACAGAGGTGTAGAAAGAAGCAAGAAAAGTGCAGAAAGAGGCAAGTGAGATGCAAAAATAGGCAGGAAAGGTACAGAAAGAGGGAAGACGAGTGCTGAAAGAGACAACAGGGGTGCACAAAGAAGCAAATGAGGTGCAGAAAGAGGCAACAGACGTGCAGAAAGAGGGAAGAGAGGTGCAGAAAAAGGCAAAGAAAAGTGCAGAAAGAGGCAAAAGAGGTACATAAAGAGACAACAGGGGTGCAGAAAGAAGCAAGACAGGTGCAGAAAGAAGCATGGAAAGTGCAGAATGAAGCAACAGGGGTGCAGAAAGAGGCAAGAGAAGTGCAGAAACAGGCAAGAGAAGTGCACAAAGAGGCAAGAGAATTGCTGAAAGAAGCAACAGAGGTGTAAAAAGAAGCAAGAAAAGTGCAGAAAGGGGCAAGTGAGATGCAAAAACAGGCAGGAAAGGTACAGAAAGAGGGAAGACGAGTGCAGAAAGCCACAACAGGGGTGCAGAAAGAAGCAAATGAGGTGCAGAAAGAGGCAACAGACGTGCAGAAAGAGGGAAGAGAGGTGCAGAAAAAGGCAAGAAAAGTGCAGAAAGAGTCAAAAGAGGTACATAAAGAGACAACGGGTGCAGAAAGAAGTAAGACAGGTGCAGAAAGAAGCATGGAAAGTGCGGAATGAAGCAGCAGGGGTGCAGAGAGAGGCAAGAGAAGTGTAGAAAGGAGCAAGTGAGGTGCAGAAAGAGCCAACAGA
Organism: Calotriton arnoldi; assembly: GCA_963921515.1. NCBI lineage: Eukaryota > Metazoa > Chordata > Amphibia > Caudata > Salamandridae > Calotriton > Calotriton arnoldi. Next base: position 11,430 of record CAWUFW010001272.1, read on the forward strand.
GGTGCAAAAAGAGGCGAGAGAGGTGCAGAAACAGGCAAGAGAAGTGCACAAAGAGGCAAGAGAATTGCTGAAAAAAGCAACAGAGGTGTAGAAAGAAGCAAGAAAAGTGCAGAAAGAGGCAAGTGAGATGCAAAAACAGGCAGGAAAGGTACAGAAAGAGGGAAGACGAGTGCAGAAAGAGACAACAGGGGTGCAGAAAGAAGCAAATAAGGTGCAGAAAGAGGCAACAGACGTGCAGAAAGAGGGAAGAGAGGTGCAGAAAAAGCCAAGAAAAGTGCAGAAAGAGGCAAAAGAGGTACATAAAGAGACAACAGGGGTGCAGAAAGAAGCAAGACAGGTGCAGAAAGAAGCATGGAAAGTGCAGAATGAAGCAACAGGGGTGCAGAAAGAGGCAAGAGAAGTGCAGAAACAGGCAAGAGAAGTGCACATAGAGGCAAGAGAATTGCTGAAAGAAGCAACAGAGGTGTAGAAAGAAGCAAGAAAAGTGCAGAAAGAGGCAAGTGAGATGCAAAAACAGGCAGCAAAGGTACAGAAAGAGGGAAGACGAGTGCTGAAAGAGACAACAGGGGTGCACAAAGAAGCAAATGAGGTGCCGAAAGAGGCAACAGACGTGCAGAAAGAGGGAAGAGAGGTGCAGAAAAAGGCAAGAAAAGTGCAGAAAGAGGCAAAAGAGGTACATAAAGGATCAACAGGGGTGCAGAAAGAAGCAAGACAGGTGCAGAAAGAAGCATGGAAAGTGCAGAATGAAGCAACAGGGGTGCAGAAAGAGGCAAGAGAAGTGCAGAAACAGGCAAGAGAAGTGCACAAAGAGGCAAGAGAATTGCTGAAAGAAGCAACAGAGGTGTAAAAAGAAGCAAGAAAAGTGCAGAAAGGGGCAAGTCAGATGCAAAAACAGGCAGGAAAGGTACAGAAAGAGGGAAGACGAGTGCAGAAAGCGACAACAAGGGTGCAGAAAGAAGCAAATAGGTGCAGAAAGAGGCAACAGACGTGCAGAAAGAGGGAAGAGAGGTGCAGAAAAAGGCAAGAAAAGTGCAGAAAGAGTCAAAAGAGGTACATAAAGAGACAACGGGTGCAGAAAGAAGGAAGACAGGTGCAGAAAGAAGCATGGAAAGTGCAGAATGAAGCAGCAGGGGTGCAGAGAGAGGCAAGAGAAGTGTAGAAAGGAGCAAGTGAGGTGCAGAAAGAGCCAACAGAGGTGCAAAAAGAGGCAAGAGAAGTGCAGAAACAGGCAAGAGAAGTGCACAAAGAGGCAAGAGAATTGCTGAAAAAAGCAACAGAGGTGTAGAAAGAAGCAAGAAAAGTGCAGAAAGAGGCAAGTGAGATGCAAAAACAGGTAGGAAAGGTACAGAGAGGGAAGACGAGTGCAGAAAGAGACAACAGGGGTGCAGAAAGAAGCAAATGAGGTGCAGAAAGAGTCAACAGACGTGCAGAAAGAGGGAAGAGAGGTGCAGAAAAAGCCAAGAAAAGTGCAGAAAGAGGCAAAAGAGGTACATAAAGAGACAACAGGGGTGCAGAAAGAAGCAAGACAGGTGCAGAAAGAAGCATTGAACGTGCAGAATGAAGCAACGGGTGCAGAAAGAGGTAAGAGAAGTTCAGAAACAGGCAAGAGATGTGCACAAAGAGGCAAGAGAATTGCTGAAAGAAGCAACAGAGTTGTAGAAAGAAGCAAGAAAAGTGCAAAAAGAGGCAAATGAGATGCAAAAACAGGCAGCAAAGGTACAGAAAGAGGGAAGACGAGTGCTGAAAGAGACAACAGGGGTGCACAAAGAAGCAAATGAGGTGCAGAAAGAGGCAACAGACGTGCAGAAAGAGGGAAGAGAGGTGCAGAAAAAGGCAAGAAAAGTGCAGAAAGAGGCAAAAGAGGTACATAAAGAGACAACAGGGGTGCAGAAAGAAGCAAGACAGGTGCAGAAAGAAGCATGGAAAGTGCAGAATGAAGCAACAGGGGTGCAGAAAGAGGCAAGAGAAGTGCAGAAACAGGCAAGAGAAGTGCACAAAGAGGCAAGAGAATTGCTGAAAGAAGCAACAGAGGTGTAAAAAGAAGCAAGAAAAGTGCAGAAAGGGGCAAGTGAGATGCAAAAACAGGCAGGAAAGGTACAGAAAGAGGAAGACGAGTGCAGAAAGCGACAACAGGGGTGCAGAAAGAAGCAAATGAGGTGCAGAAAGAGGCAACAGACGTGCAGAAAGAGGGAAGAGAGGTGCAGAAAAAGGCAAGAAAAGTGCAGAAAGAGTCAAAAGAGGTACATAAAGAGACAACGGGTGCAGAAAGAAGTAAGACAGGTGCAGAAAGAAGCATGGAAAGTGCAGAATGAAGCAGCAGGGGTGCAGAGAGAGGCAAGAGAAGTGTAGAAAGGAGCAAGTGAGGTGCAGAAAGAGCCAACAGAGGTGCAAAAAGAGGCAAGAAAGGTGCAGAAACAGGCAGGAGAAGTGCACAAAGAGGCAAGAGAATTGCTGAAAAAAGCAACAGAGGTGTAGAAAGAAGCAAGAAAAGTGCAGAAAGAGGCAAGTGAGATGCAAAAACAGGCAGGAAAGGTACAGAGAGGGAAGACGAGTGCAGAAAGAGACAACAGGGGTGCAGAAAGAAGCAAATAAGGTGCAGAAAGAGGCAACAGACGTGCAGAAAGAGGGAAGAGAGGTGCAGAAAAAGCCAAAAAAAGTGCAGAAAGAGGCAAAAGAGGTACATAAAGAGACAACAGGGGTGCAGAAAGAAGCAAGACAGGTGCAGAAAGAAGCATTGAACGTGCAAAATGAAGCAACAGGGGTGCAGAAAGAGGCAAGAGAAGTTCAGAAACAGGCAAGAGATGTGCACAAAGAGGCAAGAGAATTGCTGAAAGAAGCAACAGAGGTGTAGAAAGAAGCAAGAAAAGTGCAAAAAGAGGCAAGTGAGATGCAAAAACAGGCAGGAAAGGTACAGAAAGAGGGAAGACGAGTGCATAAAGAGACAACAGGGGTGCAGAAAGAAGCAAATGAGGTGCAGAAAGAGGCAACAGACGTGCAGAAAGAGGGAAGAGAGGTGCAGAAAAAGGCAAGAAAAGTGCAGAAAGAGGCAAAAGATGTATATAAAGAGACAACAGGGGTGCAGAAAGAAGCAAGGCAGGTGCAGAAAGAGGCATGGAAAGTGCAGAATGAAGCAACAGGGGTGCAGAAAGAGGCAAGAGAAGTGTAGAAAGGAGCAAGTGAGGTGCAGAAAGCGCCAACAGAAGTGCAAAAAGAGGCAAGAGAGGTGCAGAAACAGGCAAGAGAATTGCTGAAAGAAGCAACAGAGGTGTAGAAAGAAGCAAGAAAAGTGCAGAAAGGTGCAAGTGAGATGCAAAAACAGGCAGGAAAGGTACAGAAAGAGGGAAGACGAGTGCAGAAAGAGACAACAGGGGTGCAGAAAGAAGCACATGAGGTGCAGAAAGAGGCAACAGACGTGAAGAAAGAGGGAAGAGAGGTGCAGAAAAAGGCAAGAAAAGTGCAGAAAGAGGCAAAAGAGGTACATAAAGAGACAACAGGGGTGCAGAAAGAAGCAAGACAGGTGCAGAAAGAAGCATGGAAAGTGCAGAATGAAGCAACAGGGGTGCAGAAAGAGGCAAGAGAAGTGCAGAAACAGGCAAGAGAAGTGCACAAAGAGGCAAGAGAATTGCTGAAAGAAGCAAGACAAGTGCAGAAAGAGGCAAGTGAGATGCAAAAACAGGCAGGAAAGGTACAGAAAGAGGGAAAACGAGTGCAGAAAGAGACAACAGGGGTGCAGAAAGAAGCAAATGAGGTGCAGAAAGAGGCAACAGACGTGCAGAAAGAGGGAAGAGAGGTGCAGAAAAAGGCAAGAAAAGTGCAGAAAGAGGCAAAAGATGTACATAAAGAGACAACAGGGTGCAGAAAGAAGCAAGGAAGGTGCAGAAAGAGGCATGGAAAGTGCAGAATGAAGCAAGAGGGGTGCAGAAAGAGGCAAGAGAAGTGTAGAAAGGAGCAAGTGAGGTGCAGAAAGAGCCAACAGAGGTGCAAAAAGAGGCAAGAGAGGTGCAGAAACAGGCAAGAGAATTGCTGAAAGAAGCAACAGAGGTGTAGAAAGAAGCAAGAAAAGTGCAGAAAGGGGCAAGTGAGATGCAAAAACAGGCAGGAAAGGTACAGAAAGAGGGAAGACGAGTACAGAAAGAGACAACAGGGGTGCAGAAAGAAGCACATGAGGTGCAGAAAGAGGCAACAGACGTGTAGAAAGAGGGAAGAGAGGTGCAGAAAAAGGCAAGAAAAGTGCAGAAAGAGGCAAAAGAGGTACATAAAGAGACAACAGGGGTGCAGAAAGAAGCAAGACAGGTGCAGAAAGAAGCATGGAAAGTGCAGAATGAAGCAACAGGGGTGCAGAAAGACTTCTTGTGTTCTTTGTTTGTCCCCGGATAATTCTAGAGCCGCCCCTCTCTCGCGGCGAAAACTGGATGGCACCTGAGTCTTTCTTCGCTTCCAGTATAGCGCGAAGAGAGCAGCTATATTGGGAAGGCCCCTCGGGCTGTCTTGTTGACTAGAGAAGTTCGCCTCTTTTTGTGCCTATGGGAATCTTGCTCAGATCATATGCCCATGTTGAAAACACATTCAGTTCGGCACTTCATATGGACACCGAACGACTCTTCTACTAGAACAACGAGTTAAACTACAGAGTTGAGCAAGAAACGCGGGCGAAGTCTGAAAAGGGAACCCTTGCAACCTGGCAGCATCTGGAATGAAAACAAATATTAAAGCAAAGTGATCAGTCTGCTCAAGTTCTGTATGCTATCTAATTATGAAACAATTCCTAAAGGCGTTCCTTCAGCATTACAAAAAGGGATGTGTGACTACGATAAAAAAAAAAAAAGACATATTTAAAGTATTTGCTGTGATTTTAAATGGTATGTGTATGCTTTGCTAGTTGGCGTTTGGTAATGTTCACATCTGTTCCCCAACGTGTTATCTTTCTTTCCGGTAAATAGGAAAAATACGAATTAACGCGTGAGCGATACCCACATTTGACTACAACATCTTGCATTTTACAAACAATGCCATCTGAGTTGTCAATTTTTATTTGGAAATTTGGTGAAGATAACTATTTATCACACAGAAGTCACGTTGGTACAAAGTACACCTTGGCACAACAGATCGATCGCCTCACAGGGGCTGGCACTGCGGAGCTCCTGAGAGCTGCTTCGCTGGTAATGGATGGCTGCGGGTTAGAGCGGATGAGGCCGCCCGCCAAGCCTGCCCGCTCCCCGCAGCCTGCCGGCTGTGGTGAGTGACTGCGCAGCCAGGGAGGCCTGCTGAGGGGCGGCCACCAGCCGCTGCGCCGCCGCCCTCCTCCAGCAGATGACAAACCGCCTGCAGGAGACCGAGGTAGCTCGGCTTCTGTCAGAGCTCTGCTTTGCAGCTGTTCTGTTGAAATCGCAAGCAGGTGGTGTGTACTTTACACCTTTACCTGTGTGGGGTCGGCAGGGATATGATGTCCTCTGTACAGTTTCATCCACTTACAAGGTCCCAAAGGCGAGACCTATTTCTTTTACCTTTTTATTTCTCCCTCCCTCCGAGGCACAAGATGGCTGCCAACACTTCCTGGTTTGAAGTGTTGGCAGCCAATCAGAGGCAAGCTCGTGCTTGTGTGGTTAGGCTCCGCCCAGATATCGAAAGTTTTCTTTTTTTTTATTTCTCAGGAACTACTGAACGGATTTACACCATTTAAAAAAAAGTCGCTTTCTGAACCAAGCGCTACTTTTTTGCCAAATTTGGTGTAATTCCGTTCAGCAGTTCGGGCTGTAGCTTTGTCTAAAGTTTCCTTTGGAAATTAACATGGAGAAAACGCGTTTTGGGACCCCCCTTTTTTCTCGGCCCCCGCTTCTCGAATCAGCCCGAAACTTTCAAGACAGGAGCTGACTGGAGCACCCCACTAGTTTTGAAAATTTCGCGAAGATTCGTCAAACGGCGCCAAAGATATTGGCAAATCAAAAAACGCTTTTCCTATGGAAACTAGGTTCTAACTATAACTACCTACTGGCGACTGCCAGTAGGTAATATATATATATATCCCCCAAAATACTTGTATCCCAAAAAACCCTCCAAAAACCCCAAAATTCAATTTCCCATTAAAAATAATAAATATTTACAACCCAAAAATAAAATAGATCCTAAACCCCTAGGACCCCTCCCCACTAAAACTGGAAGTGTACATGTTTGGAGAGAGAGAGAGAGAAATAAATATAACAAACATACATTCCCAATATATACTTTCCCTCCCCCCAAAAATACCCTCTCTGAAAAACCCATAATGTAATAGCCCATAAAAAGCAATAAATACCCTCACCCTAAAAAATATAATACTTTGTACCCCTAGGATCCACTACTAAGACTAAGGGGCCGATTCCGATTCAGGCCGGAAATCTCCCCGACCGAGCCGGACCCGGAGAGATTTCCGACCGAATCGGACCCTATCAGCCCGACCGACCGAACGCGGGCTCCCATTGACTCAATGGGTGCGAGGCAAACAAGGCGCCCCCTACAGCGGGTACGCGTTGAACCGACTCGCGCCGTACATGCACAGGTAGGGGGGACCCATGGGTCCCCCCTGTGTGCGACTCGCGCGGCTACGCGTACAGGGGGGTCCGACACGGACCCCCAAAGTGCGGCTCCGACAGCTCTTTGGAGCCAGACTGCGCGAGTCGGTCGGACTGGTCGAGGTGCGCATCGTACTTACCCGGCCGGTGAACCTCTCCATTGCGCGGTGCGAGTCGTCTCCGTGCGAGTCGGTCGGAGCGGTTAGGTCCCGCGAACGAGTCGGTCGGAGCGGTCGGGTTCTGCGAACGAGTCGGTCGGCGATTTCGCGAGCGCACGCATCGTACTCGCTCGCCCGGACGCACGTACGAATCGGTCGGGAAATATGGCTCCGAATCGGATCCGGTTAAGCCGAATCCGATTCGGTGCCCTACCGGCCGAGATCGAAATCGACCCCTCAGTGTGCAATTTAAAAAAAATATATATTACAATTATATATAAGTAGTACAAAAAATGACCACTCCCAAAATAATACTCACTCTTAAACACCACAAACTCATTCTAAAACCATTAACGTCTGGGGGTAGTAAGCCCCTCTGAACCTCCTTTCAACTCGTAACCAAAAATCCTAAAACATACCCCAAACCCATTCTAAAACCCTTTCCTTCTTTCTATTGAGGAGTATCTGCCAACCCCTTCTTAACCCAAAACCCTCAAACACACTGCAAACCCATACTAAAACACTTAGTTTCTTTCTTTGGGGGTGGGGGTGGGGGGGTAAATCCCTCCAACCCTCCTTTTAACTCTTGCACCACAAAACCATACTAAATCCGAACCTCCTGCTAACTCCCAACCCGATACCCTAAAAAAAAAAAAACAACATGTGAAACTTGTCCTTACCTATGTATAGTAAAGCCTCTTGTCACAAATTAATTCCCACATAAAAGAAAACGAGAGTGGCCCCTCTACTCCAAGAGACAGGGTGCTAATAATCTATTAAAAAAACAATTACTCTTGGAGAGCTTGTATTCCAATACTCAACTCACACACCTTGAGGCATTCAAATATTCCACCCACCAGTCTTGAAAGGGAAGGCCAAAACAATTTAAGATCATTCAGTATTTAATATTGTATCAAAAAGGTTTTTGATCATACATATGTATACAAAATCACAATAAAACAGTTAAAAACATTACATAAAAAGAATTTTTTCAACAAATATTAAAAACAATAAAGATTATCCAAGAGAGACAGAATATCAGTCATATACTTTTGTCATTGAAAGCGGTTAATTTGAAGAAATCAATCAAAATATTTGCATTATTTCATTGTCTATATGCAAGACATCGTTCCTCAAATTTAACCATGAAAAAAGAAGCGTTGACGTGTTTCGGTGGTACAAATCAGGATCAAGCCACCTTCCTCAGTACAGATGTTCCTCTGTATGGGCCAGGGATTCCCACGTGCCTATTCCTTTGATCGCAAAGTGATCTCTGTCACGAATTATACCCGGCCAGCATCATTCGCTCCCTTTTCGCAATTGTAGGGAGCGAACGATGCTGACCGGGTCTAATTCGTGACAGAGATAACATTGCGATCAAAGAAATAGGCACGTGGGGTGAATACTTCTACTGCTTCATCAAGCGGAGACATTAGAATCCCTGGCCCATACAGAGGAACATCTGAAAGATACCTCCATAATTATGATTGTATAATTTTATACGAATAAGGATTGTCATAGGAAGACTCCGACTGTATAGCGGGGTTCATTTATTTTAAATTTCGTTCCACACCTTTTAGGTGGGATATGTCAGACACTACCTCTTGTGGAAATCTTTAGGAGTCTTTCTATTAGGATTGACTACAGTTGAGAACAGTCGGGAAAACTGTGAATATTGATCTCACCTTTATGAATTAGGGAATCTTCTAGAGTATCTCGATGAGAGGGATTAATACTTTATTGTCCTGAGTAAGGTGGCTTGATCCTGATTTGTACCACCGAACCGCGTCGTCGCTTCTTTTTTCATGGTTAAATTTGAGGAACGATGTGTTGCATATAGACAATGAAATAATGCAAATATTTTGATTGATTTCTTCAAATTAATCGCTTTCAATGACAAAAGTATATGTCTGATATTCTGTCTCTCTTGGATAATCTTTATTGTTTTTAATCTTTGTTGAAAACATTCTTTTTATGTAATGTTTTTAACTGTTTTATTGTGATTTTATATACATATGTATGATCAAAAACCTTTTTGATACAATATTAAATATTGAATGATCTTAAATTGTTTTGGCCTTCCCTTTCAATATTGGTGGGTGGAATATTTGTATGCCTCAAGGTGTGTGGGATGAGTATTGGAATACAAGCTCTCCAAGAGTTATTGTGTTTTCTAATAAATTAATTCCCATCCAGGTCCTGGGCACGTCTAAGTCACAAAAGATCCCTATCATCTGTTTAGTCCTCCAGGATTCCACACTGTCTCCTGTTATCTCAAACCTATACAAGGACCCACTTGGTGCTCTACTCACAGATAACAGCATCAAGATTCACCATTATGCAGATGATACACAATTCTACTTGAAAGTCTCCTCAATTCTACTTGAAAGTCTCCTCTGCTTCAGGCATCCAACACCTGCACATCATCCAGACCTAGATGTCCAGGTCCCACCGGAAACTCAACCCCAACCACAACAAAAATCCAGTTACTTGCCAAGATAAATAAACAATATTCAGTACAATCCCGGCTTAGTGACAAGAATCCTGATGGCTTCCAACCCTAACTTTCACTGAATGGCAAGTTGTGAGAAAGTGCCCTCTTTCTGCATGGTAGCCCCCACTTTTTGCTGAACTGCTGATGTGCTATGACTGAGTGTGCCCTGGGCTCCTGCCAATCAGGTACCCAGGGCCTATGTTCTTTCCCTAAAACTGCATTGAAAACAAAACCCAATTGGCATCTCTGGCCATAGGCCAGTCCCTGGTATATGGTACCACAGGTACCCAGGGCACTGTGACCAGGGAAGGCCTCTAAGGGCTGTAGCACTTATTGTGCCACCCTTAGAGGTCCTGTACCTTTACACTGACACACTGCCTTTGCAGGCCGCGTGTCTTGGTGCAGAACAAAGTGAAGAGTCGTCATGGCACACATCCCTGTGTGCCATGCCTACAACCCACTGCCCTGGCATAGATCAGTCACCCCTCTAGCTGGGTGTCCTATACCAGTGGTGAGGGTACAGGTGCATGAGCCTTGTACCCCTACAGTGTCTAAGTCCATTCTTAGACATTGTAAGTGCAGTGCTGCCATTAAGAGTATATGGTGCTGGGAGCTTGTCATTACGAACTCCACAGCACCATAATGGCTACACTGAAAACTGAGAAGTTTGGTATCAAACTTCTCAGCACATTAAACCGACACTGATGCCAGTGTGGGATTTAATGAAAAATGTACACAGAGGGCATCTTAGAGATGCCCCCTGAAAAACGATCTACCACTAGTGTCCAGGCTGAGTGGCTGCTTTCAGCTGCCACCACCAGACATGTTTCTGGACCCCTGGGTCGAAAGCCTGCTGCTCTCGGGGGCCTGAAACAATGCACATCCTGGGACGAGGTGCCAAGCCTCCTCCCCCAGGATGGGCAGGGTCCACGAAGGGGAAGCTTCAAAGGCTTGCCGCCTTTGTGAGCTTCGCAAAACCAAAGGGGATGATGGACGGAGTGTTGAACATTGCAAGCACTCACCCCCAGTCAACTGATCTGGGTTTAATCCATCATCATTCTTTAGCTCACTCCGCCACCCCAGTTCAGACATGGCCATATGCAAATCAGTCTGACCCTGTGCCTCATGGGAACAGTCCAGCCCGAACTGTCTTCCCTGGACCGGAAACAAGCATCCTGGGACCGGTTTCTGGCTTACAGCCGTCATCAGCCAGGCTATCTTGAATCCAGTGGCAAAGTGAGCAAGGGACCCACGTCTGGGCATACCCTGCCAACTTAGGGCGAACATAGCAAAACCAAAGGGGATGATGGACGGAGTGTTGAACATTGCATGCACTCAGGATGCTTGTTTCCGGTCCAGGGAAGACATGGCTTGGCAGTTCGGGCTGACTGAACTGGGGTGGCGGAGTGAGCTAAAGAATGATGATGGATTAAACCCAGATCAGTTGACTGGGGGTGAGTGCTTGCAATGTTCACCACTCCGTCCATCATCCCCTTCGGTTTTGCCTTTGTGAGCTTCCCCAGGCCACTTGCTGCTTTCAGCAACTGGTTCTGACCCCCACTTTGGGCGGGAGAACCGGCGGGAAAAACAAGTGAAGAAGAGAGGTGTGCCCACCTCTGCCAACTCCACCCCTCAGGTGGGGGAGGTGAGGTGAAGCACAACTCTCAGTCCCTGCCATCTTGCAGATGGGGGACCCAGCCAACCAGGGAAAGGCTTATGCCCCCCTCCCACTGGAGGGTGGCATAATAGGGGGTGTACCCACCCCAGGGAAGGGACCCATTGGTCTCAACCTTTTACCTACCGGTAACGCCCCTAAATCTAGTATTTAGGGGCACCCCTGAACCTTGCTTCCGCAGAAAAGAAACCTGAAGAAAAAGAAGGACCGAACAGCCGTGCCGAAGCTAACAAGAGGAGGACGCCCACTGGCTTGGCCCCAGCCCTACCGGCCTGTACCCACCTCGAACCTGCTCCAGCGAAATTCCGGTGTGTCCTGCAGCCAGCAACCTCGAGAAACCCGGAGGACCTGCCTGCCTTCCATCCCAAAGACTCTGTCTCCTGTGAACACCGGATTTGTTCATAAACAGACTCCAGCTCCGCAAGGATCCGCCGGTCTGCACCACTCTGCACCCGGCGCCCAATGCCCGAGTTTGAGTGGCCCAACACCAAGAGGAGGTCTCCCCGGAGATCTTGACCCGAGATCCGGTGACCCCTGACCTGCCTCAGTCTCCAGCCGACGCCTGCAGCCTCAAACCGGAAGGTCCCCCCAACCACGACCAGGAGCTGGTAAGAAGATCCGACCCTATAAGGCACCCCTGCACCCGATGCCCCACGGCCTTGGGTGGCCCACCCGACTGTGCCTAACCAACCCCCAGCATCCCAACTTACCTCTCCAAGTGATGGTCGCACCGAGAAGACCTTTGTCCCCGAGCCTGCAGTGTGTTTGCAAACCAGAGACTCCCCATTGAAAGCTTAAGGGCAACCGACGCCAAAACAGCACTCTGCACCCGGCCGCCCCAGTGCCGCTGAGGGTGCACCTTTTGTGCTGGCTTGAACCCCCATTTGCCCTGAGCTTAAGTCCAGGAGCTTTGCTCCCACAACCCAGTGGCCTGCTCGTCAGCAGCCACCAACCGGAGGCCTCCTATCCCCCACTGGATAACACTGGGCCTCAGCACTCTGCACCCGGCCGCCCTAGTGCGCTGAGGGTGTAACAAGAGTGCATCCTTGACCCTGGGGGACCCCTGAGGCTAACCCCAGAATACCAACTCCCACAACAAAGTACTTACCTGTTAACCGATAAAACTATTTTCCTCCATAGGATAACATTGACTGTTTTTCTATGAAAAGTTTCTAAGTGTGGAGTTGGAAAACCTAAGAAATCCTTTTAAAATTGTACTAAATAACAAAAACGCTTTTACTCACCTAATTACAGTAAATGTTCCAGTGCAGTATCCAGGTATACTGTACTGTGTAAGAAAAGTAATCTGCAAAGCAATCTACTGGTCATTTTACTAAAAAGCCTATACAAAGTATATGTACTGTATTTCTAAAGCATTGCATTTTCAGTAACAATACTGTAATCAAAACAAAGTGCATATACAATTGCAATCCAAACTGTGTTACAACTGCATTACTACTGTAAAGTATTTATTGCTTACCTGTGCCAGGCTTGCTTGGTTCTAGAAAATAAAATAACTAAAAGAATATTTTTATACACAAACAATTGGTCTGAAGTTCAGTCTTTGAGAGTGTGAATTCATTTGCTGACTGAGTGTGTACAACAAATGCTTAACGCTGTCCTCTGATAAAGCCTTACTGCTCGACCACACTACCACAAATAGAGAGTGAGGTGCTATCCACTTTACCTCTGCCTACCTTTTGGGTTCCACTGGACTCTGTGCACACTGTACCTCACTTTGGTATAGTATATACAGAGCCAGCTTTCTACACAAGTCACTTGGATTCACCCTGAAAATAAACCTCAACCCCAAGGAACACATTGCCAAAAAAAGAGGGCTTGGTACCAGTTCTCTCTTCTAAAGAAAGTCAAACCTTTTTTTCCAGAAAGCGAATTCGGAACTGCTTTTTAAGTCATCTTACTCTTTCATCTTGATGGAGGTAATGCCCTACATCATGGCCTCCCATATGCCACACTGGCACCCCTTATGATCAATTCACCTCCATCCTGATAAAACTCGATTGGGTCCCCTTGCCGGCCAAGTTTGCCATCTCTGGTGGATCTCAGCACACCCACAGCTGGGACACCATCAGACTACAGACTAAGGGGTGTAAAAATTTAAAAACATGAAAGCAGGCATTTTCTATGCACCGAGGATCTGGAACAACATCCCCATATCCATCAGGACCACTCCAATGTTGCTCCAAATTAGAAAAAAGTTGAAGACTCAACTCTTTAAGGAACACTACATCACAATGCATCAACCAGACAGCTCTCTCTTCTCTCACACATTGACTTTATGTTTGTCTTTGATCATGTGCAGCACTCCAGTGCCTTTTGGCTAGAGTCATTCTATAGAAATAGTGCATAAATACATAATGCATTACCATAGCATATGCATTGTAATTACATTGTAATAAAGGTACCACAATGTAATGCCACACTGTAAAGGTAACATACTGTGTGCTGCATTCTTGGGTCTAATACTTTAACAAACTGTTCCTATGCAAATCATATTCTCCCTGTGCTTCTGGACACTGATAATATGTTAGCACATTAAAACTGGCTTAATGGAAGAAATTCCAATGGCACTTTTCCAGTCCTGTACAGGGCCCAGCATGGTTTTCATTCACACATGCAGGGCTGTTTAACAGCAGGTGGATTTGCATCTCTAGCTGAAGGTGCTCTTGAAACTGCATTGTGCAGGACCCCACCTACACTGCACGTCCTCCCTCCCAGCCACCAATAGGTTCCAGCTCATAGAGGGTTCTTGTTCTTCAAGAGGGTTAAAAGTGAATTTTAGATATAGCATCAACTATCCAGGTAAATGCAAAGTTACTACAGCAATAAAATGAGAATATTTGGCGATCCTAGAAAACTGAAAGACTTTCTGGACTCTCAACTCAGACAGCATGGAAGCTAGCCAGGACACAAACTCTAATAATCATCACTCACGAAGCATTCTGACTACCTCGCTCTCTTGTATTTGAGTTCCCCTCTGCTGAAGCACAGTATGCCAACATATATCCCAATAAGTACTCAACCCTGATCGGGCTGTGACCTCATTCCACTGCCCACCACTGGTTAAGTAGTGCCCGCCTCAGCTACTATCACATGTAAGCAACCAAGTGTCTCTTGGCTCTCCTTGTTACTTCTCAGCACTCCACAGGCTTTCTTGGAATGTTCATTAAATGGAACGTGAAGGGCATCAACAGTCCTATTAAAAGAAAAAATACTCACCCACATAAAAAACTCTGATCCAATATAGTTTTTATTCAAGAAACCCATCCTAATGAACTTGATAACTTTAAACATAAGAGAAACTGGGTGAAAGAAGTTATTTTTCTATAGTCCTATCCCACAAAGCTGACGAGAATGGAAGATGGGTCAACACTACCATCTCAATTAGTGCAATTTCATACAAACGAATTAACCTATATTTACATGCCAAAAGCTACGTACACTTCTGATAAGAATCTTGCTAAAGAAACTCAACACCAACAATACCACACAGTAGGAGGAGACTGCAACTCCTACCAATATGTAATTCTAGGTAGGGAATCCTCCTCAAGGTACTTCCCCAACATATACCAAAATACATTTACTAAACTAATCCAAGAAGAGAAACCCACAGACATCTGGCATCTAGCAAATCCCACCAATCAGGAATTCACATTCTACTCAAACCTCCATAACTCCCACTCTAGATTTGACTACCTCTTTACTTCTCAACCCCTTCTAAACAATATCTCTGGTGCAAGCATCTGTTCAATAATGTTCTCTGACCATGCACCAATATCCAAGGAGACCATCTGGGACATATAGAAGGCCAAGAGGAAATCTTCTCACTGACACAAGAAAAAGGAAGGAAAAAGGCATGGAAGCTGTAGATACCATCTCGAAGATCAAGAAACTTGAAGATCGATTTATTAAAGACACAAAATGGACTACATACAACAAGCTTCTAAAACTCAAATTAGACTTCAAAAGAAAATAATACACATGGGTCTATGGTAGCAAAAGATGCTGATATTAGTAAGACATACAAAGAGTAAAAGAATACTACGTAAACTTATACACCAAAGAAAGAAAACCCACTGTAGAGAGCTTTGAGAAGTTCTTCTCATGACTCAATAAATCTCTCCACCCAAACCACAAAACATACACTACTAGAGTCTTGAACATGATATATCATGTGAGAGAAATCCTGAGTTGCATCAGAGTTCTTAAACATAAAAAGACTACCAGCCAAAAGGCTTCCCACTGGTATTTTATCAATCCTCAATTAAACAATAACCCCAAGACTCCTCTTGCTATTCAACTCCTTTAAGGAATCAAGTCTATCGACTGAAGCCGTCACTGAAGCCACAATCATTCTTATCCACAAGAAGGATAAAGATCCAAAGGACACTAAAAACTACAGTCTCATATCATTAATTAGTACAGACTGTAACATTCTATGAAAAACGTTTGTCAAAAGTTTAATTCAGTTCATCCACCTGCTAGTCCACCCTGATCAAACAGGCTTTGTCAAAGGCAGATTTGCAGTGTCAAATATCAGAATGTTTGCCAATGTTATTGCGTTTGATAGGATAGAATGGTCTTATCTATTCAGGGCTTTGGAATGGCATGGCCTCCCCATCAAATTCTTAAATTATGTTAACATCTTCAATGCTAACCCACAAGCATCTATTATGGCTAATGGCACTACCTCCTATTGGTTCAATCTATCACATGGCACCAGGCAGGCTTGTCCACTGTCCCTGCTCTTCTTTATCTTTCCACTTGAGCTTCTCTAAGAGAGAACCAGGAACAATAATGAAATAGAAGCTATTAAAATAGGACGAAAAACATGCAAAATCAGTTCTTATGCAGATGATATCCTACTCTTTATTAGCAATGCACAAAGCTCAACCCCTAGCATATTAAAGGAACTTGAAATCCATGCTGCACTCTCTTGAAACAAACTAAATCAAGATCATGGCATAATAACTTTAGACTAATTACTCAAACAGGACACAGCAAAACCCTCCATTTCAAACCTGCTATAGTCTGCCAGCTTCTGAAAAGAATAATTACTAAAAGTTTATGGGCCAGATGTACGACCCCTTTTTGTGGCCACAAACGGGAGATCCTCCCGTTTGCGACCGCAAAAAAGGTTAATGGCATGTACAAATGCTATTTTGCGAGTCACTGACTCGCAAAATAGCATTTGCGACTCTCTCTATTTGGAAGGTGCGTCCCTTCCTAATAGCGAGTCTGAATGCCATATACAATTGTTTTGCAACCGCAAAACACTCGCAGTTTACCACCTACTTTAAGTAGGTGGTAAACCACTCGCAAACGTTTGTGAGTATGTGAGAAAATATTTTTAAGAGCAGGCAGTGGTCACAGGGACCACTGCCTTTCCTTAAAAAAATGAAACTGAAAAGTTTCATTTTTCTTTTTTAAATGCATCCCGTTTTCCATTAAGGAAAACGGGCTGCATTAAAAAAAAAAAAAAAACCTGCTTTATTTAAAAGCAGTCCCAGACATGGTGGTCTGCTGACCCCAGCAGGCCACCATCCCTGGGAGTGCTAGCCAATGTTCCCTCTAACTTGTTTCCTCTCTGTGTGGCAGTGTAAGACCTCTGTGCACTACAGCCAAGTCTATGTGCACCAAGCAACTGATCATGCATGCAAGTGCAGCGCTCAGCTAAATAAATCTGTGGCAATCACCACTCCAAACGTTTGTTTACAACAGTGAAAACAGCTGCATTTAACACATACATCTCCATCTAATAGAGGTTTGCGACAGTTTTGCAATGTAGCTACACACCGTCATAACATAAATTGTTTACTCTAGTGGCACTTATTTTTTTTTTTTATATTCTTACACTCTAGGTTTAGTAAAACACAGGACTCAGAGGCTTTTATGATTATTAGATTTTCCTGAAGGTAAAGTGTCATGGTGACAGTGACCTAAAAGGGGTAGAGCTGGGTAATGCACCCTTTGTGGCCCCAGAATAGGGGGCTTTGGGTGGTGGTATTAGCTTCAGCAGCTTGCAATGAGAAACCATCCCCCTAAGTGAGCCTAATGGCAAACAAGTCATAAGGGACTAATGAATCGTCTTACCTGGAAGAGCATGAGCCTTTTCTCCATGAAGTTCTGGATTATCAGGATGATCATGGCCAGGTAGGACTACGGGCTCTTGGCATGACGTTGTTTGTTTTTCTTCCACTTTAGTTTCTCCTTCTGGCCCTGCTCCCTCCGAGTCTAGTCCCCTTACACCACCGAACCACCTCTCCCCAGGCTGACCTCCTTCATGGAATACAGGACCTCCATGGGTGCTAGGTCTGGGGTTCTTGAACTCCACACTATCCACTTTCTTAAAAATCTGTCCAATAACACCATCAGTGTCCACTCACTCCTAGACAGACCCGCTTAACCACTCTCTTCATTGACGCTGATGTCTGCTGAGCAACCATGAAGCTGGGACCACAGGTGAAAGCATTTGTCTCATTACACTGAGTCCCAACTAGGGCACATCATATTTTTTAATTGTTGAACGATTTTGAGAACTGCTTGACTTGGCTGTCAAAGTCAGGTTTAAAAGGGTACTGAGCTCAGACTGTGGCATTACTGAAAGCTTCTGCTGGTAATCCTTGAACCTAAAAATTGGGTGTCTGCATAAGGCGTCTCTATTTGCGACTTGATTGTGGGTTGAAATCCTACGAGAAAACGAGTAGGGTAAAAAAGGCTATGCAGTATGTAGCTAGTCATGAGAAGTGTGTCATTTTATACCCGACATTACAGTGGATGAATTTGTTGTGTTCCAGTACTCACTATCTCATTGGGGTTGGTTGTTAAATATGAATACAAAGAAAGTGATTTGTTAGCTCCCAACTACAAAAACTAAAATGCTAATTATGTCACTTTTAATTCAGTCTGCTGTATAACATAGAGGTGAAATTGTGCTGCACTGGTTACATACACACACATGTATTTCCTCCTGTGGGCAGGCCGAATCAAAGTAGACCGTTTAAGAAAATTGCATTAATACAGACCAGCCTAATCATATGTCAGTTCTGACTCCTCCGGTCAGCACTTGGTATGCTGGGATTTTTTTTTTAAATGCTGGGATTTTTGCATCCATGCAAGCTCAGGTTGTAAGGAGGTGTGTATAATGGGCCATGATGGAGAGCTCTGGAGTTGAGGCTGATAGAAGTGTGAGATTTGCAGAATGTCTTTCAGTGGCTCAGACTGGTGTTCAGAATACGGAGCATCCAATTGTTGGCCCCTCTGCAGAGCGCACAGAGCATTGGTGCCATTGTAACTGTGATTATATGCAAAAGCGTGAGAAGGAGGTACAAAGCACCTTAAACAGTGACTAGGAAAAAGTTAATGAAAATGCAGTTCTTAGCTATGATTGTGACACTGAAGACCACTCTGCCTTCAACAAACCACAGTTGCAGTTACTTTTCTTTTTGCCATGCTCGTTTTCGCGATTATCCACTTTTTTCATCCCACTTTAAGCCATGCTGACAAGTTTGATTTCTCTTTTCACTGGCAGCATGCTTGAGACATTATAAAATAGACTGGGGAGCAGCCCATTTGTGCCATGGAAACAGGCCCGGCTTCGGGAAGCTTTATCTGAATGGGCCAACGGTGCATTCAGGTGGGCCATGGCGGGCCCAATTTTTGTAGTTTCTGAAGGTAACCTTCAAGCCCTAGGTTACATCATATCTACTTCCAAACAGATACCATGATGCAAACATTAGATTCTGTGTGTATACTGAGCTTGTAGAGGGTAGGGTAGTGGTAAATTGAGCAAAGGTTAATTTTAGGGTTTAGGGGTGGGTAGTGGAAAAGGGATGTAAAGGTGAATATAGGGTTTAGGGGTGGGTAGCGGTAAAGAGATGCAAGCATTTTGTGCATTGTAGCCTTAGTTTGCTTCTATTAAATTAATTAGACAAACACCCGGAATATACCAATGTTTAAAGTGTAGGACTGGAATCAATGTCCATTGTTGCATGGAGGGAAGTTGTCAACCTACACACAGGCAAATGCTTCTGGTACCTCCAAAAATGCGTTTCCTAAATAGAATGGGGCCTAAACAGAATTGCTGGAATAGGGATTGAAATCACCAACTCTCCAGGCTGCAATCCTCTTGTCCTTTGTACAGGAGCACAGTAGGGGACTCTATTTTGTGCAGTGTTAAAACTGCATTTCTACCATCTCAGACAAGTTAGTAAAAGGAGTAAGGAAGGTAAGTAAGAATAGGTTAATATAACAGAAATCGGCAGGAACTGGTAGCAAAGCAGAGACTCAAAAAGTGAAAATGGGCAGAAGAAAATCCTTGAGATCAAATGACAAGGGACCAAATGAAGTGGGTGAACTTGGAATAACTACACTCTACCTTAAAGAGCTCCTTTCCCATGAGATTCAGGAGGTCATTTAATCATAATTACCAGATGAGGCCCCTCAATAAGATGCCACGTTTCATCCCAGAAAGACTGGAATCTGGTTCCGGGCAGCGCAGCACACAGGCATCCGATTCATTGTAACTCACTCTGGGTTAATCTCTCCTTTACTCTATTAGTACAACTACACACAACTTTGCAGTGATGATAGCTGTGGATTAGAGCAAAAGGCAACTCATCACCACAAGCACCAGGCATGCAACTGGCTCACAGGTCAGCCTATATCAACTTTAGGGTATTTGCCTCTTTCACAAGAGTTGGTTGCCATTTACTACAGGAGATCAAATCCTAAGCCCCTAAGCAGAAGCTATGCTCCTGCTTCCAGATTCGAGCAACCTCCCCAGTATACAATTACGTACAAATGGTGACCACTGATACTATTTTAAATGACCTGTGCATTCCCACCAATCAGAGTCCAAAAAAGCTGATTAAAACTTGTCTGTTCTACTAATGACGGTATGTCAAACTTTTCATTTATAAACTCCAATTTTCCTTTTGTAATTTAAATTTGAGAGCTGTGCCCTAGAGCACTTTAATTCTGCATATTTCTATGCTGGTCATAGCTTAGAATAGAATGCTTTGGGGTGTAACCAGCAATCTACAGCACCTGTGGGATGGGGAGAGGGCCCCCAACCCTCTAGGGAGCCCTTCAACCTTTCAGAGGGCCCCATTCATCCCAAGGCGAATTAATATCTGTGAGATATGGGAGGCTCAGGGGCCCCTTGTTGCATTTTGCAGATTGACCCCATCGTTTTTTGTAACACCACTGTGAATGATCTGGCTCCATCAGGGTCCAAGTGATCCCACCACACCGGTTTGCCGACCCCACTGCAGTCCTGAGAAAGGTGTTCTCACATCACGAGGCCTCCAATAGTTGAGGAAGAAATTACGTTTGGTTATAATTATAAACTTGAAAAAAAAAAAGTAAAAAGCCTCACTTCCAAGAGTCTTCATCCCTGGTATCTGTCAGTGGCGTAGCCAGTGTGTCATGGGCCCTTGTGCAAGAAAGAAAATGAGCCCCCTGTTTGAACTGTGAAATGCTGCAATAATCAGGGATCTGTGGCCCCCTCTTGCCTCTGGCCCCCAGTGCCACTGCAGCTACTGCACCCTGGTATCTATTGTCATCTGCTTGCCTGGGTACCTGTCCTACAGGGTTGGACTGGGACAAATAAATCGACCCGGGCACTAAAATGAAAGTGGCCCCCTTAGCGAACCAGATAGTTAAAATATGTGGCCCAAATTTGCAGATCAGGCCAGTTTTGAACTGGTAAAGACACAGTGTATGGGTATTTTGCAAGGTATGGGAGACTGCATGGATTTTTGTTATTGCAGGCAATATTTGTGGTAATATGAGGGAAATCAATAGTAAAAACCATCCCACCAGACTATAAATAGATCCACAAACTACAAAAAAACGTTCCCACACATTGATCTGTCAGACTAACCCATCGGGCACTACTTGATTGCCCTATAGGCCAGCCGATCCTGCTGTCCTATCCTCACCTCAACATCCCTACTTTCCACCCAAAGTATCCAATCTCTCTAAAAATAGATCACTGCCTCACTGTCTCTATCCTGTAGCTTAAAATTCAAACATTTGGGGGTGTTCCATCCCACACATAGGTGTGGCATGCTTTAGCAGGCCCTTCTGCTTATGTCATGTGCTATGGTTACTAGAGGTTCTGTGTTTACTCCTGGTCTCCCAGGTGATGGAATTGTATTGGTTCAAATGACCTGAGCTGTTACCTGGACTGGATGTGGAGCTCTGGATGGGTTTCTTCTTACCTAGAAATAAACCTCAATTTCTTCTGCACAACCTGCCTTTTGCGTGATCCTTTCGTCCATCTCAGGATCTTACAATAGGGTTTCCACATAGCCTGTTTTATGCAAGCCTCAGTGGAATTGTAATGCCCCGGCTAGTACAAAAATTAGTACATCACCTAAAGTTTTTTTTTTTCCCCTTTCATACTTAAAATAGTAAGGGTAATAGGGTTGCCACATAGCCTGTTTTATGCAAGCCTCAGTGGAATTGTAATGCCCTGGCTAGTACAAAAATTAGTAACTCATCTAAAGTTGGTATGTTTTCCCCTGTCATACCTCAAATAGTAAATATAAGAAGAATGCAATTTAAAATGTGTTCACAGTTCCACATATGACCTGATTGATAATTAAACCAGAAATGGAATTTTTAAAATGAAAACAAATTAGTTTACATTAAGTTCTATTTATGGATCATGTCCAAGCCTTTAAAGAATCTCAAAAACGTGAACAAATGGTCAGTATTTTTAAGTGGGAAAGTTGTCAGCCCGACCCACACACCAGGCATGATCTTATAAAACAGCTGCAGGGCTCAGGAAAGGTGCAAGGCTATTACATGCTTAATTTCTGTCTTCAGGGGCTGGAGAGAAAAGGTGAGGCTCACAGAGTAGATGTGCAGCAGGATAGAGCCCCCAAATAGCAGTAAAAGTTGCTCTATGGCCAAAAAAAACAGAGCAGCTGGAAATCCAAATCATCCTTTTCCTAGAGAGGAAAGGATTTATTCCCCTCACCATGCCCTTAATGTGCCTTCACTAGGGGGTGGAGATAAAGCCCACCTTTCCAAAATGAGATGCGTGATTGGGTTTCCTTCGAGGCAGAGACTCTGGCCCAATCACACATCTCCAGTACCAAGAAACGGGAACTGGTAAAACACCACAACGTTCAGCCGACTACACAGAGCAAGTAAGAGGAATTTTGCAGGTGCATTTTTCACCGTGACTGGGAGGGCCAAGGGTCATGTTTAGGTCGGCCTGGCCCACCTGCTAGAAAAAGGCCTGCATGGAAGAGATAGGGCGCGCAAATTAACAACTGTCTCCAGCTCAGTGCAGAGCGGCGAGTAACAGGAAGAGCTGAGCCATAGGTAGGCTGTGACTAAAAGCCTATGTACAAGACGAGCCCTCAAAATATTTGACATGTAAATCGGGCGACAAACATCACGTTAGATTATGATAAGTTCTCTTCAAGATGCAAAAAGCATCCTTTTTACATGCTGGAGCTTTTCACGCAAGCAGATCAGTTTATTTGAAAAGTATTTATTAAAAGTGAGAGTTTTTAAACATGAACTGAGAAACAATCCTGCCCTAGCTCTGATGACAATGCTATAAGTGAACAAAGAGGCAAGTCAGTTGTCATGCATTCAGTATAGGTAGCCTAGCTTTTTATTAAAGACGGAGCAACCTTTATATGCTGTTAAATAAATAGGTTTTTTATGGATTGCACATTCTGAACTCAAGTAATAGAGCTGGTCTCATATGTGATAACAAGCAAAAATGATGCTCAGTGAAATAATGTATTTGCCTAGGATCACACAAGTTGCTCAAGCAGGAATTGATACCAGATTTTCCAGTTTCATGCTTTGAAATTCAGCTACTAGAAAGGTATTTCTTTCTGCCATCAAGGGATAATGCTTTGTGCTTAAATGGTTTGTGCTTAATTCCTAAAGGATGTGATTAGATGTTGCTGACAGGCATAATCCACAGTTTATTTTGCATGGTTTTACATAACAGGGACCTTGGACAGTTTTACCCAGTGCTTTACAACAGATACTGTATATTGTTTTTGTCAGCATCACTGCCAACTGCCACTGCCAACAATAGATACATTCCTGGATCAGGCTCTGGATGCCTCTAATACTGCTGAATCCTTGCAGGCCCCTGAAAGTAATAAAGCAAGAAGCATGTTTAACAGCTGCCTGCTCCAAGCTCCGTGACACACTGTGGCAAAACCGATGCAGCCTACAGGAAGACTCTCGAAGTCATTTTACCTGAATTCTGCTCATACACTCGGCCTTAAACTCCTCGCATTTCACATTGCAAGGAACAGTGAAGTGCGCGCTTTGGGAGAGTGTGTGCACACTGGGAGCAGGTAGTGTGCGCGCCCGCGCAAGCGCGCATGCTACAGGGAACAATGGTGCTAGCCATTCCTAATGGGGTCGCAAATTCATGAGGCATGCAATTTGCGACCCCATTAGGAATCGCTAACAGTGTCTGAGACACTGTTATACATCCCAATTTGCGATTCGCAAATTGTGAGTCGCAAATGCGACGCAATTTGCGAGTCGCTAACTGGTGGGTCGTACATCTGGCCCTATATTCACTATCAACAAAATGTTAAGCACCGATACTGATCTCAATCCCTAGATATAACCTTCCATATTCATACTCCAGAGAAGATCTGGATTAGGACAAGCACCTGTACCAAATGTGCCTCCATTGTTTAAATAATCTTTTTCATCATCACTCTTGTCTCAGAGAAAACTAGAAAAAAGTAGGCTTACAGGATGACATTGAACACATGATTATCTTATGCCCAAAACGAAACACATTTTGGTCTAAGATTTCAAAGGCCCTTACCTTTATTGTTAGCCCGACTCTGACCTATCTCTCGAAGAGTTATGTCTTCTGTCTCTACACACTCAATATATACAAAACTAAGCCACTAGAGCTTCTTGCAGCTGTAGCAATCTAACAGGTAACCACGTGTTGGAAAGACCCAGTTCCTCCTAACCCCTCTCTTTGGTGAAAATCTATTGGCTTCACCCATAGAATGGAAAATAACCTAGTCAAAGCTGACAAGTATCTATGCTATCTCCAAGACATCAGGGTGCCACTCACAAACTTTCTCTCCAAAGGTCATTCACAAAATAAAGGATGAACTCCATATCCTATTTTGAACTTTCGATTAGCTTTAAAACACACTCAAATACTATAATATGAATAAATGATGCATGGGTCTTGCTAATACATTTGTTATTATTATTTCTTGTTTGTTTATCTTTTTCTTTTATTGAAAATCTCTTACCAAAAATCAGTTGAACTAAAAAAGTGTTGGAGAAGCAAAAGGCAGGACAGTGAGTGTCCTGCATTGCCTCTGTGCAGACAGTGGGACAGGAGCCACAACTGCAGGACCAACCTGCAAAATATGGGACATTTGGCCACCCTAGTTGTATAATCTTTGTTACTGGGTGGTCAAAAACCACTGCCCCATTGCCCACACACAATTGTATTTGACAGAGAGGGCCCTATCAAGATGACCAACCCATTGCAGCAACAGTAGATGCACATTTACTCACTGACAATAACAAACCATGTGCCTGCTAACCTCATAGCTGTCATTGATGAGAACACTATGCATGGCGGAGGCATGAGTTATATGTTCCGTTTTGACTGAAATTTTCACCTAACTATAACGTCACATCAACCTTTGTCTTTTTCAGTGAATATATATGTGTTTGTGTGTGTTTGTTTAAATTAACATATGTGTGAGTGTATATGTGTATGTATATATATATATATATATATATATACATCTATATATTCACTGAAAAAGGCAAAGGTTACAGAGACGTAGTTAGGCTCAGGTTTCACTCGTACAAAACCAGTGAAATTCAGCAGTTATAGTTAGCTGAGTTAACTATAATCCGCGCCCCTGCAATGCACTGCTTATGACCTCACATATTACATCACTCATAACATGGTCAGTGACATCACTCATGACATCATCCACAGAATCTCTGACGCACCACAATATACCCTTTCATACACCCACTCCAACTTCCACACTACCATTCTCAAAACCATTGACACACCCATACCAGTGCTTATACACCCACTCACTGATTCATAGGTCTACACACACATCCACTCAGTCACCCATACAGCCACTCATACACCAACTCATTCACTAATACAGCCACTGATATATCCACCCATATAGCCACTTACACACTGTCAGTCACCCATAGAACTACTCACACACCTACTCAGAATAGAGTCCATCACACAGCCACTTACTCACCCCTACAGTTAAACACACACCCACTCACTCATACAGATACTAACACATACTCACTCACCTATACAGTCACTGATGCAAGCACACACTCAACTACTCTCACAATCACTCACTCACTCATAAAGTCACTCATATACTCCAACATTCACCTATACTGCCTTTCACATATGCAGTTACTCACCCTTATACCACTGACACATCCATTCACTCACCGACACAGCCATACGCACACTCAGTCACTCATTTCAGCCTCTCACAGACGCGCTCACTAACCCAGACAGGCACTGACTCACCCACTCACTCATCCATGCAGGCAGTCACACACCCCTCACCCCCTCATTCACCCACACAGACACTCATACACCCATACAGGTACTCAGACAAGCAATTAATCACCCATACGGCCACTCACGTACCCACTCACCAACCCATACAACTACTTAGACACACCAACTGATAGACTGATACATACATTCACAGAACCTATTCACTCACCCATACATTTACTGAGACAATTAATAACTCACTTATACAGTCAGTCATGCACCAACTGAATTATCCATACAGGCACTCATACACCCACTGATTCACCAATGCACCTTGGTAAATATATTTAACATTCATAAACGTTTTTAAAACACTCAGTCACTGGATGATGTCATCAGTGATGTCATCCGTGATGTCATTTTCAGATGTCATCAGTGATGACACTGACCATATCATGAGAGATGTAATATGTGAGGTCATAAGCAGTGCATTGTGGGGGCGCAAGTTATAGTTAACTCAGCTAACTATAACTGCTGAATTTCACTTGTTTTGTACGAGTGAAACCTGAGCCTAACTATAACGTCCCTGTAACCTTTGGTTTTTTCAGTGAATTACTAAGGTTTTTTAAATGCTAATTTCTAACTATAGCGTCCCTGTAACCTTTTGTTTTTTCAGTGAATTTCTATGGATTTTTAAATTCTATTTCCTAACTATAACATCCCTGTAACCTTTGGTTTTTTCAGTGAATTTCTAAGGTTTTTAAAATTCTATTTCCTAACTATAACGTCCATGTAACTATAATTTCTTTATTGAATTTTTAAGGTTTTTACATTGTATTTTCGATCTATAATGGCTCTATAATGTAAATTTTATAACCTTGTATTTTCTTCAGTGGATTAATAAACACAGTTTTTTTTCTTTAAATTTTTTATATTTGCGACGACGTCACGATACCTTCGGTGACATCACGAAAGGCGCATGTTTTTGAGGAAGTCTTAATCATATATATAGACAGATTTTACTTAATAGCAGACACTAGTTGTTTAGTATTGTAGAGTTTATATTTGAAGTTTGTGTGATGGTTTTGTGAAAAAACTTCTTCAATGTGATGTTTTATATATTCGCTGTGACTCTGTAGACTGTGGTGTCGTCGGCAGTCGCGAAGTGCGCATGTTTTCTTAAAACTCAGGAACACATACTTACTCATTTTAATTAATATTTGGCACAAGTTTTTTTATTGATTTACTCTTTAAACCTAACTTTTGTAAGAATTTTTCTATGAAAAGCATCTTACTTGGTGTTTTGCGTGATCGTGGCGATGCCGGAAGTCGCAATGACGTCAGTAACTGTGATGAACTCGTGTTTTTGGTAAAGTGTATAACACATATTTATACATATTACATTGTATGATCCACATTTGGGATTTAATATCAGTCGATTGACACTTATGTTTGAGTACTTATTTTCAAATAAAATATTCTGCTTAATTTCCGGTGTTCGCGAAGACGCAGATCGTCGCAAAGATCATGTGACCGGGAAATAAAGGAATATGATTGGACGATACACTTTTCAACTATAAGAATAGGAAGAACACACCCATTTATCTATTTTGAACATTCTTTAAGAGGAGTGCATTGTGCGCAACTCACTGGCATTTGTTGGAGTGGGTTTTTTTGGCATATTTTTGCAAAAATGGCAAATCAGCCAGAAGAGGGAGATCAGGTGGAACAGCAGGTGGACCAAGAAGTCCAAGAGGTGGATTCTGGTGACTCTGGAGATGAGAGGCCTCCCCAGAAGAAATCAAGCATTGCCTGGGATTTCTTCAGGATTCCGTCGGTAGAATCAAAAACAGTCGCAAAATTTGTGCAATGCAAAATATGTGACAAGACATTGACAAAGGTACAAATAAATATTCATGCGGGACTACGTCCATGCTTTACCATCTAAAAACATAGCATGGTAATCATCTAAAAGCAGCAAGAAGGCAACGCGAGGCTGAAGGACCCTCAACTTCAATAGCAGTTGCACCAACACCAGGGCAGTGAGTCCCTTCAGAGGTCCAATCTCAACTTCAAGATTTGGCTCCAGAGTTTTTCCGCATGGCATCATACTGCATGAATTGTGGAGTTGTAGTGAGTGCTGGAGATGTTGTGTAGTTCCTACAAATCTATATAGGATCTGGGCGTTTAGATAACATAAACTAAGGGATTGGTGTCCAGTCACCATGAAGGATATGTTAGTCTGTGGACCAGCTAGCTCACAGTGCCACTATGAGCCCCTCTTACCAAGGAGCGACTAGTTTCTGGCAACTATCGAACATGACAACCCTGACCCCTCAGGGATCGTGGAAACAGTCCAGTACTTTTCGCTCAGTCACTCGTGCTCTCTTATTCTCAGAGATATACAGAATAAACGGTGGGGACGTTTTCAATAAGTATTTATTGAACCAGTGTCATTCTAGTATAAAATACATGTGCTGCAACAACCATTAGACAGAAACAGATATATACGATAATAAGCACCAACAGAGTAAATAAAAGGTAGAAATCTACCATAGTGCTAAAACAGTGAATATATGCAAGCATATAGATACATGACAATAATAAATGCATGCCCCTACGTTGCAACTCTAACTAGATGTACCTGAGTGTACCTAGCATGTATGTAGGTGTAGAGCCAAGAATTCCCCTAGGAAAGAGCCATCCCAATTACCTGAGATGAGAGAACGAAGGACCCCATGTTGGTCTCGAGGTGGACAACCTTCGAGGGATGTCAGACCACTGCGTGCTGGAGTGTCTGCGTGCAGGGACCTCAGCGTCTTGTGTCAGCGTGGAAGCTTTTCCTCTAGTTTGTCCAGTGACGAGTTGATGTTTATATACCCAAAAGGTACTCTTGGGAGCTTTCCATAGATGTGTCATTGTACTGTGGGCATGTCGGCCAAGGATGACGATAGTGATGACCCTTATACAGAGTTATTATGCAGAAGATGGTAATCCTGCTGTGATACTAAGAATCCCTCATGCATAATAAATGAGACTAGTTTTTTGGAGAAAACCACACAACATTTATTCAGCACTTAACTAGGTAAAAGGTCAGCGCCAGAACCGTTATGTAGAGCAAGGTAGGACAAATGTAGGTAAAAGGTCGTGCAGCTACCTAGGCCTATATTGGGGTACATTGGAGCTCATAACACCCACTCCTCATCCCACTGGACGACATAACAAATGCTAACATATGCCTGTTTCAAATCATGAACGACTCTGTAAAAATATCTGTATAAAAACATCTAAAAACATGGTGTGTTAAAAACGATGTGAAAGTAAAAAGCGTGGTAAGTCCTCTAAATAGACTGTTAGACTAACTTAGCACGCCAAAAGCCATAGTGCTCAGTGAAAGCAAGAGGGAAAACATAAAACAAAAAAGATGTTGTTGAACAGTCCATAACAGCCCTTCGAAATGCTGCAAAGAATCACAAATGTTGATTTAAAAAGAAATTGGGCCCTTCATAGTTTTCTACATTTTTGAGTGTGTGTTTAAGTTTTTGCAATCCCAGTTGCCATTTTTGTTTCCAGCAAGAAAAACATTTATTTAAAACTTTACAATTCACAAAAAAACCTCCCTCAAAAAAATCTTATCAGTTAAAAAAAGATAAGCTGAATGAATCAGTGTATGAACATGTATATGGTGATTGAATGCGTGCATGAGTAGTGCATTGATGATTGAATGATTGCATGAGTGGTGCATGCATTATTGAATTAGTACATAATCGTGCATGGATGATGGAATGAGTGCATAAGTGGGGCATGAATGATTAAATGTGTGCATGAGTGCCTGGGTGATTTGATGAGTCCAAGTTCAGTGCCTGGATGATTGAACTATTGCAAATGCAACGCCTGGGTGAATGAATGAGTACAAATGCAGTGCCAGGGTGATTGCATGACTACATGGGTAGTGCCTGAGTGTATGGATGACTCCATGGCTACCGCCTGGGTGACTGGATAAGTGAATGAGTAATGTCTGGGAGATTGGATGAGTGCAAGTACAGTGCCTGGGTGAATGGATAAGTGCAATTATAGTGCCTGGGTGAATGCATGAGTGCAACTATAGTGCCTGGGTGACTGGATACGTGCATGGGTTGTGCCTAGGTGATTGGATGAGTGCATAAGTAGTATCTGGGTATTTGGATGAGTGCATGGGTTGTGCTAGAATGATTGGCGGGTATGGTGGCTCAGTGGACTAATGCATCCACTACAGGGGCCTGTGTTCGACCTCATGGTCACAGGTTCAAATCCCGGCGGGTCCACTCAGTCTTTCATCCATCTGAGGTCGATAAAATGAGTACCATTGAGTTGGGTAACAATAAACATCTGTTATTCAGCAAGAGACCTATGGGTGAATGTGCGCTTTACAAATACACAAGTTATGTTATGTTATTGGATGAGTGCCTCAGTATTACCTGGGTGACTTAATGAGTGCAAGTGTAGTGCATGGGTGAATGAATGACTACAACTGCAGTGCCTGGGTGAATGATTGAGTGTATGGGTAGTGCCTGTGTGATTGTATGAGTGCATGTGCAGTGCTTAGGTGATTGCATGACTGCATGCGTAGTGCCTGAGTGAATGGATGACTCCATGAGTACTGCCTGGGTGAGTGGATGACTGCAAGTGTAGTGCCTGGATGATTGCATGAGTGCAAGTGCAGCGCCTGGATAATTGGATAAGTGCAAGTGCAGTGCCTGGGTGAATGGATGAGTGCAAGTGGAGTGCCTGAGTGAATGGATGAGTGCAAATGCCGTGCCTGGGTGAGTGGATGAGTGCAAGTGCAGTGCCTGGGTGAGTAGATGAGTGCAAGTGTAGTGCCTGGGTGATTGCATGACTGCATGCGTAGTGCCTGAGTGAATGGATAACTCCATGAGTACTGCCTGGGTGAATGCATGAGTACATGGGTAGTGACTGGGTGATTGTATGAGTGCAAGTGCAGTGCCTGGATAATAGGATGAGAGCAAATGCAGTGCCTGGGTGAATGGATGACTCCATGGGTACCGCCTGCTTTATTGGATGACTGCAAGTGTGGTGCCTGGGTGAATGGATGAGTGCAAGTGCAGTGCCTGGATGAATGACTGATTGCAAGTGCACTGCCTGGATGAATGACTGATTGCAAGAGCAGTGCCTGGGTGAGTGGATGAGTGCAAGTGCAGTGCCTGGGTGAATGCATCAGTGCAAGTGTAGTGCCTGGATGAATGACTGATTGCAAGTGCAGTGCGTGGGTGAATGGATGAGTGCAAGTGCAGTGCCTGGATGAATGACTGATTGCAAGTGCAGTGCCTGGATGAATGACTGATTGCAAGTGCAGTGCCTGGGTGAATGGATAAGTGCAAGTGTAGTGCCTGGGTGAGTGGATGACTGCAAGTGTAGTGCCTGGGTGAATGGATAAGTGCAAGTGTAGTGCCTGGGTGAATGCATGAGTGCAACTGTAGTGCCTGGGTGAATGCATGAGTGCATGGGTAGTGCCTGGGTGATTGTATGATTGCAAGTGCAGTGCCTGGATGATTCGATGAGAGCAGGTGCGGTGCTTGGGTGAGTGGATGAGTGCAAGTGTTGTGCCTGGGTGAATAAATTAGTACAACTGCAGTGCCTGGGTGAATGCATCAGTGCAATTGTAGTGCCTGGATGAATGACCGATTGCAAGTGTAGTGCCTGGGTGAATGAATGAGTACAAGTGCAGTGCCTGGGTAATTCCATGACTGCATGGGTAGTGCCTGAGTGATTGTATGAGTGCAAGTGCAGTGCCTGGATGATTGCATGAGTGCAAGTGCAGTGCCTGGACAATTGGATGAGTACAAGTGCAGTGCCTGGGTGAATGGAAAAGTGCAAGTTTAGTGCCTGGGTCAATGGATGAGTGCAAGTGCAGTGCCTGGGTGAATGCATTAGTGCAACTGTAGTGCCTGGGTGATTGGATGAGTGCATGGATAGTGCCTGAAGGATTGGATGAGTGCATGAGTAGTGTTTGCTCGTCTGGATGAGTGCATGGGTAGTGCCTGGGTGATTGGATAAGTTCATGGGAAGTGCCTGGGTGATTGGATAAGTGCATAGGTAGTGTGTGGGTGACTGGTTGACTATATGGGTACTACCTGGGTCATTGCACGAATGCAAGTGTAGTTTCTGGATGATGGGATAAGTATATGAGTAGTGACACGATGAATCCATCACTAGATTAGTCATTTGACACACGATCCCGTATATCCCGTTCTCCAACCACTGTGAAAAAATATAATCAGAGAAAAATTTATTAGCATTTCATTTTGAACATTAGGCAACCAAAACAACACACAATATATTTTCTCCTAAACTTGAATTCAACATAGTCAAATGTTTTTCTGTTTTTTACTGTTTTCAGCTTTCATACTTCTTCACTTTCAACAGTGGTCTGAATGAAGCATCATCATCAAACAGTGGAAAAAAAACAATCAATGAATTGTAGAAAAAAAAAAATGTACATCATTAAAATATGTCATACTGTGCATTCCACTCACTACAAGTTTTTGTTGATACTGGCTTGATGACAGGTTACTACCTTAATGAAAGCAACTATATATTAAAACTGTTTCTCATATTTTTATATCTGTATACAAATTGTCGAACAATTATGATGCAGTCTTCATTTTCGATATCCTTTTGTAAACATCATCCCTGTTAGACCAAATGATGTCTAAAATGTTCTTGATCCATGTACGAAAAATATAACACACAGTACTACGTACAAGTTGCTGTAGCAGAAACAAAAGGGGGCATTTTTTTAGTGATAAAGAGATGCAACTTAAGGCTACTGTTATTAAAGTACCTCCATTTAGTTTTTATGTGTATTAACAGAATGTAGTCCTCAAATGTTTTATAAATTCCTTTCCCGCAGTTAAAAGAGTCTTTAATTTCTAACAGCTTGCTGTAGACAATACCCCTAATAAGCTGAATAATGTCTCAGAAACACATAATCCATATATATGTCAACACAATACCACATTCTGTTATCCTAAATTCTCCTTAGAACTTCGGTTCTAGAAATAGCAGATATGAGTTTGGTGACTTTTTAGGTAGTCTTGATTTGAATGTCACTTGTATGTCATTGCATTCTGTGCATCCTATTTGACATCTTAAGTATATTGTGTAGTGTCCAGAGCTTATATTAACTCCTTCATGAAATATGATTGCTATAGTTGTGAAAGTTTTTTTGAAATGGAAATTTGTCCAGCTACAAAGTTTGTAATTTCAGTTCCTAATTTAGTACCATCCACTCTGCATCGTTGTAACATGACTATGACATATTTTCCATACCTTTGTAGAAACAACATTGACCTAAGTTCTTATCTTCAGTTTGGATAGGTCATATCTTGATGGGCTTTTTAGTTACATTATCAAAGGGCATTGCTTTACAATCTGGTAATGTCAAGTAGAGGAATCGTTCTGAATTGATTTCAGTGCTAGACGTAAATTCACAATCTTCACAGTTAAGGTTCCATTTATAAGCTAAACCAAATAATTCATTGATATTCTCATCTTCTTCCTCTAATAGTCCTAGCATTACCATTAAAAATTCTTGAATACTTCTATCACTTCTTAATTCTTCAAGTAAACTACATAGTTGTGAAGACATTCTTTTATCTACCATTTCTTTCATAGAATTTGTAAAATGAGGCAAATGGTATAGTCCATTTAACACTCCATTTGCATAATAGTTTACTCCAGATTTATTATCAAAGTGATAGCCTTCTATTTCCTCATTGTGCTGTAGTTTTCTTTTCTTAGGTCCTTGTTGGTTTTCTTTTTGTTCATCTTTCTGTTCAGCTCTAATAAACTGCTTTGATATTTTCCACTTTGGAGACATTATCGGATTTTCAAACACAGGATACTGGCCTACATGAGGAGCATATTGACCTCTTAACTGATTATACTCCCTTACACAGTTCACATCAGCACTTACTTTCTTCTCATCAAAACCAATCAGAAATAAACCAGACAATGTTCTAAGTCGAGACAAAGCTACATATGACATTCCTTCTTCGAATACACTACTACCAATATTAACAAGAGCTGTATCTACACTTAGACCTTGCGATTTGTGGATAATTACTGCATACGCTAAAGACACTGGGAACTGCTTTTGCTGTATATACAAGTATTTCATGAGTAGGAAACGTACAACGCATCTACCAATCTGCTTAACTTTACCAACGTCATCATATTTTATGGCTAAGTATTCCACATAATTCCTGTTTGAATAATTAATAAATTTCATAACTTTACCCATTGCGCCATGCACTAGCCCTTCTTCAACATTCAAATTACGACGTGAGATTACACGACAATTTTTACAGAACTGTTTTTCAAATCCTGCAGTTTTTGACATAGACTTTTCTAAACTATCCAATTTTGATAGTAGTTATTCTGTTAGTAGTACTGTAACTCCTTGATGTTCCATTTTATTATTTGCTCTAATTTCGATGATCTCTTATTTTTCCAGTTGCAATAATTTTTCATTGAATTTACTACACTTCTCAAGAGTTGGCACCAAGCAAACAATAGACTTCTCTTCCTTAACAAAATTATACATTACTTCTGCAGCTGAAACATTACTTGGAATCAGATTTTTTATGAGATGGGTTTCTAATACTGTCTTTCCCTCTTTTGTGAGGACTCCCTCTCTTATGTCCTTTAGTATATCTCCATAACGCATATCTGATGCTTGGTGCATATTTTGGATTTACTCTTTGTGTTGAAAGTTTTCCCAAATGTTTACATTTCCAATACTTCCTAGGGAATTCCTAGTTCCTTCAATACACGTTGTCCTTTTACTGGAGTTAGTTGTAGCAGGTCTCCAAAGACTATTAAGTGTTTTCCTCCAAAAAGCACGTCGTAGTCAGTTTTTAATATTTGCTGCATTCTTAAATGTATAAAAGCTAGCACTAGGTAGACACCATGCTGACTTTTATCAACAATTAGTAGCTTTAATTTCTTAAATACTCTTACCACTTCATGACAAGCATCACCAGATAATTTGTTGTATTCTAATTTGTTGTCATGTTCAACAGGCAGCATTAATAATCGATGAAGGGTAACTCCTTTAACATTATGTGCAGCTAAGCCTGTTGGTGCAGTAACTACACATGACAAATTGGAATCTGTTGTCTTCTGTAGATAACTTGTCAGTACTTTAATCAAGAAACTTTTTTCAGTTCCAACTTGACCACTTATGTACAATAGAACTCGTTTTTCCAGTTCCGACTTGACCACTTATGTACAATAGGACTGGTTTATATTCTTTTTTCTCATGCAGAAATCCATGTTCTACTTTTCCTTTTACGTCTTAAAAAATTTCTTTCTGATCTGTATTCAATTGCTGTATTAGTTGTTCTAGATCCATAGTTTGCTGTCTTACTTGCTGCATTGCATTCTCCACCTCATTCATGGCTATTGCAGCTTCATTTTGAATGATTGGCTGCCCAAGAGGATCTTGACTTGCAGGTGCTGAACTTTGACTGCTCTGAGAACTCTTTCTTGCTATCTCAGCAGCAATTGTTTCTTCTTGTTCAATCTCATCTCTCAACATTTGAAGATATACTGGAAACACAGAGCATTCAATGATGTCTCTCACAGCATTGAATGAGTCTTCATAACAGTTGAATTCTCCAAGTAGCTCGCGTTCAGTTTGCCATGACCTGAACAACTGTAACATGGCTAAATAGAAAAACTCTCTTTTGTCTAAAGTTTGGCAACTTAGCTTTCGATGGTTGATTAAATTTCCTTTGTTATGTCTAACCAAACATCTGTTACATCCAAATACAGCAAATATTCCTTCTTCTATGTTTCCACTGACATTATTGCTGAATGTATAATGTTGAAGTGTTTCATAGAGGCACATCCTTTCCAGATGAGGACTTCTTCTTGGATAGTACGTATCCAGCATGTTACTCTTCAGAATAGCCGTACTGTGTGGATCAAATTCTGCAAGATATTGGATTTCAGGAAAAGACTTCAGTACTTTGTTCCGAGTATTAGCAAGCCCTAAACTCACCCATAGACCTCCTCTAGATTTAGAAAACAAACTAGCTGAGCTTAACTGGCCTAAGCATTCATAACAGCCTATCTCTCTGTGAGATGGCATTTTCAAACTAAAATTGTACAATTTCTTTGTAAGACTCTTTTCTGCTGAAATCTCCTCCCACATCTCCTTCATCTCAGTTTTCTGTGACTTTATTATGTAAGATGTAACATACAGAGCAACAGCAATTGAGTTGTCTGCAACAAACTGTACATCCATGTTTGCATTCCACATCTTCAGAATCACAGGGTTGTAGTCGTTAATGTAGTTGGAGGCCTCTGTCCTTCTTAGACTGTATGTATTTTTTGGTGATTTTCTTGTAAGTGTATGTCTGACTGCAAACAAGAAACTGTTGACTCTTCCTTGTGAGATGACAGGTCGTGGGAATCCAAAACGACATCTTGTATAAAATTTCCCTTGTGCTCTATATTTTAGCTGACAGTATTTTCCGTATCTGTGATTTTGGAATCGTAGAACTTGTTGTCTTACTATTTTATCACCGCTCCCCTTTGGGATAGAGCAACTTACATACTGCTCAATAAAAGACACCACAGACTCATCACGGTCTGTTCCAAACTTTGGGGCATCTTTTACCCACAACAGCATGTAAGTATGGGGAGCACCTCTGGCTTGGTACTCTTTGCGCCAAAAGAAATCAGTCATTTCACCAAGAGGAGGTTTTCTTTTGTTCAAGATGAAAGCCATTGTTGCTTGAAATCTGTGATTAAAATATCTGCAAACATTTGCAGGGTCTAGTGAGCATAGTTCTCCTGAAGTCTTCAGATGAATGTCTTTTATATTTGAATTTGCCTCCTGCAAGAATTCTAGCAGGTCATCCCATGCATACTCAGCACAACTGAGCATCAGAAACCAAGTAGGTGCTCCAAGGTTCCTCAACATGCACTTTAGATCCACATAACGCCAATACCAATATTCATTGGTCCCACGTTGACATGCCATTAGGTTTATTAAATTGTATTCCAAGTGCTCATCTTTTCCTTGAACTTTCCCCAGAAATTCTCTTGAATATATATTCTGCAAATTAACTCCTGTTTTTAAAATGTGATTCACAGCATATGAGAGGCCAGACAAATCACTCTCAAATAGTAGGTGAAATATATACGGAACACACTGATGAAATCTAAGATTTTCTGAATAAAGTCTAGTAGAGCTATATTCAGGAGCAGGTATTTGCAGAGGCCGGGCGTCATACCTGCCACCTATTCCAGTAGGAAAAGATGTGGGAAACACTGAGCTTCTAAACTTTTCTCCCACACACTTAAGGGAGCTCCTTTCGCCTCCTTCATTTGAAACAGATCAATGGCATCACAAATAAAATCTCTAGAATGCAAAGGGTGGATACTATAATGTTCATAAATTTCTTCTGTTCTTGACTGATCCACCTTCTCAATCTGACCTGCTGATGGAAATGTCTGATCCTCCATATGTGTGATAAGTTGCAGGCTTTCTACATTTCTATAGTAAACATTATTTTGTACCAGATATAAAGTTGCTTTTTTTAAACTTTGGTGACATCTATTAACTCCTGCCATATCTTTTTGTTCTTAGTAGGCACACCATTTACAAGAATTACAAGTCCTTCTTCTAAATCTCTATCTACCCCTAAAATTTCATTATTTTCTTATTATCTTCTAATTTATTGTAACAGTACTTAGATATAACCTGCCGTATGGACAAGTCAAGGCATTCCTCTACAAATATGTACACAGCTAACTTTAGCCAGTTATCGTTATTTTCTTTTTCACTTTTTAAATACAAGCCTACAGTCCATGTTTGAAAGTGAGTGCTTCGACAACATATACAAACATACTCTGGTTTTTCAGACCACACTTTGTTAAATTTTGTAATCCCTTCTTCAAAACTATCAACTGTAATACCTGTGTCCTGTTCTGCAACTCCTCCTATTAAAAACTCATCATTCTCCATAGAGTCCTGTTCAGGACCAAAGAAACAAAACTGCACATCATCACAAACCTTTTCTACATCTGCCACAGTACCATGCAAAAGTGTTTTATGCATTTCTCCTAAACGTAAAGAAGGAGTTTTCACATAGTACAGCCTTCTAACTAAAGTTTGCATTATTGAGTGGTGTACAGGTAACATCCGAAATGGTGAAAGGTGCTTTGGCACACTTTCTTTGATAAATAAGCTAGTGAGTGTCCCTGCAAATTTGTATGCTTTCTAACCTTGCAAGGATCCAATTCTTGTAAAGTACATATTTTGTGTTTTAAACTTCACCTTGGAAAGATACGTAGGAATTTCCTTAATATTTCAATGGATTGCTGTTGAATACTACAAACACTACTATAATTCCATTTGTGTACAGGCGCCAGACTACACCTTCCTTGTACCTCATCTGCAATAACTTGTTCTACATTTCTAGGTACCAACACCTCTTTCGCTATAGGAGTGTCATTCTTCATTTCATAACATCGTCCTCTTTCATCAATAGCATGAACTAATCTATTATCCTGGAGATAGCTTTCTTCATTAAAGAAAGGCTTGGTACTAGAAGTATGTATCAATTCTCCACTAAAAACTGTACAAAAGTTACTTCTATTCACTAATCTTTTTTTCTGGTTTTGTCTCCTCATACACAACATCATTTTGTCAAGTCTTCATTCTATTTATAATCAAAATGAAAAGCTTCCTCTTCAAAGCAAAGGCCTTGTCAACTACTCTCTCAACTCGTTCTTTCTGTTTCAGTGCCTCTCTCCTTCTTTTATACTTCTTCATAATTCTGTGTAGATTTATAACTACTCTACTACTGAAACATCCTTGCTCTGATTTCCTTAAACTGCTTCGGTCTCCTGGTTAAAGTATGTCCATCTTTGATATAGTCTTTCCTGTTCTTGCAATATATACTTTGTCCACTGTTATTCTTTCTCATAGTTTGAATTTTATTTTCATTATTTTGTAATTTGTGCAAATGTCCACATATATTTTAAAGAAATGACTTTGTCCTCTTACCAGTAGCTCTTTTTTCTTTCATCACTTTTTCTGCATTTTGCCCCTTTTGTGTCTCAGTTCTGCATAGATACTGTAGTTGCTTCTGTTGCTTTTTCCTCTGAGCTTTTGTAGGCATTCTGTCTGTAGTTATGTAGATGTTGTTCTGTAGAATAAAAGTATATTTACATTTTTATTCTAGCCAACATACCAGCTACTTTACTACTGACTTACACATAATACAAAAACAGCTTTTATGTTATGTTGCAGTTTTAAATCTACAGATGAAGCTAGCTACATAACTACAAGCACTTACTTCAATGTACCAAACCCAAACCAAAACACAAAACTTAGTTTATTAGTTATCGTTTAATATTATAGCACCCTTTCCTACAACACAGGTGCACCGTATCTCAGTTCTCACTTATACACGATAAAAGATTACTTTATCCCTTTTGTAGTAAATTTAAAAATAAACATCAAATAAAGTGTAAAAGTACATACAGTGTCTCAATACTGTAAATCTGAATATACAACTTAAGAGCTATTTCTGTGCCTCTCTACCACTGTGTCACTGGTAGATTTAGTGTTTCAGTACCTTTCTACTTAGATGTGTCAAATTTAAATTATGAGAAACACTGCATATAAAAATCTGCGCATTAATCTATATCACAGCATATAGCCCACTAATTCTTCCAAGTAAATGCAAACAGTGTGTGGCAGGTTGGGTATGTAGGAACTACATCGGTTGTTCCATATCTGCATAGTTAGTGTCTGTGTGTTTGCATGACTATATTGCTACTCTCTGGGTGTTTGGATGAGTGCATGAGTACTGCCTGAATGATTAGATAAGTGCATAAGTAATGCCTGAAGGATTCAATACATATATAGATAGTGGTTGGATGATTAAACGAGTCCTACTCTAGTCCCTGGGTGATAACAGGACTATATGCCTAGTATATATGTGATTTATTCTTTGCATGCATAGTGCGTACGCAATTGTTTAAGTGCATACATAGCACCTGGCAGATTGCATGACTGCATGAGTACTGTTTCAGTGATTGAATGAGTACATGACTGATGCCCATGTGTTTTTGATTAATTGAACAGGTAATGCCTGGTTGATTACATAACTACATGCATATTGCCTGGATAATTGAATGACTGCATCAGTAGTGCCTGGCTGATTACATAAGTGCATGACTAATGTCTGAGTAATTGTATAAGTTCATTGTTAAAGTTTGA
This sequence comes from Calotriton arnoldi, assembly GCA_963921515.1. Classification (NCBI taxonomy): domain Eukaryota; kingdom Metazoa; phylum Chordata; class Amphibia; order Caudata; family Salamandridae; genus Calotriton; species Calotriton arnoldi. Next base: position 51,170 of record CAWUFW010001272.1, read on the forward strand.
GTGAATGGATAAAACCAATTGTACTGCTGTGGTCATTATATTAGTGCAACAGTATTGCCTCAGTAATTGGATGAGAGGACAGATACTGGATGGGTGATAGGTTGGCTGCAATGGTACTACCTGCGTAATTGGATGAGTGTATGACTAGTACCTGAGTGTTTGGATGAGTGCATGGTTGTGCCTCAGTATTTGGATGAGTGCATGGGTGTTTGAATAACTGCATAGGTACAGCTTTGGTGACTATATATGTGAATGGTTAGTGCCTGGGTGACTGGATGAATGCATAGGTATTGCCTGCATAGTTCAATGAGTACATAATTAGTGCCTGCATGATTGGAAGAGTGTATGTATAGTGCCTGGGTGATGGAATAAGTGTTTACATAGTGTGTAAGTGATTCAATAACTGCCTGAGTAGTGGCTGAGTGATTGGATGAGTGCCTGAGTAGTGCTTGGGTGACTGTAAAGTATCTCCATAGATGTTAGATACATAAGAGTTGTGACTATATCTGTAACTCATTGTTTAACTCCTTCTGTCAGTATCAAACTATCTGTTTTAGTGTATCTATCCTTTTTTACTGACCTATGTGTCAGAAAAGTAAAGATATCACACTTCATATATAATTGGATACATGCCTCTCTAGAAGCATACATTGCTTGGTTACTCAGCATGCACATGCATCAGTACGTTTCTAAAACTGAAAACAACAAATCTCACTTTTTCAAAGCACAAAACCTTTTCTTAATGGTATACCTACATCATCTTTCAAACTTTTCTTGTATGTTTAAAACATATATTCAGCATTTCTCAAAGAAAAGTTACACGCCAAATGAAGGTAGCACAAAAACTTTGATCAGACATTCTGCACTATAATCTCTCCTCAATTTTAAACAGAGCATGTTTAAAGAAATACACCACCCTCACCATATACATGACATTTTCATTAGCCTTATAGAACATAGATCACCATGTAAACATATATGTGATTTCATAATAGAAATACACCTTCAAGCCATCTTTCCCAAAATATATCGTTCTCTGCATCTTTAAATAAACTCAAGAGTCCCACTGTACATATAACTATCTGCAACCACAAAAAACATATCTTACCATCTAAGCATATGCAAACCGGTCATACAAGTAAAAAACTACATTGACAAACTCTTCCTAATACATACCTAACAAGTATTACTACTTTATAATACATATACAGGCGCAGAACATTTTCTTATCTTTTAATTTGTGACTACACTGCTCCTGTCTAATATGTGACTAAAAGTACTACAACTTCCAGAATGCAAATATCATAGATGTATATATTCTGTACATGATGCTTAGACATTTAAAACATTCTTAGTTTTAAATACATTCTTCATTACAACTTTAAACAATACTATACTGTTATTTTTCTATAAACTACATAATGGAATAAAGGGGCACTAATTCATTTTTCTCTTACTTCCCAAAACATTTCATAATAACATCTTAAACACATACCCTCTGATAGATACAGTTCATCTCATATATTCTTTTCATATCACTGTGATACTCTTTTTTTTTAAATCAAACTCCCATATACATCTTCATTTCTAATGGAATTGCTTTCACATAACTAAAAAGTAATGCACATACCAGTGAATTGAGTTCATGGATTATATTGTTGTTTTAGCTCTTTTGTTTAAATATTTTTATTGGCATTTGGTAGGGTTATACATATCTTGCCAGCAAACAACAGCCATGTATGCATCACTTTCAACTTGTACGTTATATAGTGCGTTCAAAGGCGACAAACGTGATTCCTACTGTGAGGGTAGGTACAGATGGCGAGAGATACTTTACATAGTGTTACATTCCTGCAATGTCTGCATTAAACCCACTTGCTATATTCGCTATTACATGTAACGTTCACATTTCATGAAGCTGCTATGCCATATACATGAACTTTGGATACAGGTATCAACAAAATGAGGACAAAGCAATATTAAGGCAGGTTGGGGTAGCTGTGGGTGGGACGCCGCTGCACTCCTCCATTACATGCATTAATCCATATGCGTAAGCCATACGTGCCGCGGTGTGTTCGTGCGTATCCCTGTCCAACTGGTGCGGTAGGGAGGGGAAAAAGGGTCAATGCTGCTCTCTATGGGGTTGGTTGTTAGTGTAGCCCCCCCAACTGTATTTCTGCCTCCCTGGCGCCCTCTGCCGAAGAGCCCCCCACTGCCTCATCCAACGCCCGCAACTCTGTCAATGTGGACTCCCACCCTGTGGCCAGCGGGAACTTACGGAGCCCTAGCAAATCTTCTCTGCGAAGGGCAACACTCTCCGCCTCGGCCCAATTGAGAAGAGAGCGGCGCCAGGCTGTAACCTGTGGGGCACCCAGCGCTTTCCAATGTTTTGTAATTAGGTGCTTGGCTACAGCGCAGCCCAAGTCCAGGAAGCGGGAAGTGACCCTGTGTTTTCTCCCTCTCGCGAACAAGTGAAGAATATGGACCTCCCAGGTAAACGGGACGACCCGACCCGTGCAGCGCGATAGAGCAGTGGTCACCCTATGCCAGTAAGCAGCGAGCTCCGGGCACCGCCATAGCATGTGTAAAAGGTCTGCATTGTTCAAGTGATACCTGGGGCAGCAAGCATCTGCACGATTAAAATATCTGTTTATTTTCGCTGGGGTGAGGTATGCCTGGTGTAGTATGAAGAATTGTATCTGCCGTAAACCTCTAATTACGAGGAACGCAGGAGGGGCTCTCTAGGATGACCACCCATTCTTTTTCAGAGAACCCCCGCCCCAACTCTTCCTCCCAGCGCGTCCTTAGGGGGTCTAGTGAAATTGCAGTATGTTGCCGGAGCGTGGCTGCGAACCATTGAATCAGGTGACCCCCCACTTCCCATAACATGCAGGTATTGGATTGTGTGCTGTATGGGGGGCTCTGTGGTTAGGCAGCCCCACTTGGTAGATAGTGAGAATATAAGCGAGTGGTGTAGAAGGAAGCTCACCGGGGGGAGGCCCTCCTCCCCCACCAGTTCCGTGTGCGGAATTAGGGACCTGTCTCTGAAAGATCCCCGGTATCTTGGATGCCGGCTGTGTCTCAGCTTCTCAGCTCAGCCTCCGAGGTGATTTGTTGCCCCCTGGGCGTCCCCAGCAAGGGAATTACAGGGGCATATGGTTTTAAGGCTCCGGTGAGGAACAGACATCTACGAAAGCATTTGTATGCCACAGTGAGCAGCAGGGAGCCCTCGCAATTGGATCGCGTGTATGGGTGAAATAAGTGCAGGAGAGCTAGGTCCAAACTAGGGGGAAGCGTTGTTGCAGTGTCTGCAAGCTGGCGGGAGGCCAACCATCTAGATATCCACTGTATTTGGGCATCCAGATAGTAGTGCTCACGATTGGGAGCAGCCAAGCCGCCCTGTCCGACGGGGCGATAAAGCTTTCTAATGGAAACTCTATGCCTAGAGTCCCCCCAGACAAAATCTCTAACCATTGTTTCCAGCTTGCAGAAGAAATCTGGAGACAAAGCGGCAATATGTTAATGTAGGGTTTTTAGTGTCGACAGGAAGATTGGCGCTCAGACTAGTTCGCGTTGTGTCTATTATGATCAGAGTGTGCACGGTGCTGCCAGGTCGGAGGAAATACCCTGTAACCCCCGTAACTGTGTGAGTCGAAAAACCCACACGAATAATGAAAGCACAGTCCTGGGCACACGTAATGGGGTTATGACACTGGTTGAAATGTTTCGTATTATACGAATGTCTCTGGTCCACACCAGAATGTTATTCACAAGTCTTTAATATTGCAACAAAGAAAAAAACAACCAGCCGACACGTGTTTCGTCACACTAGGGCAGTTACCCGTGACTCTTCAGGGCCGTAGGGACTGTGCTCAAGGCACAGTCCCTACGGCCCTGAAGAGTCACGGGTAACTGCCCTAGTGTGACGAAACACGTGTCGGCTGGTTGTTTTTTCTTTGTTGCAATATTAAAGACTTGTGAATAACATTCTGGTGTGGACCAGAGACATTCGTATAATACGAAACATTTCAACCAGTGTCATAACCCCATTACGTGTGCCCAGGACTGTGCTTTAAAGTAAAGCGGCAAGTTTGTAAAATAATAGAGTAGTCGGGGTAGTATTACCATCTTAGAAAGAGCAATTCTGCCAGACATGGACAGCTGCAATGTATTCCAAAAGAGGATCTGGGAGCGGATGGCAGTCACGGCTCTAGTAACATTGCCCTCCAGTAAGCCCGTCTTCTGACGATAGATGCGGATACCCAGGTAGGAGAAAGTGCCTACACACCATAGCACCGGCCCGCCACTGAGCGCATAACCCTGGTCTGGGGTGTTCTCTGTGAAGGGAAACAGGATAGATTTCAAGGCATTAACCCGCAAGCCTGATACGTCAGCAAATGTGGACAGAGTCAGATCTAACGACAGGGGGATGGAGTGGAGGTCTCTGATATAGAGCAGAATATCATCTGCATACAAGGATATTGTATGCACGCCTTCTCCTAGGGGAATCCCTGTGTCTACCCCAGCCCTGATACTCGCCGCCTATTGTTGTTTTAGCTCTATTTAAATAGTTTTGACACAGTTAGGATTTGTAAAAACTAAGCACAAGAATGGTACCCTACTGTCATACAAAGCAACCATAACATGGCAACCTCTTCAACTTTCCAATCTGTAATCATGCAAAAGGCAGCAAATGAAATCATGTCTTTCATTTTAGAATACTCTATCACCATTTGTGAATGGTTACTATCTGTTAACCCTTTCCCTCTCTTTCAAAAAGAGATTCTTGTCTATGTATGTTCGCGAAGTATTCGCGATCATCGCGGAGTAATCGCAAAAAAAACAGTAGTCCAAACCTATATTTACCTTTAGTTTTTTTTTGTATTTAAATAATGCAGAACAATTTGCTACATAGTCCTGAATTGGAAATTAAAATGTATAATTAGTTTACTGTTGTCATAACTCCTGTACTTTAAAACAAATGTTGTACCTCTTTGACACCCTTCCCCCCAATACACTGTATTGTGTGTAGCAACCTACTGGAATCAGTAAGTCACAAGTTCAAAGCACATTCTAGAAGGACCATGCTACTTCCAAATGAGGTGCAGCATGTGTGGTTTACTGCACAGATTCAGAAGCATATCCATGTCTGTATTACATTCATTTTTTTAAACAAAAGCCAATAATTTGACTTCTTACTAATGCATCCAACGTACTACTGTATTTTATTCACTTACTTACTGACAGCATCCAATGAAATATATCTTTTTAAAACAAAGAAAACACCTCCATTTTAACTGCTTTTCATTTGGAAAACTACTTCATTCAGCCCCAGCCTTCTCCTAACTGCTATTGCCCCTTCACTTGAAAATGCTTGGAGTGTTGGCCACAGCTATGTCTGTTGGACTAAAGAGGCAGCAACAAAAGAGGGGTATTGACAGGGACTTGGGTTTGCCAAATGTGGAGATTAGTTGGTTTGGCCAGAGAGTATTAAAGTTTCATCAGTTGCTGCCTTTGGTTAAAAGCATTGTGGATTGCCAAGCTCCTCACCTCATGATTGTGCACTGTGGTGGCAATGACCTAGGCACATTGACTAGGGTAGGGCTGGAAACCCTAATGAAAGATACCTTTGCACAACTGATGTCGTTTTTCCCTCACACTGTCTTGGTGTACTCTAATATATGTCAAAGACAGAAATGGAAGTGGTCAAATCAATTCTGTCCACAGATTGACAAAGCCAGGAAACATTATTATTTAGCATTTGTGAAGCGCATAGCTACCCGAGGGCATCCCAGCGCTAGCGGATAGACAGAGGTTGCAGGTTCAATTTATGGAGCGGATTGCTGGAATAGCCAAGTCTTGAGAAGTTTCCGGAAGGGAAGATAACGGGATTCAGCATGGAGGAATGGGGGCATTGTGTTCCAGAGTCTGGCAACATTGTAGGAAAATGATCTGCCTCCGCTTCTTACCCTTCTAATTTTCGGTATGACTGCAAGATGGAGATTAGTTGAGCGGAGGCATTTTCCGGGGCGGTAGGAGGTAATGAGAGGCCTGTTGATAGCCGGGCCGTTACCCCAAAAGGCCTTATGGGCTATACACAGAGCCTTAAATTTGATTCTTTCAGAGACAGGTAGCCTGTGAAGCATCTTCAGGGCTGGTTTGGCCGACTTATTTTTTGGCACCCCCAGCAATAGTCTAGCAGCACAGTTCTGTGCAACTTGGAGTTTCCTTAAAGTTGCTTTCGGTGCTCCTAGGTAAAGGGAGTTTCCATAGTCCAAGCGCGATATGACCAAGGCCTGTATCAGGGTCCTCCTTGCGCTCATCGGTAGGAGGGAGAGAACCTTACGAAGTAGTCTGATAGAGCCGAAACAGGCCCCTGCTACTCTTATTGCTTGGTCTTCAAACTTAAGGGAGCTGTCAAGCCAGATGCCGAGGCTTTTTATCTTGGTCTTCGGAGTTGGGGCACGACCCAGGCAGTTGGGACAAATCTGTTTGAGGTCTATGCTAGAGGTGTTGCCCAGGAGCATTAGCTCTGTTTTTCCACCATTTAGCTTGAGGCAAGAGTGCTCCATCCACGAAGCCACTTCCTCCAGACAGGTTTCATAGTCAGAGGGGGGGTTTCGTGGGCCATTGAGGGTGATTACCAGCTGAGTGTCATCTGCGTAGGTGACAATTTTTATCCCATATGGCAGGATGATGTCCGCCAGTGGCTGCATATATACATTAAATAATGTGGGACTCAGGGAGGATCCCTGTGGGACTCCGCAGCTGATCGCTAGGGTTCTAGAGGTCGACTCCCCTGAGAAGACCTGAAAGGTTCTGCTATCTAGGTAAGATTGGATCCAGTTAACTGCCTACCTGAGACACCTCTCCTCCCGAGTCTCTCCAATGGAATGTTGAAATTAACAGTATCGAAGGCTGAGCTCAGGTCTAGGAGGATGATGGCCACTGCCCCCCCTTGATCGAGGATCAGTTTAGATTCCTCCACCACTGCGAGCAGGGCAGTTTCAGTTCCGTGTTGAGGCCGGAAGCCTGTTTGGGTGGGGTGTAAAAGGTCGTGGATTTCCAGAAAGTCTGAGAGGGTCGAGTTCACATGCTTTTCCAGGGCCTTAATGATCACTGGAAGCAGGGATATGGGGCGATAATTACCCAAGTCATCAGGATCCAAGCTAGGTTTTTTTAGTAGAGCCCTTTCCATGGCATGTTTCCATGGTGCAGGGACTAAACCGGTAGCCATAGACTGATTTATCATTTCTAGCATGTAGGGAAGTATCACTTTTCCTGCCTTATGTAGAGTGTGGGGGGGCTGGGTCTAGGGGGGAGCCTGATTTTATTTGAAAGAGGATTTCCGATAGCCTGGCCAGATTCAAGGGAGGAAATTCTTTAAGAGCATGGTTTGGGCAGAGAGGGGGCTTTTCCATTATGGGGAGATCACTAGGGCGGGGTGAACCGGGGAAAACACTATATATGTTTTTAATTTTTCCTAGAAAGAAGTCTGCTAGTTCATTACTTCGCTCGGGGGGGCCACGAGAAAAGATTCGGATGTTGGAAGTTCTAGGAGGGCCTTTGCTACGCGGAAAATTTCCCTGGGGGTGTTAGCCACCGAGTTAATTCTCTCTTCGTGGTGCGACGCCTGGGCAATTTTTATTTCATTTTGATAGTGTTTTATGGATTCTCTGTATTTCTGTTTACTCAGGTCGTTATAATCTTTCCTCCATTTCCTCTCCAGTCTTTTACATCTTTAACATGTTAATAAAACTGTTTCTGCATTCCTCAGAGAGCATCGCATGAGCTGTATCTATAAAAACAATCTGCGTTTTGACATGCATTGAATTTATAGAAATTATGGAGTGGACTTTACAGACGAAGACAACAGGGGGTTTCTAAGTAACCTGTAACTCTGCATCCGGTCTTATGTGTAGCTTTTATATACACACAATCATCACAAAGGCTCTTGTCCGAGCCACCCTATTACCCAAAATATTGTTAATTTTCTTTATAAAGATCCTTTTTTTTTGTTTTTGGGAATCCTCGTGATGATATTGCCATCATCGCGATTACGTCGTGAAATCGCAAAACAAAAGCAGATATTCAACGGCCACCACCATATCCAAAAGTATTACCTAAAAAAGTCCATTGTAAACTTTGCGCTACACATATAACCCTATACGCGCTTCTTTAAAAACATGTTTAAACTCATGTTTTTGTACTAAGTTTCTTTAAAATCCATCTTTAAGACCTTTTTTCCGTTTTCGCAGTTATTCGGGAAATCGCGACAATGCCGTTAACCGCGACGATCGCACCTTTTCCATAAAGTGAAAAACACATATATGCACACATATTACAGTATTTTACTCACTAGGGTTTATTACTGTACACTTCAAACTCATGTTTTTCTAGTGTTTTTCTAGACCAACCATCTCTAAAACCTATTTTCCATTTTCGCGGTGAGGGCGGAGATCGAGATGACGTCGGTAATCGCAATCCCCGCGGATACGTTGTGAAAGCGGAAAGCAAAAGCAGGAATTTAATAGCCACCTCATACATTAAAAAATTATAACTATATATTTAATTCTAACCATCACACTGGATAACTCACTATCTACACTATCTAAATGTAATAAAACATTTATCAGAATCTCAATATTTGTATAACAATGTGTATTAATGATTCACGGATATATTTTTTTATATTTCCACCAATATTCGCGGTGTCGCCACGATAGTCACAACGTCCCCGCGATGGTACACGGGCGGGCTGCGCTGGCGATCGCGACTTTGTTGCGAATAACGCGCGCAATTTAAAAAAATCTATTTTGGACACATAACTTGTATCACTAACACTTACATTATTGAAACAAGGGGTCAGAGTACCTCGACCCTGACCCCTTATGTTTGCTTTCACAGAAATTTTTTGCCCCTGAAACCGTTCCCAATAGATAAAATGGCAGCCGCAACTTTCTGTTCAGGTTGCGTCCAGCCAATCACAGCATTCCTTTTAGCATGCGCATTCGCAATTGAGCGCGAAAAAGTTGCTAAATATCCGGGGCCAGATATATCACTATAATATTCAACTTAAATTTCTTAAAAACTACTGAACGGATTTGCACCAAATAACAAAAAGCACAATCCGCGTAACAAGATCTACTTTTTGCCAAATTAGGTGTAATTCTGTCCAGCGGTTCGAGCTGTAGGTGTGGCTAAAGGGTCCTATGGGAGTTAACATTACAAATGCACCCTTATTACGCACCCCCATTTCTCGGTCCCCACTGCACACATCACCCCCAAACTTTTCATGACACACAGAACCTACCTTAACACTTTTTTGCGAACATTTCATGAAGATTGGTCAAATGACACCAAAATTATAGCCAAAACAAAAAATGCTTTTCCTATGGAAACTAGGTCCTAACTATAACTACCTGCTGGTGACCGCCAGTAGATTATATATATATATATATATATATAATATATATATATATATATATATATCTAAGAAACCTCCGTAATGGGAGCCACCAGCCCTGCAGGGAGACTTCAGCAAGCGGGCACGGAGAGGCCCGTTAATCAAACATTGTAGAAAAAAGGCGCAGAAGCCCACATGCTGGTAATTCCAACCTCTTTATTCCATAATAAAACCGGCAGTATGCTCATTTTCTGACGCGTTTCGGCTTACTAGCCTTGATCACAGGTGAGCTATTTTATAATGTCAAATGACATTATAAAATAGCTCACCTGTGATCAAGGCTAGTAAGCCGAAACGCGTCAGAAAATGAGCATACTGCCGGTTTTATTATGGAATAAAGAGGTTGGAATTACCAGCATGTGGGCTTCTGCGCCTTTTTTCTGCAATATATATATATATATATATATATATATATATATATATATATATATATATATATATATACACATACACACATACACACTCACTGAAAAAAACAAAGGTTAAAGTAAAGTTATAGTTAGGTGGGAAGTTCAGTAACAATATAACGTTTTAAACTAAAAATTATGCTGAAATTCCCCAGTTATAGTTATCTCAAGTAACTATAACTCATGCCATAAGGTAATTATAACTTGCACCCCAGCCACGCAGAGTTTTCTAATCAATAATTTCATTGGAAATGTTGCAGTGATATTATTAATGTCATAGAAGATGTCATGAGTGATGTAATATGTGGGGTAATTAGCAGTGCATGGTGAGGGCATGAGGTATAGTTACCTTAGGGCATGAGTTATAGTTACCAGAGCTAACTATAACTGGAGAATTTCAGTGGTTTTGTATGTTTAAAACATTAAACTGAAATTATCACTTAACTATAACATTACTTTAACCATTTATTTTTTCTGTTAATTTCTCGTCTTTTTAACGAAAAGTAATATTTTGGTACCATATTAAAACCAACCCCCCGCTGCGCATGGCCTTCAACCTTTCCGAGCAGGGGCTTGGCATCAGGGCCTTGCCTGCGGCCAGTCTCTGCTGCCTACCTCCCCGCAGGCAGCCAGTCCCACACTATGCACAGCCTTTGGCCATGTCCAGTAGAGGGTTGACAACAGGTTCCGGCTTATGGCCAGGCCCTGTGGCCAACCCACCCGGAGGCAGCCAACCTAAAGGCCATACATGGCAGAGGTTGGCTGCAGGGCCTGGTCTTTGGTCAGGCCCTGTGGCCAATCTCCCAGCAGGCGGCCAACCCCATGCTGCACACAGCCTTTGGTGTGAGCGGGGTAGGGTTGGCCTTCGGGCTCTGGGGTCCCCATCCCCTGGGGCCAAAACATATATAATAAGGGAAGGGGGCATGCAGACCCCATCCCCAATCCTTAATTGGGCCTGGAAACCTCGTCTACCAGGACCTAATTCCATTAAAAAGGGGAGGGGACCACATAGCCCCCCTACCTGAGCCTGTCACCCCAAAGACCCTAGCCCTTTTTCTGGTCCTGGATCTAGCTTTCTGCCATACTTGGTGTAAATCCGTTCAATGGTTGGGCTGTAGCTGTGTCTAATGTCCTACGGAACAATTTATGGGCCCCAGCTTGACCGACCCCCCAAAACTTTCCAGGAAGGAGCGGAGGTGAAAAAACAATTTGGGGTAAAGTTTTGTGAAGATTCGTCAAATGGCGCCAAAGACAGAAGCAAACCACAAAATGCATTCCTGCGGAATAACGATACTAACTATAACTACCCAGTGGCAATATATATTATATGTATATGTATATATATATATATATATATATATATCACTAAAAAACAAAGTTTACAGGGACGTTATAGTTATGCTCAGGTTTCAGTCGTACAAAACCGGTGAAATTCAGCAGTTATAGTTACCTGGGCTAACTATAATTTACGCCCCCGCAGTGCACTGCTTATGACCTCACATATTACATCACTCATAGCATGGTCAGTGACATCATTGATGACAACTGATGACATCTCAAATGGACATCACTGATGACATCATCAAGTGAGTGTAAGTGTTTTTAAGAGTATATGGGTGTTAAACATATATAGTAACCTACTACAAAAGTTCAATTAGTATACTAGGTGCACTACTACTGAGTAATAATACTTCTAAGATATAGAGTAATACTACTTCTAAGATATATTATGTGAGTGGCTGTGTGACTGTATCCTTGTGTGTGTAAGTGGCCGTATGGGTGCATAAGTAGATGTGTGAGTAGCTGTGTGGGTGAGTTAGATTCTGTGTGAGTGGCTGTATTGATGAGTGAGTGGGTGTGTCAGTGGCTCTATGGATGAGTGAGTGGGTGTCTGAATGGTTGAATGAGTGAGTGACTCAGTGTGTTAGTGGCTGTATGGGTGAGTGAGTGGCTGTTTGAGTGGGTGTTTGGTTAAGTGAGTTGGTGTGTGAGTGGCTGTATTGGAGAGTAAGTGTTTGTGTGAATGGCTGTGTGGGCGAGGGAGCGGATGAGTGAGAGCTTGTATGGATGTGTGAATGGGTGTAAGTTGTTGTGTGAGTGAGTGTGTGAGTGCTTGTATGGGTGAGTGAGTGAGTGGGTGTGTAAGTGACTGTAGGTAAACAAGTGGGTGTCTAAGTAGCTGTATGGGTGAGTGTGTGGCTATGTGACTGGCTGTACAGGTGAGAGACTGGTTGTATTAGTGGCTGCATGGGTGAGTGAATGGTTGTGTGAGTGGCTGTACAAGTGAGTGGGTGTGTGAGAACCTCTATGGAGGAGTGAGTGGGCTTATGAGTACTGGTATGGGTCGGTGAATGGGTTTGTCAATGGGCGTATGATAGGTTTTATGGGGGTGTGAGTGGGTGTGTGAGTGGTTCTGTGGATGATGTCAGTTATGTCATGACCGATGTCACTGACCATGTCATCAGTGATGTAATATGTGAGGACATAAGCAGTGCATTGCGGGGGCATAAGTTATAGTTAGCTCAGGTAACTATAACTGCTGACTTTCACTGGTTTTGTACGAGTAAAATCTGAGCCCAACTATAACATTCTTATCACCTTTGTTTTTTTCAGTGAATTTCTAAGTTTTTAAAATTCTATTTCCTAACTATAACGTCCCTGTAACCTTTGGTTTTTTAAGTAAATTTCAATGGTTTTTTAACTAGTAGTCGCGTTTGCAGAGTGGTCGAGAAAGGGGGCAGTACCTCCAACCAGCTCTCAGGAATCCCGCAGTAAGGGACTTACTGGAGGTAACAGGAGGGGTAGTTGGCCCTCAAGGACCCGGGGGGCCAAGGGGACTTAATCCACCAACTAGCAGCGCACCAGGAGGCGCTTTTGCAGAGTGGTGGAGAAAGGGAGCATGGCCTCCAACAACATCTCAGCAATCCCACTGTGTGGGATTTACTGAAGGTAACAGGAGGGGTAATTGGCCCCTAAGGATCCTTTGGAACAAAGGGGACTTCATTCTCCAACCAGCAGTGCGCCAGGAGGCGTGTTTGCAGAGTGGTGGAGAAAGGGGGCATGGCCTCCGAAGTCCTCTCTGCAATCCCGCTATGTGGGACTTACTGGAGGTAACAAGAGGGCTTGTTGGCCCCCAAGGACCCTTGGGAGCCAAGGGACTTCATCCTCCAACCAGCACTGCGCCATGAGGTGCATTTGTGGAGTGGTGGAGAAAGGAGGGGTGGTCTCTGAAGACTTCTCAGCAATCCTACTCTGTGGGACTTACTGGAGGTAAAAGGAGGGGTAGTTGGCCCCCAAGGACCCTCAACAGCCAAGGGGATTTCATCCCCCAACTACTAATGCACCAGGAGCTGCATTTGCAGAGTGGTGGAGAAAGGGGGCATGACCTCCAACAACATCTCAGCAATCCCACTGTGTGGGACTTACTGGAGGTAACAGGAGGGGTAGTTGGCCCCAAGGAACCTCAACAGCCAAGGGGACTTCATCCCCCAACTACTAGTGCACCAGGAGGTGTGTTTGCAGAATGGTTGAGAAAGGGGGCATAGAATCCAACAATCTATTAGCAATCCCACTGTGTGGGACTTACTGGAGGTAACAGGAAGGGTAGTTGGCCCCCAAGGACCCTCTGGAGGAAAGGGGACTTCATCCCCCAACTAGTAGTGTGCCAGGAGGTGCGTTTGCAGAGTGGTGGTGAAAGGGGGCAGGCCTCTGGTGACTTTCTGTTTTTTTTTTAAATAATCGGGGGACGTGGCCTCCTTTCCTGGGCCGTTTTTGGACCTGGGGACCCCATCCCCCAGGGCCATGCCTTTTTTCAATGGGGACGGAGGCCACGCGGCCCCCCTCCCAGGCTGATTTTGGGCCCGGGACCCCATCTTCCGGGGGCCGGCCTTTGCTTTAATTTAAATAAAAAAATATAAAGCTGCGGGGGCCACGCGCCCCCCTTCCTGACCGATTTCGGCCCCGTGGACCTCATCCCCCGGGGACCGGCCTCTGTTGTGGGTACCCTGGTCCAACACAGGGCATCCACTCGACAATGATGGAGACCGCGCAGGAGCCTCAAGGCCCCCGCGGTCCCTGCCGGCTCTCCTCCTCTGGCGGGAGCCAGCATTGCTTTCACAAAGAGGGAGCTGCTAACATGCAGCTCCCTCTCTGTCAAAGCAATTGTGCTCTCTTTCAGCAAGCGAGAGCATTTTTTGTGCCCTCGCTTGCTGAAAGCAAGCAGTTTGCTATGGCTTAGCGGGAGCTTTACTGCTGGGCACCCCAAGACATAGCAAGAGCCGGCCCCGGGGAGGTGGCGGTCCCCAGGGCTGCGGGGGAGGCCATACGGGCCTCCCCACACTAATTTACTAAATAGCCCCAAGGAAGTGGCGGTCCCCTGGGCTGGGGGGGCCGTGTAGACGCCCCGCATCAGTTTATTATTGTTTCCCCCAGGGAGGTGGCGGTCCCAGGGGCACGGGGTGTGCCACATGGGCACCCCACATAATTATAAAACACTGCCCCTGGGATTTGGACCATTTAGGGGCTTCCTATAAAAGACACACAAGAGCCAACGTGTCTTTTTTTTTCCAATTTTGCCACGGGTCCACCCACAAATTCGCAGCAAAATTCGATAAAGAATATACTTTTAACCCCCGGCTGGGTGACTGTGGGACACCCACACCATATCTCGGTGGTCAGGGTATTCCTAGCCTGTCCTCTTTTCTATTTTTTTTACATTTGTTGTAGGACTCGGCTTCAAGTCAAGTCCCAAGTTGTCTGCCAACACTTCCTGGTTGAAGTGTTGGCAGCCAATCAGATTTCAGTAGGATAAGCTGCAAGGACTTCTGTCCCCAAATATCTTAATTTTTTTAACTTAAATATCTTTGAAACTACTGAACGGATTTACACAAAAAGCACGCTTTTTTGACCAACATCTAGATTTCTGCCAAATTTGGTGTAATTCTGTTCAGCGGTTCGGGCTGGAGTCGTGTTCAAAAAATGAAAAATCCCCACAAACATAACATGGCTAAAATGCATTTTGGGACCCCCCTTTTTTCTCGGCTGCCCCTTGACGGATCTCCCCGAAACTTTCAACATAGCAGCTGAACAAAAAAGAGGTAGATTTTTGAAAAATTTGTGAAGATTCGTCAAGCGGAGCCAAACTTATTGGCAAAACAAATAAAGCTTTTCCTATGGAAACTTTGGTCCTAACTATAACTACCTACTGGCTATCGCAAGTAGGTTATATATATATATATATATATATATATATATATATATATATATATATATATATATATATCCACTCTGGCAAACAAAGTCGGAAGCCAAAAAACCGGGCGCACTCACGGATGTGTATGTAAAATACTTCTTTTAATGTGCGAACCTCCCAACCCAACAGACGCGTTTCGGCGTGAAGCCTTTTTCGATGAACATGGACTATTAGGTTCATTTTTAACTCATGCTGTAAGGGCACATGGCACTTTATTGCTCTAAATCTCGCTGTGATTAATTGTTAGCATTGTCATATTTATTGCTTTTGAAATATGTCTTTTAACCTTTCTGAAATGTTTTATTCACTGTATATATGTTACTTTTATGGGCTCTCACTTGCTGAAAGCAGAGCGTTTGCTGTGGCTTGGCAGGAAGGTCCTACTAAGCCACAGCAAACTGCATTGTCCCGGGGGTGGGCACCCCAGGACATTGCATGAGCCGGCCCTGGGGTGTGGGGGTCCCCAGGGCCATGTATGGCTCCAGGAGGAGCCTCCTCCAATTTTTACTTTAGCCCCAGGGAGGTGGTAGTCCCTGGGGCATGGGGGCCGCAACGGACCCCCTTCATTATTTTGTTATATTTGCCCCGGGGAGGTGGTGGTCCCTGGGGCTGCAGTGGGGGGGCCTGTGCGGACCCACTCATTTCTTTAAATTCATTGCCCCGGGGAGGTGACAAACCCCGGGGCTTCAGCGTAGTCCGCGCAGTCCCCTGCACTGTATTCAATTATAGCTCCAGGGAGGTGGTGGTCCCCGGGGCTGTTACAGGAGGGGGGGTACACGCGACCCCTGCACTGTATTCAATTAAAGCCCCAGGGAGGTGGAGGTCCCCGGGGCTGCAGGGCAGTCCGCGTGGCCCCCTGCACTCATTTGTATGAAAGCTCTCGGGAGGTGACGGTCCCCGGGGCTACTATAAGCCCTAGGATGTGTGCCCCCTCCTTTTCCAGCTGCCCCTGGGACCTGGCCCACCGGGGGATAAATGATAAGTAAAAGCATGGGAGACAGGGTTTTTTTTTTAATCTCGAAAAACTTGCGGATCCGGCTGTGGATATTTCTGAGATTTAAAAATAAAAATGCTTTTAAGCCATGGCTGGGTCTCTGCACCACCGCCAGGGACTCAGGGTGTCCCTGCCCAGGCCCCTTTTCTTTTTTTAAATCTTTTTTTTGTGGGACTCAAGCCGAGTCCCAAGATGGCTCCCAACACCTCTGGATTGAAGTGTTGGCAGCCAATAAGATTTCAGCATGGATCCGCAAATTCTCAGCAGGAATCCGTGGCCCTAGATATCTATATTTTTTGCTCTTTAATAGCTCTAAAACTACTGAACAGGTTTACACCAAATCACAAAAAGCGTGATCTGCGTAACAAATCTACCTTTCTGCCGAATTGGGTGTAATACCGTCTAGCAGTTCAGGCTGTAGTCGTGTTCAAAGCTCCTATGGCAATTAACTTGGGGAAAAAACATTTTTTGACCCCCCTTTTTCTAGGTTCCCGCTTGATGGATCACCCCGAAACTTTCAATACAGCAGTTGGATCCACTAAAGTATAAGTTTTGAAAATTATATATATATATATTAGGCGGCACTGTAAGGAAAGTTAAGTTTAGCACTAGCACTTTATAGGATTGCATAGAAGTATGGTCGATGCCCACTTAGGGCTTTATTCAGCTTTTAGCCACACAAGATTCGTGCTAACAGATGGTTTAACATAGTTTATAGTGGAATCCACCCTATAACGCAATATAGATGAGGGTTATGGAAGGTACATGATTAATATCAATTTATTTTTTTGATGTTTTTATGACCTTTTTAAATCTTTGCCCGTTATTGATATAATTTTGTATGATAATGTTGTGCGAATTCAGGTGATGCTTTTAAATGAATTTAGTTTTAAGTATTCACGTTGTATATGTATATATATTTATATATTATATATTTTATGTATTTATATATTTTTATATCTGTATGTTGGTATGTTTATTTAATTACCATTTGTAATGTCCGTTATATAAACCTTAATCAGGGCAGGCTTTATGAAGTTAAAAACTTGCTAAAAGAAAGACCTTATATTTAATGTTTATTCTATGTTTAGCTGTCATGTGACAGGTCACGAGTGTTTGCACTATGCACTTTAAAAAGGTATGGCACATCGCAGCGCGTTATGTGAACAAGACCTCTGGAAGGTCGAAACGCGTCGTGGCGGTGGTGCGGGGCATATTAAATAAAAATTACATCAGCACCAAGTAAAGGGTCCGGTTTCGTCTTTTCCCTGCGGATTGGATGTTGTTGGCGAACTCCATTCGATATTACCGGTACTGTGTTGCTTCTGCAGTACTAACGTGACCCCTCCTCCAACCTGGGCCGAGCAGCAGGAAGCAGAGCTTGTCCGGACTTGTCCGGAAAAGGATACATTACTCCAGCAAGGAGCAAGCTGCGGCAGCCCCCGGACAGTATAGTATTGTCCTGCCTGGAAAGAACGAGGACAGCGGAGCCCGTGTCGGACGACCGGAGCAGCAGCTGAACTATCGTTAAGGTGGGACTTTCTTGAAGAGTCCGGTGAGGAGTGTGTGTGACACAGCATAGACATTGATTCTGGCAGCGTGTGTTACAAACAATAAACAAGGCCGTGTATTTAGCACCATGTCCGCCGACGCGCTGCGAAGCCGTGAGGAGGCAGCAGATGAATTATTTGATGATTCCCCGGCTGGGGAAATAGCAGTAACAGAACGTACGAGCACTGTATGAACAGGGCAACCCAATGTGAAAGAACTGTTTAAAAAGTTAGAAAAGCTCATGCGAGCTGAACAGGCAAAATGGTGGGAACACAAATCCCTAACAAGGTACCTGGACGTTGGACGAATTCCAAGAGGATTGCGGATCATGCTGGCGCCCAGCTATGAGCAACCTGATCCCAATATGTTGACTGAGTGGGCCACTTGCAATTTGGAATCATCGCGGAGACTCGTGGAAATTCTTGTGAAATATGCAGCAAGTGACCGCGTCAAGTTACAAGCACAGATTGAAGAGGTTGAAAATGAAATTATGGAATTGGAAAGTACAGACAATTTTAAAAAACTGCGGGATGATATGCTTGCACGCTTACATAAAGATGAGGAAATTATTAAAAAACGTAAGGCTTACAAATTTCAGAGGGACAAAATAGATTATCAGAATGGCCAAGTTTTCACTTTTGCGCGAAAGTATGATGCAGTGAGAGGAAAGAGTAAAGAAGGCCTACCATCTACGAAACCAATAAATATGGGAAGCATGACACCAGCCTCTACCTCAGCATCTGAGCTAAGCTCTGCTTTGGAAAGTGAATCTGAAAATGAACAACCTAGAGCTAGCTCGGAATTGGGGTTTACCAGAATTTCACTGGCTCAGGAGGTCGACTGTCTCCGTCAAGATCGGAGACAAACATTGCGTCCCCGGTTGCAAAGAAAACAAAATGCCAAAGAAACAATCAAAAACGTAGAGAAAGACGTCAATGCCGTGGCAGGCGGAAAACAGCCTTACAACAAGAAATCAGCGAATGCGAGGTGGAAACGCAATTAAAAACAAACAGCGTCATTACCAATTCCAATGCAGTGATTAACTTGTCTAATATCAATCTAAACATGGCTGAGAAACAAATCCTGGCACTTGGCCTCTCATATAGTCCCGAGAGTAATTTCAATTACGCTGAAACACGCATGGACGTTTTTAGGTTCATTCGCAAATTGAAATTGAAGAAATATCATCTGTTACAGACTAAGCCCAACAAAAATCCTCGGGCACAACTTACAGTGAGCAGCACCAGTCCAACATTGCTGGTGGCAGGTGATGTGGATTTATTAGATTTACACCAACTTCAAGGAGAACAATACAATGGTGATAATTCCAGAGAGTTGGAAAGAATCGGTGACTCAATCCATACACCGTTCAAGCCCAAATCGACTTTTCAACCTGTTATGCTCCATGACAATTTGGATATTTTCCATGCGCAAATAACAACAGACTTGAAAAAACTGTACAAGACCACACTATGCGCCCAACGAAACATCAGCCGGAAAAACAATTCTTATTTCCAACTGATGAGAAAGTTGCAAGCACAAGATAACATCATTGTGAGACAATCTGATAAAGGGGGTAATGTGGTCTTGTGGCCAAGAGATATGTATATGGAGGAAGCTATGTCCCAGCTTAATGACAAAGACTGTTATCGGAGAAGCAATATGCAATGTGTCAGGCAGGCTCAAAATAACTATTACACTAAACTTTTAGCATGGAAAAGTGGAGGGTTAATAAGCTCAGATGAGTTTAAATTTTTAAAAAATTATTACCCTACAATGCCGGCTTTATATTTCATTCCAAAAATTCATAAGTGTAGAGACAAACCGCCTGGCAGACCTATCATATCTGCATGTAACAGTCTCATGGAAAAAACTTCCAAATATGTCGATTATTTTTTACAGAGCTTTGTACGTGCATTACCTTCCTATTTGCAAGACACGAGTGATTTTTTGCGTAAGTTAAAGGAGGTTAGATGGGATTCTGAGTGTATTTTAATAACATTAGACGCTACGTCACTATATACTAGCATAAGGCATCAGGATGGTATTAAGGCCATCGAGCATTTTTTAAACAAACGACCAAAGAGCCTGTATATGCACAATAAGATGCTAGTAGATATGATAGTGATGTGTCTGGAAAATAACTTTTTCCTATTTAATAACCAAGTATACCAGCAAACCAGAGGTGTTGCGATGGGGGCTTGCTTCTCCCCAAGTTATGCCTGTTTGCATATGGGGCTTTGGGAGGAGCGGGTCCTATCCAACACCTTTGCTGAAGTTATGAACCAACATATAGGTTGCTGGTATAGGTATATAGATGATCTGTTCCTAATCTGGAGGGGCCCTGAAGATCTGGCACTCCAGTTTATTGAACAGATCAATTCGAATAACCTCAACTTACATTTCACTGCGACCATGAGTAGAGAAAGGGTTTACTTTTTAGATGTTGAGGTATTTATTGGGGAAGGAAAAGTGGAATCCAAATTACACAGGAAACCCACGGCTGGGAATACTGTGTTGCATGCTACCAGCCATCACCCCAGACACCTTATCCAGAGTATACCCTATGGTGAGATGCTGCGTATTAAACGCATTTGCAGCACCTCGGATGAATGTTACCTAGCCCAACAAGAGAGTAGGGATAGATTCCTGGCTAGGGGTTATACAGCCCGGACTATAGATACTGCCATCGCCAAGACTAACAATGTTGCAAGGCAAGACACTCTTGCAATAAAATCTTCTACTCAGAGCGTATATTGTGGTATTCCTCTTAGGGTGTCCATAACGGGCTTTCCAATATCATGTCCTTATATAGGCACAATTCGCCCTGCCCTTATATAGGCATAAAATCCCAGGCCTTTTTTAGGCATTAAACCGTGCACTCCAAATACAGGCATGGTCTCTGACATCCGTCCACCCTAACGTCACAACGAGTTCGTGAAGAACAGACCCTTAGGCTGCGGGAGTTTCCCTAGCCCAGGACTATTGATTTCTTCAAGGCCTCATATATTATGCATGAACCATTATTCCTTAGGGGTTCATCCATGACGTCTTTCGCTACCCAATTCACGTCAATGCTAACATTCCTAAGGTACTCTCAGGTATAAATATACCTTCCCTAGCCCCTGTAAACTAGAGGAGACCTCGACTTCAGAGGAGCCCGTATCCCGGCCTGACGCACTGAGAAGACGCTGTCATCCCTGCACGCAGAGAGTCCTGCTTCCAGTGATCTGACTTCCCTTGCGGGGTGTTGGAGTTCGAGTCTGGCAAAGAGATTCCAACCTCTCTCATTCTTCAGGTATGGAGCTGATAAGAACCTAGAGGGACTCTTGGCATACTAGGCATACTGGGCTTAAACATACTCCTAGTATACCATAGTAAGGAATACTTCACCTACTTCATACCTCGTCCTACACCTAGGTTAGGTTAGGTACATTGGGGTAGAACTAGCTTAGCAACGCATCGTATGAGTACTCGCATTTTTAGTCTTTGTTATTTATGTAACAGCATCTGTACTAAAAGATAATGCTATCGCAGTATTATTTATTTCTACTGCTCACCCTGTACATTATTTATCTTGCATACTGTCTTGTGATCGTAACCACACATTATACTTACACCAGAAACAAGACTGTTCAATAAACCTTTTATTGAAACGCCCGTCTATTTCTTTCTGTGTAACTTTGGAGAAAACTAAGCATGCACGATTGAGCTGAGTGAAATAGTTATCTATTGTTTCCACGACTCTGGGACACGTTCTGATTCTAAAGGGAAACATAGTGGTCATGTTTTGCGGCTGCCAGAAACTACTCCCTTCTTGTTGTCAAGGAGTTTCTAGTGGCCTCTGAGCTAGCTGGCACAAGTAATTAAGTTTAATATACTCGATAGGGACATACTGACCTTAGTCCTATGTCAAACCTATAGGATATATTATTCCAATGCGCAGAGCCTATTAGGGAAATAGGAGCTACACTACATGGCGCCCAACGGTTTGGTAAGGCGGTAATTCAACGTTAGATACTGAGTAACTCAGCCGTGCTTTTTCTCTCAGAGACCCCTACCCATATACTCCAAAAGACGTCTGGAGTGGGCAGGGTTAAGTATCCACCAAGGCTACATAGGGAAGTACCCTATATATTAGCTGTTTGGTTTGCTCAACGTTGAAGGATACAGTGTTCCAAAATATTGTGCACCTTATCTTTGTTTCCTTGAAACTTGTTCTACATTTTTCAAAAACAAAATGGATGAAGACGCCGGAAACGGTGTAGCTGCGGCTGATCCAGCCCAAGCAGCAGTTTTTAACCTTACGGGTTTAAATGAAACCGAGGAGGGTGTAATACACATCCCTCAAAACTTAAGAAGAGCCATAACTCTAAAACTTATAAAACATGGCCTGCCGCCAAGAGGAGGTAGAGCAGTTTTCGTGATAGAGGCACATGAATCCTTTCAGACAGAGGTATTCTATTCATGGGTAATACTTCCTGAATGCAATCCAACATCACACACATTTCACTTCTACAAAGAAGATGATCTACCAGAGGAATACATTCCTTTCGAGGATATTGAAATTCCATTAACATACCAGGAGCATCAGCTCTGGTTTAAAGGCGCCCTAAAACATCACAAAAACATTACAAGGCTCGGTCCCCTAGGGAGACCAGGAGCAACATGGCCGATTTTAGCAGGCTACACACCTCATCCTGAACTGGATATAATGACAGATGAGGAACTACATACTCAAATAAAAGAGTTAATAAAAATCTACAGACAATTAGTCCAATATGTCATGCGGACTCTTACTGTCCAACCACCCTTCACTATTCAAAATCAGACCCCTCATCAGGGCACAACACTAAAAATTACACCACAGACTCTCAACTCAGTCATGGGTAAAATGCCCACAAAACGTGAGCAAATTCCATTCTGGATAGCTCAAAAAATTCCTCAAATCGAAGCAGTATTTCCAAATACTAGCCCGTATGAGAAACACAGAATCCTAACCATCAGTTTACCAATGGGGATCACACCACAACTGGAAGACTGCACCACTTGGGGTTCAGTCTTTGCTGCCATCTATACCAAAACACATGGCATTCCGTCAATTGCGGTAATACCTGATGTCCTAAAACAAATTCAAAACGAATACGGGGCAGAGCCTGCTCTAAATTTAGGTATGAAATTACTGAAAAATTTCGACCAGGTCTCATCAATAATAATATCTAATATTAAAGGAGAGGCAGCAGCAGTTGCGATCCGACAAAAATTGAGGGAATTCGATGTTACAGAACATCAAACTGAGCTACCCAGAATAATAGAACAATCTTATGCTGAATTAGGCAGAGATAGTTTGGGTGGAAGACCAGTGAAGCCGAAGCTATCTGAAAGTCCAGACAAGGACTCAATTAAACAAACTCCTACATCTTCTAAAAAGAAGTGGGAGTCTAATAAACAAAATTCAAACGAGAAGCGTTCTCAATCTCGAGGTAGGTCTCCTCAAAAGGAGCCCTCTGAAAGGAGGTATAACCTCAGGAATAGGGATAATTTGAGACAACCTGATAGGTATTATGATACTGATACACGTTCCTCTCGTCCCTTTCAGATCTCATCACAGACTTCGGAAAGAAGAGGACGGACGGAACACAGAGAAGAACGCGTGAAATCGAAAGACGACAAACACGCTCCAAAAACTAAAGCAAAACCTCAATTCTCCAAAAAGAAAGTAGCAGGTCTGAAGATCAGACATACCGAGGATACTGAGATCACAACTCAAGAACGGAGAATGGGCTCAGACCATGCTGGACAGTGCAGCAGAAGTCACAATAGTTCGCCAGAACGTGAAGGAACTTCTGGAGATAGTGGACTTGAATGAGTACATCACAGTTGAGACTGTAGACACCAGGGTTAGCACTCCACAAAGGTTATTTGAAATAACACTCCGGATGGAGGGAGACAAACCTAGACAGGTGAAAGCACTTTTTTGGGAAAGACTATCAAAGGGCTATGACATACTTCTAGCAGAAAAGGACTGGCCACCACAATTTGTCAGGGAGTGCCCACATGGCGAGGACATTATTATGCCTGCCTTCTCCAATCATATTCCAATTCACTTACAATATACATATGCCAGGAAATGGGCAGTAGCCCAGGCCCCAGCATTATATAAAAATCATGTAGGATGGGATGAGGACTCACCTCACCATAAAATACATCTGAAACATGAACCAACTGCACAAAGGCAGTACCCTATAAAGCAAGAAGCTAAAAAACAGGTCAGGGAGATCTTAAATCAACTTGAATACCAAGGGGTGATTGAAACATGCACCTCCTCAATGAACAATCCTTTGTTTCCTGTCTCCAAACCAGACAATACCTATCGTCTAGTTTTGGATTACAGACACCTAAACACTTGTTCTAAAACATTTGCAGTACAAAATGCACATAGCACAGCATTAATGAATAACATTGTGCGTAAAAAATATAAAACCACATTAGATATCTCAAATGTCAAAACATAGCACCTGAAAGCAGGTACTTAACAGCATTCTCCATAATGGGGACCCAGCATCACTTTTGTCGACTCCCACAAGGGTTCAAGAATAGCCCAGGTTTATTCTCAGCGAGGGTAATGGAGTTACTACAAATTTATGACAATGAGGCATTGTCCTATGTCGATGACATATATCTGACAGACGATGACCTGGATAAACACTTGAACAGGGTGAGCACCATTATATTGGGTTTCGCCTCTGAGGGCTACAAATTCAACTTTAAAAAGTCCAGAATTGCCCATCTCAATGTCCTATTTCTAGGATATGAGCTTTCAAGTGAAGGCAAGAGCTTGGCAGCTAACTTTTTAGAAAAGTGTGCGCTGCTCCAACCTCCAAAGACGCTAAAAAACTTACAATCCATCCTGAGTTTCCTAAATTTTGGAAGAACATACATTCTAAATTATGCAGAAAGGGTTAAACCTCTCTACGCATTAATCAAACCTGATTTTTCAATCAGAAACTGGACACAAGAACACACCGAAATCTTGCGTTCACTTCAAGCTAACATGTTAGCAACAAATCACTTACAAACACGTGTAAGTCAACGTAATTTGGTGATCCGAATAATTTCGGGTCAATGTGGATTCATATACTTAACTTTCAATGAAGGTGAGAAAATACCAATCGCATACAAATCACACTTGTACACACAAGCGGAAATGCGCTTCAGTTCAACTGAAAAAATTGTAACAGCAGTTCAAACCGCTGTAGCAAAAGAAAGAGCCTTAGCCCAAGGGAAACGCATTATTGTCGTAACCCCAGTACCTGCTTTAGAAGCGGTTACAAAAGCAAGCATTCCAAATGCTAAAGCATTACATCCGAGATGGATACAATGGGTTAATTCTCTTGCTGCAACAGATGTTGAATACGTTTTTGATCCCGATTTGAAAACACAAGCATTCCTGCAGTATGAACATGAATGTCCCCTGCCTACTGAAATTCTGCCTCTCGATCAGTACGAATTTATAATTTACACTGACGGATCCGCACAACCCGCAATCGGGAGTAAGCAAGCTTACAGTGCAGCGTGTGCAATCGTTAAAGGTCGCATGCGAAATGGCATCTTCAGACCTATGGTCACAAAAACGCAGTCTCTAGGAGATTGTACAGCTCAGCGAGCTGAACTACAAGCATTCAAACTGGCACTTGAAACTACAGATCGCGAATTCCCCACACTAATCGTGTGCGATTCTTTTACTGTGTGCAGTCGTATAATGAATATATACAAAACTGGCTTGAAAACGGTTTTAAAGATGCGAAAGGTGGCACAATAAAGCACAAATTGCTTTGGGAACAAGTAGTTCAGTTGAAAAACGAACTACCAAAGCCTCACGTGATCCACACACTGAGTCATCAACGTGATGGCGTTCACGTTGCAGGGAATTCATTGGCTGACGAAGCCGCAAAGGGGGCTGTGCAAACGGCTTCCGTAGCTGCGATCACTCGTTCAAAAACAAAAATAGACAGTGAGATAATGTTGGCTGTCAAAGCTTCAAGCAAAGGCAGCAGTGCAGCGTTACCAAAAAAGTTTCCACTCAAGTACTTTTATGTAATTGATGCGAACAACGTTCCTTTTGCTCGAATCCCTGGAGTGGGGGATAGGGTAATTCCAAACATGGAACGTAGAGCAGCCTTGATTTATGAAACACATTTGGGGGAGGGTCTGTCACACCAAGGGATCTCTAAAACAATCTTGACGTTAAAAGAGATGTACTGGTGGCCTGGAATGAATACAGAAATTCACATATTCATCAACAACTGCTTAGACTGTAAAATACAGCGAGAGAGCCACCAGACACCATGCTGCGAATGCGGCAAGTGCAGACACCATTGTTAGACAGCATTAGACTATCTACGCACCTGCGTCCTACTGGACAAAGGCATTCCCACAAATACTAAATCTAGGTTCCTATGGTTATGGCCTCAGCGCTCAGCTGACGCTCGAACTGTTATAAAAGATTTGCGAGTCTTTATCGGCATATACGCAATAGGCACGTTACATTCTGACCAGGGTCCTGCGTTTAGCTCTCGGGCTTACAAAGATGCCATGGCCAGTCTGGGCGTTGCATTGCGGTACTCCTCTCCATTCCATCCTGAGGGAAATTCGGTTGTGGAAAGGAAAAACCGGGACATAAAGCAGTCTATAACAGCTAGAGTATTAGGCTCGGGTGACGGGTGGGTCAAACACCTTAGTGGAGTTCAACGTGCTTTGAACAACCTGCCAAGAAGTTCTCTAGGGGGGGTCACTCCATATGAGGTCCTATTTGGGACAAGAATGTGGGTGCCAGACTTAGAAAACGTAGGCACAGTGGTGGAAAATAAACCCTTTGATATCAAAGATCGTTTGGCTGTTTTACAGGACTTAAACAAATTAAGAACGAAACAAAGCAACGTATTCCTACAGTCAACCACCACTGGGGATCAACCGGCTGTCCCAGCAAGGCCTGTCTGGATTCCAAAAGTTGGGGATCTAGTCAGAGAAAAGATTGCGGACAAGAAGGAATTTGGACCTTCTTACAGACAACCAGTACCTGTC
Organism: Calotriton arnoldi; assembly: GCA_963921515.1. Lineage (NCBI taxonomy): Eukaryota > Metazoa > Chordata > Amphibia > Caudata > Salamandridae > Calotriton > Calotriton arnoldi. The sequence continues at coordinate 77,923 of CAWUFW010001272.1, forward strand.
CTAGCAGTTCAAGGAACAAGGACAGTGCTTCTGCCGCCCCTTGCTGGAAGAAAGGAGAAAAGATTTGTGTCCATCGACCTCATCAAACCACAGTATGTGGCCAATACTAAATAGTAGGCCTCGTGGACTCCGACCTAGTAGCAAACGCACTCCTCTCACTACTATCCAAGAGGTTCATACTGAAAGACTGATAACAATCGAGAATTCAGCAGAAACAGATGAAGGACTAAGCAACAATGCTATGGAAATCATCCCTCTTGAAGAACAAGTAACAGTTCGTCCAAATACACCTGTCTACACCAATGTGGCACGTGATGAACTGGTTCCAGTGATTTCTACAAATCCTGATGCAATTCCAACAATTGATAGAACTGCTTCTGGCTATTTCATTAACTTTGATACGTTCTCAGAAGATCCCAGTGAACCTGAAACGACGCCAGCATCATTCAAATTCAAACAGCAAATACAAGGCTTTCTTCACTCTCAGAAAAAGACTTACTTGGTTTCTCCATGGATTGAACTCTGGATTATATCTGGACTTTTTGTTTTCCTGCTCTGGCTAGCTTTGGTAACAACTGTGAGCGTGCTTATAAGTGGCAGATACATCCATGTGGACACTGAAGGAAAAGGCGTAAACGTACTTTTGAAACCTCACAAATCTTCTCATCATGAAGCAAGAGACTTGTCATCAGTGAACATCACAGCTGTTCCTATACACGATGGTATAGTGTGGGACAAAACGGATTTTGATATATTCGGTCCAACGGAAGAGTTGAACATTCCACATTTGTTTAAAATTTCACTAAGTGATCTAATCTCGTCCAGTACCTATTCTGATGATTGGGACTTTGAGACTGTAAACGACATTATGTTTGACCTAGAAAAATCTGCTGCATTTTCTAAAAATGAATATTTAGAGGGTTCATCAGACTATGAACAACTGTATTGTTATAACCACTATGGTCATCATTTTTTGCATAAATCTGCATATCCAAGAAATGTGTTTATGTTTAACCAATGGGAACATTGTCCTACACCACCATACGGTAGTTCAAAAACATTTGCTAACAAGTTTCCATATTTTTCAGGATACAATACATCTGATCCAGAAATGTTTTACTATACAAATGTGAACAAGACAGGACTGAAAATTATGTTAACAAATACAAAACAGATTTATTCTGCATTATTTAATGCCCAACTGTCTAGACAGGGTTTCGACTTTTGGAAAGACACAATAGACACAAAAACTTTGTGGGGTACTAAAGAATGGCAAGTGCAGGGGATAGAAGCTTTATTTAGAGCCTGCATCATCCCTGAACAAATAATGTTTTTGAATGAAACAATCCAACAAACATCTTGTCTTGGATTAGCCAAGATCAAAGAGATGAACACACCTTCTGTACCGACTCCTGCGAAAAATAACGAAACACAGGCAGTGGTGACAGTTGACAATATACTACAACTCAACAGATCTAATCCTGATTGGAAAAAATGGTTGATCTGGCCCACAGACACGAATAACTGTCAGGAAAGATTCCTGAATAAAACTCAGGGTTTTACCATTCATAGGCCAGCCCCAAGATACGTCCAAAGACAACATCCGGGGGTAGTAACAACATACAGTGTAGGTAAATTATGCCTCGATTGGCTGCATAAATCTACATTACAGGATGTGAAACAACACTTATCCTTACTTGCAAAAGACGCAGACCTTAGGGATTTCTTGCTTGGACCAAGAAAACCGCGTCAAAAAAGTTTCATATATGCCGGCATTTATGCTGCCTACAATGAAGCATGGAAGGTGTCACAGATAGAGGCCGCAGAACGAATACGTGAACTTGATCGTATTAATTTAGAGAAAACACGCTCTGTGGTCGACAATGGGTTAACAACTTTGTCCTCCAGAATTTATTCACTGGACGGCATTGTATCCTCTGCTATTGACATACTAGAACAAGATTTGGCGATGTTACAGCAAGGCCAATCTCAATTACGTTCTATTATGTTATTAAGCTGGACGCTGCAATCATTGCGAGCGGGCTATGTGCCTTGGCGTTTCATCAACACAACGGCTCTGTTTGCAGAATACAATCTAACTGATAAACAGATCGAAATGGCACAAAGAGGAGCATTGAAAAACTGGAAAAGTTACCATTCACAGTGGCAGAAAAACTAGCTACAGAATGGCTTATTCATGGCAAAATCACACTACCTGTGACTACTTTTCAGTTTCAGTATTGCCTCAGACAAATGCAAGCAGGCAAATATGAAAGGTTGGGTAAGGGATACATTAAGACATCTTGGGCTTTGCCGTATACATATAGATGTTGGAGCGGGGATCGTGAAGTGTTTTTGAGCGGTAAAAATTGTAAACTTGCACTAAGCGGTTCACTTGTATGTCAGGACATTTCCTTGCACGGGGCTTGTAATGGTTCTGTGGCTAACTTGTCTTGCCATCAGCAGGGTACACCAGCTGCTGTGATTAATCCAACGTTTGGACAACTTTCTAATGGGAGTTACCTCATGTTGAATGATCAGAGTTGCTGTGGCATGCTGCCAGGCATCCCATATCTAGTAACGGTCAACTCCAGGGTCACTTGCTGTATGCAAGTATTGTTTGCCCCAATAGACACAGTCAGGGAGTCGCCTCTATGGCCTTCGCTGAACGTCTCTTTTATAAGATTTGATACTTTAAGCAGAATGAAAGCCATGCTTTTACAGCAAACAGTGCCTTTGACCTCGGCCAAAGAAACCTATGATCTACAAATTGCAAGGACTTCGGCTGAGATACAGACTTTAATACATACAAACTGCCCTATACATTTCGTAGAAATGATAGGAAGAATTTTCAACATGTCTGATATGACAGGACTTGTACATGTATTTAAGGGCATCTGCTCCGGTCTGTTAGCACCTTTCCAAGCAATACTCGGAATCATCCCGAACTTTGCACATTCGGTGTTTGGTGGCATACCATTAATTCTAGCACTTGTTGCCGGAATTCTATTTCTCTTCCTGCTATTGCGCTATGGCCAGCCTATTCGCAGACATCACTCCGAGCGAAATGGAGAAAGCTCTCCTTGAACGAAAGTGCCGTGAGCAAATAGTAAAGCTTATGGGCATACATCGTCTACGGGACCTTAATACAACTTGGTTCCTGTCATTCCGACCAATCTGGCAAGATTGCATCTTACCTGTTCTACGATGCCTGCTATGCGGTGAAGAATGCGTGTTGGACACCTGTCTAACATTTCCATCAGCAACGCCAAAGGATGTCGATACTCTGCTGGACCCGATAACGGCCCATGCTCTGTGTTGTCCCCAGAGGCTTCCTATCCTGATGTCAGCATTCATTGAGATCTCACAGACGCTTCCGGCTGCTGCTGAGGTACGAGAAATATCTACAGGCGCACAGGTAACAACGGACGCGAACATCGCTGCTGCAACCTATGCTGAAAGCGATGCCTCACATCTCTGTGCAATTAATCTACTACATGAGGTGTTCCAACTCACACCGACTACAGTGGATGATGTTTTGTCTATAGAAATAGATGATCTCATGTTTACACCAGACCCGTAAACTGACTCTGAGCATACAGTGTTCCAGAAATACAGCAACAATTTGGCCTTCATTTTACAAAAACTTTGAACTCTCCCAAAATTGAACTCTTTTTCCTATTTTTCGAATGAAAATGGCACTACAATCTGCTTAAAGTAGAACTAGCCTTATAGTACAGACTTGGCGGTCCTTCCACAGATATTTAGTCATCTTATGTGTCTAAAAACAGTTCATTAATTTTCACGACATGAAATGACTTTGATTTTTGAAAAACTTATCGATCATTTTCTGTCACATGTAAATACTACTGCTTATTTCATTCCAATTGCATTTATTTTCGAACTTTATGCCTGAAATGATAAGCAATGCTTCGAATGTACAGTATCTTTTGCATTCTAATATGTTTTTTTTAAATGCCTTTTTTAAATGGTTTTATGAAATATTTTAGAAATATGCGGTACTCCATTTTTATGTTTAGCATTTTAAATGTTTAGCATTTATGTATTATCGTATACACGAAAGTGGAGTGGGTGTTGTATTCCTCTTAGGGTGTCCATAACGGGCTTTCCAATATCATGTCCTTATATAGGCACAATTCGCCCTGCTCTTATATAGGCATAAAATCCCAGGCCTTATTTAGGCATTAAACCGTGCATTCCAAATACAGGCATGGTCTCTGACATCCGTCAACCCTAACGTCACAACGAGTTCGTGAAGAACAGACCCTGCGGGAGTTTCCCTAGCCCAGGACTATTGATTTCTTCAAGGCCTCATATATTATGCATGAACCATTATTCCTTAGGGGTTCATCCATGACGTCTTTCGCTACCCAATTCACGTCAATGCTAAATTCCTAAGGTACTCTCAGGTATAAATATACCTTCCCTAGCCCCTGTAAACTAGAGGAGACCTCGACTTCAGAGGAGCCCGTATCCCGGCCTGACGCACTGAGAAGACGCTGTCATCCCTGCACGCAGAGAGTCCCGCTTCCAGTGATCTGACTTCCCTTGCGGGGTGTTGGAGTTCGAGTCTGGCAAAGAGATTCCAACCTCTCTCATTCTTCAGGTATGGAGCTGATAAGAACCTAGAGGGACTCTTGGCATACTAGGCATACTAGGCATACTGGGCTTAAACATACTCCTAGTATACCATAGTAAGGAATACTTCACCTACTTCATACCTTGTCCTACACCTAGGTTAGGTTAGGTACATTGGGGTAGAACTAGCTTAGCAACGCATCGTATGAGTACTCGCATTTTTAGTCTTTGTTATTTATGTAACAGCATCTGTACTAAAAGATAATGCTATCGCAGTATTATTTATTTCTACTGCTCACCCTGTACATTATTTATCTCGCATACTGTCTTGTGATCGTAACCGCACATTATACTTACACCAGAAACAAGACTGTTCAATAAACCTTTTATTGAAACGCCCGTCTATTTCTTTCTGTGTAACTTTGGAGAAAACTAAGCATGCACGATTGAGCTGAGTGAAATAGTTATCTATTGTTTCCACGACTCTGGGACACGTTCTGATTCTAAAGGGAAACATAGTGGTCATGTTTTGCGGCTGCCAGAAACTACTCCCTTCTTGTTGTCAAGGAGTTTCTAGTGGCCTCTGAGCTAGCTGGCACAAGTAATTAAGTTTAATATACTCGATAGGGACATACTGACCTTAGTCCTATGTCAAACCTATAGGATATATTATTCCAATGCGCAGAGCCTATTAGGGAAATAGGAGCTACACTACAATATATTCACTTAAAAAACCAAAGGTTACAGGGACGTTATAATTAGGAAATAGAATTTAAAAACCTTAGAAATTCACTGAAAAAATCAAAGGTCACAGGGAAGTTATAGTTAGGCTCAGATCTCACTCATACAAAACCAGTGAAATTCAGCAGCTATAGTTAGAGTTATCTCAAGTAACCATAACTCGTGCCCTAAGGTAACTATAACTCGCGCCCTCGCCATGCACAGTTTTCTCATCAATAATTTTACAGCAAATGTTGCAGTGATATTATGAATGATGTCATAGAAGATGTAATGAGTGATGTAATTAGCAGTGCATGGCGAGGATGTAATGTAAAGTTACCTTAGGGCACGAGTTAAAGCTACTTGAGATAACTCTAACTATAACTGCTGGATTTCTATGGTTTTGTGTGTGTAAAATCTGAACCTAACTATAACGTCCCTGTAACCTTTCTTTTTTTCAGTGACTTTCTATGTTTTTTTAATGCTATTTCCTAACTTTAATGTCCCTGTAACTTTTGGATTTTTCAGTGAATTTCTAGGGTTTTTCAAACGTAATGTAATGCTTAATTACCATACATTACTCAATCCGCCTTCGGCCAACGCCAAGCATGCAGCTAACTCCATGCGCGAACAGCCTTTGGCCGTGCGCAGCTGGGGGCTGGCCACAAGGCCTGTGGCCAACTCTCTAAAGGCAGCCAACCCGGGAGGGTGGCATGCAGCCCCTTCTCCTGCCAATTTCGTCCCCGGGGACCCCATCCCCTGGGGCCAGGCACATTTTGTGAGGGAAGGGGTCACGCATCCCCCACACTGGATTGATTTTGGCCCCTGGGACCCAATCCCCTGGGTCCCAGCTCATTTTTTTTTATAGATGGGGTACTTGCCCCCCCTCCCTGGACTGTTTTTGGCCCCGGGGTCCCTCTTCCCTGGGGGCCACCACTGGATTTATGGGGGAGGGTGGCACGCAGCCCCCTCCCCAAGGCCGATTTTGGCCCTGGGGACCCCATCTCCTGGGGCCCAGCCAAATTGTAAACAGGGAAGGGGGGCATGCCGAGCCACTGCCTGGGCCCATTTCAGGCCCGGGGACCCCATCTCCATGAGCCTGGCCATATTGGAAAGGGGGAGGGTGCATGCAGCCTCCCTCCCTGGGCCAATTTTGCCCTGGGGACCCGATCCCCCAGGGCTCTCTGCCTTCTTAAATGGGAGGGGGGCATGTAGCTCCCCTCCCCGGGCCGATATCGAACCAGGGGACCCCAATCCCCAGGGCCTGGCCAATTACTAAGGGGGGAGGAGGGATGCAAGGACCCCCTCCTCAGTCCAATTATGGACTGGCCATATCAGGCATTTCCCCGGGAAGCTGGAAGGGTGGGGGGCCGGTTTTGTTAGTGGGCACCGGTTTTGGGTTTTGAAGCAGTGCAGCACTTTTAAAAGCACTGCAAAATGTTTTTATATCCAGCAGTTTTCGGGCAACAATAAAAGTGTCAAGATAACTCTGGTGATTAATGTATTTTCTGGAGAGAGATGGGAGTTTTGTCTAGTGGCAGTTTTGACTCATCTAAGATAGCGCAGAGGGTTAATATGCCTGCTGTAAAGAACGTGTACCATGCGTATCAAAGAACAGTATTTTATGTGCATAGCACAGTAGATTACTGCTTTTGTCAAAGAGATTCTTTTGTTATTGTGCAGTGCATAAGTTACAATCGTAATCTAGCACAATGAGCTATGAACTGCCATCAAAGAGCTGCATGCAAACTGCATGGTACAGGTTAGAAAGTTATAATTTTTTCCAGTCTTTCATTATCCTGATGATGCCAAAAAAAGGTTTGTTTGGATAAAAATAAATTCTTATTATTAAAGTAAACTCTAACCTCTGTGTTAAGTTCTGAATCCTGAGTTTTTGCTTTTCCTAAATAATGGCTACAAGTATGGATAACGTGAATCCTACACCTTGTAGTCTCCTTTGCCTTATGTAACATTTTCTATACACTGGTTTAAACACGTTTGATTCTTTATCTCTGTATGTGTGTGTGATGTAAAATGCTCCGACACCCTACACTGGTATGGGAGGTGCTATAAAACAAATGAAATACATGTGAGCAGGGCCGGACTGGTAGTAGCGGGCACCGGGCGTTTTCCCGGTGGGCCGCCATGGTGGGGGCCGGTTTTGGGCCCCTGGGGGGCCGTTTTTGTTACCGGGGCCGGCAATAGCAGCCCCCTGTAACAAAATCGGCCGAAATCGCCCCCAACAAACAGCTCGGCCGCACTCCTCCCCGCCCCCTCAGGGGGGCCGGCCGAGCAGTTTGCCAGGGCCAGTTTCGATTCCCAGTCCGGCCCTGCATGTGAGAGAGGAGCTATGGAGAGATGAGAGGCACTGTTGGAGGGTGATAGTGAGGGAATCATTGAAGAGCCCAACAAAGATTGCTGTATCCTGGTGCACAGTAAGGTCATCATTTACTATACTTTAAAAGCTAATACAATTGAATATATGACAAATGTGTTGTAGAATGCACCCTTTTCCCCCATATTTTCTTGGGGGGAGAACCCCTCAAAGCCCCTCTTTATAGTGGTCAGGCTCGCTTGCTGCACTTGCTCCATACCGTATGGGGGCTGGTCTGACAAAATTTGCCAGGGCTGCTTTGGATTGCCAGTCCGGCCCCATCCCCTGGCGCCCGGCAAATTACTCAACCGGACCCCATCCGCCGAGGCCTGGCCAAAAAAGGGTGGGTGCCCTGGTGCCCATCCAAGGCACCCACCATATCCGTGTTGAGGGCCTCGGGGGGCCCCAAGGCCCTCGCAGCCCCAGCTGGCTCGCCGCTACCAGTGGGAGCCGGCATTGCTCCTGCCCGCAGGGAGCAGCTAAAAATGCTGCTCCCTGCGGTCAAGAGCAATATTCAGATCTGTTTCGCTGCCCGCATTACTGCGGGCAGGGAAACAGATCTGAAGTCTGCTCTTAGCTGATGGAAGCATTTTTAAAGCTCCTGCCAGCTGAGAGCGGACTTCGTGTTTGCTCCCGCTTGGTGGGAGCTTTGAAATTGCTCCCGCCAAGCGAGAGTAAAAACAGGTTTCCCTGCCCGCGCCAGTGTGGGTACGGAAACTGCTATGTTACGGGGTGGGGACCCTGGAACAAATCAGGAGCCGGCCCTGGGGGATTGGGTCCCCAGGGCTATTACTGTCTCTGAGAGGAGGGGACGTGTGGACCCCCTCCATTATCAAATTGCAGCTGGGCCCTTGGGGATGGGGTCCCTAGGCAAAATTATCCTGGGGAGGGTGGCTGCATGACGCCTCCCCATTTTTCAACTTAAGCCGGGCCGTGGGGGATGGGGTCCCCGGGGTCCAAATTGGCCTGGGAGGGGGGCACATGCCTCCTCCCAATTTATAATAAGGCCCGGCCTCGGGGGATGGGTTCCCCGGGCCAAAATCAACCAGGGAAGGGGGCTGCTCTGCCCCCTCTCCCCGTATGAATATCGTCCGGGCCCCAGGGCCAAAATTGGGCTGGGAGGGGAGCCACATGCGCCCCCTCCCCCATATTATTATGAATTCCCCCAGGGACCTGGTCTGGTCTGGGGGGGGGACCAGCGCAGTAACCAAGCTTGTTTTTTTAAACATTTTGCCATGGATCTTTCATAAATTTGGGGCGAATTCTTAAAATTTAATTTTTCTGGGGCCCTGGCAGCGTCCCTGTGAGACCCCACCACCTGGCCTAGGGGGTCAGGGTATTCCTACCCTGCCCCCTTGAGGTTTCTTTTACCCAAGATGGCTGCCAAAACATCCTGGTTGAAGTGGTGGCAGTCAACCAGATTTCACCATGAGATCTGTCGGAGACTCTCATGGACCCAACCACCCAGATATACAATTATTTTTCAACCTTAATTTCTCAAAAACTAAAATTAAGGTTGAAAAATAATTGTATATCTGGGTGGTTGGGTCCATGAGAGTCTCGAGAGACCTGTTGTGGGAGCTACAATACACGCTCTGTCCTTTTTGTTGCAACAATACTTTTTAAAGGGTTTGTCTTTTACCCATACGCCATAGGGCACAGCCGATACATGTTCATTCAGTAAACACAACAATAATCCACGTAGAATGTGTCTCTTGTTAACATTAATAATAATTCACATATATTCATCCAAAGCATGTGATTTAGTCCTCATGATAATTCTTTCTTCTCGCGTGCCCAATGTTCAATACTTTTTGTTTGAACATTTTTCAGCAATGTTACAACGAATAAAGAAACTCCTATTAACATATACAATTGTGTACTCTGTTACAATGAACAAACATATATTTATAATCTTTCACACAAACAATATGCATGTAGTCATTTCTCACTGCAAATAATCATGGATATGCTCACAATGAATCATGAATGTGTTACAATAAACTGATGTTCTTGATCAACATGATTTAGTTTTTATACAATAACTAGGTATGCAGTTAACTGTCACTGTATGAGAATCATGAATATGTATTATACTACTGATCCTAGAAGTGATCCCGTGCAATACAATTTGACGTATGACAGTATAGGATATTTATCACACCAGTCCATACAAACAGTTTAGATTGTGATATCTATGAATACTAAAATAATAATTGTTTTTGTTTAAAGGTCTGATCCTGTAGTTGATAAGCAATGTTTTTGATTATGGTTTTTTTGTATTATTTTGTAGAATTCCCTGAAGAAGGGCACAGCCCGAAATAAAATTGGATACAATGAGATGGGAATACAATGAGATGTAATGTCCAATTTCCTTGGAATTAATCGAGGATATTTCTGAGAATAAAATATTTGATTACTCAGCTACTTGGTTTCTTAGCTTTATTCAATCGAGTTCTGAAAGGAATGAATACAACTTGGATTTATCAAGCTAACTCATAAGTTTATAATGATTTTGAATAAATGGAATATATCCCAGTTGGGATCAAACTCGTAGTGTGGAGAGGGGAGGCTGGTCCAGGAACAGGAGAGCGCATATTGGATTATTTTTTTACACCTACAATCAGGAGGTGATACCCTCCCGCACACAATAAGTTTGAGTAATTATCAATTTTCCTGAGGACACTAGGATTGCACTGTGATCTACCACAGCGCATACATGAGTTTTGTACACATATTCTTCGCTTTCTTCTATTTTGAGAAAGTGTCCTTTTGCTATGTAAGTGCATGCGTTCAGGAACTTTAGAGATTATCTTCTCTTCTAACTTTGCCCATACTACTAATACCTTAGTCTCCACTTTAGATCTCAGTGAGTAGCATTCAGCTAAGTGATGACCTAATGGTACAATCAGTTCCATGAGCTAAGCACATTAATGATTGAAATAATTGATGGAATCAACCTGTATCAGAATCCCTACTTTTCAATGTTTCTCATTCTGCAGCAAGCGAAATCAGTTCCTGTACATGACCTTAAGAAGGGTGCAGCCCGAAATGCATTGGATACAACAATGAGATGGGAATACAATGAGATGTAATGATGAATTTCCTTGGAATTAATCAAGGATATTGCTGAGAATAAAATATTTGATTACTCAGCTACTTGGTTTCTTAGCTTTACTCAATCGAGTTCTGAAAGGAATGAATACAACTTGGATTTATCAAGCTAATTCATAAGTTTATAATGATTTTGAATAAATGGAATATATCCCAGTTGGGATCAAACTCGTAGTGTGGAGAGGGGAGGCTGGTCCAGGAACAGGAGAGCGTATATTGGATTATTTTTTTACACCTACAATCAGGAGGTGATACCCTCCCGCACACAATAAGTTTGAGTAATTATCAATTTTCCTGAGGACACTAGGTTTGCACTGTGACCTACCACAGCGCATACATGAGTTTTGTACACATATTCTTCGCTTTCTTCTATTTTGAGAAAGTGTCCTTTTGCTATGTAAGTGCATGCGTTCAGGAACTTCTGAGATTGTCTTCTCTTCTAACTTTGGCCATACTACTAATACCTTAGTCTCCACTTTAGATCTCAGTGAGTAGCATTCAGCTAAGTGATGACCTAATGGTACAATCAGTTCCATGAGCTAAGCACATTAATAATTGAAATAATTGATGGAATCAACATGTATCAGAATCCCTACTTTTCAATGTCTCTCGTTCTGCAGCAAGCGAAGTCAGTTCCTGTACATGACCTTAAAGCAGAGTGTTTGCATCTTTGATGCTCTTGAAAACCTATCTGTTGAGATGCCTGTGCATCCAACTTACATACGAACTCTCAGTATTATTATGACAGAAAGTGGCCCCGTATTTCTGTTGTAAAGTGTGAAAAGCAAACTTGTGAATTTCTCTGTACTGTAGTTTATAAATAGGGCTCCCAGTTTTATGGTATTTATTTTTTGGCAATTTCCATCTGTATTTATCCATATTTATTTTTTGCCCATTTTATCTGTATTTATCCATATTTATTTTGTGTTTTGTGTATAAATGAAGTTGTAAAATGATACATTTCCATATCTATTTAACTGATAGACGCGCACTCATACTTTGATGTCTGTCGGTTTTAGCTATTTAAGCTGCCAAATAGTACACAATACATCCACTGGTAAATACTAACATTATACCATAAATGTATGTTGACATATACCGTTATTTAAAGAAATTTTATCCTGTTTTTTAATTTCCCATGCTGTCCATCTGCTCCGCTGCTGGCCTATAAGTCATGAAAGACAGCAAGGATAGTCACTTAAAAGAAGCACAATTTTCTGTATTTATCCACTTTTAAAAATAAATGCAGACAGAAAACACATTGTTTTCTGTCTGTATTTATCTGTAAAGATCCGTAAAAATGGAAAACAGGGAGCCTTATTTATAAATCACACTATTGAATACATAACATATGCGCTATTGACCAACCTACTTCAAAATATCACACTATATAACAAACATAAGCAATGAAATAATGAGCAACCCATACAATTATAATGAAGAAATGAATGCTATAAAGGGCTCAATGCAGGAAAAACGCAAAGCACGAGACACCCCCCAAAACAGTACTTCTGCCCCCAGGAGGCGGTAGAATTTGTGTTTAACCCTCTTTGCCAGCCCATTTTCAAAAATATGCCTAGAGAAATTCTAATTTCTTCTCACCAAACAATATGTCTGCCGCAGGGGGGGGGGAGGGCAAAATTGGTGTTTAGCCCCTCTCTGCCAGCCCGCTTTCAAAACTATGCCCAGAGAAATTCTATTTTCCTTTCACTTACTATGGTGAATGACTGCAAAATTGGAACTCTAGGTCAGCCTGCAACCAGGGAACCCTACCATTGTGGACATTTCTGAATCCTAGAGCCCCAGGGGAATCCAGGGTGGTGTGGATTGCAAAGGTCCCAAGCATGTTTTCTTACACATAATAATTCAAATATCAATGTATGGGTCAACAAAGACTATGTTTTACATGTTTATGTGACAGAATACCGAGGTACTTCCAGCCAGTGGCCAAAGTCTTACCACCCTGAATTTCCACACTTCTCCCAATTGAAATGGTGCTTCCCATTGTGAGGGTGGACCTGATGCTTGTCATAGGAGTGAACTAAAACTGCACCCATGTAAGATCCTCACTGACGTCACATTGACTTCATACAGTCCAAGTTTTGACTGGTTCCTGTTGCATTCTTAGCAGAAGTGTGAGAATGCTGGGTGATAGGAATTTTGTGGGTCCCTGCAGATTTTGGAGCTTTTCTTCCCACAAATGTGAGGGAAATCCATGACGTTAGCTTAAGTCCGATGTTTTCAGGGCTTTTTGGATACAAAAACATAGTTGGATCGACAGAGGTCACTCCACCCTGAACTTCCCTGGGTAGCTAGTTTTAAAAGATGTCTTGGGTTTTTAATTTTGCTTGGGTTCCCGGCTGAGCCCAGGCTCAAATACCATATCTACCACATTGCCAGAATGAGTGAGTTTGGAAGGAAAATTAGTGATATTTCCTTGTGTTTTGGGGCTTTTACTGTTATGTGTGGTAGGCCCACCCACACAAATGAGGTACCATTTCATCTGGAGTAGTGTGAGAATGCTGAGTTGTAGGAATTGTGTGGCTTCCTGCAGATTTTAGAACTTTCCCTCACACAAATATGAGAACATTTCTGATTTCAGCTAAAGTTTCATGTATTCACGCCATTATAGCTAAGAAAGATCATGGGATCCATGCAAGTCACATCATCCAAAACTCCCATGGGTGTCTAGCTTTCAGAAATGTATGAGGTTGGTAGAATTTCTTGGGTGAAGGCCGAGCAAGGTACAAATACTGCAGCTACTCACATTGCCAGAAGAAGTGAATATGAAAGGAAAAATCTTGATGTTTCCTTTTTGCGTCGTTTTAGGGTAATTCCTCTTGCAGGTGAATGTCACAGCCATACAAGTGGGATACCTTTGTGTCAGGAGAAGTGTGGGAACACACAATTGTAGAGTATTTGTTATTATTAATTGGATTTATCATCATTTTTTCTTCTAAATGTAAGTCAGTGGCCACAAAATGCCCTCTGAATCCTATTAATATTATTGGTAAGTGTTAGACCTGGCACCATTGGCGTGGGTCTCCCCTGCATTTTTGCCTTTGCCTCCTGTGTTTTTGCTGTGTGTTGGACTCCGTTTTGCTGGTCTAGATGCTTTGGGCACTTTGCCACTGCTGTTCGGTGCCAAAGTGCAAGTGCTCCCTTTGTAAATTGTTGTTATGGATTAGTGATTCCATGATTGGCATATTTGATTTACTTGTCCGTCCTAGTATAGTGCACTGTGTGTGCCCAGGGCCAGTAAATCAAATGCTGCTAGTGAGCTGCAGCACTGATTGTGCCACCCACAGAAGCAGCCTGTAAAATGTAACTCTGGCCTGCCATTGCAGAGCCTGTGTACAGTCTGGGACTGCCATGTTGACTTGGCAAGTGCACACACTTGCCAGTCCCTAAACATTCCCTTTTCTACATATTAGTCACCGATAAGGTAGGCCCAAGGTACCCCTGTGGGCAGTGTGCATTGTATGTGAAAGGTAGGACATGCCCTGATGTGTGTGGCATGTCATGATAGTGAAATACTGCCAATTTCGTTTTTCACTATTGCAAGGCTACCTGTTCCCATAGGACAGAATGGGTAGTTTGTTTATAACATATTTTAAACATAACTGGCCCTGGGAACAAGCTAGAAAAATAAAGTTTAGTATGCCTGAACTCAGAATGTTAAAATGCATCTTTGAGTGAGGGTGATATTTACATTCTGTGTTTGAAAATACCACTTTTAGAAAGTAGGTATTTTCTTGCCTAACCATCCAGTGTGCCTCTGCTAGGTTTGTGTATTGCATGTCTGGCTTTTGTATGACAGGGGCTGGAGAGGGGCAGCGGCTCCAGAAGTCTGATGAGGCAGGGCTGGGCTGAATAGACCTGGGCTGCATTTAGGATTGTAACGTTTTTATTAAGTTTTACAACACCCTTTGCCTACATCCATTGGCTGGCGAGGTAGCAGAAGGTCAGGGGGTGGTGGGAGGGAATGGGGTAGGGGTGGAAGGGGAAGGGAGAACATAATCAGACATCGTCAATGTACAATATATAAAGGAAAACAATACATGCTCATATCACATTGATAGAAATCATCACTCTGTCTCTTTCCCTAAATTTGCCATTGGGGTGGTGGGCGTAATCTGCAGTATACACAAGTATATTGGACATGTGAGTTCCTGGTACACTCCTGAAAGATGCTTTATACATGTTCCCCATCTTTTCTCGAACTTGGGTAAGGTGTGACTGATAACTGCTGTCAATTTTTCCATCCCCAATAAGTCCCACAGCTTGTGGAGCCAATCTGCATGTGTTGGGACAACATAGGTACCCCATTTTGATAGCAGGACTTGCTTTGCCTCACATAGTGCTAAAGTGGTAGCCTTTCCCTTATTAGAATGTAATGGATAGGTTTGTGTATTGGGTAGTCCTAACAGGACATAGCTAGGAAAACAGAGTATTTCGGTATCAAACATCTGATCAATATCAGCCAAAACCTCCCTCCAATACCTATGTAACTTGGGGCAATGCCATAACAGGTGAGTGAGCGTGCCTGATTGGCCGCAATGCCTCCAACATGGGTCTTCTCTTCCTTTTTGCCATTGAGGCAGATGAGATGGGGTATAGTACCAGTAGTGTGCTAGTTGTAACAGGGTCTCCTTGCCGGAGGCGCTGGAAGCGGAAGTGCGAGCGCGGTGTAGGATGTCCGTCCATTCTTTGTCAGTAAAACGGCGCTCGCACTCCAGCTCCCACCTTTTCCTGGCCGGCATTTGCAAGGGGGTACTCTGTGTATTTAGAAAGGAGTATATGTCGGATAAAATGCGGGAGTCGTCTTTTCTGGATAAAAGCCAACGTTCGAACGACGTCAGTCGCCTGCTGGCATGTGGCCTAATATCGGGAAGTGTCACCCAGTGTCGGATTACCAAATAGTGCCAATATTCTGAATCTGGGAGCCCAAAGTCTTGTTGGACCGCTTTAAAATCCAACAGACCTCTCACATCAAATAGATCCCCAATTCGTTTGCAGTTTGCCTCCTGCCAGTGTGTGAAGGCTTTCTCTTGTGTGGCCTGCGGAAAGTCTGGGTTCCCTATGATTGGTGTGAGTGGGGAAATCTGTGTAGAGAGCTGTTTAGAGGAGTACACTTTGTCCCAAACCCCTATAGTGGCTCTAACCACCGGGGATATATAGACACCCGGCGGGCAGTGTTTGCGCTGGAGCCATGGGATTTTCCAGATATGGACTCCCTCCACCGCTTGGTCTAGGAAACACCAATGTTTCTTGGTCATTGGACGCTGCCATTCGACCATGTAGCGTAATTGTGCAGCCTGGTAATACTTTGCCAGGTTCGGTATACCCAGTCCACCCTTGGCTATTGGCAGGTAAGACCGCTCCCTCGCCATCCGGGCCCACTTACCAGCCCATATAAAGGTCTCGAGAGCAGCCTGTAGCTTTTTCAAAATGGGAGCGGGTGGTGCCAGCGGCATCACCTGCATAAGGTAGAGAATTTTTGGCAGCAGGGTCATTTTGACCGCTGCTATGCGACCCACCCAGGAAATGGGACCACCATGCCAGGATTGAATGAGAGACCTCACTGACTTTAAAAGGTCTGAGTAGTTATGTGTTACCGAGTCTTCTATGGTGGGGAGAATTTGAATGCCCAAGTATTGGATTCCCCGTTGCGCCCACTGAAAAGGAAATTCCGACACCAACCGTAGTTGCTCGTCATGCGGGATAGTCATATTGAGTGCTTGGGTCTTGGTAGTATTCACTTTAGAGCCTGAGACCTCACCAAATGCTGCGAGTTCCTCAAGGAGGGGGGGCAGTGAGTGACGCGGATTTGTGATGGCCAGCCACACATCGTCAGCTTATAGAGCTATTTTATGAGATTGGCCTCCCATCCAGACTCCCTCTATCTGTGGATGGTGTCGGATGCGTTCCGCCAACGGCTCCATATAGAGCGCAAACAGGAGTGGTGAGAGCGGACAGCCCTGGCGGGTCCCCCTAGGGATAGAAAAGGTCGGGGACTGCACGTTGTTTACCTTAACCAGCGCTTTCGGCCCGCATACCCAGCCCAGATTCACCGCCTGAATCTAGGACCGAAGCCCACTGTCTCCAGCACTGCTTGCAAGAATGGCCAATGGACGCGATCAAAGGCCTTTTCGGCATCTATCGACAAAAACAAAGTCGGTTTTTGGGAACGCCGGGTCTTATCCAGTAGGTGAAAAAGCCTTTTGGTGTTGTCCCCACAAGTGCGGCCCGGTATAAAGCCAGACTGGCCAGGCTCGATCAGCCCCGGCATATACCCACCCAGTCTGCCCGCTAATATCCCTGTGAATATCTTTGCGTCCACATTTAAGAGAGATATGGGACGGTAGGACGTGCAATGTTGAGGATCTTTCCCCGGTTTGGGCAACACTGTTATGATTGCCATACACATTGATTCCATAAGCTCCCCAGTCTCACTGAACGAGTTGTACAGTCGAGCAAGTATTGGGGACAGGAGTGAGGCATATTGTTTGTAAAAGGCTGCTGTAAACCCATCTTGCCCTGGCGCCTTTTCCAATTGGAGTCTCCCTATTGCATCCAGCACTTCCCGTTCTGTAATGTCTTTCTCCAGGGGCGTGATGTAGTGTGCCTGCAGCTTTGTTATTGGGGCCTGTGCAATGTAGGGAATGCAATCTTCCGGAGATTTTCCCTCCACCCTGTAAATGTGTGCGTGAAAGCGACCAAACTCCGCCGCTATGTCCTCATCACTTGTGATAAGCTGGTTGTTACCGTCTATGAGGCCCTGCATGCGCCTAGAGTGTACCTGCGTTCGTAACCTGTGTGCCAGCAGCTTCCCAGCTTTGTTTCCCCAGCGTAATATTTCTGTCGCATTCGTAGTAACGCATATTCCGCCGCATCCATGTCCAGCGCTCTAAGCTGTTTACGCGCTATAGTCATTTGCCGCCTAATTTTATGTGAGCCTGCGCGTTGGTGGGCCTCCTCTAGCTCTTTAACGGTACCTTCTAGGCTGGCGCGTTTCAATGCTCGCTCCTTGTTGAGTCTGGCTGCTATTGCTATATACGTGCCTCTAATGACCGCCTTAAGAGCCTCCCAGAGTGTTGCTATTTTAGAGTGTGGTATATCGTTGATAGCGAGATAGTCCACTATAGCTTTCCCCAATTCTTTAATCGCTGCGTCATAGGATAGCTTTTTAGGATTGAGACGCCACGATGTACAATTCCGGTGTGTGGTCGGAAGGTGTAGGTCCAGTTGGATGGGAGCGTGGTCAGACAGGGATGCCACGTCAATGGTGGCCTGCGTTACTCTCGGGCTCAGTGGAGCAGAAATGAGAAAATAGTCTATTCTAGCATAGGACTGGTGAGCGGCTGAAAAAAATGAGTAAGACCGCGTGGTCGGATGCAGTGTCCACCAAATGTCTGCCAACCCAGCCTCTGCTAGCCAACGCGTTCCCTGCGGGGTGAACATCCCCGTGTTCCCTGGGCGTGGTGGAGTTCTATCTATCGAGGCATCCATTACCAAATTAAAATCCTCCCCTATTACAAGAATGGGGTCTGAGGATGTAAGCACATTGCCAAGCGCCTGGCGTATAAACTGCTCTTGTTGTTCATTAAGTGCATAGATGGAGGCTATCGTGAGTGTATGGTGGGCGAGGGACATCCTTAGGGACAGCAAACGTCCTGCAATTTCGGATTGTACGCTAATGATTTTCCCTTGAAAATGTGTAGCCACCAGGATTGCTACTCCCGCTTTTTTCCCTTGACCGGAGGACCAGAATTGACAGTCGAACCATCTGGAGCGCATTCTGTTCCAATCTTTTTTCAGTAGATTGGTCTCTTGTAGGAGACATATATCACATTGGGCCGCCCTAAGCTGGGTTAAGAGTGCTATTCTTTTAGTTGGCGAGTTTAGACCCCTTACATTTAGGCTAACTATACGCACCATTTCCCTGGGGGAGTGTCACTGCTATCTAAGTCCCTTGCACTGCCACCTAAAGCCCTATGCCCGACCAATATACGGAGTATGACCGCATGGTTGAGCACTGAGCATGAGTGCATGTAGTTAACATAATAACATTAACAATTAATAAAACAAAGGCACCAACTGGTGCACAACTTGCAGTTCTGTAGTGAGGGTCCATGTCGTTTGTCGTCCGTATCAGCTTTTGGAGAGAAGTAAGGAGGTCCGCAGCCCCCGCCGCAACCGGTTAGCGGTGGCGAAGATATGTATGTGTTCCAGGGGGAGCTGGCCAGCTCCCTTCTACAGGATTCGAAGGCCATACGAGGTGCTGTCAGATGGTTTCTCTTTCCAGGGATTGGTGTTGCTCTGTTAGTTACTGTAACAGGGCCGAGCCCTCCTTGATGCTTTCAGTCTTTGTTGGCCTACTTATTTGCTGTTGCGGGTGATTCCTTGAGTGTCGTCCTCGTCTCGAGCCTTGGGATGACAGTTGTGTAAGTGATCGCTGAGGGGAGTATTCCTGTCCGAGTTCTATACCCAGGATGTCTGCTGCCTCCAGAGGCGTGCGTACTGCCCGAGTCTCACCCTGCCACGCGAATATCAGGCGGAATGGGTGGCCCCACTTATACCGCACTCCTTTGTCCCTCAAAAATTCCGTCACCGGTTTCATTGCCCGTCGCCTCTGGAGTGTGATGTTTGACAGATCTTGGTATAGGCGGATTTTGTTGCCCTCGAAGAGAACATGAGGTTGGTTGCGCACCACCGCCATTATTGTTTCTTTGTGTTTATAATTGTGAAGGCACGTGAGAATGTCCTGAGGGGCGCCTGGGGATGTTGATGGGCGTCCTGCCCTATGGCTTCGGTCTAGTGAGAGGTCTTTCCCTACCAAATCCGGCACTATGTGGCGAAAGAGACGCAGCACGTATTCCTCCAGACGTCCCGCATCCGCTTGCAATAGCACTCCTTTGATTACGAATGTTCGATCTGCGAGATCTGTTTTCCAGGTCCTCAAGGTGAAAATTGAGATCCGCGTTGCGGTCTCTAAGCTCCATGAGTTCTCTGCGGCATTCTTCTAGTTCCTCTTCTCTGGAGTCCCCGGCGCGTTCCACAGAGTCCACTCTCTGCTCCAATTCCCCCATATCGTGGCACAGTTCCTTAACCTCCTTGGTTACTTCTTTACGAAGGGCCGCAATGTCGTCCCTCAACGTGCCAAAGAGCGCTTCCATTAAACCACGCGTGATCGGGGCCTCCTCGTTCATCTCATGTCGCATTGAGGTGCTTGCTCCCGCTTTGTCTGGAGAGGTCGAGGTAATCCCCGCTTTTTTGGCGGCGCCCTTCGCCAGGAGGTCTTTAATGCTAGCAGTGTCTCTCTTAGACCTAGACGTTGTCATTATAGCTTCGTGCTGCTCGCCGACCAGGCCCTGCGTTCTCTGAAGCTGTAGTGTGGAGCTAGGCCGGGCAGTTTGCTTGTGGTGATCTCTGGGTCTTTTGTGACCACTCTGGTGTCCTCTTCCCGCTGACGGGGTCGCACGGTCTCGAGGGGGGCCCCCTGCCTTGCTGCGTTAATTTCCCACTCCTTTTCTCCCCACCTGAGTGCCTCAGCTCTCTGTTGGGTTTTCAGCTTGCTTCTTGGCCGCTGGGCCTCTCCGGCCGCTAAAGTCCTCCCATAGGCGGCATCGATTACGCTCCTGCGCCGTTGGAAGCCGTGTGGGGAGGCCGCGTCTCTGGGAGCCTCAATGTCCAGGCGTGGCCCAGGCATCAGGACAGTCCCAGCTACTTCTGCGGTCTGTCCCCGCCGCCTCGCCTATCGCGGCTGATACCCTCTGGGCCGCACTTCTCCCCAGGGGGTGGGCTTGCTTTGTCAACCCCAGTCGAGCACTGCCTGCAGCTGTACTCACCCGCGGTGATATGGGTTGTTACAGGGATGTGAGGCGGTGGGACGAAGGCCGTTTTATTTCACTGCCACCAGCAATCTCCCCCGAAGCAGCTCCTTACCGCAACACAGTGCCGCTGTTTTCACTCTGGCGCCATCTTGCCGTACCGCCAGCCGGCCTCAATCCGTCCATGAACACTCGGCGCGGCTGCGGTAGGCGTTGCGGGGAACTATGAGTACTCCTGGGCGGCTCCTTACTCCCTCCGCACCCGGTGCCGACGGCTTGGGGCAGCCACTCCCTGAAATAGCCCCTCACTCCGGCGTGGCCTCGCTGACTTCACTTCGGCGCCATTCGCTGAACCGCCGGCCGGCCGCACCCTGGTCACGAACACTCGACGCGGCCGCGGAAGGCGCTACAGAATTGAAGGGGTGCTCCCGGGCAGCTCCGGGTTCCTTCTGCATACATTGCCGGCAATTTGGGGCATCCACTCCCCGACGCAGCTTCTCACATCGGCACAGCACTGCAGCCTTCACTCCGGCGCCATTTTGTAAAACCGCCAGCCGGCCGCCCTCCGTCAACGAGCATCCGCGCGGCTGCAGTAGGTGCTGCAGAGTTCATCGGGTGCCCCCCGGGCGGTTCCACACACATTCCGCACCCGGTGCTGACGATTTGGGCCTGCCGCTCCCCCGGGAACCGCCGATTTACATTCCGGTGCGGCGGAGCTCCGCAGTTGAGTTACTGCACGGGCGCCATCTTCTGAAGCCTTCCTGGGCTGCATTTAGAGTAGGGGGTGGAGATTTCCTTTCACCTGAATGGGCCTGGTCTGCCTTCAACAATGCTGTCTCCACCTCCTGCCATGAAGCTGCACCAGTGAGGACAGAACTGGTTTTGGCTGGCTACAGAACTTCTCTGCCTTCAGAGGACAAAGGAGTTTGGTGTATAAAAAGAGGGGCCCAGACCCCAGACTTTTAGATCACTTCTGGGAATCAAGAGGAACCTTTGCCAAGGAGAAGAGCCAGAGAAGCTGAGGTGGAATACTGCCCCTGTGCTGTCTGCTGTCTGGGGTTGGCCTGCAGTGGCTACTTGCTGCCAAGGAAAGGAGAAAAGGACTTTGCTGTTTGCTTTGTCACCTGCTTGAAAGAAGATCTCCAAGGGCTTGAAACTGAGCTTGCCTCCTGTTCTGAAGTCTCAGGGACACAAAGACTTCATCACCAGCTCCCCTGAATTTCCTTGCAGGGAATTCTAATCTGCAAAGAGGTGCCTGCTGCTGTTCTGGACCTCTAGGGACTGTTTTCCGCTGGGAGCTGGAAAATCGATGCAACTTCGAAGAAGCGAGACGCATCCGCACCTGTTTCCGACGCATCGCCGAAGAAACAATCGCAGCGCCTGCCGCGGCTCGAGAAATCGCCACACGCCGCATCGAGTGCACCGATTCTAAAGTCCGAGATCATCGTACCGAGTTCGACGCAAGGCCTGCTGTGCGGCTGCACGAGTTCATGCATCGTCACCGGATGTTGCATCGCATCGAGGCGCCAAGTCTGTCGCATCGTTGGGGGACGCAGTAAGAAACCGATGCATCACCTCCCATGCAGTAAGAAACAGACGCATCACCTCCTCTTCGGTAAGGAACCGACGCATCACCTCCCCTGCGCTGCAGTAGGGAACCAACGCATCACCTCCCCTGAAGCAAGGAACCGACGCATCACCTTCCCTGAGTGTAAGGAACCGACGCATCACCTTCCCTGCGGCCCGTTTTGTTTGTTTGCATGACGCATCCCAGGTACTTTGTGAGAAACGTGCCGCATCTGCAATTTGCTTGAACTAAACTATTTTTACCATCTGATAGTCATATTTTTATTACTGTATTGTGGATTTTTGTCCTTTGGTCTTGTTTTGGTTTACATAAAGATTACTTATTGTTCTAAACTGGTGTGGTGTCCATTTGTAGTGTTTTCACAGTATTACTGTATGTGTTCACAAATGCTTTACACACTGCCTCTGAGATAAGCCTGCCTGCTCGTGCCAAGCTACCAAGGGGGTGAGCAGGGCTTATTTTAGAAGTGTATCCCCCTTACCCTGACTAGAAGCAAGGGTCCCTATTTGGACAAAGGTACCTACCTCTGCCAACTAGAGACCCCCATTTCTAACAGTAAGCACAACTTCCGAGTTGTGCAAATAATCACTATTCTTAAACTCATTATTTTGGGCATCTTTCCAAAAAGGCAAAGGTTTCCTTCGTACCTATTTTTCACTCGTTAGATTTTACTATATGAATTGATGCATGATCGGTACACAATGAAAACTCATTAAGCCACAGCTCTGGGTATTGTTTCTTTGGATAACCAACAAACTTTATATAAGCCTGTGGCCAGAAGAGTCTGACGGATGTAGGGGGTTTGGGGGTGGCTTATCCATAGGAGTGCAAGGGGCATTTACCCCCTACATGAGATGCGAGCCATCACATACATTTTTTTATTGTAGTCCTTTCTTACATTGCCGAATGGTGTCGGTGTGGGCTGGTCCAAGCATGAAGATTGGCAGCAACCCTGCCCGTAGCAGTGAAATGAAGTGCGCATGTCAGTCTGACTGTTTTGTTTGCTACGGCCATGCGTACTTCAGCTCTTCCCTAACTGCACTGCCTTTGATACAGGCAGCCCTTTTCAGGACTGCCTTCGTAAAGCGTAGCCCGTTTATTACTACAAGTGCATTTCAAACATCGCTCAAAGATTGGATTTGTGCCCTTTCCTTGATAGCATTTATTGCCATGGGAGTGAGACCCCGGCTACGTCGCTGGTTTTGCTGGTGAAGGTGTCCGACCTGGCCTGCAAGGAAATCATGACGTTTCATAAAAGGCATGTGTCTCTGAAAGCCAGAGACATGGCAGACTGACACTGGATAAACTGCTATGTAGTCAGTAGAAGGGCAGGCTTGTTATGGAAAGATCTTTAGAGGTGGAGACAAGTCAATCGCAGAACAGGCTCGTTTCCAAAAAGGTTAGTTTGGCTGGGGCCTAGTCAGTCACAGCAGCTTTGCTTCTAAGGACTAAAGATTTTTTTAAACATAATTTTTATTGGTTTTGTGAGTTAGCATGATTAATGCAAAGCCTGTCACATATTAGACCCACTAGCACGAGGAGACTGACTACCATAACCAGATCAGAGCAACCAAGAGGAACTTCATCCACAACAAAATCCTGGCCAACTCCACCAACTCCAAGGAACTTTTCAGTGTCATTCAGGAATTCACCAACCCACGCAGCGAAGCCACAGACATCACACCATCCCAAGACCTCTGCGACAAGCTTGGAACCTATTTCCACCTCAAGATCAAAAACCTCTATGACAACTTCATCGACCATCCACCAGGTGCCACAGACGGCCCCCGCCCCCCAGAAACACCAGCCAGCCCACCATCTCCAACTGGACACCGATCACGGCTAACGACACCGCCTCGACCATGAAAAGCATCCACTCGGGGGCCCCCACCGACCCCTGCCCCCCTCACATCTACCACAGAGCTGCGGCCGCCATCGCACCTGAACTGCAACGCACCATCAACACCACCTTCAAAACAGGCACCTTCCCAGACGACTGGAAGCGCGCAGAAGTCAGACCCCTGCTCAAGAAGCCCACAGCTGACCCCACCGACCTCAAGAACTATCGGCCCATCTCGCTCCTCCCCTTCGCAGCCAAAGTTGCAGAGAAAACAGGAAACTGACACGATTCATTGAAGAGAACGCCGTCCTCGACCTGTCCCAATCCGGATTCCGAAGCAACCACAGCACAGAGACCGCCCTACTCGCCGCCACAGACAACATCCGCACCCTCCTGGACCAAGGCCACTCCGCAGCCCTCATCCTACTCGACCTATCAGCGGCCTTTGACACCGTCTCCCACCGCACACTAGTCGCCAGACTACACGATGCAGGCATACAAGGAACAGCCCTGGACTGGATCCGATCATTCCTCACCGGAAGAAGCCAAAGGATCAGATTCCCACCCTTCCTCTCCGACCCCACGAAAATCACCTGCGGAGTCCCACAGGGTTCATCACTGAGCCCCACCCTCTTCAACATCTACATGGCCCCCCTCGCAGCCATCGTCCGACAACACGGCCTCAACATCATATCCTACGCTGACGACACCCAGCTCATCCTCTCCCTCACCAAAGACCCCACCACTGCCAAACTCAACTTCCAGAAAGGAATGCAAGACGTCGCAGTCTGGATGACCAACAGCTGCCTGAAGCTCAATGCAGAGAAGACAGAAGTCCTCGTCCTCGGTACCACCCCCTCTGCATGGGACAGCACCTGGTGGCCGACTGCCCTTGGAAGCCCACCTACCCCCTCAGACCACGCCAAGAACCTCGGCATCGTACTCGACTCATCACTCACCATGAACCGACAGGTCAACACCGTCACCTCCAGCTGCTTCAACACCCTCCGCATCCTCCGCAAGACCTTCAAGTGGATCCCCCCTGAGTCAAGGAAGACAGTCACCCACTCACTCATCAACAGCAGACTGGACTATGGAAACGCACTCTACGCCGGCATCAACAAGTCCCTATTCTGCAAACTCCAAACAATACAGAACACCGCCGCCTGATGAAACAATATGCATCAACCGGTAAGACGGTGCTAGGCAGATAGTATATTTTCCTGAATGTCCAATCATGAGGTACCTGAAAATAACAAGGCGTGGGTTATTTTCCTGTAACCAGCTAACATAACAGTGCAGCTGTACTGTTAATGGTGTCTTAAAGAGGCTCCAGCCTGAAGGCTGGGACAGCCCTTTGGAACTTATGGCTGCTTTGCCATAACAAGACAATACAACAGCGCCACCTGCTGCACACAACTGTTATTAGAAATGGAGAGCTTACCAAGCAAAAGCAAAAGTAAAAGTAAACAAGCAGGAGAGAGGCTGTGGTGTAACCTACGCAGCTGCCGACTTCGGACCTGGGGAATCTGGTTCAATTCTCGGTGTAGGTGGTGCCTTTAAAAATAAAATATAGAATGTTAATACACTAGCGATCACAATTGCAGGAATGCCAATAAACAAAAAAAAAATATCCAGCAGGAGCAGCAGGGAGCTGCGCCGTCAGGACGACCAAGAGGAACTGTGAACACGGAGGGGTAGTGGGGAGTGTAGTGTCGCGCTCTAGTCGTTACGCGAGAGCATGATGACGTAGAGCGCGGCCGCCATTTTGTGGGGGCACTGAGCGCCGAGATTGGAGCGGTCCGGACGCGTTTCCCGGCGCTCTCCTGCATTAATCAAATAAACCTCAATTAACTCTAAATGAGTGTAGCTCCTAAATCAGGGATATACATGTAACATTACAGTGGCGATGAGACTGGGACCCGAGAAGAAAAAAAAAAGGGGCAACACAAGGACCCACCGGAGAGCACAGCAAGGGAGGCCACGAGGAACATTGGCCAAGGGAAGTCATACAGCAGGAGAGCGTGGCAGAGGACAGTACCACAGCAGGCAAGCACCCACGGAGCAGGTAGTCACAACCAGGGGAGCACATACAGCCCACAATAAAGGAAGAAGGGAGCGAGCAGAGGGAAAGAACATATCATTAGGCTCAACGTCACCCCGCCAGAATCACCTATTGGACATCCAGGGCCCTGGCGGAACAAGTGCAGCACAGTGAAGGGGGTGCCTCGGAGCCCCAACAAGACCAACCACACCACAGAAGCACAAGTGCACCGGGCAGTCCAAGGGGGGAAGAAGCTATACCAGGAAGACGCGCCGAAATGTGTGCGCAGGCGTCTTCACTTACGACACCAATCCCATTCTTACCTAAACCAGGCGATCCCTTGATGAAATGGGAAGATTGGAGAGAATATTTCATGAACTACTTAGAAGCCATAGAAGATGAAAGTGGAGAGGCATTCCCCAGCAAGAGGAAGAAGAGAATATTACTCCACAACTTAGGCCCGGAAGGAATCAGGGTCTTCCAGAACCTGGTCCCCACACGACAGGACGCTGATGATGACGTATTCCGACACGCGATAGAGGACCTAAACAACCATTATAGACCGGCAGTGTGCACGTTCATAGACAGATATAACTTCCAACAGAGGAAACAAGCAGTGGGTGAGTCCATAGACGACTACGTTGCGGCGTTAAAGAAATTAGCGATCACATGCAAATTTGGTGCCTTGCATGACGAATTTATCAAAGACCAAATAGTCATGCACACGACAAACACAGCGATCCAAGACAAACTATGGGTAAACGGGGATGCTACCCTGAAGGAAGTCATAGCCATGGTGAAAAAGGCGGAACTATCCAAAAGATGCGCTGAGGCAGCGAAGAGAGAAACTACTGCGAGGCCCATGGTCAACAGAGTCACCGAAGCAGAACCGCCAGAGAGGGGCAAAACGACGGCGGCAGAAGGGAAGGTACAAACCAAATGGACTCCACGACCAACACAGGCAAAGAAACCGAATAAAGAGGGCACAGCCACGTGCTACAGGTGCAGCAGTCCATCCCATGCGGCATATGATAAACGTTGCCCTGCCTTCCGGGCCAAATGCATGTACTGTGGAATCGTAGGGCACTATGAAAAGGTGTGTCGCCGCAAGGTGAAGAGGCCAACGGTCAAGTACGTAGCACAAGACATGGGAGTTGAAGAAGAAGGAGGAGAAGAGGAAGAAGACAATGTGCTGTGCATCGAAGAACAAGTACTGGGCATAGACTGCAGACGCTCCAAGAAACCACAATGTGACATGGTAGTGGGAGGAGTTCCGATCAAAATGGTGGCAGACTCCAGATCTCCGTATACCATCATTCAACGGACAGTGTGGAGCGAAAACTTCAAACCCAGCCTGGGATCACACCTCGAACCCCCAGACATACGTCCGGTCACATTCACAGGAGAACCCATCCCAATGGTCGGATATCGAGTCCTGAAGTTTGAATTCAAGGATCGTATTGCAGAGTGCAAATTATACGTGGCTGAAAAGGGTCCCTCTGTTCTAGGATGGATGGACCAAGGCAACTTGGGCATACAATTGAACCCAGGAGGGGACACGCAAGTCCTGATGACCAGCATAGACAATCAGTCCAACTTCACAAAAATGAAAGGCGAATTCCCCACAGTGTTTGGAGGAAGAGTGGGTAAACTAACGAAATTTACACACAGAATCGACCTTAAGGAAAACGCCAAACCAGTGTCCCACAAGGTGAGGAACATACCATTAGCAATCAGGGACGCAGTACAACAAGAGCTGCAGAGATTGGAAGACGAGGGGATCATGAACCAATAAACAGTTCGGAATGGCTGGCCCCGCTGGTGGTGGCGATGAAACCCAATGGCAAAGTTCGTTTGTGCGTAGACCTACGAGAGTTGAACAAGTGTATAATAGTGGAAAAATTCCCATTACCAAGAATAGATGAAATGCTAGCAAAAACAAAGGGGATAAAATGGTTTTCCACCGTGGATCTCGCCTCGGCCTATCATCAGATAGCCCTTCATCACACGAGCCGTAAACTGAGAATGTATGACAGTACAACGTGATCATTTTGATCGCGGTACTTTACATCGCGGTTTTTACAACGCAAGTCGTTACAACGACTTGCGTTGGAGGGCGCTGGATTGAGGATTAATATGATTTTCTATTCCAACTCCAGCCCACGTAACAGTAGGGAAGGTGTTGGAATAGAATATCACACTATTCCTTAACCTAGAGCGCCATCCAGCGCAAGTCATTGTAATGACTTGCGTTGTAATGGCTGTGTGGTAAAGGTCGTGCGGTGTAAACACCGCATTGTAAACGACGTTTCCCGTAAACTGACATCCTTCATAACGCCATTTGGATGCTACCAGTTCCGCCGGATGCCATTCGGCCTGGCGTCAGCAGCGGCGATTTTCCAGAAGTTGATGCACAAACTGTTCAAAGATATAGAGGGAGTACAATACTTCCAAGACGACATCTTGGTGATGGGCAAGGATCAAACCGACCACAACAAAAAGCTAGCAATAGTGTTACAAATCTTGGAAGGAAACGGCCTGACGGCGGAATGGGAGAAGTGCAGATTCGGAATGGCGTCAGTCACATATTTGGGTCATGAGATCAGTGATCAAGGCATCACGCCCAAACACGCCAATGTCAAAGCGATATGTGAGGCACCCGCACCAAAGAGCAAGGAAGAAGTGAGATCATTCTTAGGGATGGCTGAATATTATAGTAAATTCGTGCAACATTTCGCCACCAAGACACACCACCTGCGACTACTCATACGAGACAAAACGGCCTTCGGGTGGACAGAAGAGGCACAAGGGGAGTTTCAGAGAATCAAGGAGGATATCAGCAAAGCAGTTCCCCTACAAGGATATGATCCGCAAGGAGAATCCATATTGACCACTGATGCGAGCGAAAAAGGACTAGGGGCAGTCCTTATGCAGGAAAGGAAGAACGGAGAGCTGGCGACCATCAGCTTTGCGTCCAGGTCACTGTCACCAACAGAACTGAAATTCAGTGTGATAGAAAAAGAGATGCTGGCTGCGGTGTGGGCCATGGGGAAATTCCGCCAATTTATATGGGGCACGAGATTTCAGCTTAAAACAGACCACAAACCCCTGGTCAAAGTACTCACGTCCTTTGGTCACGCGAGCGCTACACCCCGCATCGCCAAAATGACCCTGAAATTATTAGACTACAGGTATGATGTTGAGTACATCCCGGGAGCTAAGAATAAAGTGGCAGATTATCTCAGCCGAGCTTCAGCTATGGAGGAAGCCCCTGCAGGTACGGACGAGGACGAAGTCCGGGTGGCATTCACGGAAGATCATGAGAAAGTGATAAGTGGTCAGGAATGGAAACAAGCCTATGAAAATGACCCAGATGTTAAGGAAATCAAGGACTTCATACTGCAAGGATGGCCAGAAAAAAGGCACCTGAAGGCGGAACACAGGAAATTCTTTGAAGTGCGGGAGGAGTTATCCATAGGAGACCAGGGAACATTCCTGTTTAGAGGGGAGAAAGTAGTTCCTCCGCGTCGTTAATACCACACCTACTAGCAGTGTTGCATGAAGGGCACTTGGGCATTGTGAAAACAAAGATGAGAACCAAGCAGATGTACTGGTGGCCGGCAATGGACAATCAGATTGAGAGACATGTTCGGGAATGTGACCAGTGCCAAAGAGCGGATAAATCACAAACCTTAATACGCCCGTCATTGGGGAAGTTCGACAACCCTGCCAACCCGTGGGAGGAATTGTCAATAGACATTCTTGGTCCAGTGTTGGATGCAGAGGGAACCCCGAAATATGTAGTAGTTCTCATAGATCGGTATTCAAAGTGGCCCGAATTAGACATACAGGAGGAGATGGACACGGAGACAGTTCTCAGATTTCTTACGGCTACCTTCCTCAGAGAAGGCATCCCCCGCTCCATTCTGAGTGACAATGGACCTCAATTCACATCGGAAAAGTGGAACAAATACATGGAACGAAATGGCATCAAAGTCAAACACACATCTGTCTACCACCCGGCGGGAAATGGTGTAGCCGAAAGGTTTAACCGTGTCTTAATGGGTTCCATACAATCAGCAATAGGAGTGGGGAAGGACTGGGAGAAGGAAGTGAGGAGTATGCTGTGGGCCTACCGAATTACACCAACTGGCACCGGATACAGCCCGTTTCAAATCCTAAGGGGACGTGATCCTTTCACTAAGGACAATCTGGCATGGAAGGAAAAGACTGTCACAAGTAAATGGTCCCCGGCAGTAGTTCACCACAACTTGGAGAGAGCCCAGAGAATATACACAGAGCAGTACAATAAGAGACGCAATGTGAAGGAGACATCCTTGGAAAGAGGAGAGTGGGTCAGAGTCAAACTCGCCCAATTAAGGAGGAAAGGAGACAGCAAATACAGCTTGCCCATGCAAGTTGAACAGGTGTATAACAGAGCAGCATTGCTTAGTGACGGAAACGTCTGGTCGCAGGATCGCATGTCCAAGTGCAATAAGATACTGCAGTGGGACAGAGAGGAAAGATCAAGGACACAAGAGAACCAAAGTTCACCTACAGACAATGTATCACCATGCGAAGGAGAGAGGGACTTAGGGATAGAAAGAAGTGGAGTGGAGCAGGAAGAGGATGACAATCCCATCGCAGATGAACATCAGGAGAGCAAAGGCAAGACTCCCGAGAGAGAGAGCCCTAAGGGAACTGGAAAGAGACAGGCAAGCATGGCAGAGGAAAGTGCGGAGAGTTCCACCTCTACTCCGGTAAGACGTACACGGGCAGGGAGAACAGTGGTAAGGCCAGCCAAATACAGAGACTATGACCTAGGAGAAGTGAAGTGACTTCCTGCCTGAGAGACTCACAGACTCTTATCTATATTGTGTTGTTGTTGTTGTTGTTCTGTAAAGAAGGGAGATATGTAGTGTCGCGCTCTAGTCGTTACGCGAGAGCGTGATGACGTAGAGCGCGGCCGCCATTTTGTGGGGGCACTGAGCGCCGAGATTGGAGCGGTCCGGACGCGTTTCCCGGCGCTCTCCTGCATTAATCAAATAAACCTCAATTAACTCTAAATGAGTGTAGCTCCTAAATCAGGGATATACATGTAACATTACAGGGAGGAGTGACGACAGCACCAAAAAAAAATTTACTTTGTGTGAAGCCTGTAAAAGTTTAAATAAACAAAAAATAACATTACACAACGCATGTGCAGAACGAGCATCAGCCGTAAAGCGGAAGCACTGGTTAATGATTCTGCCGGGAACCTTTCAGCCTGCGCGAAGTAAAGATAACGCGCACGAGCAGAGGCAGGCCAACAAAAAGAAAAGAGTGCTCGTCAAGTCCCATAAATTTACATGAAGAGTAACAGCACATGTAAAAAGGGCAGTCGGCAGTCCTCATGGGAGGTTACAAAAGTAGAAAAGGAGGGACTACTAAGCATATTAACCAATGAAAAGCAGGAATTTAGGAAGGACAACAAGAGGAACCAATGAAAAAAATGGGCATTTTTTCAAGCCCATATCCTAGACACAACATGTCTCGAAGAGACAGCGCAAGCGCTGCCTAGGTGAGACCTAAAAAGGGCCCAGCACTGGTTGGGTGGGGGGATGTACCTCAGCACTTAAGGGGTTAACAGGATGTTTGTTGGCTGAATGAGTGACTAAGACGTGTGATTGTGAATGATTATCTTAAAGGCAGGAATTACTGTTTTTATTTTGTTGTTTGTAAGAAAGAGAGGTGAGCAGTATCCTGTGTGTCTCCATTTCCTGCAAGGTTCACCAGCACCAAGTTCTTGCCCATATCCTCCTTCCCCGCCCAGGATCAGCAGTGCTTCAATATTTCTTTTGTTCCAGTATCCTCTCGGATAAGGGTTTTGGGTGTCCATAACTGGACGAAGCTGGTAGTCTTTTGATTCAGCACCGTCTTTTTGTTAATGGAAGTCGTCTACATTGTTTCGCAGCAAAGCCAGTAGATGGCCAATTTGTTCATAAAGTATCAGCAAGGGCTGAGACAAGGTTCTGGTATGGTCCTTCACTCTCCGATGTCAGGGGTGTGGTCACAGATATATTATTCCTCTTGAGCATGCTACTGGTTAGTGATAGTTGGGGTGAGGGACCAGGAGAAGGCTTCTGGGGGCTCATTCTATAGGTTTAAATGCCTTGCCTTTCATTTACAGTATGCATAATGGGTGATGTTGGAACAAACTTCTGAGTTTCTGGCATATTTATTTGTTTTGGTTAGTGAGACTGAACACGCCACTTCAAGTAAACTGCATGGAATAAACATTGGGATGAGGAGGACTAGGGAGGGATAATCATAATTACTCAGATGCTCCTTTCCTTCTCCCAGTCCTTATGGTTCACCTCCCCTCCAGGAGGAGCTACAGTCTACATCCCAGGTAAGCTTGAGTATTTCTAAAGGAAGTACTATGGCACCTTCCAGGATAGAGCGGAACTATGCAGTTACTTGTTTTTGCATTTTGGGAGTCCAAATCCCAAACCACATAATGCATAGAGTAAGGCTTGAAGTGAGTAAGTAATAATCAGGGTAATTTTGGTTTTAGGAAGCAAACATGTTTTCTTCCAGCAGCGGTTTCTTCACTTGGGCGGGGAGCATCGCCTCCCCGCCCGCTGTGAGCCTCATAGGAAAAATAAAATGGCAATGAAAAGATTTCACTGGCATTTTATTTTTTCATACGTGCGCATTCACTACACTCCTGCAGTCCGAACCCAGAGACATGGGGGTGTGTCCTCTGCTGCTGAGAGCAGTGGCTGATTGGATGCTTCAAAGTGCTCGTCACTTTGGCCGAGTTCAGTGGCATGCGCACTTTGAAGCTCTCTCTGTCTAAGACAGCTCAGTGGAGGCCAAGCACAGGCCTACAGGGCCTGAAGGAGTGTCCAGACAGCCCGCTCCATCCAATCCTGCCTCTGCTCTCACAGCATGAGATCACCGCCAAGATTGGTTAAGGGAGTTGGCTGGGCCTATACTGGAGTGGAGAAGAAGATCGGGAAGAGCGAGGACCTGCAAGCCAGGTAAGTGATTTTGTTTCTTTTTTTGCTTTTCCTCCTGCCCTCTACTTCTATCCTTCCCCCTCTCCACTCGGTGGTTTGCCCCTCCCCCCACCCCTACCCCATAGCTGGCAGCCGCCACTGTTTTCTTCATTTTAAAAATGTAATCTGTAGCTCTACTGCGTTATGGGAAACAATCATTCTCTAAACACAGCATCTCTACACAATAAAAACCGCTCCTTCACAGACTGTTCAAGTCAGTTATTTCAAAACAAAACATTTCCTAGAAAATGTCTAGCTGATCAGCAAGTATTATAGGGGGCCCTTGTTTCTCACACTATTGAAGATAAACATCTTCTAAACATATCAGCAGTTTTAGAATCGTCGCCTTTGTTTTTAAGGCATCATAGGTTATAACCGTTTTGTAGTTTGCTCAGGTTTTGTTGTGTGGTTTGTTCTGTAGCAGACAGGAGGACAAAATCATCTGTGTAGAGCAAGCAGGCCATATTCGTATCTTAAAGCAGTTCATGGCTTTGGTGAATCTTTTAGTGACTGCTAGGTTGTTCGTGTACTTATAGAATAGAGTAGTATCTCTTTCCCATCCTTTGCTCCTGTTTGAAGGTCTTGCAGCCTCTCGTTTCCTCTCTCTCACTACCTCTAGCTATGTTTTTCTCCTGGGTTGTGCCATATACAAAGCATTTGTTTAGTTGCGCTGTTCTGTTCTTGTGTCCTTGGTGTCATGTCTTGTCCACCCTGTATTTATGCACAGATCTGCCTTAATTTAGAACTGTCTTGTTTGTAATTACCAGACTACTACTAGTCTACAAAACGGTTATAACCTATGATGCCTTAAAAACAAAAAACAAAGTCAAGATCTTCCACAAAAATCCAATATTTCACCACAGTGGCACAGTGTGTGAGCAAATTCATTTGCAGATGTAAGTTCAAGTTGTGGGACTGTTGACAGTGAGTAAATGAAGGTATTAGTGCACATAATTTCAACTTAGATGCGCAATATATCTTTGTGAATTTAGCCCAGAGGGAGAGAGAGTCACAGAGAGAGAGAGAGAGAGAGACTGGGCGATTAACTGGCACAATATATAAAATATCACAAGACCTTTATAATTCATTAATGAAGTTACACATTTTTGGATGTTTCTCCTCGCAGTAATCCTAATGGTTCCAAAATGACAGTGTCCATATGTGCTTTTTGTAAATGTTTTACAATGCACGTAAATTAAAGAATGGTCCACCTCCTTTGGTTTTCTTTAACCTGCAAGGCATACACTGTAATTCACGCCTCCTAAAGAATTATCTGATTGTCCTCCTCATGTAAACACCTAAGGACAGTCAAAGCATGTATAGCTTACATGTTCATATGGTACCAAGTGGATTACTGGTGTGGTACCGGTCGCTCGAAGCAGCTAAGGTTCCATAGCGTGTTACTTGTAGATTAGTGCATATCTTCTTCTGTTTGCTACAATTTTAGTAATCAGTGTAAAGGATTTATATATTTATATAGTAATCTCATTCTTTTATTTGTAATGTAAGTGTGTTGGCTGATTTTTTTTCTTTCTACCTTCCATCATTATTTCTCTCTCCCTTGTAATATTTTTCTCGCAAAGTCAAAATTCACACTGGGAGTAACGAGTAACGAACACAGTTAAATAAATCACCAGCCATTACAATATTGAAGTAAATAAAGGCAGCCACTGGAGGCAAACACCGGCTCCTCCCTTCCACACCGAGTTTAGAGCATACAGCAGTGCGAATTAACAGTTTTCCTTAAGCCCCCAACTAGCAACGCAATAGTGCTCCAAAACATCAATAGCTAGAAGACGTAAAACACGCACATATCGCGCAGAAAAGGAGCGAATCAGCACATTAACACTGAAGGGTGTTCTTGATGTTGAGGTGAAGCTGGACTCTGCCTGGGTCTTAACGATCATCGCCAAAATGTAGTATATTGCCGTACACCACGTAGTTATATTGATTGAAGTATTTAGTACAGGTCTAGAGAAACTCCCATCTCCCTTCCATCATAGAATGTTTAGCCACAACCAGAGCCCAACATTCTATAACTATTACAGAGGATACCACAGTGTGCGAGCAGATGATGAAAGATGCTCGTGGAGGTGATATGAATGTATTTAATAGAGCGTTAGTGGACTTTGATAATTACTTTGCACCAATGGCTGTAATGGTATCATCAGGTATAATCTTTTCCAAATGAAGCAGGATACAAATTCAACTATTGATGAGTATGTTACTTCACTCAGAAAATTATTGCTTCATTGTAAATTTGGTGTGTTGCAAGAACAGTTCATCAGAGACCAGGTGGTTATGTATACTAGGGATCCTGAAATTCAAGCGAGGCTATGGATTATTGGGTATGCAGACCTTTAGGATATTCTGTTCATAGTGAGGAAGACAAAGTTATCTAGCCGCAGTGCTAAAGCTATAAAAGTGGAATCTAGAGAGCTCCAAGAGAGTGCGGTGGGTAAAGTAAAAGGAAAGGGATCGGCTAAGCAACAAAAGGCGAGTCTAAGGGGAAGACACAAGTAAATCTTGCCCAACTGCTAAACAGAAATGTATGTCTTGTGGGTTGGTTGGGCATTTTGCTAAGGTCTGTCGGAATAAAAGTGAAATGTGCGGATGAGGGCAATTCCAGTGAGGTAGAGAATCGAGTTGACAACAATTCGGAGTCTAAAGAATCTTTTGTTCTGAATATTAAGAACAGTAATGAGAAAATGAATAAAAAATAGTGTGTGGAATGCCCATCCGGGGTATGAAAGTGCAAATTTATGCCAATTCTAGGTCACCTTACACAATTCTTAATGAAGAAGTTTGGAGGATGAGGTTTATAAACAGAATAGGTGACAGATTGTTTAAGTCAGATATATGCCCGTAGGGTTTCTCTGGAGCGAAACTAGTCATGCTGGGGTACAGATCTTTGGGTCGTAGATTTAAGAACAGAAAGACCTATGGGAAACCTTACGTTGCTACAAAAGGACCTTCTGTATTGGGATGGCATGATCAGGGTAATCTTCATATGATATTGAACCCAGCCCAGAACCAGTTATGATTGTAGATGAAGGCAAGATGAAGGTAAGGAAACTGGTAATGTGATTTTAAGGAAATCTTCAAAAGGTTTTAGTGGAAAAATTGGTAACCTTACTGATTTTGAACATCAAATTGTTTTGAAAATTGATGCTTGCCCAAAAATCCACAAGGTGAGAAATATTCCTATTTTGTTGAGGAATGAAATGGAGGAAGAACTCGAGAAACTAGTGAAGGCTGATATAATTGAACTTATAGAGTCCTTGGAGTGGATTTCTCCAGTAGTAGTGGCTAGACACAGTAATGGGAAGATCCAACTATGTATTGACCTACATTACTTGAATAATAATATTTTGGTGAATACATTTCCACTTCCCAAAATCTCTGAAATGTTGGCATTAGTTAACGATGTAAAGTAGTTTTCTACAATAGACTTATCTGCTGTGTATCATCAGATTTCTTTGTGTAATGACAGTAAGAAATACACATTCTTTATCACTCCTTTGGGGTGTTACCAATATAAAATGATACTCTTCGGGTTGGCGTCTCCTGCCGCTGTTTTTCAGAGACTGGTGCACCAGTTTTTTGGGAAGATGAAGAGGGTAAGATGTTTTCAAGATGACATTTTAATATACAGCAAGGACAAACAGGAGCATGATGATCATTTTAGAGGGTGTTTTAGAGCAAAGGTGTATAACGGTTGAATACTCTAAATGCAAATTTGCTGTTCGATATGTGGCATATTTGGGACATATCTTAAGTGGGGAAGGGGATACTCCTAAACCTGCTCTACTAGAAGCCATTCAGAATGCACCTGCTCCTTTAAACAAGGATGAACTGAGGTCATTACTTGGCCTTGTCGAATTTGCAAAGAACAAGACCAAGTTTGTATGGTCTTTAGAATGCTGAGAGGAATTTGAGGTAGTTAAAAAAGCAATTGTAACTGCACCTGCTTCAAAATGTTTTGATCCTAATCTTAAAAACATTATTACTACTGATGCGAGTAATAAAGGTTTAGGGGGTGTGTTATCACAGAAGGAAGCTGATGGCAAGGAAAAAATTGTGGCTTATACTTCATGTGCTTTGTCTCCAGTGGAAGAAACATTTTCAGTAATTGAAAAAGAAACACTTGCTTGTGTCTGGGCCTTGGAATATTTATTTATTGAGACTATAAACCATTGGTCAAGTTGTTAACTATTCAAGGCATGTTAAATGCTTCTGCAAGGATAGCTAGAACGTCGATGAGGTTACAGGATTTTATATATAGAATGGAGTATGTACTGGGAAAATTAATGAAATGGCAGATTTGTTGTCAAGAACGCGTGTGGACATTGAAGAATGTGATAAGAGTGAATGGGAGGAGTTTCAAATTGCTTTGATTCATGAAGAAGGTGCACCAGGTATGGATGAAGCAAGATGGATAAGTGAATGTGCTAAAGACACTGTCTTTCAAGAACTCACAAGCTGTATTAAGAGTGGATGGCTTAAGAAATCAGAGCCTACTCCAGGATTGAGACATTACTGGGAGATCAGAAATTAATTGTCAGTAGTAAAGAATGTCATTTGTAGTAGTGATAGGGTAATTCCATCTAATTCCATGAGAGATCCTACTGTGAAGTTATGTCATGAAGAACATGGAGGTATTGTTTAAACTGAGCAGATGGTGAAGAAGTGGTATTGGTGGGTGGGTTTGGATATGTTTGTGGAGAGAATGGTTAGGAATTGTGTTGCATTTGGCAGTTCTGATACGTCTTTGAGAACGTTAAGGCCCAACATGTGTGAACCCATTGTTCCCAAGAAACGTTGGAAAACAGTAGATATTGATATTATGGGACCCATTGGTACACAGTCCAAATACATTATTGCTTTAATTGATATATTTTCGAGATGGCTGGTAGTTAAAATTGTGGAGAAAGTGCTTACCAATGTGGTTTTGACGTTTTATTGATTCGGTTTTCATGGATGGAGGATTACCAGTCCAAACTATGAGTGATAATGGGGTACAATGTACTTCCAATAGAGTTAAATGTTGTTTTGAAGGTATTGGTATTAAGCATAGGACCATATCACTCTATAATCCTAGTGGAAATGGGATGATTGAGAGATTTAATAGAGGGGTTAAGAAAGCTGTGTAGTTGGAACTGATAAATAATGAAGACTGGGAGGTTCTTAGAACCTTTGGAGTTCAGTTGCTTGGAGAAAGTAAACAAGCACGTTGTGCCTATTGTTGCTCTTATTACTGGTGTTCCAGTGTTAAATAATGCTTTGAAGAACTATTACAATTGGAGTTACTTTACAGCGGGCAAAAATAAAAGTGATGACAATGGTACATAGAGCTCTTTGGGACAGGAGTTCTGCTTTCAATATTCAGTTTTATTTTGCAGTTTTTCTGTAAGACCCAGTTTTGCCCAAGCCTGACCAATAAACTGCAGACCTTTCCCACAAGGTTTCCAACAGTGATGTGAGGTGAGGTGATGTTACACTGTCAGTGCTTGGGAAGGTGGTTGGATGTTATTCCAGCAGCGGTCCCACATGAACCGGATCTAATCAGATATAGGAAGTTTCTGAAAACCTTTCTCTTACTAGAGTATTATGTCTAAATCTAAAATATTGTAATCCCTCTACGGGGTGGTCTGCGGATGTCGCCAGACAACTGATGTCAATTATCCCTGTGCCTTGAAGCAGCCTTTGCAATATTTGCAATATTATGTACAAATGTCCTTTAACATAACTTTAAAGTCTTTACAGCTCAGCCCCTGCTCGATTATTCCTTGAGAAGTGCCACACATTGTTCAGGTTGGTTATCTGTTTTGTCTTAATTGCTTCTTCCACCATTCCCTCTTATCCTGTGCCTACCTATCCTATCTAAACTATAAACTCTTACCAAGCTCATTCCAATCTCAGAGGAGGAACTCAGTATTCCTACGAGTCACACATTGTCATCACAATTAATGTGTACCTGGTTAACAGAGACTCAGGGAGATCTTCAGATACTTATGAAGTTTGAAAACATCCAAGAAGTAGTGAACCCTGAAGGGAATAACAAACCTGTTCACAGTACATTTTTTTGTTATATCGGGGTGGCCTAAGATTGAAGCTTGAGTAAAGACTAGCTTAAAGGCCTGTAAGGCTTCCTCAGTTAAAGAGTCCACTGAAAGCTACGGCTAATCAGTTCTTTTTTAAGTACAGAAGTGATGTTAAAGGTCAACTTAGCAAAATTATCAATGAACTGCTGCTAGAAATAGGGCAAACCAAGAAAGCATTGTGTCTTTTTGATACTTGAAAGAGAAGGCCAATCTCAAATGGCTGATACTTTACATGGATCTATAGAGACTCCAGCACTGTTTATTCGAAAGCCTAAGTAGTCCACTTCAGACTGGTCAAGTTCACATTGTTCAAGCTTACAATAGAGTTGATTTCAGCAAAGCTTGGGTTATACTCGACTGACGTGCTTGTGGTGTAACTGAGAATCTTTGGAGAAGATCAAGATAACATTGAAGTATACAACAACAAATCAATTCCACATGTCAGAAAAAATTTGATCCATAAAGCGTTGAAAAATGAAAGGTGCATTGCTTAGTCCAGAAGGCACTGCACGGTATTCAAAGTGGCCTAACGGCATCCAAAAGGCCATCTTCCATTGGTCACCCTCTTTTATTCGAAGAAGATGGTAGGCTCCATGAAGATCTGATTTAGTGAATATTTTACCATTTCTTATAGATTTTAAAATGTCCTTGATTAAAGGAAGAGCATATCTGTCCTCTATAGTGACCTTGTTCAAGCCTCTAAAGTCAATGCAGAATCTTAGCTCCTTAGATTTCTAAGGAACAAAGAACAGTGATGCCCTGGTGGGAGAGGTAGATTGAGTTATCAGGATGTTTTGCAGGTTTTCTTGCAGATGCTGCATTAGGGTTTCCTTTTCTGATTCTGACAGAGAATACACCCTTCGAAAAGGAACAGCGGCTCCTGGTTCGAGAGGAGTAGCACAATCAACCTCTGGTGAGGAGGAAAGGATATTTTCTCTAGTTTCTCAAAAAGGTCAGAAAAAGTACGGTATTGAATAGGAATGTCTTGCAGAAGATTTATTATGCTTAAATCTTGCACAGAAATCATTTGGAGTCCAATAATCTTCTGAAGAATAACAATGGTTATGGCAAAATTGGGAATATAAGGAGATTGTTCCAGTTTCCCAATTGATGTATATGGTGAGTCAGCAAAGGAAATCCCATAATAGCTACATGGTTAGAAGATGATATTAGATCAAAAGAGACAGTTTCTTGGTGTATACCAAATGTCATTCTCAAGAGTATGGTCATTTCCTTGATTGGCCCCAAATTTAAGGGCTTACCATTGATGGTTTGAACTTGTTCTGGAGATTCTTCCATAATCCTTGAAATGTTCTTGCTCCTAGAGAAGCTCTTATCTGGTACAAGCCTCTTGCTTCACAATCCAGTAATGACAATATTGTTTCTCTCTTTCCAATGATCTTTTGTGGAGGCAGGATATATAGACCAAAGATCGAGGGAGCTTCTGGATATCTTTGTGAGAAAGCCTCAGCCAGGATCTTTTTAGGACCAGGGATATGAGTGATAATGAAGTCATATTGATTGAAAAAATAAGCCCGATGAGCTTGTCATCCGTTCCGGCACTGTATATTCCTGAAACATTGGAGGTTGTGCCAATCGGTGTAAAATTCAAATGATTCACGTGCTCCCATTAATCAGTGTCTCTATTCCGAGCAAGCTTTTTCATGGCTAATAGTTCTCTTTCCAGGACTGAATAATTCCTCTCAGAATCTGCCGGAATATGAGAGAGGTAAAAGATTGGATATTCCAACCCATCGTCTTCTTGATGCTGCAAAAGGAATGCTGCAATAGCTCGGTTAGAGACATCAGTCTCAACAATTCATTTTTTAGTTGGATTGGGGTGGCGTATGATTGGAGCTTGAGTAAAGGTTTGCTTAAGGGCCTAAAATGCTTCCTCAGCTAACAAGTCCCACTGAAAGCCACGGCTAATCATATCTTTTTTAAGTACAGAAGTGATGTTACAAGTCAACTGAGCAAAATTGTAAACAAACTGCTGGTAGAATTAGGCCAACCAAGAAAGCATTGTGTCTATTTGATGCGTGAAGAAGGCCAATCTAAAATGGCTGCTACTTTACATGGATCCAAAGAGATTCCAGTACTGTTTATTTGAAAACCTAAGTAGTCAACTTCAGACTGGTTGAATTCACATTTTTCAAGCTTGCAATAGAGTTGGTTTCTAGTCCAGCTCTTATCTAGGTGCAAGCCACTTACTCCACAATCCAGAAGTGGCAGGATTGTTTCTCTCTTTCTGAAAATCCAAAAACACTAGTAGAAGAAAAAGTGGAACCGGTGTATCACCTGATACTCCAATGTAAGGACTTGAGATATTCCCTTCCTTCTCCCTTTCACAAAGTACAGGACCTGACATTTCCCAATGGCTTTGGAGGATGGATTGAACAATGGCTGATCTAATGTTCAGGGGATCTGCAATACATACAAAGGCCTTTCTTTCCAGCAGGTCTCTCCTTTGGGCTGAGCCCCAAGCCAGGCCTATTTGCATAGGTTCTTTCTTATAAGTTGAGGTAGGCTCTTTGGAAGAAACGTTCACCTTCTGACCTGAAAGTCTGGACCCACCAAAGCCCACAGAATCTCTTTGTCTTTCTGCTCTGCGCTCTCATAGGCGTTGTTCGATCTGTAGAACATGGTCTATTAAGGCAGAAAAGGATTCTGATCGGGCTGAATGGACAAGCTTGTCTTTAATTTCTTCCTTGAGGCCTCTACAGAAAAGAGTTACCAGTTTTTGTTCTACCCAGGACGTCTCCGCTGCTAGCTGACGGGAGCGGGATGCATATGTTAAGACATCTTGATTTCCCTGCTGGATCTCACAGAGAGCTTCTTCTGTGAAATATTCCAAATATGATCTTTCAATCATTTGTTTAATGGCACTCAAGATAATTGCATAGTCAGTGAGACTGGAATCTTCTGCAGGCACTAAAGGGGTCACCCATGGTAACGCAGGTCCAGATAAGGCACTGATTAAATATCCCACCTTAGCCCGATTGTGCGAAAACCGAGCAGGACAAAAGGCAAAGAAAACTCCTTTAATTCATTTAGATCCCTGGAGAACCATTGGGTGCTTGATGAAACCATTGGAACATCAGAAACTCTGGATGTTAAGGCTTGGTGTAAAGTCAAATTTTCATTTCTCAATTGTTGCAATTCTTGTGTCTGCTGCTGAATTTTCTGAACAAGGGCCTAGGCCTGGTCCACCTATACTCCTTGGAGTAAAGTTCAGCCTGGTTCCATGTTTTCCAGACTAGGACCGAGCTTGTGGTGTAGCAAACTGTCATGGAGTTGACGCCTGGTGTAGACTCTTTGGCTTCGGGTTGGACTTGATGCCCAGGTCTTCACGGGTGTTCGACTGCAGATATACGGGCAACCCCTTCCAGTAGCCACGTTGCTGCCGACAAAGAAAGTGCCTAAGAGGAAAGTGTCTTCAGATATTGGCCCCATCAAGGAGGAAAAATCCCGAGGGCAAAAAGCCTCCAAGATGACTACAAGGCACTGGAAGAACTTCATATCCGGAATAAGGGAGAAATGGAGAATGACCAATAGAGACAACATGAACACAGTGAGAAATTTAGGAAGGAAGACAGTTCATTCCCAATGGCCCCTAAGAAGCACTGGAACACACCACAGGAGACCTGGAAGCATTGTGACGCAAGGGTTACACAGAAATCCCTCCTTAAATAAGTTGAAAACAGGAAATACCTCACAGGTAATTAGGCCACCATGTTGGATTGGAAAAGTCCCATAGAAATCAATGTGGGAACCGGCATCTTAAATTGGGCTATTTAAGTTATCCCAGAAATCCTTACTAGAGGACTCTGGGAGAAGAAACACTATGGAGATGCCAAGACTGTCTCCTACAATGCCCCCAGGAGGAAGACGGGTACCTCAGGACCCACTGGCGGGCTAGGCGCCTTGAAATGAGGAAGCAGAAGGACCGTGGCAGCCCACTGGTGTCTCTGTGGTCTCTTATGTGGGAGCACGAGCCCTGCCCACCCAACATAGCCTCAGCCTCGGGCTACAGACAAGATGCCACACTGCATTGTTTGGCCCATAAATTACAGCATTTTCACGCTGGACTGGCTGGCTGCAGACCCTATGCCCACCTGCCCTTCTCTACAAGTAGCTGAATGCAGGGCCCGGCTAGTGCATCCTACCAGGCCATGCACCCAACCACAAGCCTGAGGCCTAATCACCATTTCTTTTTAAAACAAATTGAAATTCACAAATTTCACAAAATTCTTGATTTCAAGCACAAAATTGTTCATTTATTCTTAAGCTTTTTCTGCATGAAAGTATTTTGTTACTTTGTGTCAAGCACTGTCCTATCATCCACCCTCAATATCTCTGTCCTTCGGCGTTGCTTACAGTGGTGCCTTATATGTGTATTCACTTTCGGTTTCAAGCTTGGAAAAATTACAATCATTTCCAAATACAAAATAGCAGCTGCATGCTCTCGATATCTTTAGAATGTGCGAGTTTACCATCCTCTAACTGTGTTTTTCTGTTTTTTGGAGGGGTTTTTGAGAGTCCTAGTATTTACAGTCAAGCATTAAAAAGACAGCTTGATTCCTTTACCTTGTCTAAAGGAGTGGCTCTCATACAATATGTCGATGACATCTTGTTGGCAGCTGATACACCTGAGCAGTGTGAGAAATGCACTTTGTCTTTGCTTTCTTTTCTTGCTACACACCACCATAAAGTATCACGGAAGAAATTGCAATATTGTAGACCGAAGGTGACCTATTTAGGACACCTTCTGTCTAAGGAGGGCCGTGCACTGACACCAGATCGCATTCAAGCAATTTTAGACACCCCAGTACCTTCCACGCAGAAAGATGTCCGTGCATTCATTGGTCTGACTTCGTTTTGCAGGCAATGGATATTGGGTTTTTCACACATTGTTAAACCCTTGCTAGCACTTTTAACTAAAAACACTCCGATCCCCCTTCCATGGACAGA
Organism: Calotriton arnoldi; assembly: GCA_963921515.1. NCBI lineage: Eukaryota > Metazoa > Chordata > Amphibia > Caudata > Salamandridae > Calotriton > Calotriton arnoldi. Next base: position 122,153 of record CAWUFW010001272.1, read on the forward strand.
TGAATGTCAAAAGGCTTTTTGTCAGTTGAGACAAGTTCTTTGCTCTGCACCAGTGTTAGGCACACCAGATTACACGAAGACTTTTACACTCTATGTACATGAGAAAGAAGGATGTGCATTGTCAGTTTTAGTACAGACACACGGGGACAAACAGCGTCCTTGCGCATACCTTTCTGCAGTTCTTGACCCTGTTGCTCGTGCATTACCTGGGTGCTTCCGTTCAGTTGCAGCGACGGCTGTGTCCATACGTCAGAGTGAAGGGATAGTTTTGTCACACAAACTGTTGGTGCTAGTACCCCATGCAGTAGATGCCCTTTTGAATCAGACTAAGACTCAGCACTTAACTAGTGCTCGTTTGACAGGGTACGAATTGACACTGCTAGCACCTCATATTACCTTGAAGAGATGTGCGACACTGAACCCCGCCACTTTGTTGCCATATCCTGCGACTCAGTCTCAGTCAAAGGAGCCTCACGATTGTATATTCCTTACTGAGGAACAGACAAAGGGTCTCATTGATTTGCAAGATACGCCCCTTCCAGATGTAGATGGGGAACTGTGGGTTGATGGGTCCTGTCTGAAGTTACCAGATGGCACGACTTCAGCTGCTTATGCAATTACCACACTTGAGACAATAGTGGAAACAGCTCGCATACCTCAGAAGTCGGCTCAAGCTGCTGAACTAATAGCTTTGACACGAGCATGTGAGCTTAGCACTGACTTGTGGGTGAACATTTACACGGATAGCCGCTATGCTTTTGGAGTGGTTCATGATTTTGGCCTACTCTGGAAGGAAAGAGGCTTTCTTACATCCCATGGGATGCAGATAATGCACGGAGAGTTAGTGCATAATCTCTTGACTGCACTTACATACCCAAAGAGAGTTGCTATTATGAAGTGTAGCGCACACAAGAAAGTGACTGACAAAATAGGACAAGGCAATGCCTTTGCAGACCGCGTAGCCCGTGAAACTGCGATGCAGCGAAGCACTACATCCATGTACGTAGTGAAATCACAAGCTGAGCGTTGGCATGATGCTAGAGAGGAAGTATTGGATATACAGAGATCTGCTTCTGTGGAAGAGCTTGAGCAATGGTCTAAAGAAGGAATATTAGATGATGAGGGTTGTTGGCGTAACAAAGAAATGAATAAGTGGAAATTGCCTGCGGCCTATTTACAACCTATAGTTCAAATGGCACATGGGCTGGCACATGTTGGAGCTCTAGCAATAACTAAATTGCTTACACAAGTTTGGGAGCATCCTGAAATTGCTAGCACAGCCAAAAGGGTAGTACAGTCCTGTTTGATCTGTTGGCAGTATAATCCTGGAAAAGGGACACGAACTCCTACAGGAGGGTTTGCTACACCAACCGCACCTTTTGAAGTTTTGCAGATGGATTACATCCAACTCGAACGCTGCAATAATCTGAAATATGTCCTAGTGGTGGTATGTGCCTTTAGCAAATGGATAGAGGCATACCCTACAAAGGATAATACTGCTCTCACCACAGCAAAGGTGCTTCTAAAGGAGTTTTCCCTAGATACGGTGTTTGCAAACTTTTGTGGAGTGACAATGGATCTCATTTTATTGGGCAAGTTGTTGAGCATGTCCTGAAAGGATTAGGGATCAAACAGAAATTCCATACAGTTTTCCACCCGCAATCAGCAGGATTGGTGGAAAGGTATAACGCTACTTTAAAAACAAAGTTGGCGAAAATACTGGCTTCCACGTCTCTAAAGTGGCCAGATGCACTACCTTTGGCATTGCTGTCCATAAGATCGGTGCCACATTCACGATCCAGGTCTTACCCCTATGAGGTGGTGTTTGGGAGACCGATGAACATTTGGGGAATTCCTAAGCCACGCCCCATACATGATGTTCCTTGTGTTCTGATGAATGATTATTTGGCACAGTTAACTGACAGTTTGATTTCTATTCATCAACAGGTTCGAGAAGCTCTTCCTGACAGATCTACAGGTGAGGCCCACGAACTCCGTCCTGGTGACCATGTAATGGTCAAGGTCTTCGACAGATCGAACAGCTTGGAGCCAAGGTGGCAAGGACCAGAGCAGGTGCTCCTTGCGACAAGGACAGCAGTTCGAGTGACAAACAGAAAGAATTGGATCCACAGCACACACTGCAAACGCGTGTCGCCTGCCTTGGTGGAACCTGCTGTGTTGACCGACCATCGAGAGATTCTGGAGACGGAGAAAGGCCAAGCTATCTCACCTGACGAATCTGCAGAAGTCTTCCCGGACCACACGATCACTGGAGTATCCAGATATCAATTGAGACCGAGGAAAGGATCTGCAGTTTTGAAAAAGACTGGTTGAGCTACCGCCCTGGGTTAGTGAAACGGAGAGCCAATGTGGCAAGGGGAGGGGATCAGCCCTGTATTAGTGTAGTGACACCCGCTTTGGCCCATGGTGAAGAAATCAACGGCTGCCCAGGGAGAAGAGCTCCAACGATTGTTTTCAACAAGTTTTCAGAAAGATCAATCATTACTGCTGCTAAAATGACCAACAAAAGAATCATTTGTGCTGTAGGGTTTGTTGTTGCTATGGTGGCTATGGCAGCAATTACATGGTACATCGAGAAGGTGGCTCCTGTTCGACAGCTTTTTGTTGCCACTACGCCAGTACCCGTGGACACCACTACTTTACTCTTCCTTACCATGAGCAAAAGCATCGACAATCTTATCTAAACAATACTTTTATCCAGATGTTGCACCATACTCACAATGTTACAAATACTACCAACTGTTGGGTGTGTGGGATGATACCTGCACATCAAAAGAAAGGAGGAACACCTTTTATTCCTCTTCCATTTTCTCACAATGGTTCTTGTCAAGCTTGGTATGCGCTCTTGTTTGCATATGGAAAGCCTTCAGTAGGTGGGATTATTTTTCAACTTAATAAAGTATGTTATCAAAATAAAGAAGGTTATCCACAAGCCAAAGGGACTAAATGGGAATGGGAAGAGTATCAACCGGACAAGATTTCAACACCATATGTTTTCACAAATGTGAGAATAATAAAGAACATTGGACCTTTTGTGATTTCTGTGACAAAAGCTAAAGCAGATTTGTGTATTTGTAGTGTTGGAAGAATTCCAGTGGGGAGGAGCGAGTGTACTGTAATCCTGACCATTGAAGGTGCCAATAAGAGCACTTTCACAGCCTCGCATAACACGTATTTTGTGTGTGGAAATAACGGATATTATCAATTACCTGTTGGGTGGTCAGGAATCTGTTATGTATCTTTTCTGTTGCCCCCTGTGTTTCTGGCACCTGCATTGTATCACCGTGATTTTAAACTGTACAATGATATTTCCAAAAACAGAAATAAGAGGACAATAAGTATGGATGAAGTTGACCAAACCGACACTACCCTACAACAATATGTTGATTTCAACTTGGGCTTATTTTTCTTTGTGGGTGCTGCATTAAATAGCAGGAAGATCAGGCGACTAACTCGTGTTGTGGAAGCTGTTACCAATCAGACAGCTATGGCACTTGGGAACATTACAGAGGAACTACAGATTGCAAGGATTGTAGCACTCCAGAATAGGATGGTGCTAGACGTGATTTTGGCTGATCGAGGTGGTGCATGTCGCATCATCGGTAGCAGCTGTTGCGTATTCATACCGGATCACTCACCTTCAGTATATGACGCAATATCAAAACTGCATAAGATTGCTGCAGAAATTCATCCAGAGACTGGTACTTGGACTTTTGCTGGATGGTTTTGGACTCTTGTTTCTGCTTGGGGCTGGAAGCTACTGACTATCCTGTGTGTAATAATCACAATACTTTTTACATGCTGTGTATGTATCCAATGTGGTCCAATGCTTTGCTCCATTTGCATCTCTGCTTGTATACCTACCAAAGGGAACGTTGCTGAAACGAAGGCCCAACAAATGTTGAATAAAGAGGTGGCCGAAATAATGTTAATAAATGTACGGGATGAATATCTAGATTACCCCAGATAAACGAATGTCTTCAGCCAATGCTGAAAGGGTCGTCTGTTGTAATTTGGCAGCACTTAAATTAAGCATTAGCTGAAGACAGCCTGTATTCAGAGGCTAAATTGTCCGCTTTGTGGAATCCATTTTGTATTTCAGGCAGCCATTTTGGTTGCCATGTGCTGCCATGTGCTCTGTCCTACCTTCCTGTTAACTGCTCTTGAAATCTGCCTAGAGACAAGTTATATTTAGTTCTTTTTGCTTTGCACATGCTCAGTTGAGCTTGCAGCTGTTCCGAGTTTATAAATGTCAGGATATGTCTACTAGAAGTAGAAACTGTTAGCTCCACCCACTTGTCGACTGTGCATTTTCTGTATGACCTTATATGTACCTAAAACCAGCATTTGTGTTTGTACCGCCTTCATTTGAGCCCCTGTGTGGGTATAAAAGACCACGGTCCTTCCATTCAGTGTGCTACTTCATGCATTACCGAAGGGTGGTGTGTAAATGTAGCTCCACCTCATGAGGTTTAATAAACTCTGTCTTTTCTATTCCCAGTTTCTGTGCCAACTTCTTCTTAGCGGTCTGAGGACTCTGTGCAAGGAAGGGTGAACTCCTAAGCACTGGTAGGCCTTGTTGAGGCTCACCACCACATACCTACCACCACCCCCTTTGTGGACTAAGACCAGTCAACAAGCCTGTCCTTCTCTCTGTGTATTTCTTTTTCACGATGCAGAAATCATGTGTTTGGCCAAATTGGAAATGTCCAAGATTGTAGGAAAAGAAAAACAATTAAAGCTCTTAATCAATGTATCACATTTCAGGAAAAAGTTTAGAGCGATTGACAGAAATTCTGAGTTTCAAGCTTGCAACTTTAGCATCAAAGATATCTATAAATTTTAACAATCCCTTGGAGGCCTGTCCAACACCTTTTTCAAATGCAAATATCTCAGAAACTACTAAATGAATTTACACCATAACAAAAGAGAACGCTTTCTGAGTGAAGTTCTACTTTCATGTCACGTTGGGTGTAAATCCATTCAGTCATTTTGCTGCAGTGGACAGCAACATTTCCTATGGGGCCTAAAATGTGAAACTCATCGTTTTTGTTTTTTTACCTCTTAGCCCTTTTTTCCCTCCTTAATGGATCTCCACAAAATGTAGAATGCTTAAAATTCGGTAGTTACCCTAGCCATGGTTCTCCAATGTCGGTCCTGAAGGGCCGATCCATGCCAGATTTTAGCATATCTACATTTAGATAAATGTAGTTATCTTAAATATCTGGCATGGATGCGGCCCTCCGGGCCCACATTGAGGAACCCTGCCCTAGACAATTGCTACCACAGTATTAAGCAACCCAACAGTGACTCAAGTTCTGAGAGCTGGGGCGGGAACAACCCAAGAAGGGGAGGTCGCCAAGGGTTCTCAGGGTTCCAGGTGCCACAGTACCAGGGACCGGCCTTTTGGCAGTACCCAATGTTCCCCCAAGCCCCCTCCCCCCCCCCCCTAGTTCTACCCACCTGGCAATAGCCAACCTTTTTTAGACAGAGGCTGGGGCAGAGGGCGCGGACGAAGAAGAGGCAACCAGCAACAAAAAAGAGTACAATGGGAAGAACCACAACAGATTGTAATGGAGACTTGGAGCCACACCAAGAGGAGAATTTGATAGTCAATCTTTCTCAAAAGGTTTTGACAGACATTGAAAAAAGAGTTGTACAGAAAGGCCTAGGCTATGTACCAACCCCCAGAATAGATAAATTTCGCAAGCAATGTGAAATTCAGAATTTCTTCCGCAAAGTACGCCTCAAGGCCTTCTTTCATGAGACACCAAAGCCCGAGACAAGTGATTCAGGTTTACGCAACCCTTCGACTTTCACTCCCAACAGTAGTATGGTTCCTAATGAGGTGCTCACCTTTGAACAGGCTGTACTTAAGGACTTAGCAAAGAGCACCACCCCAAGATACATTTGCAATATCTCTACAGCAGAATTGACAGCTGTTAGTTCCCTTGCTAATGACACGACCATCACTATTAAACAAGCTGACAAAGGCGGAGCAACCGTGATCATGTCTACCTTAGACTATGACACGGAATGCCAGAGGCAACTCAGTAACCGCCAATACTATACACCGATTGCCAGTAGCCCAATGACACGACTGACCAAGTCCATTACAGCTATGGTCTTTACAGCAGAAAGCCAAGGCTGGTTGAGCAAGGAGGCAGACTTCCTTATTAAAAAAGATCCTAAAGTGCCCTATTTTTACATCTTGCCGAAAATACACAAAGGCACCTCACCTGTCCCGGCCAGACCCATAGTCTCGGGAACTGACTCAATACTCGAACCATTGTCCAAATTTTGTGACCATTTTCTACAGCCACTAGTCAAACAAACCCCCTCCTTCTTGAAGGATACGGCTGACGTTTTACGTCTTATTACAGAGACTCAACACACTAATGACATCAACCTGTTAGTTACCCTTGATGTGGAGGCCCTCTATACCAACATCCCCCAGAGAGCCACCTTAGGTGTGATAGAGGAGGTCTTCAACAGAACCAACTGGGACTCTTCCACTCCAAGCAGTTTTGTCCTTGAATTTGCAACACTCGCGCTCACGGAAGACTTTTTCGAGTTCAAGGGCCAACTTTACCACCAAACCCAGGGTATTTCCATGGGTAGTACCTTTGCCCCGAGTGTAGCCTGTTTATACATGCCAGCTTTTGAAGAGAGTTTGATCTTCAATGACTCGAACCCCTACCGCACTAATCTTCTCCTGTGGAAGAGGTTTATTGATGATATTGTCATTTTTTGGTCAGGTGACTTGAGGACCTGCGAAGAATTCTGCAACTGGGTTAATACCTTGAACCCCTACCTGAGGTTCACCAGTTCTATATCTCACTCTGAGATCCCTTTACTTGACCTCACCATTAAACTCGAAGATGGAAACCTAAGCACAACTATCTATAGAAAATCTACAGACCGCAATAACCTGTTGTTGTTTAGTAGCCATCATCCACGAGCATTAAAGGAGAACCTGCCTTTTGGTCAATTTTTGAGGCTGCGAAGAAATTGTAGCAGCTTAGAGGACTATAAAACTGAGGCAGATCTGCTGGCTAACAATTTGAGCAGACGTGAATACCCACAACGCAACATTGCACTCTCCAAAAAAAGAGCTAGGAATAATAACCGCGAGGCTCTACTCTAACCTAGAGAGAAAGAAAAAACAGACACTCTCACATGTGTAACCACCTATACACCTGATTCCAACAGAATCAGGAACGTGATAAAAAAACATTGGGGTATATTGAAAACAGGGTCCCTGGAGCTTGACATTCCCAGATTTGCATTTAAGCGCACAAAAAATCTCAAAGATATGCTAATACATACGAGACCTAAGCCACAGAAAGTGACTTCACAACGGCAATTATGGGACTTGCCGCCAGTTCAGGGCCATTTCCCTTGCGGGACCTGCACAGTATGTGCATTTACCGAAGTGACTAAAACAATAACTTTCTCAGACTCCTTCACATGGGAAGTACGCGCTCACACGAACTGCAATACATCCAATTGTATCTATATGATTACCTGCCCATGTGACCTCAGGTATATAGGTATGACAACCAGACCTGTGGAAACACGCATCACGGAACACCGCAGTAATTTCCGGTGTCATAAACTTAACACGAAAATGTGTACACATTTTAACCTACTGCAGCATTCACCTGACGCCCTACGATGGGTAATACTAGAGGCACATCCCAAGATTAGTAACGGGGCCCTGTTTATGAAAGAACAGAGATGGGTTTACCGTCTGTTAACCAATACACAAGGGTTGAATGAGGAAATTCCTTGGAGTACACTTAATACTTGACACTCCCATAGGCCAATAATGCAGAATCCCCATTCACTTTACAACATGCACACTAACATCTTAGCATGTATGAGCGAGGGTTAGATAACCCCTCAACCACGGAGATCACCATGACTCCATATGACATCTTGGAGGTTTATCACATACCGAGTGCACTCTGTTATCATCATACTGTAACCCACAGGAATGATCTTGGGGTCCCGGTACATTTTACCTAACCTCACCATGACTACCTATGACCCCTTATCACATACCGAGTGCACTCTGTTATTATCATTTTACCTAACCTCTTTAAATATGGCTTGGCTAATGGATTGCAACTTCCTTTTAATTTAATATAGGGCAACACGTGAGTTATCGCCACTAGACTTAGTTGGAGCATAATAGCAACTCCACACCACAAGAGAAACCCACTCCAATATGGCGGTTCCCATGATCAGGATTTCACGTCATCCAAGATGGCCCCCACTGAATACCGGTTCCCCTCCTATGACTTTATAAAATTATTATCATTTTACCTAACCTCTTCAAATATGGCTTGGCTAATGGATTGCAACTTCCTTTTAATTTAATATAGGGCAGCACGTGAGTTATCGCCACTAGACTTAGGGGTCGATTCCGATCCCGGTCGGAGGCGCACCTAATACCATTCGGCTGGGAAAAAAGCCAGGCGAATGCCTGTTTCCCGACCGATTCGCACATACGTCCGAACGAGCAAGTACGATGCGCATAACTGCCCAAATCCCGACCCAGCCGTACTCACCCAATACAGGTCCTGTTCTCCGACCGATGCGGATCCGGAAACGCAGAATCGAGTCGCACGGAAGCCAAAATGCAGCCCCATCCGGCCGGACAAGTACGATGCGCTTTCCGTACGCGCCGAACCCGTCGCTACGCACGGCACGTCAAAGCATCCGGGAGAGGCGCACATAAGCTCCGATTCGCGACACAAGACGATCCACGGCTACGAGACGAACACGCCAGCCACGAGGACAAGGCGAAGCAAAGGGAAAGACGAACGAGACAAACCAACCATGAATCCCATCGTGCCGATCCTACCAATATTCTACATCTATTACCGGAACAGGCACGGACGCGTACGGCTCAGAAGGTAAGTCAGACACCAACCACAAAAACAAACTACACGTACCCGACATATCTCACACACACACACAGAGGGATGCAGAAATTACTTACACCAGCAACAGCAGCACCATAGGGGCGGGATGGCCATCACCAATGCCACATATACACATAGGGGCCTGGATGCCAACAACTAACACCCCCCCTACCCAGGGGGTGCTAGATGCCTGTCACTACTACCACCTCTAGCCATGGGGGGCTGGATGTCTACCACCACTACCACCCCTACCCAGGGGGTGCCAGATGCCTACCACTACTACCACCTCTACCCATGGGGGGCTGGATGCCTGTCACTACTACCACCTCTACCCATGGGGGGCTGGATGCCTGTCACTACTACCACCCCTACCCAGGGGGTGCCAGATGCCTACCACTACTACCACCTCTACCCATGGGGGGCTGGATGCCTGTCACTACTACCACCCCTACCCAGGGGGTGCCAGATGCCTACCACTACTACCACCTCTACCCATGGGGGCTGGATGCCTGTCACTACTACCACCCCTACCCAGGGGGTGCCAGATGCCTACCACTACTACCACCTCTACCCATGGGGGGCTGGATGCCTACCACTACTACCACCTCTACCCATGGGGGCTGGATGCCTACCACTACTACCACCTCTACCCATGGGGGGCTGGATGCCCTACCACTACCACCCCTACCCAGGGGTGCCAGATGCCTACCACTACTACCACCTCTACCCATGGGGGGCTGGATGCCTACCACCACTACCACCCCTACACAGGGGGTGCCAGATGCCTACCACTACTACCACCTCTACCCATGGGGGGCTGGATGCCTACCACTACTACCACCTCTACCCATGGGGGCTGGATGCCTACCACTACTACCACCCCTACCCAGGGGTGCCAGATGCCTACCACTACTACCACCTCTACCCATGGGGGCTGGATGCCTACCACCACTACCACCCCTACACAGGGGGTGCCAGATGCCTACCACTACTACCACCTCTACCCATGGGGGGCTGGATGCCTGTCACTACTACCACCTCTACCCATGGGGGGCTGGATGCCTACCACTACTACCACCTCTACCCATGGGGGGCTGGATGCCTGTCACTACTACCACCTCTACCCAGGGGGTGCCAGATGCCTACCACTACTACCACCCCTACCCATGGGGGGCAGGATGCCTACCACCAACAACACCCCCACTCATAGGATGGCTAATGCTTGACACAACAAGCACACACCAACATAAGGAATGCAACAAAAAGACATCCCCCAACACCATGACAAGCGTGTGTAGACTGTGTCAAATGCCTACAACACTGAACATGACTTTGAACATACAATGTGACCCCCTATCACATGTGTCACACATAAATGTGTGTGGCCCCCACAATGCAAGCAGACCATGACCACTGTGGCAATGGGGTCCAACCCCCATCATCACAGTGACCAAAAGGTAAGTGTGGGGTCCATAGCTGAAGCACATTTTGAACATTGTGGCAATGGGGTCTAAACCCCCATCATCACAGTGACCAAAAGGTAAGTGTGGGGTCCATAGCAGAAGCTCATTTTGAACATTGTGGCAATGGGGTCCAACCCCCATCATCACAGTGACCAAAAGGTAAGTGTGGGGTCCATAGCTGAAGCACATTTTGAACATTGTGGCAATGGGGTCCAAACCCCCATCAGCACAGTGACCAAAAGGTAAGTGTGGGGTCCATAGCAGAAGCACATTTTGAACATTGTGGCAATGGGGTCCAACCCCCATCATCACAGTGACCAAAAGGTAAGTGTGGGGTCCATAGCTGAAGCACATTTTGAACATTGTGGCAATGGGGTCCAACCCCCATCATCACAGTGACCAAAATGTAAGTGTTGACATTGAAAAAGCTGCAACTGCCAAACTGCAAGGATGATTCCTGGTCACAGAACAACAAACACATCAGTGGCAAAGTAGTGCTTGTGTCCCATAGCAACATAGATTGGGGGAGGCAAACAGTGCAGTGCAAATAAGACATACCTTTGGCCATGTGCAGACAAACATCACCCATGGGGGCTGACACTGTCAACATCCATCAATGACACAATGACAGAAGTGACCATCATAATGCAGACCCACATATTTGCAACAATGGGCACACAAATGTAGATACCCTGTGGAGACTGTAGATGTGAGGTGAACAAATAACATACCATGGCAGCAATGGGACACACAAACAATGATCATTGTGCTGACTGATGACCTAGGAGTCCCAGGGACAGCAGGTGAAACCCACCAAACAACATACAGCCAATGGCACACTAAAGATATGCCAATGCAGTGGTGCAGATGCACAAACACAAACAGGCAGACCCACACTGCACATCAAACACAACAGGTGAGGGGGTGCCAGTGTCCCCAGGCAACCACACAACACATGATGAGGCCTGAATACCAATTACACAGATGCACATACAGTGCCACACAAAAGTAACTCATGGATCCAAATCCCCTATGTGGGCAATCAGGCATTGTTAGATGAGAGGGAGCACAAATTACACATGTCACACAAGCTTGTAGGAACAGCAACTAACAGAGCAAGAGACAGACCCACCACAGCACTACCCCCAGGGACCCCATATTGTGCTGACACTAGCCTGCATGATAATCCCACTGTGATGACAATGTTAGATGTCGATCACACTGTGAACCCCAGCCATGTGTCCTGAGCAACTAACTACCATCACACCTACACAAGCTCCAATCAATCAGCACGGCCTGCCAGCCAATGCCAATATGGAGGTAGGGGTCTGGCCGTGCAACAACTCACTTTTGCACACACTCAACACCACACACCCTGATCTCCACCAATGTGCAGCAGTGAAGCTCACATGGACTGGTGACATTGCACATGCACCCATGACAATACCAGGGGTGGTGGTGGGAACCAAGGTGCAGAAACCCATCACACATGGCCAGTCAACAAGACTTGTCAATGTCTGACACACAGCACAGTATGCTGTACATGGGCATGATGTGAAATCCACCACAATCAATGGGATCCTGGCCATAGTCACAAACCAATGAAGAAGCCAAGGTGACACACGAAGAACACACGTACACAACTACCAACATTGCATCTCTGACCCTGAGGAGTGGCAGCAGTCACACACACAACGTGTCACAATCACTGAAAGCTAACACAAACTGTAAATCACATTACTCGTGTAAACAACAAGTGCCAAGGGGAATCCTGAATGTGTCCCATCTGCGTTTGCCCACATCCCCAGCACTGACAACAAAGACAACCTGGGATGACAACCTCATGAACATTAGTTTGCCATGCACCCACATCACAGAGAAACCAGGTCCAAGATGCTGGATGAACACAGAACAACTCAGCAAGCATCACAAACAGGAACATCCCTAGGGACACCGCCTGTGTAGGAAAAGGGAAGGGAACATGCACAGACATGCTTACACAACACAGGCCCACGCAATGTCACCAGATTACACACTGCCATGAGGGCACACCACTCCTGTGGAAGGTCCGCTGTGCCAAACCTTGTCTGTGCACGACCCAAACATGTCAGCAGAACACTCCGTCAGTGAGTCAACAACCACAACACACAGAAGGCTCTGCTCACATCAGCCTGGGTACGGGGGTGTCACGTCAGTCATCTGCACACACACCAAACACGTGTCAAGCAAGTTGCACTGTATACACAGATGAGTCCTTCGACATTGATGTGCAAACTGCATGTCCAGTGGAGCTGGGCACACAGTCTGGGAAATCGGAACATTGAACAGTGGTAAGCCCACCAGATGTGCATCAGTGTAAGACAAAGATGTTCATTTACAAATGCAAAAAGGACATCCCTGTGTCAAATGCTGAACATTACACCCTCAGACTGTAGCAAAGGATGCCATAGATCCAGAATACAACAGGACACATATCCCATGGACCACATGGAGTCCATCACTGCAACACTTCATCGTCCTGATGTGAACACTATTACAACTGCAAATGCAGGATGCTACTCATCCACATCATGTACATCAAAAGAAAACCCAAAAGTAAACAAAAAGAGGCTTTATTCAGCAAATGTCAGGGTAAAAACGGAAGTCCAAAAGAAACTAAGGCCAATGGCCAGTCCAAAATCACAGTACCAACGGGGTGAGAACTGACAACTGGTCACACATTGCTTGCCTGCACTGGTACGGACAGGGGACATCCCCCTCGGAGGGGCACACAAGGGGCAGGCCAGGCACCGCAGGGACAGGATCAGGGGATGCCAGAAGGAGGCAGTGAAGGGGTGGTGGGTGCAGGAGTGTCACCGGCAACTGCAGTGGAGGTGTCTGACTCAGGGGGGGCCGGCACCACCGTGGTACACAAGTCAGTTGGTGTGGGTGCCGCAACCACTGCAGTGGGCTGGACTGATGTAGTGGACTAGGTACCCACTGCAGTGCCCGAGTCTGACGTGGTGGTTGTGGACTCCACTGCAGTGCATGACTCCAAGGGAGTGGAAGGGGGGGTAGATGAGGTGGGCAGGACAGAGGGGGGACCCGGTCCCCACAACAGTGCCACTAACAGTCTGGGTTGGGGGTGGAAGAGCAAGTGGCAGGGGGGGAGGTCCTAAGCAGTCTGGGGATGCGGTATCGGTGTGTGGGGGAACCTGGGGCAGGGTGTGGCGGGGGAACATGTGCAGTGGTGGCCTGGGGGATGGAGGAGAGAGACTGGGCGCTGGAGCTGCGTGGTGGTGGTGGTGGGGTCTTGCTCTTCCTGCTCTGGGGGGACTTCCAAATGGGCTCCTGTGTCTGGCTGCGCCTGGGGGAGGGTGTCCGGGGGCGAGGGGCACTCCTCTCTGTGTGGGTGGACTTCCTCTTCCCCTGGTGTGCTGGGTCAGCAGGAATGGTGGGGAAGAGGCCGAGGTCACACAGGAAGACCTGCTGTGTAGGTGGGGTAGCAGGCGAGGCAAGTGAAGGGGTCTTGGAGGGAGAGGATTTGGAGTACTGCGAAGTGAATGTGGATGCCTGTGTGTGTGCGTGTTCCCCATCCCCTGTGTCTGTGGTATCAGTCCCCTGAGGATGCTTGTGTGCACGTCTTGCCTTACTCTTGGGTGTGTCTGTGCTGCTCGTGTCTGTGTGTTTGGCTGACTGTGCAGGTGTGCATGTGCTTTGGACAGGTAGGAGGGCAGGAAGTGTGGATGGGGCAGAGGTGGGAGGGATGAGGGACTGTTGGAGGAGGGACACTGCTGCCGTCAGGGAGGAGTCCATGGACCTATTGCTCCTCTGTAGGGCAGACATACCCGTCGAGATGCCCTCCATGAACGACACCAGCTGTGTCAACAGAGTGGTGTGTGCATGGAGGACACTCAGCATTGCTGTCTGCCCTACATGGAGCTGCCGAAGGAGGTACACAGGCTCCTCACTCAGGGCGGCAGGGGACACAGGGGCAGGGGGTGCGGTGCCTGGCACGAAGGAGACACGCTCCCGAGCACGGGAGCCTCCACGGACCTCAGGAATGGGAGCTGATGGGAGGGCGGTGGTGGTGGTGAAGGTGGCGGGGCCAGACAGACTAGCTGGCCTTTGGTGGCTGCCGAGACCCGCCTCCACAAGGGAGTCATCCTCCGAGCTGCTTTGGTCCCCAGCTGAGGTGGATGGTGCTGAGGACTCCTCAGTGTGGCTCCCCTCGCCCTCCGTGCCACTGGGTCCCTCTGACCACTCGTCCGATGATGACCCAGTCTGGCTCCGCTGCTCCTCCTGGTCCGTGGAGCTGTCCCCTCCTGTGGCCGTGGATGTATCTGCAAACAATTAGGGAAACAGACAAACATCAGTCACCTACACTGACCGCACACACCACAGTGAGTACAGCACATTACAGAGCAAGCCCTGGCATCCTTAGTTGAACATTGCCTGAAGTCCTCACACAGATTCGGGGAAGCCAATTGTCAGTCTGATGGTCAACCATGGGACTCACACCCCTCCCGCCCTTGCACCCATCTGTCTGGTGCCTGTCTGATGGTAAGACCCCAGTGTGGACACATGCACCACCTACACAGTTGTTGGACATTGCAGGGAACACGGTGAAGTATGTGAACATGCACACATCACATCTCTTGCCACTGAGTCAGTGCAGGTGTCCGGATAAAGGGACGGCCAGAGTCTAATTAGAAATGCATGTGATGCATACCAGCACCAGACACCATGATGCACCCATGTCCGGATAGTCAATGCCACAATGGGGTGCATGTTGCACATGTCACTCCCCTGCAGGATCAGTCCCAGGAAGTTTAATGCCATGACACAGGAATGCGTGCAAAGTCATACATTACTGTCTCAAGTCACATGGCCATGGCAGCCAGCCAACAACAGTCTGCACTGTGTCACAATCCGAGGGCATGGGGAATGCAAGTAATGTGACTGACAAGTGCACATGTCCATCCCCCACTTCATCTGTACTACCATTTGTCCACGTCATACCAACTGGACATATGGGGGACATGAAACACAACTCTCTGAACATGAGCACCTCACAGTGTGCTGTGAATGAAAATACAGCTGCCTGAAAGTCACAGTCGCAAACACCTGTGTGCACAGTCAAGTGATCAGACACCTATAAGTCACAGAAGTTCGTCTATCATGGTCTCATCTCAGGTGGCATGCTGAGCCCTAACCGATAAACATACCAGTAGTCCTGACAACGAAGACACAGCACAATGAGACAGAGGCAGACACCTGAGGGTACATTTCACTGATCACAACATGCCAGATGAAACACGGGAGTGGGAGTACAGAGTGTATTGTATGCCCTGGAGTAGGCATGACTGTCCAGCTCCACCTGTAAGAGGGATGAGTCCTGGACAGTAGGCAGGTGGCTAAGCATGTGTGACACACTGGATACACATACTCCTGAGGCCCAAATATTGTTCCCACCAGCAGCATGGGTGTGTGCCAAATTCCCCAGGGACATGTGGTGAGTCAGAGCAGCAAGCGGACCACATATCAAAGTTACACCCAGGTCACATGTCAGAACGTAGGCATTGTGTAAGCAATTGACCCACCCATGAATCGCACAACATAGTCACGGGAACAAATGCTGTCCCCCACCTTGAGCAAAGCAAAATGCAATGACACAGTCCCCAAATGATACAATTTCCTGACTATAAGGGCCACACATATGTGTATCAGAGGAGAAGTGGGCATGTCACAAATGAGGGACATGGGTCCTGGACCACATGACTGATGTACTGTGGAAGTTTAACCAGGCCAGAGGAGGGCACATAGCATGTCAGACAAAGTGCACAGTGCAGTCATGGACTCACCCCCTCCTTGCTGCTGTCTGTCCTTCAGCTGCCCATCCAGGTCAGGGAAGACCACCGCCAGGATCCGGAGCATGTGGGGGGTCAGGGTCCGATGTCCGCCCCTCCTGCGAGGAGGCGACAGCTTCAGCTGGACCCTTGCGATCCTCCGGGTCCAGCCACGAAGGTCCTGGCACCTCTTTTGGCAGTTGCGGATCCTGCGCCTGTAGACCCCCACGGATCTTACTTTCCGGGCGATGGTCAGCCAGATGTCCTGCTTCTGGTGGGCATCAACCTGTGAGGATGACAAAGTGAAAAGGCCATTACTACACATGCTACATATACGTGCATCACACAGTTGGATATACATGTCTCAATCACAGGGGCATATGATGTACACAGGCAGTGCAACAATGGCTATGAACAGTTTGCCAGCAGTCACTACATGGTAACATTGCATGGGAAGTAAACCTAGTTGGAATGCACTGTTACTGCACTGTACCAGTTCAGTGCATGTAACTACACACTTTGGGGTGTGACAACTACTCAGTGGGCATGCTAGCCAGTGGTGTGCACACTGAAAGTCCTGCTAGTCAGACAACATGCACAATTAGTGATGCAGTGGACAGCACACTCACCTGCTCCCCTGGTTTCCCATACAGCTTGCTGTACTGTGGAAGGAGGCTGTCCAGCAGGGCCTGGTTCTCCTCAAGGCTGAAGGCTGGGGCTCTCTCCACAGTACGTGCCATTGCAGGAGCCAGAGGATGCAGGTACAGCAGCAGTGTTGGTGGCAGATGTCGTCCTGGAGCATGTAGTGCAGGCAAGTGAGCTCTCAGGGGAACAGCCAGCATTATATGTGTGCTGCAGAGGCAGATACTGTCCCATGTGTCCAAAGTGATAGGTCCGAGTCGTTTGCATCTTCTGAATCTGACCAATCCATGGAATAGCAGCACTAATACACGCCCACAGCATCCTTCAAATCTTCAACTTCATGACACCCATGATTTTGCAACATTGTTGTGACTGGCCAACTGAATTCACTGCATCAGACTCGTTGGAGCTTCGAAAACGCGTCCGTTGCCATGCCAGGCCCCAGCCAATGTGTGCGCACCGTTCGGTCCATTGCTCTACAACGCGTACCCGGGATACAACGCATACCCGCACACATTGAATGCAATGGGCCGGCCGGGCACACCGATCGGTCCATTGCAGTTCAACGCGTACCCGGGATACAACGCGTACCCGCACACATTGAATGCAATGGGCCGGCCGGGCACACCGATCGGTCCATTGCAGTTCAACGCGTACCCGGGATACAACGCGTACCCGCACACATTGAGTGCAATGGGCCGGCCGGGCAACCGATCGGTCCATTGCTCTACAACGCGTACCCGGGATACAACGCGTACCCGCACACATTGAATGCAATGGGCCGGCCGGGCACACCGATCGGTCCATAGCTCTACAACGCGTACCCGGGATACAACGCGTACCCGCACACATTGAATGCAATGGGCCGGCCGGGCACACCGATCGGTCCATAGCTCTACAACGCGTACCCGGGATACAACGCGTACCCGCACACATTGAATGCAATGGGCCGGCCGGGCACACCGATCGGTCCATAGCTCTACAACGCGTACCCGGGATACAACGCGTACCCGCACACATTGAATGCAATGGGCCGGCCGGGCACACCGATCGGTCCATTGCTCTACAACGCGTACCCGGGATACAACGCGTACCTGCACACATTGAATGCAATGGGCCGGCCGGGCACACCGATCGGTCCATTGCAGTTCAACGCGTACCCGGGATACGACGCGTACCCGCACACATTGAATGCAATGGGCCGGCCGGGCACACCGATCGGTCCATTGCAGTTCAACCCGTACCCGGGATACAATGCGTACCCGCACACATTGAATGCAATGGGCCGGCCGGGCACACCGATCGGTCCATTGCTCTACAACGCGTACCCGGGATACAACGCGTACCCGCTCGCATTGAATGCAATGGCCAATGTGTGCGCACAGATCGGTCCATTGCTGTCCAACGCGTCCCTGGACATGTCACTGGCATATGTCACCATGCCTGTCACAGGTGAACATATGCCAGCCACATATACTTCCCAGGGAGTGAGGGGCACACCTACAACCCCACAGCCTGTCCACACTGTATCCTAAGGCATGTAAGGCTGCATTACCTATTCCGTGTATGGGGGTGAACATGTTGTTCTGTGGGTGTCACTTCGGGGCAGCCACTCCCAGGCTGTGCACGTGTTCATGGGGACAGAATCCTTGGTGTGTAGTGCACATTACCACTGTGATGTGCAACTGTTCATTCCTGAGCATGTGGCATGGTCACATTTCACGGTGGTGTATGTGTATGTCATGTCACATACCCCCTGAGTCCCATGTGGGACGGTATATACGTCCCAGGGTGACCCATTGGCACAATAGTGATGGTCCTCCACAGTCTGTGTGCATGTTGTGTTTACAATGTCTCTGATTCCATGTGCACAATGGGAGACAGTCTCCACATCCACGTTGTTTGTGCATGAACTTTGATGTTGTGCGTGTGTGTGTCACAGACGTCCATGTCTGTCCTGCCGAGGCAACAGGGACCACTACCTGTGGGGGTCATGGTTGTTTTGATGTGGTGTATTCATGATGCACCATGTCATGCCAGTGTCCATGTGGCAATACAGGGTCCCTGGGAATCTACCTGTCGATGAGCTGTGATGCCTGGGGCACATCTGTCCACACATGTCACTGTGGGGTGTGTTTGGAACGTGGCAGCAGTAGATGGGAACTGTGACACGGCCTCATGATATCCCATGGCACAACATGGGACTTGTTGATGCCACTTGTTGAACTGTGATGTTAGATGTTGGCCATGTAGGTGCCATACATGTCCTTACGGAACTGCACACATCATGTACTTGTGTCTCATAATGATGTATCATGTGATATTGAGTATGGTCAATGCCACATATGTGGGGTGACTGACAATCTTTCTTTCTTCACCTATGCACTGCAGGGCACCAGCTGTCCATAGACCATTCCCTGACCTTGCATCCATGGTGGAACGGGACTGCATCCGACGGTACCGCTTCACCAGGCCGCTGATTGAGGAATTGACGGTGCGGTTGGCCCCACATTTGCAACCTGGCCGGACATACCCCACAGCGCTGACCCCCAAGGTGAAGGTGATGGCAGCCCTACACTTCTTTGCCACCGGTACCTTTCAACACACTGTGGCATCTGCTG
The DNA here is from genome assembly GCA_963921515.1 of Calotriton arnoldi. Classification (NCBI taxonomy): domain Eukaryota; kingdom Metazoa; phylum Chordata; class Amphibia; order Caudata; family Salamandridae; genus Calotriton; species Calotriton arnoldi. The sequence continues at coordinate 141,661 of CAWUFW010001272.1, forward strand.
GTGGGATGTCATAGACCATGTTCAGCCGTGTGCTACGCGATGTTTTGGAGGCTATGTTGAGATACCTGAACCAGTACATCTATTTCCCTAGACCTCAACAACTCACTGACGTGAAGAGTGACTTCTATGCCCTGGGGAGGATGCCGCATGTCATTGGCTCCATTGATGGGACACATGTGGCTTTGATACCACCACAGGCACATGAGCAGGCATACAGGAACCGCAAACATTACCATTCGGTCAATGCACTGGTGGTATGTCTTGCTGATATGAGCATCTCACACGTGTGTGCCCGTTTCCCCGGTTCTGCACACGATGCCTACGTGATGAGGAGTAGTCGCATCCCGAGGATGATGTCCCAGATGCGGAACCAGCGTGCCTGGCTTGTCGGTGTGTACTGACTTTGTACCATTGTGTGTGTTCTGCAATGTAGTATTCCACCCTCTTTTCCAACTCAGCTAATGTGCAATTGTCCATATGTAGGTGACTCCGGATACCCCAACATGCCGTGGTTGCTGAGGCCCCTCAGGAACCCTGTGACACCAGCCCAGATGCGCTACAATGAGGCACATGGTCGGACCAGGAGAGTGATTGAGCGGACATTTGGTCTCCTGAAGAGCCGCTTCCGCTGCCTGGACAAGACAGGAGGGGCCCTCCCATATGCCCCAGCAAAGGTGTGCAAGATTGTCATTGTCTGCTGCATGCTACACAACCTGGCTGTGCGGAAGGAGTTGCCTCTCATCCTGGATGACGATGACCAACATCTGCCACCTGTGGAGGATCCTGGCCTGGACCACGATGCCAGTGATGATGATGATGATGATGGTGATGTCCGCACACAGCTCATCACCAACTTCTTCAGCTGTATGTGAGTATCCGGAGATGTCATGTCAATGATGTGAGTATGCATGATATGTGTTGGTGGTGCTCTGGTGCTGTTTGAGTGTGGCCATGTGCTACATGACTGTATGCGTGTAGCGATGTGTCCTTACAGGTAGTCTGTACTCCCCAACAGTGTTGACATGCTAACTTGGTTCTGGGTGGGTATCTTGTGACATGTATTGGGCATGAGTATTGCAGTTCTGTCCTGTTCTTCAGTGCTTTTGACTGTGTGTCATTTCTGTCCTTCACAGGGTACTTTCAGAGTTGTTTGGTCAACTGTGATCCCCCGACACCGTGATTAAACTTCCAGGGTGGTAGCTGTCGTGTCCCTACAGGTGATGTGCGCCACACCCATGGACTTCCTTCCTTCTACACTTGTTGACTGTGTGCCCACTGCCAGGTGGGATTACCTTGCATCTGTAGTGGTTACAACATGTTGCAAATGTGTAATAAACCTGTGCTTCACTTTGTGATGTGCGTTGTCTGTGGTCACACATCTGACTGACATTTGCTTACTGCACCAGTGGGCTAGTTGACAAAGACTGTGAATAGGTGTTGTGTCTGTGCATTGCACCGTATTTCCTGGCAACATCAGTGTAGGCGATGAGTCAGATGGCCTTGGTGTGTATATGTTGTGTAGCCCTGGTGGTGTGTCTCCCTCATATGTGTCACGTTGCCATGACTCACATGCCTGTGTTGTACTTGCTGTAGCAGTTAGCATGCACAGTGTAATTTCGCAGGTCATCATCTCCATGACAGAAACCACGTTGGAAACACAACAGAGGCAGGTATGGTGTATTAGTGTGTTTATTGTCATACATGTGTGAGTATAGTGCACAGGATGGTGGGTGCTGTACATTGTGATTGTAATCCAAAGTTCCTAGATGATTTGGAAGTCCTGGTAGCAGAAATGTCCTGAGTAAAGTCCACAGTCATCTGATACATTGGTCCAACTTGTACTCCCCATGTGATGTGGGGGAGTTGTGTTGCATTCAACAGGGTGAACAGTTTGCGCACAAAGGTGATTATCCAGAACAGGTTTTGGCTTCCTGGGGGTTCCGCATGGCCATCGGCCTCTCAGTTGCCCTTCCTCGGACGACCCCTCTTCTTTGGGGGGGGACCCTCAAGTGCAGGCTGCTGCGGTGCAGAGGACTCTCCGCCAGAGTCATCCTCCCTCCCTGTGGCAGATGCAGTTGTTTCAGCACCAGATGTTGTGGGCACACAGGGAGGTGTTGACATGTTGCTGCTCATCTGGCGGAGGCATTGTAATATGTCCCTATGCACCGCCGTCATCTCTTGCAGTGTGTCCCACTTGGACTCCATGCGGGACATGTGTAAGTCCAAGCGGGCATGATGGGCAGCCTGCTGCTGTCGTATGTCCCTGAGGAGCCCCACTACCTGGCTGAGCTCTCCGGTGCTGGTCTGGTACGCATCGGCTATGCGTACCAGTTGTGGGTCATCATGCAGTCCAGACCCCTCTGTGAGCAGCGACCTATATCTACCACCCCTCCCACCACCCCTGGCGACACGTGCAGTAGCTGAGGTTGCACGCACAGGTGACCCTGGGCCCCCTTGGGGGTTATTGGTGGTGTTGGTGTCCATAGCCCCACGTTGGGCCAGGGTCCGTGTGCTGGTGGTGGTGGTGCTCCTTGGTCTGTCCGTGTCGGCAGGGGTGGTTTGTGTGTTGTCAGTCGTTGGAGGGGTGGGTGCAGGGGGTGCAGCTGGTGGTCCTGCTGGTGCTGCATGATGACTCGCTCCGGAGGTGCCAGGTAGCTCTTCGTCATCCGAGGAGGGCAGAGGCTCTTCCACACCAGTGAGCTCCGTTTCCCCTGGAGCCTGGGTCGGGGACTCCTCAGCGTCTGCTGCTGTGTCCCCATCATCACCTGTTTTTGGGAGACACACACAATGTATGTTATGTTTCTGCAGGCATCAATGGTTGACACATACTAAGACAAGAAAGGATCAGAGCAAGAAGAACCAGCACCAAACGTTACTACGTAGCCTCTAAGTATCCACGACAAATCGGTGCAATGGGTCTGGGATGTGATCCACATGCACCCCACAAGGCAGTACAAAACCACCACTAACAGAAAACACACAAATGACCCTGCACCCAAAAACTCCAATGATCTATTAATAATAATCGTACTAGTACATCATATCAAGAAGACAGAACAAAATATTATACAAAAGCTTCCCAAATGAAAAGACCAGACAGTAATGTTTTTGATTGTAGAAAACGTTGTCCCTTTATTCCAAAAGCTTCATTCTTTAAAATGCACGATAGCCAACGCGTTTCGTCCCACATGGGACTTCTTCAGGGCTCAAAGACTTCTGTGATTGCTGTATTTGTTTAGAAGCTGAGATGTACCATTTGGATCAAGGTAAACAGTGCGGTCTATCTGATGTTACTATTATATCTTTACATGTACACAGCATCCATTATTCATCATATGGTCAATCAGCCAGATATAATGATTTCGGGATATGTATCTCCTCCGCGTGTATGCGAGCGTCGACGCTCGCATACACGCGGAGGGAGATACATATCCCGAAATCATTATATTTGGCTGATTGACCATATGATGAATAATGGATGCTGTGTACATGTAAAGATATAATAGTAACATCAGATAGACCGCACTGTTTACCTTTGATCCAAATGGTACATCTCAGCTTCTAAACAAATACAGCAATCACAGAAGTCTTTGAGCCCTGAAGAAGTCCCATGTGGGACGAAACGCGTTGGCTATCGTGCATTTTAAAGAATGAAGCTTTTGGAATAAAGGGACAACGTTTTCTACAATCAAAAAACATTACTGTCTGGTCTTTTCATTTGGGAAGCTTTTTGTATAATATTTTGTTCTGTCTTCTTGATATGATGTACTAGTACGATTATTATTAATAGATCATTGGAGTTTTTGGGTGCAGGGTCATTTGTGTGTTATCAATGGTTGACACACCTGACAGTTGTGACTGTACTTCTGGATGCGGGCCTGTACATTGCATTGTCCTAAGTTGTCACAGTCAGAGGTTGATATTGGTGTAGCACATTGTCCTGCATTCTTTGAGCATTTCAATATGAATGTTGGGGTGTGTACATGGTCTGCATTGGTTGTATTTGGTTGACATCCGGCCCTCCTTCTCCCCCCAGCCCAGTTATCCCACCATGAAGCATTCCACCCTTGCAGTGGGTTCAGGTTGACTCTCAGGATGTCAGTGAGTGGTGTCCTGCTGTTGGTTGGTGCCCAGTTCCCAGCAGGGCCTTGTGCTCCCCACAGCAGTACCCAGTGTCAGCCATCTTGTCAGTTCTTTGCCACTGCCTGTGATGTGCGCATGGTTCAGGGTGGTGTTGATGGGACAGTTGTGAGGGTGAACAATATCTGTGACTGCCACTCCCATCATGATATTACCTCCACCCCCCTTCCCAGCATGCACATACTTCCTTCCTTTTGAGTGGACTTCACTGTGTGTGAGTGTGAGAGCAATGGCAAGATGGCTGACAGTGGTGTCCTGCTGTTGGTTGGTGCACAGTTCCCAGCAGGGCCTTGTGCTCCCCACAGCAGTACCCAGTGTCAGCCATCTTGTCAGTTCTTTTCCACTCCCTGTGATGTGCGCATGGTTCAGGGTGGTGTTGATGGGACAGTTGTGGGGGTGACCAATATCTGTGACTGCCACTCCCATCATGCTATTGCCTCCAACCCCCTTCCCAGCATGCCCATGCTTCCTTCCTTTTGACTCTGCTTCCCTGTGGGGTTGTGTGCCTGTGCTGACAAGATGGCTGACAGTGTTATCCTGGGGTTAGTTTTGCTGCAAGTCCCATGTGTGTCCCTGTGCTTCACACAGCATGACCCAGGGTTGTGGTTCTTTGTGGGATATTTGATTAGAGTGTGAGGCAATGCATTCTCCCAGGTGAGTTGTGTGGAGTTTGTGTTAGGGGTGTGTGTGAGTGGAGCTGCTGGTAACTATGGTCAGTGCTGTCAGTCCTCCTTCCCACCCAGCCAGATATTCCACCATGGAACGTGCTTCCATTGCAGGGAGTGCAAGTTGTCTTTCAGGATGTCAGTCAGTGGTGTCCTGCTGTTGGTTGGTGCACAGTTGCCAGCAGGGCCTTGTGCTCCCCACAGCAGTACCCAGTGTCAGCCATCTTGTCAGTTCTTTTCCACTCCCTGTGATGTGCGCATGGTTCAGGGTGGTGTTGATGGGACAGTTGTGGGGGTGACCAATATCTGTGACTGCCACTCCCATCATGCTATTGCCTCCACCCCCTTCCCAGCATGCACATACTTCCTTCCTTTTGAGTGTACTTCACTGTGTGTGAGTGTGACAGCAATGGCAAGATGGCTGACAGTGGTGTCCTGCTGTTGGTTGGTGCCCAGTTCCCAGCAGGGCCTTGTGCTCCCCACAACATAGCACCAGTGTCAGACATCTTTGATGTGGCTTTTCACTACCTGGTAGGTGTGCATGCTTTAGTGTGAGCTTGCTGGGCCATGCGGGTGGGGGATGTTGAGCTGTGACTACCACTCCCATCATGCTATTGCCTCCACCGCCCTTCCCAGCATGCCCATACTTCCTTCCTTTTGAGTGGACTTCACTGTGTGTGAGTGTGACAGCAATGGCAAGATGGCTGACAGTGGTGTCCTGCTGTTGGTTGGTGCCCAGTTCCCAGCAGGGCCATGTGCTCCCCACAACTGAGCACCATTGTCAGACATCTTTGAAGTGGCTTTCCACTCCCTGTGATGTGCGCATGGTTCAGGGTGGTGTTGATGGGACAATTGTGAGGGTGACCAATATTTGTGGCTACCACTCCCATCATGCTATTGCCTCCACCCCACTTCCCAGCATGCCCATACTTACTTGCTTTTGAGTGGACTTCACTGTGTGTGAGTGTGACAGCAATGGCAAGATGGCTGACAGTGGTGTCCTGCTGTTGGTTGGTGCCCAGTTCCCAGCAGGGCCATGTGCTCCCCACAACTGAGCACCATTGTCAGACATCTTTGAAGTGGCTTTTCACTCCCTGTGATGTGCGCATGGTTCAGGGTGGTGTTGATGGGACAATTGTGAGGGTGACCAATATCTGTGACTACCACTCCCATCATGCTATTGCCTCCACCCCACTTCCCAGCATGCCCATACTTACTTGCTTTTGAGTGGACTTCACTGTGTGTGAGTGTGACAGCAATGGCAAGATGGCTGACAGTGGTGTCCTGCTGTTGGTTGGTGCCCAGTTCCCAGCAGGGCCATGTGCTCCCCACAACTGAGCACCAGTGTCAGCCATCTTTGAAGTGGCTTTTCACTCCCTGTGAGGTGTGCATGCTTGGGTGTGAGCTTGCTGGGCCATGTGGGTGGGGGATGTTGGGCTGTGACTACCACTCCCATCATGCTATTGCCTCCACCCCCTTCCCAGCATGCCCATGCTTCCTTCCTTTTGACTCTGATTCCCTGTGGGGTTGTGTGCCTGTGCTGACAAGATGGCTGACAGTGTTATCCTGGGGTTAGTTTGGCTACAAGTCCCATGTGTGTCCCTGTGCTTCACACAGCATAACCCAGGGTGGTGGTTCTTTGTGGGATATTTAATTAGAGTGTGAGGCAATGCATTCTCCCAGGTGAGTTGTGTGGAGTTTGTGTTAAGGGTGTGTGTGAGAAAAGCAGCTGGTAACTATGGTCAGTGCTGTCAGTCCTCCTTCCCACCCAGCCAGATATCCCACCATGGAACGTGCTTCCATTGCAGGGAGTGCAAGTTGGCTTTCAGGATGTCAGTCAGTGGTGTCCTGCTGTTGGTTGGTGCACAGTTGCCAGCAGGGCCTTGTGCTCCCCACAGCAGTAGCCAGTGTCAGCCATCTTGTCAGTTGTTTTCCACTCCCTGTGATGTGAGCATGGTTCATGGTGGTGTTGATGGGCGCATTGTGAGTGTGGGCAATATCTGTGACTACAACTCCCATGATGCTATTGGCTACACTGAGTTGCCCAGCATACACAGGATTCCTTCCTTTCAGTGGGCTTCCCTGTGAGGTGGTGTTGTAGTGGTGGCTACATATCTGGCTGTGTTTGTTAGTTATATTTGTGCCACTGCCTAGCTGTATTTGTAGTTGTGTTTGTACATGTGATGACACAGTTACATATCACTATGAGATGGCATGTGTTGTGTTTATCTGACTGACATACACATCTTGGGATGATTATGTTTTGGTTGGTGTGTATTTGCTAAGGGTGCATGGTTTGACTATCCCCTTGACAGTGATGTGTGTGTATTGTCGCACAATATTGTGTACATTTGTTGTGTACTCACCAGGCTCTGGGATGTTTTCTAGTCCATATACGCTCACTGGTGGTAGGATGGCCCGCACCTTCTCCTCCCAGGGCCTGAGGTATACTGGTTTGGCAGGAGGGCCACTGCCGGTGTGTTGGCTCAAGAGGTAGTCCTTCTTAAGTAGGTCCCTGACCCTCCTGCGCACGTCATACCACCTGTTCTGGATGTCTTCCTTTGTGCGCAAACATGGTGATTGTGCATTCACCCTGTCGACGATCCTCTCCCACATCTTGGTTTTCTGCGACATGGGGGTCTGTTGGACCAGTGTACCAAACAGCTGTGGCTCTACCCTGAGGATCCCATCTACCAGGACTTCCAATTCACTATCTAGGAACTTTGGATTCTTCTTTGGGGGCATGGTGATGGGTGGTGGTGGTGAGTGATGTGTGTGGGGGTGTGCAAGCGAGGGTGTGTGAGTGTGTGTTTTGCTGGGTGTATGTGAGGGTGCTATTTGTTGAGGTGCTGATGGTGTGTGGCTTGTGTGATGGATGAGCTGTGGGTGTGTGTGTGGTTGCTGTCTGTTGGTGTTGAGTGCTGGCAGGTCATTTGAATTTGCAAAGGATCATGGTAGGGATTTGTGTCCTTTATATGGTGTGTCTTTGTTCCCTGTTTCCCCCCCAGTATTTATTGGCTTTGTAATTGCTTGTTTGGCCTTGTTTTGTGTGTTTTTTCCTTTGTACTTTTTGTGCATGTAGGAGACGTTCTTCTGACCGAGTCGGACCCTGCAGTTGTCTCGTTCGAGCTTCTCCGATTCGTTCACGCTGTGTTTGTGCTGTTTTCTGTGCTGCGTACGCGTCGGTCGCGGTGTATTGGGTTGCTTCGGCTCGCAGTTTTGTATGCGTGTCGGTCGTACGGCTTGGGCTCCGTGCGACTCGGTCGTGTTTTCCACGCGTTGCATCGTACTTGGCGGGTCGGAGTTCGCGGGTACGTTTCGTTCGGGATTCTTCCTGGTGCGTGTCGGTCGGTTCGATTCGCGTGCTTTTCCGGCCGGATAGCTGTTTTCCGCGCGGTTCGGTCGTTCGTATTGTGTTCCGTATGAGTCGGTCGGATTTTGCACGCTTTTCATCGTCCTTTGCGGGTCGGGCTGCACCGGTACGTGTCAGTCGGAATGAATTCCGGCTCCGAGTCGGTCGGTACGTTTTCCGGCCCGAATCGGAATCGGCCCCTTAGTTGGAGCATAATAGCAACTCCACACCACGAGAGAAGCCCTAACCCACTCCAAGATTCCTTGACCTCTGGGTTCAAGGTAGCACTCTCCCCAGCAGCTCCGCCGTACAGCCGGACCGCTCCAGCACAGAGCCCTCTCCCCGCAGGGTTCGAGCCGGCAGCCCGTCCCTGCGCCGCAGGTTTCACCTTTGCCTGCAGTCCGTATCGTTCTGTGGTATTTCCCCGTTTTGATCCTAATTTGCTTCCTGACTGTTGCCTATTGTTTTTTTCCTTACTGTGACTGTATTTTCTGCGCTTCTTTTTCCCCCGCGTCTCTTGGGTATACATTTCCCGCCGCTGCTGCCCCTGCGGCCCCGCCCCCGATTCAGCCCCGCCCCCGATTTAGCCCCGCTTCCGCCTCCCCACCTCTGCTCCCGCCCCCCTCCCCTACTAAATGGCGACCGCTGCGCAGTCGCGCAGCGGACGCGCGCAGCGGGCACGCCGAAGGCAAGCCTGTCTGCGCCCGTCCGCGACCCGACCGCGACCAGCGCTAGGAACCCTGGTTCTCCTAGACCTCACTGCTACGACTCAACCACCCTCCACGCACTCAACCCCGGAAGACAGGCCGACTGCGCAAGATCCTCGCCCATCACCACCCATGGGCAGTTCTCTTGCAGACCCTGCCGCAAATCCTTCACCATCGACATTGCCCCTACGACCGCCGAAGGCCCTCCGGAGGCATGCACCACCGAAACCCTGAGCTGCATCCTTCTCAACGTGCGCTCCCTGCACCGACACGCCGTAGAAATCTGGGACCTGATCGACACCCTCTCGCCCGATGTCGCCTTCTTCACGGAGACCTGGACCAACGCCACCTCCGGCCCCGAAGGCTACAAGATCCAGAAAAAGGACCGCCCGTGCCGCCCAGGAGGGGGACTCGCCATCGCACACAAGACCCCCCTACGACTCTCCACCTCCAGCACGAGTGACCCCCTCTCCAACACGGAACACCTCCACTTCCAGATTCAGACCAGCCCCAGGACTACGCTACGTGGCACCCTCATCTACAGACCGCCAGGACCTCGCACCCAGCCCGCAACGACCATCGCCGAGCTCGCCGTACCCCACGCCATCACCTCCGCGGACTACATTCTGCTCGGAGACCTGAACTTCCACCTCGACAACTGCAACTACCCCGACTCCATCACCCTCCTCGATAACCTCGCCAACCTAGGACTGAAGCAGCTCGTCAACACGCCCACCCACAGAGCGGGGCACACCCTCGACCCCATCTTCGCGGGAGGAACAAACATCCTCTTCAGCCACACCACACAGCCCCTCTGGATGGACCACCACTGCGTCCACTTCACCTTCAACACCACCACCGCACCCAAGCCTGCCCCACGCCCGCCACGACGGAACTGGAGCAAGGTCACGGAAGAACACCTCAACACCACCCTCCGTCAAAACCCCCCCCGCCACCACGACCGATACCAACACCGCAGCCAGGGAATTTCACCGCTGGGTCTCCTGCTGCGCGGACAAGCTCGCACCGCTCCGCCTCCCCACCAAACAACGCCCCCTAAAGGCCGCCTGGTTCACCACAGAACTCCAAGAAGCCAGACGCTCCTGCAGACGACTAGAGAAAACCTGGCGAAACCAGAAAACCACGGAAGCACGGAACAACCACAAGAGCGTCCTGAAGGAATACCACCAGCGCATAAGGGACACCAAACGGACCTTCATAAAAGACAAAGTCCTGACCAACGCGACCAACGCCAGGGAACTGTTCAATGTCATACAGCAGTTCGCAAAACCCACCTGCGAAGCCACGGACATCACACCCTCCCAGGAACTCTGCGACAAGCTCAGCTCCTACTTCCATCTGAAGATCAAGGCCCTCTACGACAACTTCAACAAACCAGCCCCGGACACCACCCCCCTACCCACCACCGCCGACAAGCCGACCATCACGTCCTGGGATCCCACCACCGCCGAACTCATCGCCGCCACCATGAAGAAAACACACTCAGGATCACCAACGGACCCCTGCCCACCGCACATATTCCACAGGGCCGCCACCGTCATCGCACCCGAACTAGGACGTACCATCAACGCCTCCCTGCCCAGACGATTGGAAACGGGCGTGTCGTGGTCTAGGGTCCCAAAGCAGAAATACCAATATCCACAGGAGCGAAGATAGAATCTCTCCTCTCCCCTGAGATACAGTCTCCATCTGTTAATAGACTCAGAAGGGTAGAGCAGCATCCCCAGGGAGCGAGGAAACAGGGAGGGACCACCAGGGAACTTCCAGAACAGTTCACAGAGGCAGATAGGGCGTCTCAGTAGATAAAAAAGAACCTGCAGTAATAGATAAGAAGAAAGGGCAGGTTAAAGAAAACTCTATATTTAAACCACTGGTTATCTTATATCATGCTTAGGTGTGGACAGTGTACTTTCACATACTCACGAAGGAAATTATTACGATGAGACTTGTAAGGAGTGTTCATATCAAATCCCAAACAAAAGGAAGTAGAAACTAAAGAATCCTCGAGGCTGGAGGAGATTGATTTGCCACCCGTTTCTCCACAACGGCATACGCAGACACCACCTCTACTTTGGATAAAAGTCACTTCAAAGTAAAAAGTACTCACGTGGCTCTACCACCGCAAAGTCACAGAAATGCCAAAAAAGAAGTACTGCAGCACTTATTCGCACTAGCGGCTTTTATAGTCTTTAGGCAGGATCTGCTGGCGGTGAAAGTGCGCTAATAATGATAAAGTACAACCAGCGCTTGCTCGCGCTTGAGATCAGAACAACAAAAAAAAGAAGTAAAGCAATAGTGAACAGCGCGTCCTCGCGCTTCGACGATGATTTCGTTTATGGATTTGTAAAAGGCGGTGTATGAGAGCCCCTCGCTCTGTGCATAGAAACCAAAAATAGAATTCCAACAACGCCTCCTCGCGCTTAAGATCAGGAATCAAAATAGAAAGGCAAAAAACAGCACGTCCTCGTGCTGGTGTTTGTGCGGTAAAGGGAACAGCGCGTCCTCGCGCTTGTCTCCGTAATGGGATCCAGGTGAGAATTGCGAGTCCTGTGCTGATTGAGGCGATAAGCAGAGGTTATTCACAGCGCTTCCTCGCGCTTGCGGTAGAAAGGGTGTTTTCAAGGCAAAGGTAGATCGCGGATACCGGGAACAGGAAAGACCGTGGAAATCCAAACAGGGAAAGGGCGTGGTCCCTACAGGAAGTAAAGCCAAGCACCATGGATCGGGTGCTCACTGCTTATAAGCTGTGCTTGTCAGCTGATAGGTCCCTGTGCAGCATGGGAAAGCACAAAATCAACACACCTTTCTGAGGCATTATGGGAGATGTAGTTCACAGATTTATAACACTGACAGGGTACAGGAAACCTGACGTCTAACAGGGCGGAGGTGAAACCCCTCCTCAAGAAACCAACGGCCGACCCCACGGACCTGAAGAACTACCGGCCCATCTCTCTCCTCCCCTTTGCGGCCAAGGTCACCGAAAGACTCGTAAACGCCCAGCTGACCACCTTCATCGAAAAGAACTCCATCCTAGACGCCTCCCAGTCTGGATTCCGTAGCAACCACAGCACCGAGACCGCCCTCCTCGCCGCCACTGACGACATCCGCATGCTACTGGACCAGGGACACACTGCGGCCCTCATCCTTCTAGACCTCTCAGCAGCCTTCGACACCGTCTCACATCGCATGCTCGCCGCAAGACTTCACGACGCGGGGATACAAGGAGCCGCCCTCGACTGGATCCAATCCTTCCTCGCCGGCAGAACCCAGAGGATTCGACTCCCTCCCTTCCTCTCCGAACCTACAGACATCAACTGCGGAGTACCCCAGGGATCCTCACTCAGCCCCACGCTCTTCAACATCTACATGGCCCCCCTCGCCGCCATCGTCAGACAGCATGGGCTCAGCATCATATCCTACGCTGACGACACTCAGCTCATCCTCTCACTCACGAAGAATCCCGAAGACACCAGACTCTGCTTCCAGGAAGGAATGAAGAACGTGGCAGCCTGGATGAAAGACAGCTGCTTGAAGCTCAACTCAGAAAAGACCGAGGTCCTCATCCTCGGACCCTGCACCACCGCCTGGGACAACACCTGGTGGCCCTCTGCCCTCGGGAGCCCACCCACCCCTACCTCGGCCCGGAACCTCGGCATCATCCTCGACTCCTCCCTCTCCATGAACCGCCAGATCAACGCCGTCGCCTCCACCAGTTTCAACTGCCTTCGCATCCTCCGTAAGACCTTCAAATGGATCCCCTCCGACTGCAGAAGGACCGTCACCCACGCACTCATAACCAGCAGACTCGACTACGGCAACGCCCTCTACGCCGGAATCAACAGAACTCTTCTACACAAACTCCAAACCATCCAGAACGCAGCAGCCAGACTCGTCCTTGGGACTCCACGTCACGAGCACATGACCCAACACCTTCGCGACCTCCACTAGCTCCCCATCGAGAAGAGGGTCACCTTCAAACTCCTCACCCACGCCTACAAAGCCCTCAACAACATCGGACCCAAATACCTCAACGAGAGAGTATCCTTCCACGTACCCAAGAGGAACCTCCGCTCCACCGACCTCGCCCTGGCAGAGGTCCCCCGCATCCGCAGAAACAAAACCGGAGGGAGAGCCTTCTCCCACATCGCAGCAAAGACCTGGAACGAGCTCCCCGACCCTGCACACATTCAGGAAGGACCTCAAGACCTGGCTTTTCGACTGACCCGGAGCCGCTCTCCCCTCCCCTCCCCCCCACAGCGCCTTGAGACCCTCATGGGTGAGTAGCGCGCTATATAAACCCCTGATTGAATATGACGGCTCCCATGATCAGGACTTCACGTCATCCAAGATGGCCCCCACTGAATACCGGTTTCCCTCCTATGACATTAGCGGTCTAGTGTGGACTGCGAGTCAACCGGGAGTTTCCCGCCAATTCAGGCTGAGTCACTTCCAGTATTTAAACAGGTCCACAATCCTTCCCAGTACCTCCCGATCCGGGCAGAAGTGGGTAGGTCAGAGAGCCTGTTGCTGATTCAGCAAACGTGAGTACCTTGTGTCCGATAACGCTGTACTTCTCGGGTACACTTTGCCCAGAGCCTTCGTAATTTGCCCTAAGGGTGGGGTTTTCTTAGTTACTCTGCAACACGCAAGCTCATCTAACGTTAGTTTGGTTTTCATTATGCACAATTTACCGAAACAACGAGAGCTTTTGTACACCTAGCGGGGACCCATTATCTATGCAGTTGTTGTACCACACCAAAACAATCTTTGGTACCCCCCGCCACAGACCAAATGTTTCTAGACTATTGTAACCTGACCTGTGGCATTTACACAAATATCTGTCCTGACAGGACACACACAACTTTTAACAAACAAGTTTTACACCCAGCTCATGTCTATTTGACCACCATATGATCTGGGCGAGTCCGTTTACATAACATATATTAACGGCTGCCTCTCGTTAACTGTTGATTTATTTACTTGAGTTTTATATAGCGCTGGCTAGACCCGTAGGTATCAGAGCGCTTTACATGAGGCGAGTTACATAGGTTACAAATTACACATTGTTACAGAAGGTACATCCGTTACAGGTTACATCCGTTGGTTCAAGGCGTGTAGAAGGGTAAGGGGGTAATGTAAAAGGGTAACGGGGAGGGTGATTAATCGAAGCATAGGCATAAGGATAAATAAAGCAGGCAGGGGGAGCGAAATTCAGGGGAGAGGTGAAAGGAATAGGGGGAGGTAGGCAGAGAATGACAGAGGGAAGAGGTGGGGGAGGGGGTAGCAGACACGGCGTGGAGACGAGGAGGTAACTGTGTCTGACGTTAGGCTGGGTGGGAGACGGCTCCCCGCGGAGAAGGGATCATTCCCAGTCCTCCGTTAAGTGTGATTCCCTTGACGCTGTGGACTCTCACAGCGGGCTCGCTGAGACTCCAGGGCATAGATGCTGGGTCCCTCCCCAACAAGGGGAGAGGAGTGCTTTGGTCACGGGCACACTCAGAAGACTGAAGGAGGGAAGAGGTGGGGGAGGGGGTAGAAGACCCAGCGTGAGTAAAGTGTCAGACGTCCGGCAGGGTAGGATACGGTTCCCAGTGGAAAGGGGATCAATCCCCATCCTCCACTATGTGTGACACCCTTATCACTGTGGACTCTCTCAGAGGGGTCTCTGAGACTCCAGGGCAAAGTTGATAGTTGACAGTTTTAACAATCTCCTCACTGCTCCATATACCTAATCACGTACCTACAACATCTTACGTGTTGTGCTCTAATCTCCTTTTCTTTTAACCTACAACCTACACAGTACATAGGGAAATTCCTTGTGTGATACCTGCCGGGTATTGATGAAGTAAAATGAGAAACCCGACAGGGGTGAGTTCATCATTTCTTTCTGCAACCATGGTGGTGTTCCACCATATGTGCCGGTGTAATTTTCACGATAAAAGGTCTGTGAGAGTCACCCACATGGCACTCACGTTGTGTATGTTTTTAGCCATCACCACTGTGTGCTGTGAGCTTGTCACACAGGGAACACGAGAGTTTTGTTTATACTGAAGTCTCAGATCTTAATATTTGTTTTTATTCCTTCACCAGGTTGGTCATGTTCTACCAGGTACTACACATAGTATGCGTTAGGCTGGTTTAAAGAGGTAGATTACACCATATAACCACCCGTGTGTAGATAGATTTGATTTTAGAAGGTCCTGGCGAATCGCCACCAGATTGATTGACTACCAGGCAAGAAACATGTTGACCACACAATAGAGCGCCCTACCTGAGACATAACCTCAGACATGCGCCTTTGTTTGTCTCCTGGACCAACATCAACGACGAGGACACCAGCGAGATCATGAACACCATCCACTCCGGTTCACCGCTAGACCCGCGCCCTCACCACATCTTCAACAAAGCCAGTACAGCCATCGCGCCCCATCTCCGGAAAATAATCAACATCTCCTTCGAGACAGCAACCTTCCCGGAAAGCTGGAAGCACGCCGAGATCACCGCCTTACTCAAGAAACCCAAGGCAGACCCCAAGGACCTCAAGAACTTCCGACCCATCTCTCTGCTCCCGTTCCCCGCGAAGGTCACCGAGAAAATCGTCAACAAACAACTGACCCGCTACCTCGAGGAGAACAACATCCTGGACCCTTCCCAGTCCGGCTTCCGCAGCAACCACAGCACCGAAACCGCCCTCATCGCCGCCACCGATGACATCAGGACCCTGCTAGACAACGGAGAAACAGCAGCCCTCATCCTCCTGGACCTATCAGCCGCCTTCGACACGGTCTGCCACCACACACTACGAACACGCCTTCACGACGCCGGGATCCAAGAGAAGGCCCTGGACTGGACCACATCCTTCCTTTCCGGCAGAACACAAAGCGTCCGCCTCGCCCCTTCCGATCCAAGGCCACCAAGAACATCTGCGGTGTACCCCAAGGCTCCTCCCTCAGCCCAACGCTGTTCAACATCTACATGGCACCCCTCGCCCACGTCGCCCGACAGCACAACCTCAACATCATCTCCTACGCCGACGACACCCAGCTGATCCTCTCCCTCACCAAAGACCCTCACACCGCCAAAGCCCACCTCCACGAAGGAATGAAGGCCGTCGCCGAATGGATGAGGACCAGCCGCCTGAAGCTGAACTCGGACAAGACGGAGGTCCTCATCCTTGGTTCCAACCCTTCAGCCTGGGACGACTCCTGGTGGCCAACATCACTGGGAACAGCCCCGCCACCCACCGACCACGTACGCAACCTAGGGGTCATCCTCGACCCCACCCTCTCCATGACTAAGCAGGTCAACGCCGTTTCCTCATCCTGCTTCAACATCCTCCGAATGCTCCGCAGGATCTTCAAGTGGATCCCCACCGAAACAAGAAAAACAGTCACCCAGGCCCTCGTCACCAGCAGGCTGGACTACGGAAACGCCCTCTACGCAGGAACGACGGCTAAGCTCCTGAGACGGCTGCAACGCATCCAGAACGCCTCTGCACGTCTTATCCTCGACATCCCCCGACGCAGCCACATCACACCCCACCTGAGAGACCTGCACTGGCTCCCTGTCAACAAGAGGATAACCTTCAAGCTCCTCACCCACGCACACAAAGCACTCCACAACTCCGGACCAGCCTACCTCAACAGACGACTCAGCTTCTACACCCCACCCGCCAGCTCCGCTCGACCAGCCTCGCCCTCGCCACAGTCCCCCGCATCCGGAAAACGACCGCCGGCGGCAGATCCTTCTCCCACCTCGCCGCCAAGACCTGGAACACCCTCCCCACCAACCTCCGACAGACCCAAGACCTACTAAACTTCAGAAGACTCCTCAAGACCTGGCTCTTCGATCAGTAGCAGCACCACCCCCCTCTACCCCCAGCGCCTTGAGACCCTCGCGGGTATGTAGTGCGCTTTATAAGTGGCATGATTGATTGATTGATTGATTGATTTAATCAGGTTGGGAGACCTATTGATTAAAATTGTTTTCGTTGGTACTTCCAAACCTGTTTTAAACTTCCTTCAGGATACACACCTCCAATCACTCATCTACACTGGTTAGGCCCCTCACCCACACGGCACTAAACGGCAATTTGGAATAAAAGATCTCCGCCAAAGAGCCCCTCATAGGGAGTCCGTCAGGTATTGCAGCGCCGACCTGACGAGGAGCAGCCCTATGATGAAGCATGACACCCAGCCGGGTATGTGAGGGCCCCAAATTCCAAGAGGAGAAATCCCCGTCCTCCTACTTCTCATGACCACGCAAAACCGGTTCCCCTAGTTTTCCCTTGTCTCGTAATTAGGAACAGCATACTTTCTGTATCTTTACTAAGTTTGGGCACGTATGCTGGACCTGTCCAAAAAGACCAGAGTCCCTCCTTTGTGATTGCCTATGCCCACCTGCCCTTCTCTACAAGTGGCTGAATGCAGGGCCTGGCTAGTGCATCCTACCAGGCCATGCACCCAACCACAAACCTGAGGCCTAATCACCATTTCTTTTTAAAACAAATTGAAATTCACAAATTTCACAAAATTCTTGATTTCAAGCACAAAATTGTTCATTTATTCTTAAGCTTTTTCTGCATGAAAGTATTTTGTTACTTTGTGTCAAGCACTGTCCTATCATCCACCCTCAATATCTCTGTCCTTCGGCGTTGCTTACAGTGGTGCCTTATATGTGTATTCACTTTCGGTTTCAAGCTTGGAACAATTACAATCATTTCCAAATACAAAATAGCAGCTGCATGCTCTCGATATCTTTAGAATTTGCGAGTTTACCATCCTCTAACTGTGTTTTTCTGTTTTTTGGAGTGGTTTTTCCACGCCTTTGGAGCCTACCTACCGCCACCTCCTTTGTGGACTGAGGCCAGTCAACAAGCCTGTCTTCTCTCTGTGTTTTTCTTTTTCACGATGCAGAAATCATGTGTTTGGCCTAATTGGAAATTTCCAAGATTGTAGGAAAAGAAAAACAATTAAAGCTCTTAATCAATGTATCACATTTCAGGAAAAAGTTTAGAGCGATTGACAGAAATTCTGAGTTTCAAGCTTGCGACTTTAGCATCAAAGATATCTATAAATTTTAACAATCCCTTGGAGGCCTGTCCAACACCTTTTGCAAATGCAAATATCTCAGAAACTACTAAATGAATTTACACCAAAACAAAAGAGAACGCTTTCTGAGTGAAGTTCCACTTTCAAGTCACGTTGGGTGTAAATCCATTCAGTCATTTTTGCTGCAGTGGACAGCAACATTTCCTATGGGGCCTAAAATGTGAAACTCATCGTTTTTTTTTTTTACCTCTTAGCCCTTATTTTTTCTTCTTAATGGATCTCCACAAAATGTAGAATGCTTAAAATTAGGTAGTTACCCTAGCCATGGTTCTCCAATGTCGGTCCTGAAGGGCCGATCCATGCCAGATTTTAGCATATCTACATTTAGATAAATGTAGTTATCTTAAATATCTGGCGTGGATCCGGCCCTCTGGGCCCACATTGAGGAACCCTGCCCTAGACAACTGCTACCACAGTATTAAGCAACCCAAATAATACATTATAAACAAATAAATCAAAAAGCATGAAAAAACATGGTAGCCCTGCAACACTTAAAAAACTTGTCTACAGTCTTGCTGTCTTGGAATACACTGGAGCCTCTGAACAATTCACGAGGTGGGGCAGTTCAATACCACCCGATGGCTCCAAATCAAAGCATATCACTACGCATAAGACACCGAGACCCTCATTACAAGGTGGACAGAAATTGGTGCATTGATGCTAGGGGGCTAAAATCTCTGATTCCAGCCAGTATTCATGCTCCAAATTCTGGCTATTTTCTCCAGAATGGGGAATAACTGCTGAGACCCAGACATATCAGTTCTTTTACCAAGTAGGGTTTCCTGAATCCAGTGAAAAAAATCTCTGACATTTTCCACCTGCCTTGTGCAGGCTGAAAGTGTCAGCTGGACGGCCACGAGGTCGCTGAGGGGGTGTGGTTGGGACAGGCTACCACCCTGCATCTGCAGGGGTCAGACAGGGGTCGGCCTATGCTGCTGCCAGCAGACCCTTATCTCGCAGCAGCATGCGTCTCCGGGTCCAGAATTATCAGGTCTGGAGTTTGCCAAGCAGACAATTCCAGGACCTGATATACTTGTTATTGCTATTAGAGGGATTTCAGCCAGAATTACTTCCCCAACTCATCATGAGGGCCTGTGCAGGGGCGTAACACAGGCCCCCGCAGCCCCCGCATTGCGGGGGTGCCCCCGCGCTCCATGGACCCCCTCAGCGGAGCAAGCAAGCACTACACATCCGTCAGGTATTTGGTCATTAATAGGTTACGCGCATCGCCGCCGTTCGTTGCACCAGCACCTCGCCGTGGCCTCTTCATATTGGTGAGCGGCGCGCAGATGTCTCCGCGTCCGCGGGGGTTTCACCCTTAGGGTGGGGCTGGTCTGGTGACCATTGTCATGCGCATCACGCAATTAAAAGGGCGCGTGACTGGTGAGGTGAGGCGAGGCCTCACAGAGGCCAGAGACGACTGAAAGGGACCGTGCAGCCGCAGGCCATAATTTAATTATTTCTAGCCCCTGGCTAGCCTTGCAGTCTTGCCCTGTCTTTTGACGCCCGCAGGTGAGTCTGTCCGTCCACGTCCGAGGAGCAAGGAGTCCGTGTCAGAGGGTGGGGTGGAATGGGATGCATCGTGGGGCGGGCGGCCGGGATTAAAAGTAAAAGTTCATATAGGCTCCGGTTCCATTCTGCGAAGTGGAGACGGAGACCGTGACGATTGCTCCAGTGCGAGGATGGTGGTTGCAGCTTGCGCACCGTCACAATCATCATGATTAAAATTTTTTATTTATTGCAGCCACGCGACGGTGCGCAAGCCGCTACCATAATCAAAGGTGAGAGCATAAAATGGGCCTCCAGTCTAGAAATAATGGGCGGCCGCGTAGTCACCAAAGAAACATACCTTACAGCATACATAGATAGGGGCATGTGCATTGTGACAATTTCTGATGTTTTACCTGATTCACCGAAGCGATAAGCTTACAAGAGGTAGCTCTACATCTTCCCTTACTTTTCTGGAAACGGCCTTTCTCAATGATTTTTGCTTTTTCGCGCTCTGAAAATACAGAACGTGTAGGGCTGGGATATGTTTAAAGCCTCATATAACCTTGAAAGTTGGGAATATTATGTGCACTTTCTTACACTTCCGAGACCCCTTGTGCCTAATACATGCCTTTGGTGCCTCGGTGGGCTCTGCGATTGCAATCGCAATTGAAATGTCGCACATCAGCAATCTTAAAAACTTGGCAGCAATGCCGCAGGTACGTGCGCACATTATTTCAAGCGCTTGTTGGCAAATACAGTCGGCTTTCTGGCAGCCTGCTTCGTTTGTATCTTGGGGGTAATAATTTAAAACAGGTGAGTCTCTTCTGACAGTCATACTAGCTGTTGGTTTTGCCGTGAGATTACTGCACAGCTCCTGCCTCAGCCTGAGGATAATGCAGTATGGGGCCTGTCCGTGCGCGAGTCAGTGTCACACTTAGGCAGCTAAGATGGATCTGTGTGTTGTAACTATTCATGTAGGGGCTGAATCACATCCTGTTGGGTTGGGTCCCACGTGGACAGAGAGGCCCTGGAGTCCTGGTGCTCTCCTGATTGATTGCTGGCAGGGAGGGGGCCCAGTGTGGGCAAATGCTGGCAATGTTAGGGGCGCCTCTGCAGCAGGCAGCAATCTTGTATTTCATAAAAGCACATGGGAATGTGCAGGTTAAGTATCAGGAGGGGTTTTAAATATTCCTTTTACCCCCACATACAACATGGGGGTTTCCATACTGGTCATGATGTGTACCACAAGCCATTTCATGTGCTTAAACCGTGTTCCCAGCTGCCCTGTGTTATAAAACACTCCTAATAGCTTTTGACAAAACACACTTCCAACCCATAGGTTGGCAAAAACGTTTGATTTCTGTTTCCCGGCATGAGGTTTAGGAATGTGTTTTTTAATTATGCTTGGCCCCGGGGGTTCTACGTTGCCAGCACTGCGCCCTGTGTATTGCCATGCAGTTTCTATGCCCTGCAGGTGTGCGTCTTCAAGGATGGCGCGGCTTGGAAATGGCCCGTTGGCCTCTGTGGAAGGGAAGGACACACACAGTACATGACCATCTACTATACAATGAGAGGCCATATCATGCCATTCCATTTCTGGTGCTTTGCACCATTTCTGGTGTTTTAAGATCTTCTTCAAGTTTCTTCTTGCTCAAATGGGTGTAATTTCTGATATTTATATGTTTTGATCGTCTTCATTGCATAATTTTGCTTGCAAGAAAGTGTCACTCGTTGTTGAAATGTCCCTCATAATTACTCTGAAATTATGCAAATGTCACACAGGGCAATCTGAATCCTTGGCAACTATGCCCGCAGCAGCCCCCGTGTTCCATCCTCCAGGGGCCCCATCAGCGCTGTAGCGCACACAGGCAGCACTACACTCTCTCGCCAGTGATGGTTGCACCAGTGAGTTGCCTCATAACAGTCCTGCCTCATAAATTAAATGGTGCGTGCTGCATGCGGTGGGTGCAGGTGACCTGAGCTTCCAGGCCCAGCAGCAAGGGGGTTGAAGGCAACTGCCTTGAGGCCAGAGACCATTTGCATATTTACATACCTTTGTAAACTGGTTACCGAGGCTTCATTTTATTCTGGTTCCAGTACCCCTGGGCCCCCACTCTGCCTATTCCTTACATTTGAAATTTACATTTACTGCTGTAGTATGAGAATGCATTTCATGAAAAGGAATATAAAGTAAGGTTGCCAAAAGAAAAATGCCAGCAATGTGTTGTTTAAAGAGCCTGGAAAGACCTCGTCTTGACACTAAATAGGGTTATAAATAAAGTATGTATTGATTTGTAATGTGACTTTTCTGTCTTTGTTCACTTTAATTATCAGTCATGGATCATTCAGGCAGCCCTAGAACACAATCAAAAGTGCTTTCTATTTATATTTGTTGTTCGAAGTATGCACAGATAAGTGCTGAAAATATGGCTTTAGGTGACTGCTTATTTTTGTCCCGTCTGGGACATCAAAATAATGAGCTGGCAACCCTAATCACAAGACTGGAAGTTTGTTGCAGGATCAGCACATTATTTATTTCCTCCACCCTCGATCCCTGGACCCTGAATAATGCCATAATAGCAATAGTTTAACTTATATCTGAAAACTCTACGCCGCCGTCAATAACATGCTGAGTTACTTCAAGTGTCTGGGAATGCACCCTGCATTCAGACAACTCACTCCTCATTCTCGCCCTTCACTTTTACGCTCGCCCTGCACTCACAGCAATCGCAATGCACTCACACTGATCACCATGTACTCTCACCATTCACCCGCTCACCCTGCACTCACAGTGATCACTCTGCACTCCCAATGCACTTGCGCTGTTCACCCTGTACCTCACCCTGCAGTCACACGAGCACACTACTCACCCTGCACTCATGTCACACTTCACTCACCTGTCCCCCTCACTGTTCAATCTGCAATCTCACTTAAACAAGCCCATCACTAACCATGCATTCTTTCGTCCCACTCTGCACTTACATCCGCACCCAAATTCATATGGTCACCTCACTCACCCTGCAGTCACTCCTCTTACCCTTCTCTCACACTGTCGCATCACTCACCATGCACTCACATGGGCACTCCTACCACCCACGAAGCGCAGAGGGTTAATGTGCCTGCTACAAAGAACGTGTACCATGCAGATCACAGAACTGAGTGTGAGTAAACAATGAGTAGCGCTATAAAAAAATGAAATGTTTGTCAGAAAGGTGCTATAGAGAGATGAGGTGCATTGTTGGTGAGTGGTAGTGAGGGAATTCATGGAAAAGGAGTAAATGGGGGAGGGCGCGCCAAAAAAGACTGTCAGATGCCATCCAGAGACTTTTTAAGGCATGGGCAAAGTGGGCTCCGACCCAGGGCCCCAGACTTTCAGGGGTGCCCCCTGATAAAACCAGCTCTGTTCTGTAGAGTCTTACCCTGATGGCATTAAATGATTCTTGAACAGATTGTTTTAAATACAACTTTCCTTCACTTTTTTTCAATATTGGTGATGTGTGCCTATTACAGACATTTTGTAGAGGAATGTTGTGTTTCATGCAACATCCATAAAATGTTCTTTTGGATCAAATCAGGACCTCACACATATGAGAAATGGGAAAGTGTCACAGAGATTATTTGCAATAATATGCTGCTGTGTTACAATATTGAAAACATGCATCACTATCCCTGAATATTACATGTAAACACTTTTAGAATTTGGACTAGTGTGTCTGTGCACTGTCTGTGACTCGCCCAAAGAGGGCATGAAAGAGCTGAAATAGGATAATAAATTCAAAACTGTTCTTACGGGGGTCCCCAAAATATGTTTGGCAGTTGGCCCCTAAAATCCTTGAGATGTTCCTGGTGCCATCTGTGAATATGATGGCCCTAATTACCACGTGGGCTGGCACGTCTAGGTCCATGGAAAAGACATTTTGTGTATAAAATTCAGCAAAAAAAACAAATTGTAGCAAGGTGCAGAATGTTTAAACTCTGCATAAGTGTTTCTGTGGTGGTGCACAAACAAAAGGGGAATTAGTTTGACTAAATAGGTTTGATTTATGTATGCTGCTGCTTGCTGTACTTGTTATTGTTTTACCAGTCACTTTGAAATATTTGCACCTTTATGCACAAGCACAAACCAAAAGGTCATTGGTTGACTAAAGTGGTTTGATTTTTGTATGCTGCTGCCTGCTGTACTTGTTACTGTTTTGCTAGTCACTTTGAAATATTTGAGCCTTCAAAAGGGAATTGTTAGGTTAAACTGGTTTGACTATTGTATGGTGCTGTAGTTGTTATTGTTTACCAGTTACTTTGAATTATATATGTGCCTTTATGCACACACCAAATGGAGAATTGTTTGACTAACCTGGCTTCATTTTTGCATACTGCTGGACTTGTTTTTATCATGCACTTTGAATGTATTTTCACGTTGATGCAAGAAGAAAGTCTATTGGTTTACTAAACATGCTTGATTTTTGTTTATTGCTGGAGTGGTGATTGCTTTATTATGCACTTTGAAAGTAGTTGCACTTTTCTATTGCTTTACCAACTACAGTTTGTATAGATTGTCATTAGGTATTTGCTGATATGGTTTGTTTCTATTCTACTTGCGGTGTTATTTATGGTGTTGCTTGCACTTGTCTGTAATATGTGTGCCTTAAATCTTGTATTTAGCATTGTTTACACTACAGAAATGATAAATTAAAACAGACAAACATCTGCATCAATGTTCTGAAGCAGCCAAATAGTTTTCATCCTCAGCCTTGTTTGCCTGCCTGTTTTGTAATGCTTACTAATAAAGACATTATGGTAGAAATTGAAATAGCTTCCTCAGTTCACGTTATTATCATGCACAACCCTTGACAGTCGCTAGTGTGTGGCATGCAGATAATTCACCAGTCTATTTCGCTTGCCTTTCGCAGGATACTGAGTTATATCTTGTGTACTTCTCATGTATATTGTCAGTGGAGTTTTTATGGAATTACAGGCTTGGGTTTGTCTTTCAAAGTTTCACATTATTGTCCATTAATGTCAATTCTAATACAGACCCTTCATAGTTATTCTTCAGCCATAGGCAGTTCCTGAGACAATAAGATCCTTGGCATTGTTCTGATTGCTGCCTCAGTTAAATAATCTGCTATTGACATTATTGTTACAAATGGCGTCACTTATATGTTAAGAGATACACAACACAGTTTCAGAAAAAACCGAAGTACTGAGTCGGCTCTGGTAGCAGCTACAGAGGAGGTTAGGGAAGTGCTGGACAGGGGAGGGACCGCGGCCCTTATCCTGTTGGATCTTTCCACGGCATTTGACACGGTCAGCCATGATATTCTAATGGATCGTATGCGCAGCCTAGGGATTGAGGATGCAGCTTTAGATCTCCTCAAATCCATCCTGGTAAACAGACCGCATACTGTGTCAATGGGCAACTTTACATCTAAGCCTTTCTCCCTGCCCTGCGGAGTCCCTTAGGGATCAGCACTGAGTCCAACACTTTTTAACCTTTATGTTGCAGCACTTGCGACAATCATCAAAGGTGCAGGCTTCCACCTGGCATCCTACGCCGATGACACCCAAATTGTGGTGTCACTGGCAAAGCCCGAAAACAACTCAAGCATGGCACTCAGAACTTGCATGACCAATGTAAGTAAGTGGATGGATTACAACTACCTCAAATTAAATGCCACTAAAACTGAGGTCATCCTTTTTGGTAACAACCCCTCACTCTGGACGCCGGAATGGTGGCCACCCGAACTGGACTCACTTCCTGAACCCGTAAACAAAGTCAAAAACCTAGGCGTATTGATAGATAAAGATCTGAAGTTTAGGGACCAAGTTAATAAAATTACATCAGCCTCTTTCTTTTCGTTAAGGCTCATAAAAAAGATTGAAAGATTCCTGCCCCCTGAACTTCTGAGAACGGCTATTAGCGCATTGGTTCTTACTAAGATAGATTATTGTAACAGCCTCTATCTTACTCTCGCAGTGGGTCTTGAAAAAAGGCTCCAGACCCTGCAAAACGCTGCTGCCCGGTTCCTCTTAAAAATTCCCAAACATGAATCGGCAAGAGGAGCCATCAGGAAACTGCACTGGTTGCCGGTTAAACAACGTTGCAAGTTTAAGGCTCTCTGCCTGGCCTATAAGGCACTGCATGGACAAGGGCCAGCCCATTTCAGAGAGAAACTCAAATGGTACATCCCAGCTAGGACACTATGCTCAGGCTTCGCCATGAACTTGATTGTTCCTTCCTTCAGGAGAACCAATTGGGGTGAAAAGAGCTTCTTCAGGGCCACAGCGGTGCTCTGGAACAGTCTCCCAATGACACTGAAAGCTGCTCCCTCCCTACTCACTTTCAGAAAGGCCTTAAAGACCTGGTTGGTCCCACAGGAGACATAAAGGCACCCGGCCCTTGGCTTAACTTGATGCGGTCATCTAATTCAGCAACTTTATCTGTTCCTACAGCACCAAGACGCCTATCGGCATTAGTTGCGCTTTATAAATTATATAAATAAATAAATAAAGAGGGTTTCCCACTTTCTCATGAGAACTTTGAGAAAGACAATATAGAGGCATTTCATTTAAATGTTGGAGGTTTCAAATCAAAATATGGCAGATTTTTGGGTGGTGGGGCAAAGTGGTAGGTGGTGGGCCGGGCCGCCGGGGGGGGGGCCCCCTCCATGTGTTTTGCAGGGGGGCCCCCTCAAGTTTCGTTACGCCACTGGGCCTGTGTGGTACAGCATTAGTGTATGTAGCATCACATTCGCACTAGTGCATACATTTCCATTTGACTGGTAGAAAAACAATGCCTTTGACGGCGGAAGGACACAAAAGCTTTGCTTTGGCCCCCAGAAAACCAAAGGATGTATTTAGGGGCTATTTCTCGTAGAACAGAAACACCCTTTTCACAACACAGTGTCAGGACTAGTGAACAAAAATCAACAAGTGAAAGAAAGTGAAATGAGAGCGAAACATGCAAAAGATTAACTACCTAAATGCAACTGTTTTCTTTTCTCGAAATAACATAAGTGAACTCTAAAACCTTTAAGTAAATGGTCAGAATGGACTAAAAAGCAGACTAGCAACTGAATGCCAGAGCTCCTAAAAAGGAGTTGCCGCTTCTTGCTGACTATCAATGCCATTTTTGATAACCCACGTTCGTCTTTACTCAATACTCAAGTTTAGAAAATTACAACCACAGCAATGCACACACAAACCACAAATATACATAACCCCGCCAATTTAAAGAAGAAAATGTTACAAATTGAGCATTAAAAAGAAATGGCTGCAGTTGCTGCCATCACTCACTGCCTCAATAAATAATAAGATAGTTTTAACTTGCAAGAGTCTCCATTGGACAGAACTGTTCCCACCCTTGACCAAATGCCCACAACTCTTTACGGCATTTATATTAGATGAATGCCAATATAATTATTTTTAATTTTATCAGCCAAGCAATGGAAGCCTCCATGGATCTCCAGTGATCTCCCTTTCTGAGAAATCATTAATTGTGCCATGAGCATAACCAATGTTCTTCCAAACGCCCAAGCACCAGCAAATCTCCCAGTAGAGTCATGCCTAAGCAACTCAGTTGTTGAGGCCGATTCACAAACTAAAATATGCATGTGTATATTTACTCATGTGGTTATTTACAACTACACCTGGGTGTATCTCTGCACTTTCACCATTTTCTAGTGTAGATTTGCACCTAGCTGTAGACTTGCATGTCTCCATGAAATCAGGGGTGGAGCATCCAACAACAGGATTTATAAGTGTAAAGTTACTACTAATAACTTTTCAGATGAAGGTAAAGATCTCTGTCACTGTGATGGAGATCTCTCTATGAGACAGAATAATAAAAATCAATAGGTATATTGTTGAAAAAAATATTTTCATGTAAATTACAATTGTAAACTACTTTCAAAATAATTATTTTTAACATAATTAATAAAATTAAATGTTACAGCGCATTTACTCTTCAAAAGAAAAGATTATTAAACAATTACTTTAAATATATTAATTTTTTATATGAATTTTTAAACAAAATAAAAAAAATTACACCTTTACTAGCATTTTAATTTGCAATTAATAGTACATATAATTATGTGTTTGATTAATGTAAATTAACATAATGTATTCTAAAACATGTATTATTAATTGTATACTTATACACATATATATACGTTATATATAGTTAATTATTTAGACTTTTAAATTGCATATATATATAGTACCCAGTGGCAGTTGCTGCTCCTTAGAAAGTTTCTGGGTTATCCGTCAAGAGGGGCCTAGAAAAAGGGGGTTCCCAATACGCAAAATCCACATGCAATTTCCGTAGGGATTTTTGTGCTACAGCCAAAACGACTGAACGAAATTACACCATGTTTTGCAGGATGTTACGATTCGCTCCCTGCACTTTCGAGGCCACCACCAGGTTCCGGACCTTCCACTGTATGTATATACAGATTTCCAGACTCTTGGACACTATTTGGAAATTCCCATCCAGTTTCGATCCAGTCCAGGTTTTGTGGAAGCCAGTCTGCTCATGCTAAAAACTAAATTTCCTATAATTCCCTGGTCGTTGCTTCATCTCCACCCCTGCAGGCCAAGGATGGGTGGAGGAATTCAGCACACCTGTGGCTGGCAGCTGCTAGTCTGCTCACACCTGATGCATGTGATCATCTTTTAAGCCCCAGCTCCTTTCAGTCTAGCGTTGGTCATTGTAGCAGTGTTCCTGTTTGGCTGACCCCTTGTTTCCTGAGTTACTGAGCTTTTTCTATCCTTGTTTCCAGTGTTCCTGAGTTATAGTCATTCCTTGTTTCCTGTTCCTGAGCTGTAGCTAATTCGTTTGTTCCTGAGCTAGCCTCTAGTTTCCTTGTGTGGTTGTTATTTGCTTTCTGCCAGATGTGCCCTTTGTTTTTCCTTCTTTCTTGTTAAGCTCTCCTCCTTGCTAGCTCCTGGTCTCTTGTGCTGTGTATTACACCCTTGCTGTTACGGCCTTGCATATTACTGGTTGATCGCCAGGATCCATGGACACAGATGACAACCTAGATGGTGTTTCTTGTTCACTGTGAGTATTGTCTTTGAGTTAATTTTATAACTTCACCATAGATATCAGCTCCACAGACCTTGCCTTTGCATGTGTATCCTATTTGTGGGTATTTGCAGTCAGTATCTGTTACAGCAATTGTGGGTGAGGAACTTACTGAGCTTCAGTCTTACCGTGTAGTACTCCCAAGTGTGTTACTCCATGTTCCCTTTTTTTTTAATGCTGTTATACATATGCCTTGCATGCCTGCCCAAGGTCTTAGTTAGTCTGAAAGCCAAACTGCATCTTGAGTGCCAGTCCTTTCTGAGCTCTGACCATTTTGTTCCCTTGTGCATAGCTTCCCCTTTGGCTCCCTTTTTGCCTCTCACTCTCTGTGTGATCTTGGGCGGTTCTGTACCCAATATTCTGCTTACTTCTTCCACCCTGCCACCAGCCCTTGCCAGAGTTCCTGACAGAATGACCAACCCACATTTCCACTATCACTAGTGAGGTTTCTTTGCATTCAGATAGCTCCCATTTATCTCTGATTGAAATGCGTCTAAATTGTTTGACTGTGTGTCATAATGGGTTCATTGACAGAATAGCGATGTAAAAAATATAGAAGTAAAAAATATCGATGAAAAAATATAGAATGCAAACATATCGACTCCCTATACTTAAACAGGTAAGTACAAAAATATCGAGAAAAATAACATCGATGTAAAAAATATAGTTGTACAAAATATCGATTTGTATATATATATATATTCACTGAAAAAACCATAGGTTTCAGACACGTTATAGTTAGAAATTAGCATTTAAAAAACCTTTGAAATTCACTGAAAAAACCATAGGTTTTAGGGACAGTTATAGTTAGTTGGACATTGCACTCGTACAAAACCCGTGAAATTCCCCCGTTATAGTTAGTTCAGCTAACTATAACTCGCGCCCCGCAATGCACTGCTGATGACGTCACATATTACATCACTCATGACATGGTCAGTGACATCACTGATGACATCACTGATGACATCTCAAATGACATCACTGATGACATCATCCAGTGACTGTGTGTTTCTGTAAAGTTTAAATATGTTTAATATATATAGGGAAAGGCGTATTGAAGAATGAGTGGGTGTATAAGTGTCAGAATGGATGATTTAGTACGTGCGTGACTGACTCTACAAGTGAGTGATTAAACGTATCTTACTGAATGCATGGGTTAGTGACTAAACTGTGTGAATGTCTGTATCCGTCTGTTGGTGTGTAAGTGGATGCATGGATTTGCGAATAGCTACATGAGTGTCTATATGGGTTATTTATTGGTTCTATGAGTATCTGTATGGGTGCCTGAGTGTTTGTGTGGATGGGGTGTGTGCGACTGTGCATAGATGTGTGAGTGGGTGATTCACTGGGTGGATGGTTTCAAGAGTGCAACTGTGATAGACTGTATGGGTGGGTAAGTGTGTGTAAGAGTGTGTTAGTGAGTGAATGTATGTCCCAGTGGTACATGTGTGAGTAACTAAATATGTGAAAGGCAGTATATATGTGTATTGGAGTATATAAATAGCTATAAGCGAGAGTGAGTGATTGTGATAGTGGCTGTATGGATGAGTGTGTGCTTGTATCAGTGATTGTATAAGAGCGTAACAATGTGCTAGTATTTGTATGATTAAGTGAGCTGGTGTGTGTATAACTGTATAGGTGAGTAAATGGCAGTGTGTTTAATTATTTGCATGACTGACTAGGTGTGTGAGTACCTCTATGGATGAGTGGCGGTGTTTGAGTGTCTATATAGGAGTAAGAGTGCATATGATAGTCCTGTACTGAGTGACCATAAGTATGAGTGACTGTACGGGTGAGTGAGTGGATGTGTGTGTGTAGACCTAAGAATCAGTGAGTGGGTATGTAGTTATTGGTGTTGGAGTGTCTATGGTTTTGCGAATGGCACTCTGTAATTTAGATTGGGTGTATCAAAGGTTATATTAGGGTGTGAGGAGCTGCATCAGATTATCACGTGGATGATGTCATCAGTGATGTCATTTGAGATGTCATCAGTGATGTCATCAGTGATGTCACTGACCATGTCATGAGTGATGTAATATGTGACGTCATCAGCAGTGCATTGCGGGCGCGAGTTATAGTTAGCTGAACTAACTATAACGGGGGAATTTCACGGGTTTTGTACGAGTGCAATGTCCAACTAACTATAACTGTCCCTAAAACCTATGGTTTTTTCAGTGAATTTCAAAGGTTTTTTAAATGCTAATTTCTAACTATAACGTGTCTGAAACCTATGGTTTTTTCAGTGAATTTCAAAGGTTTTTAAAATGCTAATTTGTAACTATAACGTGCCTGAAACCTACGGTTTTTTCAGTGAATTTCAAAGGTTTTTTAAATGACAATATTTAAATGTATTAATTTTTATATTAATTTTTTTCATACTGATTTACTACATTTTTAGAAACAATTTCTTTTACATATTTTATTTTTTAAATTACATTGTAATTACATTATACATTACATTACAAAAAATACTTTCTCAGAATGAATTACTTTAGTTTAAATACTTTGCACATAGGCAATAGACGTTTAAGTACAGTAGTTACAGTTGTTGCAATGGGCAACACATTTTCAAACACAATGCAACATTCAGCTCAATGTGAATTTCTAGTTAAATGCAATTAGTTACTTTATGGATTACTTTTCTAACCACAGGACTGGATCCTAGATTCAGTCCTGGTACATCTCCTGTAAACAGTTGAGTAAAAACGTTTTGGTTACAGTCGTGATTTTTAAGGAATATTATTGTATTTTAAAAGTTGACACTTAGAAACTTTTTCTCATAGAATCACCAATGTTATCCTATGGAAGGAAATTCACTTAGCAGGTAAAAACTGTTATCGTTACTTTTTCTTACTCAGTGTTGGATCCTGGATCCAGCACTGGTGCATCTCCTGTAAACAGTTGAAAGAATGCGTTTAAGTCATACAGGCGATTTTTAAGGAATATTTGTAGTTTGTGAAAATCGACACTTTGAAACTTTTCTGCTGAAAACCAGACCATGGATTCCTATGGAAGAAAATATAAGTTACTGGTAAGTACGGTTAAAATTACTTTTCAGGACCAGTACTGGGCTGAAAGATACAGCACTGAGGTCTCTCCTTATAACAGGTGATTAAATCGGAATTCGTATTTCGGCTGATTTTAGAGGAATATTTGTATGTTTCAAAAATAAACACTTAGAAACTTTTTCAGCAAAAAGCAGGCAATGATATCCTATGGAAGGAAATTCAAGTTACTGGTAAGTACGGTTAAAATTACTTTTGAGGATCAGTACTGGGCTGAAAGATGCAGCACTGAGGTCTCTCCTGATAACAGATGAGTAAATCGGAATTCGTATTTCGGCTGATTTTAGATGAATATTTTAAAGTTCCAAAACTCCACACTTAGAAGAATTTTCAAGTGAAACCAGTCAATGTTAGCCTATGTAAGGAAATTCAAGTTACTGGTAAGTACGGTTAAAATTACTTTTCAGGACCAGTACTGGGCTGAAAGATGCAGCACTGAGGTCTCTCCTGATAACAGGTGAGTAAATCTGAATTCGGATTTCGGCTGATTTTAGAGGAATATTTGTATGTTTCAAAAATCAACACTTAGAAACTTTTTCAGCAAAAAGCAGGCAATGATATCCTATGGAAGGAAATTCAAGTTACTGGTAAGTACGGTTAAAATTACTTTTGAGGATCAGTACTGGGCTGAAAGATGCAGCACTGAGGTCTCTCCTGATAACAGGTGAGTAAATCGGAATTCGTATTTCGGCTGATTTTAGAGGAATATTTTAAAGTTCCAAAACTCCACACTTAGAAGAATTTCCAAGTGAAACCAGTCAATGTTAGCCTATGAAGGAAATTCAAGTTACCGGTAAGTACGGTTAAAATTACTTTTGAGGATCAGTACTGGGCTGAAAGATGCAGCACTGAGGTCTCTCCTGATAACAGGTGAGTAAATCGGAATTCGTATTTCGGCTGATTTTAGAGGAATATTTTAAAGTTCCAGAACTCCACACTTAGAAGAATTTCCAAGTGAAACCAGTCAATGTTAGCCTATGAAGGAAATTCAAGTTACCGGTAAGTACGGTTAAAATTACTTTTGAGGATCAGTACTGGGCTGAAAGATGCAGCACTGAGGTCTCTCTTGATAACAGGTGAGTAAATCGGAATTCGTATTTCGGCTGATTTTAGAGGAATATTTGTATGTTTCAAAAATAAACACAGAAACTTTTTCAGCAAAAAGCAGGCAATGATATCCTATGGAAGGAAATTCAAGTTACTGGTAAGTACGGTTAAAATTACTTTTGAGGATCAGTACTGGGCTGAAAGATGCAGCACTGAGGTCTCTCCTGAAAACAGATGAGTAAATCGGAATTCGTATTTCGGCTGATTTTAGATGAATATTTTAAAGTTCCAAAACTCCACACTTAGAAGAATTTCCAAGTGAAACCAGTCAATGTTAGCCAATGGAAGGAAATTCAAGTTACTGGTAAGTACGGTTAAAATTACTTTTCAGGACCAGTACTGGGCTGAAAGATGCAGCACTGAGGTCTCTCCTGATAACAGGTGAGTAAATCAGAATTCGGATTTCGGCTGATTTTAGAGGAATATTTGTATGTTTCAAAAATCAACACTTAGAAACTTTTTCAGCAAAAAGCAGGCAATGATATCCTATGGAAGGAAATTCAAGTTACTGGTAAGTACGGTTAAAATTACTTTTGAGGATCAGTACTGGGCTGAAAGATGCAGCACTGAGGACTCTCCTGATAACAGGTGAGTAAATCGGAATTCGTATTTCGGCTGATTTTAGAGGAATATTTTAAAGTTCCAAAACTCCACACTTAGAAGAATTTCCAAGTGAAACCAGTCAATGTTAGCCTATGAAGGAAATTCAAGTTACCGGTAAGTACGGTTAAAATTACTTTTGAGGATCAGTACTGGGCTGATAGATGCAGCACTGAGGTCTCTCCTGATAACAGGTGAGTAAATTGGAATTCGTATTTCGGCTGATTTTAGAGGAATATTTTAAAGTTCCAGAACTCCACACTTAGAAGAATTTCCAAGTGAAACCAGTCAATGTTAGCCTATGAAGGAAATTCAAGTTACCGGTAAGTACGGTTAAAATTACTTTTGAGGATCAGTACTGGGCTGAAAGATGCAGCACTGAGGTCTCTCCTGATAACAGGTGAGTAAATCTGAATTCGGATTTCGGCTGATTTTAGAGGAATATTTGTATGTTTCAAAAATCAACACTTAGAAACTTTTTCAGCAAAAAGCAGGCAATGATATCCTATGGAAGGAAATTCAAGTTACTGGTAAGTACGGTTAAAATTACTTTTGAGGATCAGTACTGGGCTGAAAGATGCAGCACTGAGGTCTCTCCTGATAACAGGTGAGTAAATCGGAATTCGTATTTCGGCTGATTTTAGAGGAATATTTTAAAGTTCCAAAACTCCACACTTAGAAGAATTTCCAAGTGAAACCAGTCAATGTTAGCCTATGAAGGAAATTCAAGTTACCGGTAAGTACGGTTAAAATTACTTTTGAGGATCAGTACTGGGCTGAAAGATGCAGCACTGAGGTCTCTCTTGATAACAGGTGAGTAAATCGGAATTCGGATTTCGGCTGATTTTAGAGGAATATTTGTACAATGGTGAAGGGAGGGGCGGGGCCTGAGGTGACATCTGTGCAAACGCGCCCCGTGGTGCGTTTTAAGTTGGGGGATTAAGTCCCCTTGAATCATGAGGGTCCCTACGGGCCAACTAGCCCACCAGGAACCTCCAGTATGCGCCAGGGGCTGCGTTGCAGAGACATGTACAGAGGCCACACCCCTTTTACACCTCTCTGCAACGCAGCTCTGTGGCGCTTTCTGGACGTACCTGTTGGGCTAGTTGGCCCCCAGGGACCCTCAGGATTGAAGAGGATTTAATTCCCCATCTTAAAACGCGCCACGGGGCCTGTTTGCACACATGTCACCTGAAGCCCCGCCCCCTCCCTTCACCACTGTGCAAACACGCCCCGTGGCGCGTTTTAAGTCGGGGGATTAACTCCCCTTGAATCCTGAGGGTCCCTGGGGTGCAACTAGCCCACCATATACCTCCAAAAGCGCCATAGAGCTGCGTTGCAGAGAGGTGTAAAAGGGGCGTGGCCTCTGTACACCTCTCTGCAAGGCAGCTCCCTGGCGCATACTGGAGGTTCCTGGTGGGCTAGTTGGCCCCCAGGGACCCCCAGTATTCAAGGGGAATTGTTCCCCTCTGCAAACGCGCCAGGGGCGCGTTTGCAGAGTGGTGAAGGAAGGGGGCGGGGCCTGCGGGCCCGATCGTTTTTTTGTTTTTAAAAAAAAAATTTTGGGGGAGGGGGCCGCGTGGCCCCCTCCCGAGCCACTACTTGCCCCGGGGACCCCATCCCCCGGGGCTGGCCCTCTCGTTGGGGACTGTGGGGGGTCCCCAATCCCCCACAGTCCCGCCGGCTCCCCGTGTCCTACGGGAGCCGGCATTGCTTACACATGGGGAGCTGCTAAGATGCAGCTCCCCATGTGGAAAGCAGTCGGCTTTGGATATTGGAAGAGAGAGCAGGTTTCCTGCTCTCTCTTCCAATATCCAAAGCTAAGTTTGCAATGACAGGACGGGAGCCGCGAGGCTCCCGTCCTGTCATTGCAAACAGCAGTGTCCCGGGGGTAGGCACCCCGGGACACTGCAGGAGCCGGCCCTGGGGGTGGTGGTCCCCAGGGCCATCAAGGGCTCCAGGAGGGGGCCGCGCGGCCCCCTCCCATTCAGTGCACAGCCCCGGGGAGGTGGTGGTCCCCGGGCTCTGGGGGTCCAAAACGGACCCCCATTGTAATTTTTCTTAGTGCCCCGGGGAGGTGGTGGTCCCGGGGCGTGTGGGGCTGGAGCCCCCCACACAGGTTCTTAATTAAAAAAAGAAGCCCCGGGGAGGTGGTGGTCCTCGGGGCTGCGGAGGGCTCAGAGCCCTCCCGCACCATTGTACATAAAGCCCCGGGGGTGGTGGTCCCCGGGGCTTGGGGGCCCTTAGAGGCCCCCACACATAAAATTAACCCCCCCCCAGCATGCCCCCGGGACTTGGCCCACCCGGGGGCCAGTGCCATCGAAGCGCGGGAGACCGCGCTTCGATTTTTTTCGGCAGGATTCGCGCACCCTGAGCGTATCCTGCCGATGTTTTTTAAATTTTTTTTTAATTTTTTTTGCCCAGGGGGTCCTTGTGGGACCCCCTGAGCAAACCTAGGGGGTCAGGGTGTTTCTACCCTGCCCCCTTTGTGCGCTTTGCGCACTTGTTTCTGTCCCTCGGTTCTACCGAGGGACAAAATGGCTGCCAACATTTCCTGAATCGGAATGTTGACAGCCAGCTGACAGCCAATTAACATGCAGCTCGTGATCGGGAGGGTACGCGGACCCTACTCGTCCCTAGATATCACTAACTTTTTACTTTTCATTTTCTCAGCAACTATTGAACGGATTTACACCATTTAACAAAAGGGTTCTTTCTGAACCAAGAACTACCTCTTTGCCAAATTTGGTGTAATTCCGTTCAGCAGTTCGGGCTGTAGCCGTGTCTAAAGTTTCCTATGGGAAAATGCATGGGGAAAACGCGTTTTGGGACCCCCTTTTTCTCGGCCCCCGCTTGACGTATCACCCCGAGACTTTCAGGGTAGGAGCGGACCGGAGCGCCCCACGAAGTTTGAAAATTTCGCGAAGATACGTCAACCGGCAAGAGAGTTATTTCAAATAGAATGTCGCGGATTTCCTATGGATAATAGGTTGTAACTATAACTATCTACTGGCGACCGCCAGTAGATAATATATATATACATATATATATATAAAAAATAATAAATATTAAATATGTTAAATAATAAAATTAATATAAAAAAATATAGTAGATTTAATATAAATTTTAAAAAATTTAACAAATGAACTTAATTAAAAAAGTTAAACACACATACATAATAATTAATATAT
Source organism: Calotriton arnoldi (assembly GCA_963921515.1). NCBI lineage: Eukaryota > Metazoa > Chordata > Amphibia > Caudata > Salamandridae > Calotriton > Calotriton arnoldi. Next base: position 178,189 of record CAWUFW010001272.1, read on the forward strand.
ATTTACTTTAAAACAATTAATAAACTTAATTTTAATTTATTTTATAATTTTAAAATTATATAAAAATTTACAAATATATATATATATATGTACCAATAACATAAAATCTAATTGAAAAAAAACATTCTATTATAAATTAAAACATTAAACTTTTTAAAAATCTTCAAACTTAAATTTCCCACTCCAGTCAGTGCAACAGTAGGGAAAGTGTTGGATAGCGGAGGGGTAGAAATTACTATTCCCACTCCAGTGAGTGTAACAGTAAGGAAAGTGTTGGATAGCGGAGGGGTAAAAATTACTATTCCCACTTCAGTGAGTGTAACAGTAGGGAAAGTGTTGGATAGAGGAGGGGTAAAAATTACTATTTCCACTCAAGTGAGTGTAATAGTAGGGAAAGTGTTGGCTAGAGGAGGGGTAAAAATTACTATTCCCACTCCAGTGAGTGCAACTGTAGGGAAAGTGTTGAATAGCGGAGGGGTAAAAATTACTATTCCCACTCCAATGAGTGCAACAGTAGGGAAAGTGTTGGATTGCAGAGGAGTAACTATTAATATTCTCACTTCAGTCAGTTCAAAATTAAAAACAAACAAAATATTAACAACAACAAAAAATTTGAAAACAAAGGGGCCCATTAGGATGGCGGGCGGTAGCACCACCGCTGTGCTGGCGGATGCAAAAACCACCAGTTACCGCCCGCATGCCGCAGCCCACACGCCCGCCAAATTACGATGTGAAAAGGCAGCCAAACACCGCCGGCAAGCCAGCGACGCCGTCCGCCATCAAAGTGCGCCCGCTCACGTTGCGGCGCAGCCCAATGGAGACACACCGCCAGACGAAATCACGTACCGCCCGGCGTACAAATTACGATGCCGCAAACAAACAGCTCCCACGGCTAAGAGACACCGCACGTGAAAGTGAGGCGGAAACCCGAACGCCGAGCACAGACACCGAAGAGGCGACCCCCCGAGCATGAATCCAGCACTGCAGGCCCTCCCCATGCTATACCTGATGCACCACCAAGGAGGCAACGCACCGCGGAGACGCAGGTAGGCACACACACAACAAGGGCACGCAAACAGCGCACACAGTGCAAGTGCGGAAAAGGAGGACATGGCACCCCCCAACACCCCTGCGTGGACAAGACACATCCACCACTGCACCCACAAATGTAACACAGGGCAAAGTGCAACATCTCGCAACTATCATGGGCACACCACCTGGGACCAGGAACTAACGACCCCGTCACGGCACCGCAGCACAGCGGCGATGACGCAGCCACACATGCGCACAACTCAGCGCCCAACCATAACGCCATGTATGCGTCGCACACAAACAACACAGGGACACAACCAAGCACCACACACACCAGCCACACCCAGAACGCACATGACACGTGACAGGCCTGCCACAGTCATGTCCCCAACGCCCAATTCACAGACAACACCCAACGTCACACAACCGACGCCCACATGTCAGTGAAGTCACGCAACATCAGGACACACCCCTGTGTGACAAACATGGCGAAGCACACAGCGGCGGCAACACCACCCAGTAGAACATGGGCCCCGTCGGGAAGAGGTACGCCAGTACCACACAGAAACACCCATACCACCCTGCACCCATGAACCAGACATACAAAACGGAACACCAAAGAGCCCGGGGACCGACAACAGGTGGACTCAAGAATGACACCCACACACAAGGCCCAACGCATAGCGGAAACACAGCCTGCCGCCCACACACGGGAGAGCAGACAGCACTGAATGACCTTCCATTCCAACTCCGAAACCACATCCCGACTAAACAAGCCGGCGAATACAGCCATTGTCCCAAAAAAAGACCAACACAGGCATGCAGAGGAAACCGACCACAGGGCAGATAGCGCATATCACCTAAGAACATACCGAACGGGAAAGAAGAAAGTATAAAACTCCCCCATGCCGTTCCCATGCAAGTTATCTGGAAGGAGTCACACACCACTGACCTTGAACATTCAGAGAAGCACGTGGGATGAGGGCCCGTGTCCTCCGCACAAGCTAACAGAACACAAGTCCTGCCCCCTACGACCATCACAGACCTCACAGCAACCTCGGAGCTTGCACACTGCAGACTGCACACACAGCCGGAGCACGCCACCACATCGCCCCGCAGCAAAATGGCACCTACAACACACCTACCCAACTACGCCAGACAGGTCAAGCTGTACAAACACAACCTGATACAGCTACTGGGATGCGAACCCCTATCCCTGCTGAACGTAAGTTACCGACTGACTTACCGCATCGCATTGTTCAGCTGCGTCATACCCGTCTTCTACTGTCGGAGGTGTCCCTTCCACCATCCTGTGGAGTTGTGCCTCTCCAACCCGGCATGTCCAAGGGTGGACCTGCTACCACTATTCCACCCTCTGGACGCACACGACAGGGTCTGTTCAGCCTATGGGGGCATGGCGTATGTGGCGAACATCGGACCCACACTGCAATGGGACCACTGTGCCTCCACACGACGGATCATGGATCACAGCTACATCGAATGTCACCCAGCATGCCCCATCATGCTCCTACAAGGGACAACTTACGGACAACACCGTGACAGCCACCATCCGCTACATTGGCTGGCAAACATGTATACCACCAATGAAATGGAAGCCCTGCAGGAAGCCATCGCATACCTGTCAACTTGTCAATTCGTAGGACCCCGACGCAATCCCCCAATTGAGCCATGATGTCCGACACTGTACCCATGCTTAGCTTCCGCACGGACTGGCCAGTAACCACCACAACAGCCATACCAAACGACCTGCAACTGATACCACACCATCAACGACACTGCCATGACATCGGATGTGTCCGGGACATGCACTCCGTTCCCCATCACATCCAGGAACTCTGCATGTATCCGGGGAGGCAGTGGCATGGGATATGTGTATCGCACCCACATGGACAGAACTGCACGTACAACTATGCCATGACATGGATCCTGCGCCCATGGACATATGCACCGCACAGTGGACAGGTATCGCCCGGCTGGAGTATGTGAGAGCTGCACCCCTTCTCCCCCTCCCCGGAAATCCCGTAACAGGACCTTTGCATGGACGACAAGTGCATACAACAACAACACGACCCCAGTGACTGTGACATGTCCAGTATCCACCATATGGCAACAACAAGTGGGACGCCGTTGCATGCACGTAAGCCCATGCCCTGATGTCAACTCACACGCACGCGTGCATGAGTAACAACAGCAGCACACCTGTCACATGGAACTGAGATGGACTGTGCCCATGATGCCAAGCGGTCTGGTAGGCTAAATGTATACCGTCTGTGTCAAAGTCCGCAGCACCGCAGCTACTTGCAAATGAACATTAGCACAGCAACGGCCAAGCAGATGTAACTCTGAAGCCCACATCCCACATGCAACAGCTAATCACATGTACCCCTACACCCTTAGCTATGTGTAATCATGCTCAGTATATCCTCCACATGCATACCGCTGCCAGTAGTGTCCACTATACTGCATCACAGAGGACATAAGTCACAATACATGGTTTGAAGAAAGAAACTGTCTCTGCTGATTCCTTTCACAAGTACGAATGTGAGATGATGAGAGTGTGTGATGTATACGGCAGTCGTGACATGACTATGTAGTCCACTGTCATTCGATGTCAACGCAAATGAGTAGCACAACTGTGGAAGACACACATGTGTCGTGTGAAGCGGGAGTGACGCTTCGCTCAGGTGGGTGGGTGTGACGGGTAGATGCGCACATGCAAAGTTGAAACACGCTGTGTCGGGAGGGGTCCGGAACTGCACATTACCGCTTCCCTGGGCAATGTTAAAGGCCACCCGTCGGGGGGGGGATGTGAACACGTGTGTGCACAGCAGCCGGGCACACGAACAATGCGGTATCAGGCGTACACGTCAGCCCACCCTCTGTGGACGAGCTGGATCCTGTTGTGCGCCCGCCAGGCCCTTGACAAGGCACACACAGCCCCTGCCGACCAGGTGTATCCCCAACATTGTCAACCTGCACAGGCAATCCAGGGCACGGGATGGCAGTGGAGCATGGTGGGGGAGAGGACTCGGCGCGCTTCTCCAGGACACATCACGCAGGCAAAACATCCTCAATGTGTAGCATGGCTCAAGTCATATGGAAGTATTGGGGGACGCACACATCACGAGCAGGAGTGACGTCACGGAAGGTGGCTCGCACCATCCCACCCATTGCCTACATCCCCACACACGTCACATGCCGTTGCAACAGAGAAGCCAGCGCGTGCGCAAGCACCTCCGAGCCTGCCCCAGTGAGGCAAAAGAGTGAATGTGTGGGTCCATCAGCCCCAGATGGACGCGGCATGGGCCGCTAGGGCAGCTACAGCCTCTGTGTGTCGCAGGTGGTGTATCCGGACTGCGGAGACTGCAATGCATTGTCTAGGTTGCCCGGGTCTCGAGTCGGGGCACCACGCAGGTGGACGGCGTCCCGCCACACATCATGCCGTGTGCATAGGCAGGGACGGCCAGTGGCCGGCCCCCACATGTCTGTTAGCATGTCATCATCTGCACATTGGCATGGGTGCATGGTATACGCATATGCACACGCATGTCATCTCTCACTATGTACATCTGCCACTTGGCACGTGCAAGGTTACGTGTCACATGTGATGTGTATTTGCAAGCACACAGCCGTGTTGGCATGGGGCTGTCAATGTGTACACCTGACAATGCTTCTGGAGGTGTGATCCGTACAGTGCTGCACATAGGGTGCAGTGGTGACACCAATGACTATCTCATATCCCCTCGTGCCACAGGTCCCACTTGTCTTGGCCGCTCAGCCTGTGCCCACATCGTCGTTGGTGTGTGCCATACTCATCCTGCCTCGGAAGCAGTGTGATGCACAGCAGCCAGTCATGTTGCCGTGGTCTTACCGCTTGCCGGATATGCAGTCAGTCCCCATCAGCACGCCTCACAGGTCATTGAGGCCTGTATCCCCATGTGCATGCACATAGCAATGGTTTGTGTCACTGCCCATTGCTATTGGTGGGAGACCTGTGTAAGTGTATTGTGGCTGTGCTGTCCCTGCATGGCAGCTGTTCTGTGACTCATGTTCTTGCTCTGTCATATCAGTTATGTGTATGTGAATATGCCATGTGGCGTGTTGCTTTGACATGTGTCCACTTCCATCTGTCCTAGGCGGAGACCAAACATTTACCGCCCTTACCAATTGTTGGCGGACATGGAGGATTCTGAGGTCATCCGGAAATTTCGTCTGGACCGACCAACCCTGCATCGACTATGTGCCATGTTGGATCCCCACCTCCGTCCTCGCAGGGTGTATCCGACAGCATTCACCCCCACGGCTAAGGTGATGGCTGCACTGCATTTCTTCGCCACTGGGTCATTCCAGCACACAGTGGGCAGTGGAGGTGGGATGTCCCAGCCCATGTTCAGCATGGTGCTGAGGGATGTACTGGCAGCCATGATGCTGTACAGGAACAGGTACATCCGATTCCCCAGGGCACGTGAGTTGGCGGCAGTGAAGGGTGCATTCTATGCCCTTGGACGGATCCCACACGTCGTTGGTGCCATAGATTGCACCCATGTTGGCCTTGTCCCACCACAGGCCACTGAGCAGCTCTTCCGCAACCGGAAGCACACGCACTCCCTGAATGTGCAAGTGGTGTGCCTTGCGGACATGGTCATTTCCCACGTGTGTGCAAAGTTCCCAGGCTCGGCCCATGACGCGCACATCATGCGCAACAGCATATTACCACGACTGATGACCAATCTGCAACAGGACCGTGGCTGGATTGTCGGTGAGTATGTGGAGTTGTGTAGCGTGCTGGCTTAAGGATGCTGTCTACTGTCCTGTTTGAATTGCAACGGTTCTCTGTGTCCCTCACGCCCAGGTGACTCGGCTTACCCGAATGGGCCCTGGCTGCTCAGTCCATTACGAAATCCTCGGACCCCAGCAGATGACCGCTACAATGAGGCACATGGGAGGACCAGACGTGTGGTCGAGCGTACCTTTGGCCTCCTCAAGTCCAGGTTCAGATGCCTGGACCGCACCGGGGGTGCGCTGGCGTACTCCCCACAGAAGGTGTGCCAGATAGTGGTGGCTTGCTGCATGCTGCACAATCTGGCCATTCGAAAGCAGATCCCCCTAATTGTGGATGACGGAGATCAACCAGGGCCCCAGCCTGCAGACCAGGACAGCTCGAGTGAGGAAGACAGCGGAGAGGAGGAAGCTGTGAATGTCCGTCAGCAGCTCATCGCCCGCTACTTCACTTGACGGTGAGTGTCCATGTACGACGGCTGATGTGGCTGTAGTTGTGCAGGTGTCTGTGTGCTGTGTCACGGAGGCCTTTTGTTCACTGTGTGCTGTGTGTCAATGGTCCATGTCCAAGTTTGTATGCCACTGACGGTGGCTGTGGCATTGTGCCCTATTGCTTTGTGCGATGTGTGTACATTGCTTGTAGTTGTTGACATGTACTGTGTGATGGGTGTGTGACACACTCATTGAATGTGCTCCTATTCTGTCTTCCCCCCCCTAGGTCCCTACTGCCCCTCCGGTCCCATCGCCATGCCACACATCCGATGCTTTTCTGCTCAAGGTGGCGGTTGATCATCGTTCAATAAACACAGTGCACAGACAGCAGTTTGTGTAAAAGGTGCATTTATTTTCAACTGTGACATGTCATTGTGTGCAAGGTGATGACATGAGTGTTGCGTGCAGTGACAATGAGCTGTCGGCCATGGCTGCGTGATGCTCAGGGTGTACCCACTAGCTCTATGTCCTTAGTCCAACAGACACATGCCATTCTGATGGCTGTGTGGGGTGGGATCATAGTCCAAGTCAATGCAGTGGGTGGTCAAGGATGGCTGGCTGCCTCACTTGCGTCTGGAGCGTGCGAAGTCCTCCCGGGACATCTGTTTCCACTTCGGACGGCCCCTTCCACGTTTGGGAGGGGGGTGTGGTGGCGACCTGCTGGTGGTGGGTGAGGTGTGCTCACTGGCTGTGGACGCAGGGGAACTGGACACTGCTGCCCGACCCTGCGCCCTAGCAGGTGGTGGCGGAGGTGGTGTTGCTGGCCTTGCCTGTGACCTCACCGCCACCACCAGCTGGCCCATGAGGTCCACGAGTTGGTCCATACGGGACACGAATTGGCCCATATGGGCGTCCATGGACCTCAACACCCCCAGGACCTCCCGCGTGTCGGAAGCAGACCTGGCCCATTGTCCTTGGGCCTCTTCTTAGGCCCCAAGGACTCTGGCCATTTGAGGCAGGGCATGGCTCCCAGGGGAGGCTGGCGTTGGCCTGACCCTGCTCTTCCCACCAGTACTGCTGCCACCGGCCTGCCCACTAGCCACATTGCTCACCACGGTCCTCGCTGTGGCTCCCAGGGTGGACCCAGTCGGCCGGACCACCACTTGCGCTGGTGCTGGGGCCAGTGATGACGTGGTGGTGGTCGCGGCGGTGGTGGTTGTTGCGGCGATGGTGGTGGTTGCGGCAGTGGGAGTGGCCGCCACAACAGTGGGAGTGGCCGCAACGACAGTGGCAGCAGGGGGCTGTGAGTGGTCATCAGCCCTGGCTGATGGGTTGGTGGGTAGGAGGGTGCCAGTGGTGCGGTTGGGCCCTGCCACACCAGATGGGCCTGCTGGGTGGTCCGTGTCCGAATCGGAGGACAGATCCTCCACATCCGTGAGTCCTTGTTGGGGGCTTGCAGGCTGGCTGTGCTGGCTGCTGTCTCCATCTCCAGCATCCAGCAGTTCGTCACCTGTGGGGGGAATAAGATTTGTTATTGTGTTGCACATGACAAAGTATGTATAGGTTGTCTGACATCCACAGTTCGTGCAGTCGTGCACAGGTTTCCCGGAGCCGTGTGTGTGGCTGTGCTATTTGTTGTTGTGTGGGCATGCCAATGGGACTGTGTGCTGTGGACATGTGGCATGGGACGGATTGGCAATGCCGATGGGTGTGTTGCTGTGCTCCTGCTTTTTGTGGCTCTGGTGTATGCGGACTCCAGACCCATCGTGGAGGTTGGTTTGTACTATGCTCTTGGGGTTCAAATGTAACGCTTCGAAACGCAGATGGCAAAATGGTTGTCAGCCCCCTGAAACGCATTTGAGATGAACTATGCTTTGGGGGTTCATATGGAACGCTTAGAAACGCAGATGGCATAATGGGGGTCAGCCCCCTGAAACGCATTTGAGATGAACTATGCTTTGGGGGTTCATATGGAACGCTTAGAAACGCAGATGGCATAATGGGGGTCAGCCCCCTGAAACGCATTTGAGATGAACTATGCTTTGGGGGTTCATATGGATCGCTTAGAAACGCAGATGGCATAATGGGGGTCAGCCCCCTGAAACGCATTTGAGATGAACTATGCTTTGGGGGTACATACTGTGTGCCATGGGTGCAGAACGTGGCATGTGTTGTGGCAACATGACAGTGCATGGTCTGAGGTGTGTGTATGTCTGACATACCCTGCATATTTGCTGTCTGTTGTGATTTCTGGCCATGTAATTGGACGCATTGTTATGAGTGAGTGATGGTTGTGTGCCACACGACGTATTGCAGATGGTCCAATTCCTTGGTGTGCGTGCTGCCCTGTGCCATGTGCATCACTGCAGTGCTCGGGGGTGTGTGGCCCATGTTATGTGTGTAGTTGCTCACAGTGTGACGTGCGCTTCATTCACTACTGGCACATGATTTATCATGGGCATGTTTCTTTGCGTGACTACTGTGTGTGGACCAGCTGTTCGGATGACATACCTTTCATGTGACTGGGGCTGACGGATGAGATGGATGGTATGTTGTATGTGCATTGTGTGTCTGTGTGTTTGATGGGTCCAGTGGTGTTCGTGTGCATTTATGTTGTTCCACGCTGTTGCGTCTAGTGTGGTATGTCTTACATGGGCATAGTTGTGGGATGTGTGCTTGACAGGCAGTGGGGGCTACATGGACAGGACTTCGATGGTGTTGCAGTTGTGTGTGATGGGTTGCACTGTGCCTGCCGTGTGGTTCTGTAATCAGTGTGACTTGTGCATGCAGACGTGGCTCCTTGGGTGTTGCTGTGTCTGTGATGGGTCATGTGGGGTGTGACTCTGTGGTTCATGTCCGTGTGCACATTGTTCACATGGTTGTGGCAGGGAGCAGTGCTGCGTGTTCCTCTGCTACTTGACATGTCCCATGTGTTAGTCGTAATTCAGTCCTCATGCCTCCAGTCACCCCGCCCTGTCCAGTTTCCCACCTGCAGGTTGTTTTTGAGCGTGCACTGGACTGGATGCAACATGGTTATGGGCGGGGGGTGCTCCATGTTGCAGGTCTGTGGGGGTGGGGGCGGTGTTATGGGTCGTGGTGATGGCTGGACACCCACTGACACCGTTTGTCCTGGGGCGGGATGTCTACCTGTCGGCTGCCGGTGTGCACTGCAGTGGCTGCTACGTGGGTGTGGGGTGTGGGCTGTGCTCCTCCTTGCTGTGCTGTGGGACTAGGGGCCTGGTGTGTGTTGTACTTCAGATGTCCCCCTCCCACCCACTGCGCTTTGTGTTGCTGCTACTTACCTGTTACTTGTCGGTTAGTGCAGCTACGGCTGCCACATGGGTGTGGGGGTGCTCCGCCTTGCTGTGCTGTAGGACTAGGGGCCTGGTGTGTGTTGTACTTCAGATGTCCCCCTCCCACCCACTGCGCTTTGTGTTGCTGCTACTTACCTGTTACTTGTCGGTTAGTGCAGCTACGGCTGCCACATGGGTGTGGGGGTGCTCCGCCTTGCTGTGCTGTAGGACTAGGGGCCTGGTGTGTGTTGTACTTCAGATGTCCCCCTCCCACCCACTGCCTCTGTGTTGCGGCTACTTACCTGTTACTTGTGGGTTGGTGCAGCTACGGCTGCCACATGGGTGTGGGGGTGCTCGTTGTGGCGCTTCTGGAGTACTAGGGGACCTGTTGGTAGTTACGTGGCTGGCTGGGTGTACACATGCCCCCATGGTTTTGTTAGTTGATATGTTTGGGCTGTGTGTGTGGTGGTGCCTGTTGCGTGTGTGAGTAATGTGTTGTGTATTGTGTACTGGACATGGGGGTGTTTGTCCCTCGGAGCTATGGCATGGTGGTAGTGCATGTGAGTACATAGAGGTGTGCGCGTATACATTTGTTTGTACTTACCGGCCTCCACTCCCCCTGGTAATCCGGTGAGGATCTCCGGATGGATGATGACTCGCACCTTCTCCTCCCACGCTTTGAAGGTCTTGTAATGCGCGGGATTCCCTCCGCCAGTCGTGGCAGCCAGCTCTCGGTTTTTGCTCTCCTTCTTCTTGACCAGGCTTTTGATGTCGTTCCACCGTTTGTTTATCTCTCCTCTGTTTCTGGGTACGGTCCCGACTGCATTGACCTGGTCTACAATTCTGTTCCACATTCTGTTTCTGGTGGCTAGTGGTGTGTGCTGGACCTGGTTGCCATAGATTTGTGTGTGCACCTTGACGATCTCGTCGACCATGACCGTCAGCTCAGTGGAAGTGAACTTGGGCATTCTGTGTGATGCCATGGTGTTTGTGGTGCTGGTGCGGTGTGTGATGTGTGATGTGCAGGGGGTTTGTGGTGCCGGTGTTTGGTGGTGGTGGTGGTGGTGGGTGTGATGTGTGCGTATCTGTGGTGTGCTGCTGTCCTTGCTGTGTCACTGTGTCCTCTCCTCTCCTCTCTGCTTTACAATGTTGCAAGGGGTTGTGGTCTGTGGAGGGGCTGCTTTTGTACTTACCTGTTTGGGTGTGTCCTGATGGTCTGTTGTTTTCAGGTGTGTTGTGGCCGGTGTTCTGGGCTTTGTGTTTATTTGTTTGTCCAGGGGTGGTGTGTTTTCGGGATGTGTACTTTGTCTGTGTATTTGTGCGTGGGTTGCTGTGTGGATTTGTTTGCCTTGTTGTGTGTGTTTGTTTGAGTCCGGGGCTGTTTCTGTGCAGGGACGTGGCCGCCATGGCTTCTGCCGTGTCCATTTTCTTCAGTGTTGTTTACGCTGGCGGGCGGTGTATTTGTTGTTTTTCCGCGCTCATGTCGGTGCGATCGTAATTTCACGTGCGGTGTCTCGACCGTGAGGGCGGGCGGTTTTGTGTTGTCGTGCGTCTTTCCGTCCGCTGGCGGTTTTCGGTTCGAGGCATCATAATTGCTGGGTCGGTATTCAGAAGGTGTAGGCGGGTGGATTTTTGCCGCTTTCATGGGTGGCGGATTTTTTTACGCCCGGTATCGTAATGGGCCTTAAAATGAATTAAAAAATATATAAATATGTTAAAAATTAAAATACAAATATATTTAATATAAGAAATGTTTAAAAAAACATAACATGATGTTAAATACATATGACAAATACCTACAAATATTATATTAAATACAATAAAAAATAATCTCCAAACAAATAAATATTTTAATTAGAAATTATTTAGAAATAAAATCATTATTACATAAATTTACTTTTTTTTATTTCCTACCCTATAACACCACACAATTCACAACCCACATCTAAATTTTAAAAAAATGTACTTCCTTAATGAACATAATTAATTACCAATTAAAGAAATATTATTAATAAAAAAACAAATTAAAACTCATAAAAGTTAATTGACTCCCCACACTATACCCCTATAGTCCCCACAACCCACAGCTAAAATTAAACTGTAAAAAAATTAATTACACAATTAAAACTTATTTTCAATTAAAAAACTAATAATATTTAACAACTAATTATAAAGTAAGTAAAATAAATTTACTCCCCACACTGTACCCCTATAACAGTAAAACCCACACACAAAAAAATATACAAATACCCTAATTAAATATCAATTAATTAATTAATTAATATTAGTGATCAACTAATTATTTATTAATTAAACATATATTACTTCCCATCCTTTAAACCCCACAACCCACACCTAAACTTAATTACACAATTTCCATATTTAATTTTCAATTAATTAATTAATATTAATTAGCAACTAATTATTAATTAATTAAACATACATTACTTCCCACCCTTTACCCCTATAAACCCCACAACCAGCACCTAAAATTAATTACACAATTTCCATAACTAATTTACAATAAATTAATTAATATAAACTAACTAATAATTAATTTGGAAACATAAATTACTTCCCATCCTTTACCTCTATAAACCCCACAACACACACCTAAAATTAATTACACAATTTCCATAATTAATTACCAATTAACTAATTAACATGAATTAACAACTAATTAATTACAAATAAATTACTTCCCACCCTTTACCCCTATAAACCCCACGACCCACACCTAAAACAAATTACACAATTACCATAATTATTACCAAATAACTAATTAACATTAATTAACAACTAATTAATAATTAATTACAAATAAATTACTTCCCACCCTTTACCCCTATAAACCCCACAGCCCGCACCTAAAAATATTACACAATTATCATAATTAATTACCAATTAATTAATTTTAATCAACAACCAATGAATAATTAATTACAAATAAATTACTTCCAACAATTGTTATAATAAATAAAATACTTCCCACCCTATTCCCCTATAAACCCACAACCCGCTACGGAACTAAAAAACACAAAATTTACTTGAAATAAAATTGATAACTACTAAAAATTTAACACATATATTAAAAAACATAAACAATACTTATACAAAAAAACATACATCACATACATTTAAAATATAAACTAAAATACATAACACTAATTTAAAAATCGATATTTTAAACAACTATATTTTTGCAAACGATATTAATGACTTCTATATTTTTTTAAACGATATTTCTTACCTTAAATTCGATATTCTTGACCACGATATTCTTGCTGTCGATATTTCTGTGTCACGATATTTCCAACTTGATATTTGTGTAAATCGACATTTCCAACTCGATATTCTGTCCGAATACCGTCATAATGTAAGGTCTAAGCAAGAAAGGCACCAGTGTTCCATTTACGTTTGTGCAGAGTAGTTCCAGAATGCCCAATATTGAAAGGCATTTAGTGGCTCTGATGTTACTCCTACAAGAAAGTATTTCCTTATGAGAAATGGACATTTATGTATTTTTCTCATTGGTTGTCGAATACCTCTTTGTCAGATCCTGACTTAATCTGCTGTTCTAATCCAGATTCTATGTTTGTGTCAGCAATGCAAAAGGGGAATTATACCATAATCTGTTTTCTGAACAGGAGTTCTGCCCCCCGTATGTCCGCTAGAAGTGGTTATAAAATAGCATGTTTAACCACACAACAGACAAAGATAGAACAGATGCATTACATAACCTCTGTTTCCATTCAAATTATGTGGCTCAATCTTGTGGGCCAGTTAAGAACACAGTCTCTAATACTAAAGAGACAATGTTTAGTACTACATTCAAAGTAAACAATGTTCAGTGTAGCAAAAGAGGGAGAAGCCAGTTTGAACAAAACCCAAGGTTTAGTGCTGTTGCTTGTTGTGAAGTTGCCAAGCCTACCACTGTCTTTGTGGAGAAAGATACACAGTCGTCTTATGACATAAGTAAATCTAAGATTCTGAAATTACAACAAGAGAATAAAATGCTTCAGACCCTGCTAAAGTATTATTCCCATGACTTCAAATGGGAATCAAAAAATGCAAAACCCCTGTACTAGACTACTTTTCTGCAAATATGCTAGCCTTCCTACAAATGGAGGATAAAATCAAACACTCTCTATTGTAGTCATCTCAGAGCTGGTCCAATGGTTGTGTGAATAATGATATGGCTCACCACCCACATTCCACTCAGAATAGCCATGGTTCCTTATCTCAAAGTGCAGGCAATAAAAATATTTATATGAATTGTGCATTTTTTAACCCCTCTGATATAGCATTTTCTAGTGTTGAAGTACAGCAAGGCACTACGTCTGAGATGTGTCCCTCCGCTTTTCAGGAACCCCAAATGCCCTGCAAAACACACAACATCTTTGTTATCTCTTCCTCGTATTGGGGTTAGTTCTATCCCAGAGGTAACACATACACAGGGCGTTGACCTACAGACAAAACCTGAACCAGTGCCTCACATAATCACCGATGTGACAATATCCTGTGACTCAGAACGCGCTCTTGCTCCAATTGCTGTGACCGAAGAAGACCTCCTGACTGAGAAGGAGCAAAATCCTTACTCCTTGTTTGCTCTCTCTCCTTCAAGAATGCCACATTTTGAAAAGCCAGGAAATACAAGTACTCTATGTTCTGATGAATCTGTACCACCTTTTAATGCAGAGGAAAATGAAAAGCTCTCACGTGACCAAGTAATTGCTAAGCTTTTTTCTCTGACTAAGAGATGTGAACTGCCAAATGATAAGGAAAGCCTGGTCATTAAAGACTCTGATATTAGCACTAATCTTGGCCACCCTAAAGAAGGTGCTTCAGAGTTTTTTAGTGTGCCAATGAACTGTGAAAACTACACTTCTGAAATCAGGGAATCTGCTTTTCAAGAACTACTATCATTCCCTGAGTTAAACGTCTGTCAACCTTGTGCCTCTCCACCTTCAGCTTGTCTTCTTGCAGCGTCTCTAGTCCTCAGCCATCCTGCTGTCTTCAGAGCCAGAATCCTCAGCCGTCCTGCTGTCTTCAAAGCCAGCGGGAGCCGGTCTTCGGAAAGGGCATACAGTTTTACAACTTTAATCTGGCTTACAATGAATGCATCCTCATTCTCTCCTCTCAGACAGAGGCATTTGACACAGAACATCTGCTGGAAAGTTTTCAGAACATAGACATATACTAAAATGGTACACCCCGAATCGGAAATGCCATCTATGTGTGGTATAGCCTTGCCTACTGTGTGTACTACATACAGGCTTATGACCACTACGATAGGTAAATATCCTGGCCCGTACATACGTTTTGAAGTACTTTACTCCCCACCATAATGCAAGGGATTTTTACTCAGTCATAGAATATGTAGGTAGTGCTCCAGTCGGTGTTCAAGATGCAACCACCACTATCTCTTGACGTTCATTACTCCGCTTCTGCATTAAAATTGCACCAAATCTGCAGCCACTTGCATCATTCATAATGATAGTCTCATCATGCTTGCCAAACCGCTTTAATGGTTGGGCACTCACAATATCCTTCTTGACTTTCTAGAAGGCCTTCACAAATTTACCACACCACACAAACTCTCAATTTGTTTTCCAGCAGTTTCTGCAATAGTGACATCTTACTTGCAGAATGAGTAACAAATCTAGCTTACTGCTCTGCCAATCGCAGAAAAGACCTTAGTTGGTCCATATTAATTGGTTGAGGAGCTTACACGAGCTCCTTAATTCAACACCTTTCTTAGACACATGGTGCCCCAAGTTTTCTACTCCATCTTTAGCAAAGCTGTTATTTTTTTCTTTTTTAATGGTCATTTCAGTTTTTTTTCCAGATTTTCCAATACTGTTAACCTCTTGTGGTGCTGTCATTCTCATCATACATTTAAATATGGATACATATGTCCCTGAATAGGATCTTCATCACTCCCTTAAAGACTGTGGAGACTAAATAACATTATTTTTAGTGATAAGCACCTTCAGTTGTAACAAGTGAGGTGATATAACTCTATTTTATAATATCTGCTGACATACCCAAAAGAGTAAACACAGCAGCATGTGCAATGTACAATAGTAACACATTAATTTCTTTAAGGTTTGAGTTGTTGTTTGATCCACGCAGATAAATTGGTTCAGGTCACGCAAGTTGATACACATTCTCATCCAACCGCCAGGTTTGCATGCCAGTCCCACGTGGCCAACCACTCCAAACTCTTAATTTCCTCAATTATTCCCATCCTAAGTCGTTTGTCCACCTCCCTTGTCACATACATTTAGCCTGTCCAGATTATGACTAAAGGCATCTGGATATTTACTTATTCTACTTACCCCAGTCCCTCCTTTGACTTGATGAACTTCTTCCATCAGTTTGGTGCATCAGACTTGGTAAGAATAATTACGACCTGGAGTTATGTTTAATTCTCCCTGCTCTCCCCAAGCCAAGTGGCACAAACCAATTCTTGCTATGCTAAGTGAAGATTTTGGGTTTGTTAAGATTAAGGGGCCGATTCCGATTTCGGCCGGAAGGGCACCGAACGATGGCCGGAGCCCTTCCAACCGAATCGGAACGTGCCGGCCGGATTCCTTTCCGACCGAGCCATTCCGATGGGCTCGGTGGGAAAGGAATCCGACTCGGATTACCGGATGGCTTCCGACGGGCTCGGAGAGCCCGTCCGCCGTCCGGAAATCCTTCAGAACTCCCCCGGCCGCCTCTTCACGACCGAGGGAGTACGATGGCAGTTTTTCACTGCCTTTTCGTGCCGGTCTTTCCGGCATGAAAAGGCAGTCGGAAACTGTCTTTGGGGGCCCCCAGTAGGGCCCCCATGGGTTGGGGGCACCTATGGTGCCCCTCTGTTGATCCCTGCACCCGGTGGCAGGCACCTTGGGGTGCCGACCACAGGGTGCAGGGATGAACTGCACCCCTGCTTTTCACAATGCAAGCATGCATTCCGCTCGGAATGCATGCTCCCATTGTGAAGTATACGAGTGCGACCGAACAGGGTTCGGTCGCATCGTACTTGCAGGGCCGTAACCGACGACAGCAGGTCGGTCGGTTACGGCTCCTTACCGATGTCGGACGGACCTGAGTCCGTCCGACATCGGAATCGGCCCCTAAATTGGGCCCGGTTATGAGCTTAGGTGCTATTTAAAGCACCTAATAAATAACAATGCCACGGGGAACGTTATTTATTGGGTGCGATAAATAACACCTATTATGAGTTTGTGGGGAAAACATGCAGAATTTGGTGTTTAACGCACCAAAATCCACATGATACGGTAAAAAAATAGCGTATGCTTTTCCTCCGTTAATTTTGGCAGGTCTGACCTGCAAACATTTAACAAAGGTTGAGTTATTTAGCGCACCCGATAATTATCGGATGAGTTAAATACCTTCAAACTCATAACTTCGACTCATGCATAAACAGGGGTTTACCCATGGGTTGGAATCAACCGAGCAACTCATATTCCGGTCAGGACCTTAGACTGCACTAAGGGGCTGATTACGATGGCGGGCGGACTTGATCCGCCCGCCATCGTAGCGGTGTTTGGAACCGACCGCCATGCATGCGGTGGTCCCGCCTACCCGATTAGGATGGGACCGCCACCGCTGCTGTCTGATTCTGCACTGTTAACATTGCAGCGGTTGCTGCTGATAGCAGCACCGCCGCGATGTCTAAAAGAGCATGTTGTGCATCTCACTGCACTACGTGGCAGGCACTACACTGTGCTTGCCACATGGTGCAGTGAAATGCAGGGGGGTACCATGGGTACCCCCAGTGCACCCACACCTCCCCCCAACACAAGGGGGGCACGTTACGGGCCCCCAAACCCAATCCCCGCCAGCCTTTCCATGGCGGCATCGCCGCCATGGAAAGGCCTCCTAAAACCCACATCCTAATATGGTGGACGGTGCCTGCTAGGCACCGCCACCATATTAGTGGCCCTGCTCCGCCCGCCAGGCAATCGGTGCGATTGCCACCGGCGGAAAAGCGGCGGACGGACTTTCCGTCCGCCGCGATACCCACCGCCATCCTAATATGGCAGTGGGTATATCTCAGTTTGATGGCGGAACGATCGCCACCGCCGGCCCGGCGGTGGCGATCGTTCCGCCATCGTAATGAGCCCCTAAGTTACCTTTCTTGCTTTTCTTTCCACCATCAACACACCTTCTACCTCACCATCCTCCAATTATACATAATTCTTCTCCTCCTATCTCATTGCTTCTTTCCTCTGGCTCCTAGTTCAGCAAATGTGACTCTCCCCTCTGTTCTGGCCAACCTTTGATATGGGTTTAACTTCTCTGGAGGTGCTCCTCTCAACAGAGATAGGCATTATCTCACATACATTTCTGAAAGATCCACATTGCGAGCTATTACTAGTATTAACTTTACAATCTGATCTTCAATAGACAGTAGTCATGCTTGTACTTTTTACTGCCAGTTTTCTTTACTCATTGGTCTCTTATTGTTTCATAATTACATGAGTCAACCAATGATCTTAATGCTGCCAGTGCCACAAATGCATCAACCAGCTAACTTTGGTTGTTCAATCATTCGATACATTTGTGCCTCTCTAACACAACATTCCCCTTCGGGTTAAAACTCTTATCCTGTAATTTTATAAAGTTACATCTTCATCTACCACCTCCACATTTCCTTATTCTCCTATCCATATTTTGACTTTTTCCACCAGCATGTTTTTGAGAATGCTTCTGTCTTTCGGACCTAGGTTTGAACAAGCACAGCCTCCTTACTTTTTAATATCCAAAGGTCCATGTTGAGATTCTTTAAGTACATCTCTAAAGCTTCCTTCCAGTGCCCTCGGGTTAAAGAAGGTTTCCCCAGAACTGCAAGAAAAGGTACTGGTGCTGTGAACCCTTTCATGATGGCATGGTAATAATACAGGAATATTTGTTTTTCTGTTGCATGACGGAGATATAGGAGCTGCTGCCTCTTCCCAGCATGGCATAGAAAACTGTAACATTGTTCACAGCTCATGCAAACGTTGCCAAGGGGCTAAGTTCAGGAAAGTGTGCAATCTAAACAAAACGGTTATACAAGTTGGTCATGGGCAGAAGTCATTGTCAATGTAGGTGCCCTTACTATGGTGCAAACTTTATTGGGAGATGACACCAGTTTGTTTCACTCTCACTTTACACTTGCAAAACTGGAGAGGTGGAAACCTCAAGCACAGGAGTTGTCTTTTAAGCAGTGCATAATTTGAGCCGGTGGTTTCCGGTGCTCAGCACCGGCATTTAATCATCAACATCGGGGCACTTTTCATGAGCACCAGTTAAGGACACATTCCTTTATGGTAGGCACAGGGAGATTAAGTGATTGACTCAGAATCACAGGATGTTGAGCTGATGCAGAGACTCGAACTTGATTCCCCACCTCCAAAGGCAGCAGCTCTGGCCATTACGCCTCATCCTCTCCCCACTTTCATGGTTAGTAGGAAATGGGCAGGTGCAAACTGCCTCCTGATGAGAGCCCCGGCACTTTTTTTTTTACAAATTAACCACTGCTTTTAAGTATCATAGTTACAAGAAGTCTGTTTTAATTACTCCCTACAAGCGCAGCAGAGTCAGGACCTAGGCTCGCAATGAAAGTACTATACAACATCAGTTACAAGATGGCCACCATCACACATGCATTCAACCTGCACTGTATCATCCATGCTCCCACCTTGTGAAAAAATGGCAGTTGATGGTGTGCATGAGGACTGCCCGACTGGTGTGTCGCATTGCAGGCTCCAGAAAGGCTGAACATTTTCTGACTACGAACCGTATCTCATCGGGCAAAGTGTATGAGTTCCTGGCAAAATGAACTGCTGGCAGAGGTCCGGCACTTATGGAACCCCACTGGCACTATTCCACTCTTTGTGGCCCAGCAGGCCATTCGAGCAGGCTACCAGAACCAGGCCACCAGATTGTTAGGAGCACAGATGGGAATTTGCTAGCTGTAGGCACAGCTCATCAATCAATCATCAATCAATCAATCAGGGGAATAATAAGCGCACTACTCACCCGTGAGGGTCTCAAGGCGCTGGGGGGGGAGGGGGATCAGCAGATCCGAGTCAATCGAAGAGCCAGGTCTTCAGAGCCTTCCTGAAGGTGTTCAGGGAGGGGGGGCATCTGATGTTGATGGGGAGCTCGTTCCAGGTCTTGGCCGCGATGTAGGAGAAGGATCTTCCCCCTGCTCTAGCTCTGTGGATGTGCGGGGTTTCGGCGAGGAGTAGGTTGGTGGAGCGGAGGTTTCGTTTGGGTACGTGGAGGGTAATTCTATCGTTGAGGTATTGGGGGCCGGTGTTGTGTAGGCATTGTAGGCGTAGGTGAGTATCTTGAAAGTGACTCTTTTCTCGACGGGGAGCCAGTGGAGCTTGCGTAGGTGTTGGCTGATGTGTTCGTGTCGTGGGACCCCGAGGACGAGTCTGGCGGCGGTGTTCTGTATTGTCTGGAGTTTGCGGAGTAGAGACTTGTTGATGCCGGCGTAGAGGGCGTTTCTGTAGTCCAGTCTGCTGGTAATGAGTGCGTGTGTGACTGTTTTCCTTGCCTCAGGGGGGGATCCATTTGAAGGTCTTACGGAGGATGCGGAGGGTGTTGAAGCAGCTGGAGGTGACGGCGTTGACTTGTCGGTTCATGGAGAGGGAGGAGTCGAGTACGATGCTGAGGTTCTTGGCGTGGTCCGTTGCGGTAGGGGGGGTGCCGAGGGCGGTGGGCCACCAGGAGTTGTTCCATGACGCAGGGTTGGTTCCGAGGAGGAGGACTTCCGTCTTCTCCGAGTTGAGTTTTAGGCAGCTGTCGCTCATCCAGGCTGCGACGTCCTGCATTCCCTCCTGGAAGTTGAGTCTGGTGGTGTCGGGGTCCTTGGTGAGCGAGAGGATGAGCTGGGTGTCGTCGGCGTAGGAGACTGTACTGAGGCCATGCTGTCGGACGATGGCGGCGAGGGGAGCCATGTAGATGTTGAAAAGGGTAGGGCTGAGTGATGATCCCTGTGGGACTCCGCAGTTGATTTCAGTGGGTTCGGAGCGGAAGGGTGGCAGTCTGATCCTTTGGCTCCTGCCGGTGAGGAATGATCTGATCCAGTCAAGGGCGGTGCCTTGAATGCCGGCGTTGTGTAGTCTGGTTGCGAGTGTGCGGTGGGAGATGGTGTCGAATGCTGCTGATAGGTCGAGTAGAATCAGGGCTGCGGTGTGGCCTTGGTCGAGAAGTGAGGGGATGTCATCGGTGGCGGCGAATAGGGCGGTCTAGGTGCTGTGGTTGCTTCGGAATCCGGATTGTGAGGGGTCGAGGATGGTGTTGTCTTCGATGAATCTTGTCAGTTGTGCGTTGACCGTCTTTTCGGCGACTTTAGCTGCGAACGGGAGGAGCGAGATGGGCCGGTAGTTTTTGAGGTCAGTCGGGTCGGCCGAGAGCTTCTTGAGCAGGGGCCTGACTTCTGCGCGTTTCCAGTCATCGGGGAAGGCGCCAGTCTCGAAGGTGGTGTTGATGGTGCGTTGCAATATGGGTGCGATGGTGGTGGCGGCTCTGTGGTATATGTGGGGTGGGCAGGGGTCTGTAGGGGCACCGGAGTGGATGCTTTTCATGGTCGCAGCGGCCTCTGTCGTGATTGGTGTCCAGGCGGAGATGGTGGTCTGGCTGGCGTTGTCGCCGGGCGGGTTGGCTGCGGTGTCGGGCGTGTGGTCGTTGAAGTTGTCGTATAAGTTCTTTATCTTTAGGTGGAAGTAGGATCCGAGTTTATCGCAGAGGTCCTGGGAGGGGGTGATGTCCGTGGCTTCGCTGCGGGGTTTGGTGAATTCCTCTGAAATGATGTGCAGACATCAGGATTTTAAATGTAACAAACTGTTTAATAAGATTGTGTAAAAAAGTGCCACTGGCTCTCCCTAATAGGCAATATCTGCCACAGGGAAAACACTCACATTCAGCAGCACATTATCTGCTTTCCATTTGGATCAACAACCTGCAGGTGGTGAAGAGGCTTTTTAATGTTCACTTCCAGCTGGGTCCAAAACAAAGACCTCATTTAAAGGGCCATCAGCCCTGCTTTTGTTTGAGCACCATCTTGGCTGGAAGCCATATGGAGCCAAACACCTAACTGCCAATGCAATGGAGGGAAACAAAGAGTGACATATCAAACTTACTGCTAGGCATTAGATATTAAGAGTGCATGTCAGAAGAGACACAAAGTCAGGATTTTAAGCATAATACAATGGTTGGAGTTGTCTTTGCTAATAAGGAGTTATTGCTACCAAAAGAAACCCTTTTTTACCAACCTTAGATAATGACATATTGAGAAAAAACAGAAGGTTCTAAACCTATGCCGTGTGGCTTGCATACAGCTCCTTTTTGTCGGTCCATAGCTCACGGTGCTATATTAGAAGAATTGCAGCATATGGACAGCAAGTAACAAAATGGTCTCTGTGTCAAAAGCAGTAACTATATAAATCTGTGATCTGCAGGTTCCTGTTACATGATGTGCCTTGCAGAAATCACATTAACCTTCTATGCTACTTTATAAGTCAAAACTGTGACTAGAATAAATACGGGTCTCTCCAGAAAGTATAATTAATCACCATAGTTGCCTTACCATTTTTATTAACTCCTGAAAAAAACTGGCCAATAAAGATCTCTGCAGCAGGTGCCTTAACCCAGTAAAATATGTTAAAATGTTGCCTCTTGGTAACCAATTAAATAAGCCATAACAGATTTATTGTCACGTTTCTTCTTCTTGTCAATTTCTGTACTGCAAATTTTCAAAAAATAAATGTATATGATGACTGTCAGGATCCGCCCTTTGTGTCTCCACCCCTTTACACTGCCACATTTTGGCCCTCAATTTATGGGTTCCTGAAGTACAGTTTTCCAATTTCAGCAGAGAAGCAAGAAGTGAATGTAATATTTTTACTTCACAAGAAATAGAAGGGTATGAGGGAGAGCGCTCATATGGCCACAACAAAAAACATAGTCCCTTTTTGCTTCCTATTATAAAGGCCTGTAAGGGCAGGGCAAAATTGCGTTGCGACACTTGAGAGTTCGCTCACCCGTTAGCAAATCTGCCCCAGAATGTAGAGCATGTGATAAAGGAAGGAAAGTCCTAAAAGGCTACATGTAATATATGTGTCACCTGAGTAATTTCTCTGCTGTATGATGCATAAACGTGTAATCTCTCTCTTCTATTACACAGTTTTCATGTCTACAGCCAGATAACCTGCCTTTAAATTGTTTCTCATCATATCCCACCAGTTAGTTGTTTGAGATGGAGGGAGGCATAACCACATATGTATTTGCTGAGGCTGCAGCCCTAGATGCACCATATTCTGTTCACCACTGGGAGGCGCTTGAAGCATCAATACGAAGAAATCATATTCAGAAATGCCACGCAGTTCCATTATTTTCAGACGTGTTCCCGCATCCGAATAAGTAGTTTCCTCATTCAACGGACCAACGGTACAGTTTGCAGTCTACCGTCACTTTCCATAATCTGATTACAGCCGAGTGCCACACGCTGTAGTTTTCGGCATATTATGTTTTAGCACCTAATAACGACTTGTTTTCAAGGGCAAGCTGTACGTAGGCATAATACGTTCGCAAAGACTCCTTCCTATTCACAAAGTTGGGCCGTTTGCATCTGCAACAAGCATTGGCATAGCCAATAGGTCTCGCCTTTCGGACGTTATAAGTGTTTATCCATGCAACAGTTGATGTTGTAGCACCAAGGATATTGTGCTGCATAACTAAATACTTATAAGGTCCCAAAAGCGAGACCTATTGGCTATGCCAATGCTTGTTTTATAGGACTTGTGCCCTGAGTGTAGGACTCTGGTAGATGTAGTTAGTTAATACGTTCCGCCTAGATCGATTATATAGGTAGGGTACTGCTTTAAAAAAAAAAAAAAGTAAAGTGCTAGATGGTTGTTTGAAAAGAGCATCTTATTGGTGCTGTTTATCTTATGTATCCTTAAGGGGTGCCTTATATTATAAAGATAAATTCTATCCTTGGGCCTCGATGTGCAAATGTTTTTAAAAAATGCTTATGTTGTATAATTGCACAGAGTACTGTGTTCTGACCTGTGTTACTGGCGCTTTTAGGTGACGCTGTATATTTCATAAAAGTGGGTTAATTTCTAATTACTATTTGTGACCGAATCATACCTGTCTGGCGTGGGTATCTATCTGCTGCTAGTCATGAGGGGTGTTTAGTACAGAACTGTACTTCAATTTCCACAGTATTGCAAAGCTTGCCCCGTAGCAAACACCTGCCGACCTCCTTAATCACTCGTTGGTTAGAGAGCAGAAGTTATCGCGTAACCAGCTTTTTAATGATGTAACTTTCTGCTGCTACTGATGGTAGGGACGCGTGCTCCCAGTGGAAAAGCACGCCCTGTAATGAGGTGCTCTTTCTGGGGTTGATAGCGTGTAACTCAAATGGGTCCCTTGTGTACTTAATTCTCAGTCTGGTGGCAGCAACACCCCTGGTACAACACATGAACGCCATCGTCCATTTTCCACGGAGAATTGAGATAATTTGGATTTATATGATGAATTTTGAGTGAGGAGAGTGAAGACTGAGGTTGGCACTGGGTCGATTGATTACAGTCGAAGAGACGCATGACACAACTACCACTAAAATTGATTATTTTTTTTTGTGGCCAGTGTACACTGTGTACGATGGTGCTTCGTACATCTGTCTTTAAAATTGAAATTTTAAATGCAATAAGTTATCTGTTTTACTATAGGACTTCGCTGATACACTGCCCCCACTCCCTGCACTGCCAGGATGAACAATCTCTCTATGATTTAAACTTGAGTTCTGCAGCTACACACTGATGTCTGCAGTATGTAACTTAGCCGTTTGAGCTTTCTTACTTTGATTACAAACTGTGAGATGTAGGTTACTGTTGCGATGTCTGTAGTAGGTATGTTACCTGCCATTTGTATAGCATGCAACTTCCACTGGTATGGCATTGTAGAGGTCTCAGTAGTGGGCACTGAGGTTTACTATCTATAGTGTAACCTTTAATAAGCATTCTGAAAACTTGGAACAGGTTATCGGAAGCGCAGTGTGCCCTCTGGGTGCATCCTCACTTCACTCGTACTCACGCGTGTGTCTGCTTATTGCTATGGGAGAATGGCACCTAGAAATACCAAAACGAAGAAGTCGGCTTTAAAACCGCAGGAACGAAGAGGTTCTCTGCCCCCTTCTCTGGGTGGTGATGCCTGGCTTTGCGTTTGCCGTGCTCCTCTTCCTCCACAGGAGGGCAGCATCTGCCTGGCTTTCTGTATTGCCCGACTTGGCACAAGAGGTTTCAGTGTTGGGATTCTTTAATTTAAGACCTGTAAGCTTGAAATATGCCGTCCTCCGTGCCCCACAAAGGAAAGGAGGTCTGAAGGAACAGCTTTTATGCTCAAACCTCGGGTGACAGCGAGTCGAAAACATAGAAGAAATGCATCAACTACAGAAGAAATCCTAAAGCGTCCCGCGAGTGGTGCGCGCGCGGCCAAGTGGTGACAAAAGTGAAAGCAGCTGCAGCGTCCCGCGAGTGGTGCGCGCGCGCGCCCGTGTGAAATCTGACACAAAACAGATGGCACACTGCGCGCCGCTGCTCGTAACCGCAAGCCGTAGGCCTTTTCACACGCACAACCTTGTGAAAAGTCCAGAGCGATTCCAAGAGGTCGATTTCCTAGAGCAGCGCATGCGCGCTGCACTAGGCTCAACCTAAAAAGGACTTTTGGCATGTAACAAAAACTGCGATTTGATAATATGTTACCAAATAGCAATTTGGGTTTACAACTAAATACCGACTCAGTATATGGAATGGACATGCAGTTGCATAACTAGACCTACTGCCGCCCGGGGCGGCCCCTGAGTTTGCCGCCCGGTGCAGGTAAGATGGGGGAGGGTGGGGGGTAGAGTTCGACAGATGACGTGTTCGGGGGGGGGGGCGACGCATGTGGTGGCCGACGACTTGTACTCGAGGGGCAGGGGGCTGGTGGTAGTGGTGGTAGTCAACAGACACGACTTGCTCACCTCTGCTGCCCAAAAAAGAGTGCTGCCTCGGGCGGACCGCCGCCACCTTACGCCACTGAGGTTCATGTTTAGGATGTCCCTTTCCAATACTGATTCGTAATGGGATTTATCAGGGCACGAGTCCAAAGAAAAGAAGTGGGGGACTAACCTAGTTAGGCGCGTGACATCACAGGTGGGATCACAGGAATTGACATCACAGGAAGTGGCATCACAAGCCACGACTTCAGATGAAGTGGCATCACACGTGGGATCACAGGAATTGACATCACAAGTGGCATCACAAGAAGTGACATAAGATCTTAAGCCCTCACATATATGTTGAGCAGGTCTATCATGAGTACTGTCACGTGACCCATTGGGACATTGTCGTCTTCACTAAGTTCGCATGAGCACGTTGTATCCTGCCTGCTGCTTTGCGCACGTTACTACACGTCTATATTTTTGCAATAATTTCTATGGCTGTTTTCACATGAGAACTCATCGCTGTGTTCACTCTCTGCATGTTCCTTGGATTTTGACTGAACATTATGTGTAAGGTCGAACAACAATGCCCTTGTTATTTTGTTCTGGCCAGGCCTTAGCCCTTAGACAAAACATACCGATGCAGCTGTTGTTTCGACAACGTACTTTGGTCTTATTAGAATATACGAATAGGTAGCACACACTTGGAGAGGGACCTTTCCAGGGAGAAGAGAGAGACAGCACCTATGATGTAGATCTACCATCTATAGGCAAATGTATGGGGTCTGCTGACAAAGTCCAGAGATCTTCTAATATATAATAATACTGCTTCTTAGCAAGGGGAGGGAGGTTAGGCTCTATTGTCTTTTCATTATGACATCCCCCTTCATGATATATGGACTAGCTGCTCTGCTGACTGTATTTGTATTATGCATTTTCCTGCTTGTTGTGGCACTTATACTGCATGTTAGGGTACGTTAGTTAAAATAAATATTTTAAACTGTTTCGTGTCTCTGTCAGATCTTATTGTGGACAAGTACACGAGTGCGAGCGGAATGGAGTGTCTTGTTACCGCGAATCCTGAGAGATCTGAAAGTGTTGTGTTCTGGGGTGTCTAATCATTTGTTTCTCTGTGAGTGAGTAGGAGAGCAAGTGAGACACTATAGGTAGTCGGTCGTGGGCTCATGGGTACTAAGGTGGTAGGAAGACCCAGTCCCTATACACCAAGGTCCTATAATCCTCCGTATAGTCCTGTGTTTGTGCAGAATCCCTGCAACAGTACATTTGAGCTCATTTCAGGTATACATGCAAACCCTCCTTATTTAGGCAGAATATTCACACTTTTGTAAGCTACACATAAAACAATGTTGCCTTTTGTCAGCCTAAAGCTACCTTTACACAAGAATTGAACAAACTAACTCTACCGCCATCCTACTAGACCAGGCATAATATTCCATATGCAGCACATTTCCATATAGATGTGATTGCTTTAGCTTCCTGCGCTCTCCGGAGGTGAGATCACTCACCTATGTGAAGTATTCTTACTCAGCCTTACCCACCTGCACTCATTTTAGGAAATTGGGGCTCATTTTTTGCCAGCAGACAATGACCCAAAGCAAGTGAGAAGGACAGAAAGGGAAGAAAGGAGAGAGATAAGGAAACAACGATGAAGGCAGGAAAGGGGATGAAAAAAGAACCTGCAAGAATAAGCAATTTTAGTGTAGTGAAAGAAAAAGGTTATGGAAACCTTGGCATTCAGCAATAGGACCCTAAGGAAATGTTCGGGGCTCTGCATTTATGTTTTGTAAATTACACACTGCCCCCAAAAATGTCACCACCACATTTAGCAGCAGACATCTCTCATGTTCTTATTGTTGGCATAACTATATCTAAACTACCCTCCCATTTACCAACGCAATCTGACAGCTCACCCTGGAATCAGTACCACCAGAATGCACAAACAAAGAATGGACCATAAATTTCAAAGTAAGAGGTCTCTGCTTCACATCAAAGTAAGTGTAAGCTGCACAGTATCCATGGATGAAAAGGAAATGGTGACAAAGTTAACTCACAAGAAAGAGGCACATGCAATTACACGCCCAACTAGCACTTTCAAGAAACTATTGGCCTTCCAAAGGAAATATTACTAGTTTGCATAGAAAAACTACCCAAGTGGGGAGATGTAAACAGCGAGAGACACCACAAACTGTCGCCAGTAATCAGAATCTACACTAGACTATGCTCGCTAATAAGACCTCTGCATATTCTAGACATGTTATACTGCCAACATGGTGCACCATAGACTGCCTTCTTGTTTACAGTAACTCTGAGCTGTGGGCTCACCTATTCACTGTAACCTCATCCTGAAGGAGCCAGTCCTAGGTAAGAACACATGATCTTTCATTTCATAGATAGCATAACTCTGAATTACATCAGTCTCCCAAATCTAAGAGCATCATAACAACAAAGCTAACCTATGTTATTTTGTTTTAATACAATACTGTAGCGTGATGCAGGGATTACACAACGACCGTAGGTAGTCTACCGTTCTCTTTATTGGTTTACTCGTAGACCAAGCGGGTATTTAAAACAAAATGACAAAACGAAACAAAGGCTGGACGTGTGCTTCAGGGAATTTCTTCTTCTCCTTGACGTCTCTTTCGGGGGGGGTTGTGCTTCGGAGGGAGGATCGTCGAAACCCAAAAATAAACAAGGAAAATGCACATCCGTTAGTGCGAGGTACCAACAATGCGGCAATGGGGAGGGAGTGAGGGATGTAACACCCGTTCAAGCGCAGTACAGGGTGCAGGGGATAGGGAGACCATCACCGTGAGAAAGGGAGAGCGTAAACAACACGCACAACCTCTCCCGGGGAGCCCTATGAGGAATCCTCCTCGCCTCCCAGGGACGGTGCACCCACCCGCCTCCCAGCTCCCAGGAACCTTGCACGTACCTGTGCAAGCCACGTCCCTCTGGGAATGTGGCGGGGCGACTCGTAGAATCGGTGGCCTCCTGGCTTTCCTTCCCGGATTTCGGCACCGTCTCTCGGGTCTCCCGGCTCCTCTTCGGTTTGGCTCGATGGCAGGGTTCTTCTCGGCTTCTCTTCACGACTCTCTCCCCGGACCTCCTCCTTCCGATACTGGACAATGTCTTCTTCCACTTCCTGGTCGTTATCGTCCTCTGACGCAGCGCAATCCCACCTCCAGGGGGTGGGGCTTGTCGCCTCTTCCTGCCGTGATTTAAAGGGCCAGCGGTACGGTGTTTCATCATCGCCCAGAGTGTTACGGCTGACATTGATTCCCGGAGGCTGTAAAGCAAAGAGAGGGTTGGGCCATTGAGGCGGTGTCACACGCACTGGATCGGGGTCCAAGGGGGCCAGTTCCTGACACACCCCACCCCTAGAGTCTTCCTGCTCGGGGAGGAATCGAATGCGGGAGAGAAAGTCAGCGTTGGAATTGAGGACACCTCTTCTGTGCCTGACCTCGAAGACGTACAGTTGGAGGGATAGAAACCAGCGCATCACTCGGGGATTGTTGCCCTTGTTCCGACTCAACCACACTAAAGGAGCATGGTCGGTATACAGTACGAATGGCCTCCCCTCCAAGTAGTATCTGAGCTTTTCGATAGCCCATTTGACAGCTAAATATTCCTTCTCAATTACGGGGTAGTGCCGTTCCCGAGGGAAGAGCTTCCGACTTACAAACAGGACTGGCCGTTCCGACCCATCCGGGGTCACTTGAGAAAGTACTGCCCCTATGCCTACCTCGGAGGCATCCGTTTGGGGAATGAATGGCTGGGTGTAGTCAGGGGAGATCAAGACTGGACTGCTGGTTATAGCGTTCTTTAGTTGCTGGAATGCCTCCCGGACGGAGGCAGATGGATTCAGAAGCTCCTTCTTGGAGGTGCTCTTTGTTAACAGGTCCGTAAGGGGGGTGGCTATTTCCGAGTATCGGGAAATAAACCTCCTATAGTAGCCCAGGAGGCCCAAGAAGGCTCTCACTTCTGTTTTTTGTTGTGGGGAGAGGTGTGTTCGTGATAGCTTTAATCTTCTCCTCCTGGGGTTCTATGCACCCATTACCTAAGAGGTACCCCAGATATTTCACTTTGTGGAACCCCACACGGGATTTCTTTGCATTGATATGCAGTCCTGCGTTTTTCAGTTCCTGGAGTATCTGGCGAATATGGTCAAGGTGACTTTCCCACGTAGGACTGTAGATGACTATGTCGTCCAGATATGCAGAGGAATACGCCTGATGGGACCGAAGGACTGTATTCATCAACCTCTGAAAGGTTGCGGGAGCCCCATGGAGAACAAAAGGGAGCACAGTAAATTCAAAAAGAACGTCAGGGGTAGAAAAAGCAGTCTTTTCTTGATCGGCTCTGTGCAACGGAACTTGCCAATATCCCTTTGTAAGTTCTAGGGTGGTGATGAATCGGGCATCCCCCAACCTTTCAATGAGCTCGTCTACGTGGGGAAGCGGGTATGCATCTAGTTTGGAGATAGAGTTTACCTGTCGGAAAACAATGCAAAACCGGACGGACCCGTCCGGTTTTGGGCCCATCACAATGGGGGAAGTCCACTCACTTCGTGACGGACGGATCACACCCATGGGCAGCATTTTCTGGATTTCTTCCGAAACGGCCTCCCGACGGGCAGCTGGTATTCTATAGGGGCGTTCTTTGACTACCTTCCCCGGGATCGTCTCAATCCGGTGTTCCACCAGGGCAGTCCTTCCTGATAGATCAGAAAAGAGGGGAGAGAAGGACTCCAGTAGGACCAACAGACCAGCCTGTTGCTCTTTTGTTAGTGTCTCATTAACAACCAGATGGTCTAGGGTACATGTATCAGCCATAGGGAGTAAAGCCAGGTGGTTATTCTGGGGCAGTGGACCCAGCCATTTCTTTTGTAGGTTAATATGGTAGGTTTGGAATTTGGTTGGAGCGAGTTGGACTCGGTATGTGGTTTTACCTATGGTGGCTACCACCGTGAATGGGCCTTTCCATTCGGTTTTGACCTTGGCAAGCGAAGTGGGTTGAAGGACAAGCACCCAGTCATTCACCTGCAGGGTCCTCCATTTCTTTCCTTTATCATAGAAGTGTTTCTGGGCTTTTTGGCTTTTTTCCAGGTTTACACGGGCCAGGTCCCGCAGTTTTCCTATTCTGGACCGAAGGTGTCTGGCATATTCAAGGAGTTCGCTGGTATTGTCGCTCCCTTTCTCCCAGGCTTCCCTCGTCATCTCCAACAGGGTCCTGGGCTGCCGGCCATACAGCAGCTCAAAGGAGAAACAGCCCAGGCTGCTTTGAACCTGTCCTCGTATGACGAAAAGAGCGAGGGGGAGCAGTCGATCCCAGTTTCTTCCTTCTCCCGAGAGCATCTTCTTCAGGGTTAACTTAAGGGTCCCGTTGTATCTTTCGACCAGTCCATCGGTCTGTGGATGATAGACGGAGGTTTTTATATGCCGTACGTCTAGCAACCTACAGACCTGGGACAAGAGCTTAGACACAAAGGGAGTGCCCTGGTCAGTGAGGATTTGGTGGGGAAACCCTACCCGGGAGAAGTACTCTATGAGCTTATCTGCGATGTTGGAGGTGTTAGGAGCTCGGAGGGGAAAAGCCTCAGGGAACCGAGTGGAGTAATCCACTAGTACAAGGACATATTGGAATCCCTTGGTAGATTTGGGTAAGGGGCCAATTAGGTCCATGCCTATTCGTTCGAACGGTTTTCCTATGATGGGTAAGGGCTGTAGAGGAACAGGAGGGGGTCGGTATGGGTTTTTCTTCTGACAGACAGGGCATTCTTGGCAATACTTTTTTATATGGGCATAAATGCCGGGCCAATAAAAATGTCTTAGGAGACTCTGTGTTGTTTTTAGAGTACCTGAATGACCTGCTAACAAGTGGGAGTGGGCAAAAAAAAGTATTTGCTCGCGGACGTCCCTAGGGACCAACAGCTGGGGGTTGTCGTTATGTTCTCCTAGTCTATACAAAAGACCATTAGTTACTTGGAAAGTGGGGTAGGATAGGGCGACTCTGGTTTGGGAGAGGCGTGCTTCTTGCCAAGCATGGGACAGAGTGGCATCGTTACTTTGAGCCCAACGGAAGTTCTTATCGGACTGCCAAGGTTCTTGGGAAAGAAGGGCCCGCGAGACAGTGGTTTTAGGGCTATTGGCAGCGACTCCTTCTCGGCGTATCTTATTCAACAGCAAAGACAGGAAGTTTGGATTATCAGTCCCCACTATCAGCTCCTCTGGTAGGGTTGACAGGACACCAACAGTTACCATTGTCTGAGGGCCACCCGGACAATGAAGGGGTATACGGGCTACAGGGTAAGAGCGAACATCACCATGTACACAGCGTATCTGTACCTGTCTGCCCTGGAGCACCTGACTGGACCGGACTAGCTTACTCCTTACTACAGACTGACGACACCCCGAGTCTAGGAGAGCTGTGACCTGCGAATCATTAACAGTCAGACTCACGTAAAAGCAGGCTCCCATCTCTTCGGTGTACATGAGACTCTTAGGGGCGTAGCTGATGTCCTTGGGTTCCTCTGGGCCTATTTTGTGGGAGCAGGCCCTCGCTATGTGGCCCCAATCCCCGCAGTCAAAGCACTGTGGCCCTCGGGACACTGGTAGTTCGGGTTTTGTAAAGCGGGCTTTCTCTGGTTCCCGAATTGGCCTAAGGGCCTTCCTAGGCATAGGGGTTCCTCTGGTGACTCTCTCCGTTTCCCATGGAGCGGTGCGGGGCTGAGCCCGAGAAAAAGAGGTCGCTATCTCCACCGCCTGTTCTATAGTGAGGTTGGAGTGTTGCCTGAGCCATCGTTGTGTAGAAAAAGGCAAGGCTTCCAGGAACTGTTCCAAGTATATGAGGTTCATGATCTCCTCCTTGGTTCGGTCAGTGGGTTTGAGCCATTTATCGGCTGCGAGCTTAAGTTTAAAAAAAAGGGTCTTTGGGTTGTCTCCTGGGGCGCCTTTCTCTTTTCCGAAACGGAGTCGATATGACTCTGAGTCCATCCCTAGGTGGTCTAGTATCACAGCTTTCACTTCTTCATATGGAGTGACACCCCCGGCATTGGCGACCTGATAGGCCGCCTGAGCTTCCCCAGACAGAAGAGGGGCAAGGAAAAATGGCCATTTTTCAATGGGCCAACCAGAAGCCCTGGCCGCCCTCTCAAAATTGAGCAAAAAGGCGTCTGGGTCTTCCCCAGGAATATACTTTTGTAGGGAGACATTCGGGGCTGCTGCGGTACTTCCTTTAGTAGTTTTATGTCCCCCTAGAGTCTGGGGTGGATCTTCCGCCACCCTCATTAAGGCGTCCATCTGGGTCTTCACAATCTCTTTAAAGTTATCTCGATCCGCCTGTGCGAAAGTCATCTGGCGTTCAATCGCCCATTCAAGTTTCTTTTGTCCTTCCACAATGTGTTGGATGAGGGCTTCCATTTTGGGCTCACAATGGAGGTCACACTGCCCACACTCTACACCAAATGTAGCGTGACGCAGGGATTACACAACGACCGTAGGTAGTCTACCGTTCTCTTTATTGGTTTACTCGTAGACCAAGCGGGTATTTAAAACAAAATGACAAAACGAAACAAAGGCTGGACGTGTGCTTCAGGGAATTTCTTCTTCTCCTTGACGTCTCTTTCGGGGGGGGGGGTTGTGCTTCGGAGGGAGGATCATCGAAACCCAAAAATAAACAAGGAAAATGCACATCCGTTAGTGCGAGGTACCAACAATGCGGCAATGGGGAGGGAGTGAGGGATGTAACACCCATTCAAGCGTAGTACAGGGTGCAGGGGATAGGGAGATCGTCACCGTGAGAAAGGGAGAGCGTAAACAACACGCACAACCTCTTCCGGGGAGCCCTATGAGGAATCCTCCTCACCTCCCAGGGACGGTGCACCCACCCACCTCCCAGGAACCTTGCACGTACCTGTGCAAGCCACGTCCCTCCGGGAACGTGGCGGGGCGACTCGTAGAATCGGTGGCCTCCTGGCTTTCCTTCCCGGATTTCGGCACCGTCTCTCGGGTCTCCCGGCTCCTCTTCGGTTTGGCTCGATGGCAGGGTTCTTCTCGGCTTCTCTTCACGACTCTCTCCCCGGACCTCCTCCTTCCGATACTGGACAACGTCTTCTTCCACTTCCTGGTCTTTATCGTCCTCTGACGCAGGGCAAGCCCACCTCCAGGGGGCGGGGCTTGTCGCCTCTTCCTGCAGTGATTTAAAGGGCCAGCGGTACGGTGTTTCATCATCGCCCAGAGTGTTACGGCTGACAACGATTCCCGGAGGCTGTAAAGCAAAGAGAGGGTTGGGCCATTGAGGCGGTGTCACACGCACTGGATCGGGGTCCAAGGGGGCCAGTTCCTGACAAATACATTGCAAACTTTCCAACATCGCTGCAGTAGGTAGGTGTGAGAAGGGCAAAAAACAAAACCACCCATACCTCTCCAGGGTAACAACTTGGCAAAATTTAACAGCCATATCGAGAGCTCTAGAATATCCATAGCTACAAAAAAGCAGCTTATCTTCCTTTTGAGGAAAACAGCTCTTCAACATTTAGTGATTGGAACTGGTAAATAAAGCACACAATTTCAAATGTTTGGTAATCATTTTTTGTTGTGGTGTGACAGATTTAGAGACTTCTGTAAAAAACTGAAATATCTGGGTCATGGAGGAGCAAGCAGGATTATTATGCAAGGTAGTCCCTATTTGAAGTGAAAAGTGCAGTTGCAGCATCTGCTTGCCACCCACGCTTCAACCTAATTTGCCAAGAATTAAAGACAAATCATTAACCTTTGATGTAAAACAGGAGAAACAGGAGAAATAAAGAGATGTCCATCTACTGGCTGAAAAGAACAATGTGAAAGCAGAAAACCTGGGATCAATCCCGTATTTCAAGATTGACCAAATTCTGTGATCCTAGGCAAATCTCTCTTTAGTGTTTGATTTAATAGGCTGTAATGTTGCACCATGTATAATGAGAAACTAGGATGTGGGGAAAGGAGGAACCAAATAGGTTCACAGCTGGGAATAGACCTGTTTTGAAGGTTTGACTACAAGGTTCACCTGCCTCCTTACCCTCATGGAGCTCTAAATCAGCAGTTGGCAGCACAGGTAAGCGGGGTGGGGCGGGGCAGGGCACAGCAGGTGGGGGGAAATCGACAGACGACAGAATAGGTATTAGTTATTTATTTAATTATACCTATTCCGTTGTCTGTCAACTTCCATCCTCTCACTCCGCCCCGTCCCACCGCGTTAACCTGTGCCGACCACCGCTGCTCTACATAGGATGCTACTAAAGAAATGCGAACATAGCGACCAAATGGATCAGTATGTATGGCATGTATGAGTATGATGATTGGAATTTCACAATTGAATGCAAACAAATAGGATGTTAACGGGATCCTTATGAGGTCCTTATGAAAGCCAACTAGCCTGGTGAGGCATTAGTGTGATGGCTTAAACATGTTGACCCAGGGTTACAGAGGATACTAATTACCTTAGTGCATCCCCCACCTATTTTTAACTGTGTCAGGGTGCCCTTTGAAAATAAAATGAACCCTCAGGACACCCTAGACTATTTTAAATCTAGAATCCCGCCCAGTAACCAAAGAGCTACCTTGGCTATCAAGGTTGAGCCCACGCAGATACACTAGCTATCTGGACAAGGACTCTATGATGAAGCATGCCACTTGGAAGTCCAGTGGGTGAGAGCCCTTTTAATACCATAGGGTGATCCCCTTGGGCTAATATGGAGAGGTAGGCTCAGCACTATAGAGGTTATTTCCTGTTGTTTTTCTACAGTTAGGTGTTTGGGAAAGTGAGCAAATCCTGTATCACTTCAGTCACTCCTTCTTGGAATATAGTAATAAGAAGCTAAGCCACATATATAATGCATTTAACACATGGCTTTCATGTGACTTCTGCCTGCCAGCCACACTCTAACATCATGCACCAAGAATTAAAGACGAAACATTGACCTTTGATGTGAAATTGGAGAAATAAAGAGATGTCCATTTAGTGTCTGAATTGTACAAAGTGAATGCAGAAAACCTGTGTTCTACCCATTACCTCCGTATGCCAGTTGGGGGCTTCGGTGATGATTGAGGGCTGTTGTTCTGGTGCAATGCTCAATTGAGAAGAGGGCCGTTGCACTGTGCAATGCTTTTACCTGAAGGGGCCGTTTCCTATGTGCGCTGTCACAAACCCTGTATGCCAGGAGGGGGGCTGTGGTGAAGTGAGAGGGCTGTCACCCTGGAGCAGAGTGCAGCTTTGAAGGATAAGCAAGCCATTACTCGCGGAGGAAGAGCGATGATCCAACTACCCAACAATCCAGGCGGGCTCAACACCTGCCGCCGGATTCAGGGAGGATTTCTACATAGGCGGAGTGTGTGGACCCGTGCCACCTCTACCGTTGCATCCTGTCTTCTGCTCACCACCGGGCCTCAGACACGAGACAGGGCACTCTGACCCTCCACTCCAGCGAAAGGGGGTAAGACTGAATACTATACCACCAAAACTGGGCTTGCTCTGACTGACACGCTACAGCGCGGAGGCACTTTGGCTTTCTCAAAGCCATCATGGAACTTCTAAGACTTGAACTCACCAGCGGGCCTAGCTGAAATGCTGCCTCACATAAAAGGGAATAACCTCGATTCTTTCAGGGAAGTGGAACTCGAGAGTTGATCCAAAGAAAGCAAGTGTGCCTGTCTTTAGAAGACTGCTTATATTATTTGCACACAACAAAATAAATAGGTGAATGTACTGGAACGCCAATGCACCACCCATGTAAAACCTACCTGATGCACGGTAACACAAGGCAGCGCAATGGGCTGCCTTGCGTATTTTGTTTTCCCCAAAGCCACGCAAAAACTATCCTATAAGGCTATTTCCTCTTTGTATGTGTGCTGCAGAATGCAACATACAGCAAAGATGAAATAATGAGGAGACATGGGTATATTTCTCCTTGTTACGCCAGCCTCATGTAGACACACCAGTTTGGTGCAAACCTATATTTACAAGTCTTTGTAAATATGGGTTTGCATCAAAATACATCGATGGATGCACAGGAACGCCCTAGCACCACCCGTGTAATGCCTACCTGACATAAGGTAACGCAAAGCAGGGCAATGTGCTGCCTTGCATTAGTTTTTTTTTTATCATTTACAAACCCACACAAACGGGATTTGTGTGGTACTTGAAATCCCAAAATAGATTTTGCGTCAGGGTTGTGCCAGAAAAGTTATTTAACCCTGATGCAAAATCTGGGCCTCAACTTATACATTTTTTTTTTTTTTTCAATTCTGTCACAAAAAGTGGCAACAAGAAGAAAATTGACAGTAAATCTGTTCTGCTTAATTGGTTGCTAAGACTGCATTTAAAAATATCTTATAGGGTTAAGTCACCTGCTGCAGAGATCTGTGTGTTCCCCGTAAATCTGAGTGAATAATAATTGTAAGATAACTCTGGAGGTTAATGCACTTGTTGGAAAGATCTGTGTTTTGTCTAGCCTCAGGTTTGACTCAAAGTAGCATAGAGGGTTAATGTATCTCCTGCAAAGTACATCATGTAACATGCAAATGACAGATTTTATTTTATGTAGATAGGTTAGCGGGTTATTGCTTTGAACACAGAAATCCTTATGTTACTTGTAGTTACATTGTAATCCTTCTAATATAACACAGTGAGCTATGGAAGAGGATATGAGATTTCTTCATCTCGTAATCCCCACTGTTTTATGTAACATCCTGTACATTGATTTACAAATGTATATGATTTATTGTATATGTAATATGTACGTGTGATGTAAAGTGCTCTGACACCCTGCATTAAGATGAGTAGTGCTACACAAGAAAAAATAGTGGTACTTAAATTATTTCAATGGCTCCTCAGGGGTAGTAAGCGTTATATAAATGCAATTTATTTTGTGTAAATACTGGGCAAGACCAATGAATCTGACATTCTTACAGTGCATGCATATCTCATAAACAGGGACTGAACAAAGTGAAAATCTGCTTCTCTTAAGTATGAGTGAAGTTCTAACAAGTTGTGAGCCTTTGTTTCCCCTCTGCTGCATTTGCATCTAGGTGTGAGGCTCCTGACTGCTCCCGGGCAGCAGACTCGAACAAAAGGAGGCCTGATGACCCCTCAAATTCAGCCTTTGTTATGGGCCCACCAGGAGTCTGAAATAAGAAAGCCCCGTCCCACCTGCACGTTGTTGCGGATCGAAAGCAGACAACGCCCAGGCGCTGCTGAATGTGTCCTGTGTTTAAAAATTACACTGGGACGAGTTCAACACATTATTCAGTGGGGAACAACTTCTTGACAGGGTGGAGGGCGTTCACCCTGTGAAAATAGTGGGTGGACACTGTCCACCCG
This sequence comes from Calotriton arnoldi, assembly GCA_963921515.1. Classification (NCBI taxonomy): domain Eukaryota; kingdom Metazoa; phylum Chordata; class Amphibia; order Caudata; family Salamandridae; genus Calotriton; species Calotriton arnoldi. Next base: position 216,121 of record CAWUFW010001272.1, read on the forward strand.
CGTGTACCCCCGACTTGTGTGCTGGGATTTCTTAATGTTTTGCAACCGAAATCCTGTCGCAAAAGACCAATATTTTACCAACTATATAAATGTAGTGGCTACCTATTCACAAATGGAAAGAGGTCCCCTAGGGACCCCCGTTCCTTGTAAATGTTGACAAACACATTTTAAAGAGTAGGCAGTGGTCCATGTCATTGGACCACTGCCTACTCTTAAAAAACTTTACATAAAGGGGTCGATTCCGATTCGGGCCGGAAAAAGCACCGACCGACTCGGATCCGGAAATAATACCGACTGACACGTACCCGTGGCGCACGACACGCCAAGTACGATGCAAGGCGCGAAAATCCGACCGACACGTACCGAAACCAAGTCGACCGACCGAGCCGCACGGAAAACAGCAATCCGGCCGGAAAACACGCGAATCCAACCGACCGACACGCACCCGGAACAAATCCGACCGAAACGTACACGCGAACTCCAAACCTCAAAGTACGATGCAAGGCGCGAAAACCACGAGCGAGTCGGACGGAGGACAAGCCGTACGACCGACACGCATACAAAACCGAGCCGAAGCAACACAAAACACCGCGACCGACGCGTACGCAGCATAGAAAACTGCACAAACACAGCGTGAACGAAACGGAGAACACCGTACGAGACTAATGCAGGGTCCGCCTCGGTCACAAGAACGTTTCCAACATACACAAACAGCACAAAGGAAAAATCACCCAAAAAAAGGCCAAACAAGCAATTACCAAGCCAATAAATACTGGGGGGTGGGGACAGAGAACAAAGACACACCCACAACTCCACCTATATAAAGGACACAAATCACAACCATGAGCCTTTGCAAATGCCATTCCACTGCCAGCACCCAAGAGAAAGCAACCACACACCCACAGCTCATCCCTCACACAAGCCACACACCATCAGCACACCAACAAATACCTACCTCACATACACCCAGCAAAACACACACTCACACACCCTCACCTGCACACCAAGACACACATCACCCACCATCACCACCCATCACCATGCCCCCCAAGAAGAATCCCAAGTTCCTAGATAGTGAATTGGAAGTCATGGTAGACGAGATCCTCAGGGTGGAGCCACAGCTGTTTGGCACACTGGTCCAACAGACCCCCATGTCGCAGAAAACCAAGATGTGGGAGAGGATCATCAACAGGGTGAACGCCCAATCACCATGTCGGCGCACAAAGACCGACATCCAGAACAGGTGGTATGACGTGCGCAGGAGGGTACGGGACATGCTGAAGAAAGACTACATCAACAGCCAATACACCGGCAGTGGCCCTCCTGCCAAGCCAATATACCTCAGGCCCTGGGAGGAGAAGGTGCGGGCCATCCTTCCGCCAGTGAGCGTGATATGGACTAGAGGACATCCCAGAGCCTGGTGAGTACACAACAAATGTACACAATATACTGCCACAAAACACACACATCACTGTCAAGGGAGAGTCAAACCATGCACTCATAGCAATTACACAGCAACCAGAACAGAATCATCCCAAAATGTGTATGTCAGTCAGATAAACACAACACATGCCATCAAAAAGTCACATCCAACTGTGCCAACACATGTACAAACACAACTACAACTACAGCTAGGCAGTGGCACAAATAGAACTAACAAACACATCCAGACATGTAGCCACCACAACAACACCAACACACAGTGAAGACCACTCAAAGGAAGGAATTCTGTGTATGCTGGCCAAGTCAGTGTAGCCAATAGCATCATGGGAGTCGCAGTAGTCACACATATTGCCCCCCCCCCCAACTGTCCCATCAACACCACCATGAACCATGCTCACATCACAGGAAGTGGAGAAGGACTCACAAGATGGCTGACACTGGCTACTGCTGTGGGGAGCACAAGGCCCTGCTGGCAAATGTGCACCAACAAACAGCAGGACACCACTGACTGACATCCTGAGAGACAACTTACACTCCCTGCAATGCAAGCACGTTCCATGGTGGGATATCTGGCTAGCTGGGTGGGAAGGGGGACTTGCAGCACTGACCATAGTCACAAGCACCTCCCTCACACACACCCCAACACAAACTCCACAGAACCCACCTGGTAGAATGCAATGCCCCCATCCTAACACAAGATCCCACAAAGAACCACCACCCTGGGTTATGTTGTGTGAAGCACAGGGACACTCTTGGGACCTCTAGCCAAACAACTGCCAGGACAACACTCCCAGCCATCCTGTCAGCACAGCCAGCCCACCCCACAGGGAAGCAGAGTCAAAAGGAAGGAAGCATGGGCATGCTGGGAAGGGGGAGGAGGCAATAGCATGATGGGAGTCGTAGTCACAGACATAGCTCACCCCCACAACTGTCCCATCAACACCACCCTGAACCATGCTCACATCACAGGGAGTGGAGAAGGACTCACAAGATGGCTGACACTGGCTACTGCTGTGGGGAGCACAAGGCCCTTCTGGCAACTGTGCACCAACAAACAGCAGGACACCACTGACTGACATCCTGAGAGACAACTTACACTCCCTGCAATGCAAGCACGTTCCATGGTGGGATATCTGGCTAGCTGGGTGGGAAGGGGGACTTGCAGCACTGACCATAGTCACAAGCACCTCCCCTCATACCCCCCAACACAAACTCCACAGAACCCACCTGGTAGAATGCAATGCCCCCCATCCTAACACAAGATCCCACAAAGAACCACCACCCTGGGTTATGTTGTGTGAAGCACAGGGACACTCTTGGGACTTCTAGCCCAACAACTGCCAGGACAACACTCCCAGCCATCCTGTCAGCACAGCCAGCCCACCCCACAGGGAAGCAGAGTCAAAAGGAAGGAAGCATGGGCATGCTGGGAAGGTGGGTGGAGGCAATAGCATGATGGGAGTCGTAGTCACAGACATAGCTCACCCCCACAACTGTCCCATCAACACCACCCTGAACCATGCTCACATCACAGGAAGTGGAGAAGGACTCACAAGATGGCTGACACTGGCTACTGCTGTGGGGAGCACAAGGCCCTGCTGGCAACTGTGCACCAACAAACAGCAGGACACCACTGCCTGACATCCTGAGAGACAACTTCCACTCCCTACAATGCAAGCACGTTCCATGGTGGGATATCTGGCTAGCTGGGTGGGAAGGGGGACTTGCAGCACTGACCATAGTCACAAGCACCTCCCCTCACACACACCCCAACACAAACTCCACAGAACCCACCTGGTAGAATGCAATGCCCCCCATCCTAACACAAGATCCCACAAAGAACCACCACCCTGGGTTATGTTGTGTGAAGCACAGGGACACTCTTGGGACCTCTAGCCAAACAACTGCCAGGACAACACTCCCAGCCATCCTGTCAGCACAGCCAGCCCACCCCACAGGAAGCAAAGTCAAAAGGAAGGAAGCATGGGCATGCTGGGAAGGGGGAGGAGGCAATAGCATGATGGGAGTCGTAGTCACAGCTCTACATCCCCCACCACATGGCCCAGCAAGCTCACACTCACGCATGCACATCCCACAGAGAGTGGAAAGGCCCATCAAAGATGTCTGACACTGTTGCTGTGTCGTGGGGAGCACAAGGGCATGCTGGGTACTGCACACCAACCAACAGCAGGACACCACTGTCAGCCATCTTGCCATTGCTCTCACACCCACACACACTGAACTCCACACAAAAGCAAGTAAGTATGGGAATGCTGGGAAGTGGGGTGGAGGCAATGGCATGATGGGAGTCGTAGTCACAGACATAGCTCACCCCCACAACTGTCCCATCAACACCACCCTGAACCATGCTCACATCACAGGAAGTGGAGAAGGACTCACAAGATGGCTGACACTGGCTACTGCTGTGGGGAGCACAAGGCCCTGCTGGCAACTGTGCACCAACAAACAGCAGGACACCACTGACTGACATCCTGAGAGACAACTTACACTCCCTGCAATGCAAGCACGTTCCATGGTGGGATATCTGGCTAGCTGGGTGGGAAGGAGGACTTGCAGCACTGACCATAGTCACAAGCACCTCCCCTCACACACACCCCAACACAAACTCCACAGAACCCACCTGGTAGAATGCAATGCCCCCATCCTAACACAAGATCCCACAAAGAACCACCACCCTGGGTTATGTTGTGTGAAGCACAGGGACACTCTTGGGACCTCTAGCCAAACAACTGCCAGGACAACACTCCCAGCCATCCTGTCAGCACAGCCAGCCCACCCCACAGGGAAGCAGAGTCAAAAGGAAGGAAGCATGGGCATGCTGGGAAGGGGGAGGAGGCAATAGCATGATGGGAGTCGTAGTCACAGCTCTACATCCCCCACCACATGGCCCAGCAAGCTCACACTCACGCATGCACATCCCACAGAGAGTGGAAAGGCCCATCAAAGATGTCTGACACTGTTGCTGTGTCGTGGGGAGCACAAGGGCATGCTGGGTACTGCACACCAACCAACAGCAGGACACCACTGTCAGCCATCTTGCCATTGCTCTCACACCCACACACACTGAACTCCCCACAAAAGCAAGTAAGTATGGGAATGCTGGGAAGTGGGGTGGAGGCAATAGCATGATGGGAGTCGTAGTCACAGACATAGCTCACCCCCACAACTGTCCCATCAACACCACCCTGAACCATGCTCACATCACAGGAAGTGGAGAAGGACTCACAAGATGGCTGACACTGGCTACTGCTGTGGGGAGCACAAGGCCCTGCTTGCAAATGTGCACCAACAAACAGCAGGACACCACTGAGTGACATCCTGAGAGACAACTTACACTCCCTGCAACGCAAGCACGTTCCATGGTGGGATAACTGACTGGCTGGGTGGGTGGGAAGGAGGGCCGGCTGTCAACCAAACACAACCAATGCAGACCATGTTCACACCCCAGAAAATACATAGAAATGCCCAAATAATGCAGGACAATGTGCCACGCCAATATCAACCCCTGACTGTGACGACTTAGGACAATGCAATGTACAGGCCCGCACCCAGAGGCACAGTCACAACTGTCATGTGTGTCAACCATTGATGCCTGCAGAAACATAACATACATTGTTTGTGTCTCCCAAAAACAGGTGATGATGGGGATACAGCAGCAGACGCTGAGGAGTCCCAGTCCCAGGCTCAAGAGGATGCGGAGCTCACTGGCGTCGTACAGCCTCTGTCCTCCTCGGACGATGAAGACCAACCTGGCACATCCGGTGCAAGTCAACATGCAGCACCAGCAGGACCACCAGCTGCAGCACCAGCAGGACCACCAGCTGCACCCCCTGCACCCACCCCTCCAACGACTGTCACCACGAATACCATCCCTGCCGACATGGACAGAACAAGCAGCAACACCAGCACAGGGACCCTGGACCAACCTGGGGCCATGGACACCACCACCACCACCAACCCCCAAGGTGGACCAGGGTTATCTGTGCGTGCCACTGCACACACTGCACATGTCAGCAGGGGTGGTGGGAGGGGTGGGAGACAGAGGTCGCTGCTTGCAGACGTTGCTGGTGTGCATGATGACCCACAACTGGTACGCATAGCTGATGCGTACCAGTCCAGCACCGGAGAGCTCAGCCAGGTAGTGGGGCTCCTCAGAGACATGAAACAGCAGCAGGCTGCCCATCATGCCCGCTTGGACTCCCACATGTCCCACGTGGAGTCACACATGTCCCGCGTGGACTCACACATGTCCCGCGTGGAGTCCAAGTGGGATGCACTGCATGAGATGACGGCGGTGCACAGGGACATTTTACAATGCCTCCGCCAGATGAACAGCAACCAGTCCACACCTCCCTGTGTGCCAACAACATCTGGTGCCGAACAAACTGCAACTGCCACAGGGAGGGAGGAGGACTCTGGCGGAGAGTCCCCTGCACCGCAGCAGCCTGTACTTGAGGGCCCCCCCCAAGAAGAGGGGTCGTCCGAGGAGGGAAAAGTGAGAGGCCGATGGCCAAGCGCAACTCCCAGGAAGCCTGAACCTGTTCTGGATGTTCGCCTTTGTGCACAGACTGTTCACCCTGTTGACGGCAACACTACTCCCACACATTGCATGGGGAGTACAAGTTGGACCAATGTGTCAGACAACTGTGGCCCCGATACTGGGGATCCTGTCTACCAGGACTTTCAATTCACCTAGGAACTTGGGATTGCAAGATTTATGTACAGCACTACCCATCCTATGCACTATTAACACAAATGTATCACAATAAACACACTAATCCACCATACTTGCCTCTGTCGTGATTCCAACGTGGGTGCTGTTATGGGGATGATGAACTGCAAAATTACACTGTGTATGCGAACTGCAACAGCAAGGACAACACAGGCATGTGAGTACAGGCAACGTGACACACATGAGGGAGACACACCACCAGTGCTACACAACACATACACACCTAGGCCATCTGACTCATTGCCTACACTGATGTTGCCAGGGAAGACGGTGCAATGCACAGACACCACACCCATTCCCAGTTGTAGTCAAGTAGCCCACAGGTGCAGTAAGCAAATGGCAGTCAAATGTGTGACCACAGACAACGCACATCACAAAGTGAAGCACAGGTTTATTACACAGTTGCAACATGTCGTAACTACTACAGATGCAAGGTAATCCCACCTGGCAGCGGGCACACAGTCAACAACTGTAGACGGAAGGAAGTCCATGGGTGTGGCGCACATCACCTGTAGGGACACAACAGCTACCAGCCTGGATGTGCAATCACGTCGTCGGTGGACACAGTTGACCAAACAAATCTGAAAGTACCCTGTGAAGGACAGAAATGACACACAGTCAAAAGCAATGGAGTACAGGACAGAACAGCAAAACTCATGCACAATACATGTTACAAGATACCCACCCAGAACCAAGTTAGCATGTCAACACTGTTGGGGAGTACAGCCCACCTGTTACCACACATCGCAACACACATCCAGTCAAGTAGCCCATGGACACACTCCAACAGCACCAGAGCACCACCCACACATCATGCCAACTCACATCATTGACATGACACCTCAGGATACTCACATTCAGCTAAAGAAGTTGGTGATGAGCTGTGTGCGGACATCACCATCACCATCATCATCATCGTCACTGGCATCGTGGTCCAGGCCAGGATCCTCCACAGGTGGCGGATGTTGGTCATTGTCATCCTGGATGAGAGGCAACTCCTTCCGCACTGCCAGGTTGTGGAGCATGCAGCAGACGATGATAATCTTGCACACTTTCGCAGGGGCATATGGGAGGGACCCTCCGGTCTTGTCCAGGCAGCGGAAGCGGCTCTTCAGGAGACCAAAGGTCCGCTCAATCACTCTCCTGGTCCGACCATGTGCCTCATTGTAGCGCATCTGGGCTGGTGTCACAGGGTTCCTGAGGGGTGTCAGCAACCACGGTATGTTGGGGTATCCCGAGTCACCTACGGACAGACAAGTGCACATTAGCTGACTTGGAAAAGTGGGCGGAATACTACAGATCAGATCACACACAATGGCACAAAGTCAGTACACACCGACAAGCCAGGCACGCTGGTTCTGCATCTGTGCCATCATCCTGGGGATGCGACTACTCCTCATCACAAAGGCATCGTGTGCTGAACCAGGGAAACGGGCACACACGTGTGTGATGGTCATGTCTGCAAGACACACCACCAGTGCATTGACCGAGTGGTAGTGCTTGCGGTTCCTGTAGGCCTGCTCCTGGGCCTGTGGTGGTACCAAAGCCACATGTGTCCCATCAATGGAGCCAATGACATGCGGCATCCTCCCCAGGGCATAAAAGTCACTCTTCACGTCAGTGAGTCGTCGCAGTCTAGGGAAATAGATGTACCGGTTCAGGAAGAGCAACATTGCCGCCAAAACATCGCGGAGCACACGGCTCAACATGGTCTGTGACATCCCACCAGCAGTCGCCACAGTATGTTGGAAGGTACCGGTGGCAAAGAAGTGTAGGGCTGCCATCACCTTCACCTTGGGGGTCAGCGCTGTAGGATACGGCCGGCCAGGCTGCAAATGTGGGGACAACTGCACTGCCAAATCCTCAATCAGCTGCCTGGTGAAGCGGTACCGTCGGATGCTGTCCCGTTCCACCATCGTTGCCAGGTCTGGGAATGGTCGATGGACAGCAGGAGCCCTGCAGTGCAGAGGAGAAGTAAGCAAGATTGTCAGTCACCCCACATATGCGGCATTGAGACACACTCAAGATCCCAACATACATCATTATGAGGCACAACTACATGAAGTGTGCAGTTCCGGAAGGACATGTATGGTACATACATGGCCAACATCTGTCAACACGGTCCAACAGGTGGCATCAATTAGTCCCAGGTTGGCCCATTGGATATCATGAGGCCGTGTCACAGTTCCCATCTCCTGCTGCCGTGTCACAATAACCCCCCACAGTGACATGTGAGGACAGATGTGCCCCAGGCACCACAGCTCAACGACAGGTACATTCCCAGGGACCCTGTATTGCCACATGGACACTGGCATTACATGGAGTATCATGTATACACCACAGCAAAACAACCATGACCCCCACAGGTAGTGGCCCCACTTGCCACGGCAGGACAGACATGGACGTCTGTGACACACACACACACAACATCAAAGTCCATGCACACACAACGTGGATGTGGAGACTGTCTCCCATTGTGCACATGTAATCAGAGACATTGTAAACACTACATGCACAAAGACTGTGGAGGACCATCACTATTGTGCTACTGGGACACCCTGGCTCAAACATACCGTCCCACATGGGACTCACGGGGTATGTGATATGACATACACATACACCACCGTGAAATGTGACCATGGCACATGCACAGATATGAACAGTTGCACATCACAGTGGTCATGTACACGTAACACCCAGGATCCTGTCCCCATGAACACGTGCACAGCCTGGGGGTGGCTGCCCACAGGTGACACCCACAGGACAACATGTACACCAACATACACACAATAGGAAATGCAGCCTTACATGCCTTATGATAAAGTTTGGACAGGCTGTCGTGATGTAGGTGTGCCCCTCACTCCCTGGGAGCCATCTGTGGCTGGCATATGTCCATCTGAGACTGGCATGCTGACATATGCCAGTCACATGTACAGTGATGCGTTGTACTGCAATGGACCGATCGGTGCGTCCGGCCGGCCCATTGCATTCAATGTGTGCGGGTACGCGTTGTACCCCTGTGCGCGTTGAACTGCAATGGACCGATCGGTGTCTCCGGCCGGCCCATTGCATTCAATGTGTGCGGGTACGCGTTGTACCCCTGTGCGCGTTGTACTGCAATGGACCGATCGGTGCCTCCGGCCGGCCCATTGCATTCAATGTGTGCGGGTACGCGTTGTACCCCTGTGCGCGTTGTACTGCAATGGACCGATCGGTGCCTCCGGCCGGCCCATTGCATTCAATGTGTGCGGGTACGCGTTGTACCCCTGTGCGCGTTGTACTGCAATGGACCGATCGGTGCCTCCGGCCGGCCCATTGCATTCAATGTGTGCGGGTACGCGTTGTACCCCTGTGCGCGTTGAACTGCAATGGACCGATCGGTGCCTCCGGCCGGCCCATTGCATTCAATGTGTGCGGGTACAGCGTTGTACCCCTGTGCGCGTTGTACTGCAATGGACCGATCGGTGCGCACCCATTGACAATGGGCTTGCCTGGCAACGGACGCGTTTTCGAATTTCGAACGAGTCGGTTGCTGGAAAATCAGTTGGTCACCCACAACAATGTTGCAAAATCATGTATGTCATGAAGTTGAAGATTTGAAGGATGCTGTGGGCGTGTTGTGGTGCTGCTATTCCATGGATTGGCCAGATTCAGAAGATGCAAACGACTTGGACCTATCACTCTGGACACAAGGGACAGTATCTGCCTCTCCAGCACATATATATTGCTGGCTGTTCCCCTGGGAGCTCACTTGCCTGCACTACATGCTCCAGGACGACATCTGCCACTGCACTGCTGCTGTCTCTGCCCCTCTGGACCCTGCAATGGCACGTACTGTGGAGAGAGCCCCAGCCTTCAGCCTTGAAGAGAACCAGGCCCTGCTGGACAGCCTACTTCCACAGTACAGCAAGCTGTATGGGACACCAGGGGAGCAGGTGAGTGTTCTGTGCACTGCCTTTCTGAATGTGCATTTTGTGTGACTAGCAAGGCTGGAAGTCTGCACGCCACTGGCTAGCAGGCTCACTGAGTAGTTGTCACCCCCCATAGTGTGTAGTGACTTGCACTGGACAGGTATGGTGCAGTGACAGTGCATTTGAACATGGTTTTACTTCCCATGCAATGATACCATGTAGTGACGTCTGGCAAACTGTCCATGGGCAGCTTTGCACTGCCTGTGTACATCATGTGCCCCTGTGATTGAGACATGTATATACAACTGTGTCATGCACGGATATGTTGCATGTGTGGTAATGGCCCTTTCACTTTGTCATCCTGACAGGTTAATGCCCATCGGAAGCAGGAGATCTGGAAGGACATCGTCCGGGCCGTCCGGTCCGTGGGGGTCTACAAGCGCCGGATCCGCAACTGCCAGAAGAGGTGGCAGGATCTTCGGGGCTGGACCCAGAGGATTGCACGGGTCCAGCTGAAGCTGTCGCCTCCTCGCAGGAGGGGCGGAACACGGACCCTGACCCCCACATGCTCCAGATCCTGGCGGTGGTATTTCCAGACCTGGATGGGCAGCTGAAGGCCAGACAGCAGCAAGGAGGGGTTAGTCAAAGACTGCACTGTGAACTCTGTATTACATGCTTTGTGCCCTCCTCTGGCCTGGTTCAACTGCCACAGTGCAGCAGTCATGTTGTCCAGGAGCCATGTCCCTCTATTGTGCACTGCCCACTGCTCATCTGATACCCAGGTGTGGCCCTTACATTCAGGGAATTGTGTCACTTGGGACTGTGTCCTTGCAGTTTGCTTCACTAAAGGTGGGGGACAGCATCTGTTTCCCTAACTCTGTTGTGGGCATCATGGGTGGGTCCATTGTTCACACAACGCCTGTGTTTGGACATGTGATCTGCGTGTTGCTTTGATATGCGGTCCACTTGCTGAGCTGAGCCACCACATGTGCCTGGGGTATGTGGCACATGCCCATGCAGCGGGTGGGAACAATGTTTGGGCCCCAGGAGTGTGCAGATTACGTGTGTCACACATACATAGCCAGCTATCCACTGTCCAGGGCACATCCCTCATTCATGTGGAGCAGGACAGTCATGCCTACTCCAGGCCATGCAATGCACTCTGTACTCCCACTCCCGTGTATCAGCTGACACATTGTGCACAGTGATTTGACCCCTCAGGTGTCTGCCTCTGTGTCAGTGTGCTGTGGATTAGTTGCCAGGACTGCTGGGGTGTTTCTTGGTAGGGGCTCAGCATGCCCCTGGAGATGTGACCATAGGAGACGATACTTGTGTGTCACATAGGTGTTTGATCAGCTGCGCGTGCAGACTGGGGTATGCGAATGTGAAGTTCAGGCAGCTGTTCGCCATTCACAGCAAATTGTGAGGGGCTCAGGTTCAGAGGGTAGTGTCACAGGTCTCCCATATGTCCAATAGGTATGACCTGGACAGATGAGGGTTAAGATGATGTGTTGTGTGGGGGATGTACATGTGCACTTGTGCAGCTCCAGGACTTGCATTCCCCATGACCTACTATTGTGACACAGTGCATAGTGTTGTTGTCTGGCTGCCAAGTCATACATCACTGAGACAGTGATGTATGACTTAGCAGTCATGCCTCTGCCATGGCATGTGTCAACTTATTGGTGGTCCTGCAGGGGAGTGACATGTGCTACATGCACACCATTGTGGCGATGGCTATCAGGACATGGGTGCATCATGGTGTCTGTCGCTGGTATGCATCACATGCATTTCCCATTTGACTCTGGGCATCCCTTTCATCCGGAAACCTGTACTGACTCAGTGGCAAGAGCTGTGATGTGTGCATGTCCACATGCCACACCGTGTCCTCTGCACTGTCCAACTACTGTGTACTTGGTGCATGTGTCCACACTGGGGTGTTGCAATCCAACAGACACCAGGAAGATGGGTGCAAGGCCATGTGGGATGTGAGTGCCATGCTTGGCATCAGACTGACAATTGGCTTCTCCTGTTCAGTTAGGGCACTTTTAGCAATGTACAACTAATGATGCCAGGGCTTGCTCTGTAATGTGCTGTGCTCACAGTGGTTTGTGCGTTTGGTGCAGGTGACTGATGTCTGTCTGTTTCCCCATTGTTTGCAGATACATCCACGGCCACGGAAGGGGACAGCTCCACGGACCAGGAGGAGCCAGAGAGCCAGACTGGGTCAGCAGCCGAGGAGTGGTCGGAGGGACCCAGTGGCACGGAGGGCGAGGGGAGCCACACCGAGGAGTCCTCAGCACCATCCACCTCAGCTGAGGACCAGAGCAACTCGGAGGATGACTCCCTTGTGGAGGCGTGTGTCAGCAGCCACCCCTACCCAACCAGTGAGTGTTGCTGTCCCCGCCACCACCAGCACCACCACCGCCCTCCCATCGGCTCCCATTCCCCAGGTCCGTGGAGGCTCCCATGTTCGGGAGCGTGTCTCCTTTGGGCCAGGCACCGCACCCCCTGCCCCTGTGTCCCCTGCTGCCCTGAGTGAGGAGTCTGTGTACCTCCTTCGCCAGCTCCATGTAGGGCAGACAGCCATGCTGAGTGTCCTCCATGCGCACACCGCACTGTTGACTCAGCTGGTGTCGTTCATGGAGGGCATCTCATCGGGCATGTCTGACCTACAGAGGGGCAACAGGTCCATGGACTCCTCCCTGACGGCAGCAGTGTCCCTCCTCAGACAGTCCCTCACCCCTCCTGCCTCTGCTCCATCCACACTCCCCAACACCTTACCCGTCCCAAGCACACACACACCGGCACAGGGGCACACCAGCACACACACGTCCAGCACACAGACACACACGCCACAAACTAAACGCACACGCACGCACAGTCAGGGGACTGAAACCAGACTCACAGGGGATGGGGCCCTGGTACACACACACGCATCCACGGGCACTGCGCAGTCCTCAGTTGCCTCTCCCTCCAAAGCACCCTCCCTTGCCTCACCTGCAACCCCAAAGACCCAGCGCCTCTTCCTCAGTGACCTCGGCCTCTTCCCCTCCGATCCAGCTGCCCCAGCATCCAGGGGGAAGAGGAAGCCCCCACACGGAGCAGAGTGCCCCTCGCCCCCGGACACCCTCCCCAGGTGCAGACAGACTGAGGCCCCCACCCGCAAGTCCCCCCGGAGGGCTAAGAGCAAGACCCCGCCGCCGCCCTGCAGCTCAAGCACCAGGTCTCCTTCCTCCATCTCTCAGGCCCCCACTCCACAGGTGCCCCCACCACACCCTGCCCCAGGTTCCCCCACCCACAGATATACCATCCCCAAGAGGCTCCGGCCTTCTCCCCCTGCCACTTGCTCTCCCGGCACCACACCCCCCGCTGCGCTTGTCTGTGCCACTGATGTGGTGAGGGTGTCCTCCCCCTCTGTCCAGCCCACCTTGCCTGTTCCCCATTCTCCTCCCCTGGTGGTAGGCACTGCAGTGGAGTCCACTACCACCCTGTCTGACTTGGGCACTGCAGTGGCAGACCTGTCCACTCCATCTGCAGGGTCCACTGCAGTCGTGCCGGCACCCACAACATCTGAGCCATGCCCCCCAGTTGTGCCGGCACACACCATGTCAGACACCTCCACTGCAGTTGTCAGTGGCTCTCCAGCACCCACCACCCCTTCCCTGCTTCCTCCTGGTGAGCCCTGATCCTGTCCCTGCGGTGCCTGGCCTACCCCCCGGTTGCCCCTCCTAGTGGATTGTCCCTGGTTTTGTGCAGGCATGTGTAGGGTGGCATCTGCCACTGTCACCCACTTGTGACTTTGTTGATGGACTGGCCATTGGCCTTTGTTTATGTTCTACCGGACTTCTACTTTTAATGCAACATATGCTGAATAAAGCAACTTTCTGTTCTCTAGTGCTTTTGCTTCTGATGTACATGATGTTGATGATGCTAACCATGCCCTTGCTGCAGTGATGGTGATATTTGGTCTCATGATAATGAAGTGTTACTGTGCAGGAACCCATGTGGTCCAGGGGGAATGTGTCCTATCCTGTGGTGTATCCATGTCATCCATAGCAGCATCTGAGGGTGTCATGTGTTCAGTATTTGGCAATGGGATTTCCTACTTAGATTGGCTATTTCACATCTGTGGCTTCCACCCCTGCACATCTGTTGTGCCTGCCATTGTTCAATTCGTCTACTTCCCTGACCGTGTGGCCATCTCCACTGGACATGCAGGTTTGGGCATCAATGGGGAAGGACTCATCTGTGTTGTCAGTGCAACATTGCTATACAAGTGTGTTGGATCTGTGCTGATGATTCCGTTGGCACTTCCATGACCAGGCTGATGTGACGGGAGCCCTCATTTGGTGCTAATTGTTGATTGTGTGACCAAGTGCTCAGCTGACATGGTGGGGCCCTACTGAGGCAACATATGGCACAGCTTTCCTCACACAGGAGTGGAGTCCCCTCATGGCAGTGTGTACTCCTGTGACATTGCCTGCGCCCAAGGTGTGTGTTGTATGTGCATGTCTGTGTGTTCACTTCCGTTTAGCTGTGCATGCTGTTATCCCTAGTGTTGTACCTGTTTGTGATGCTAGCTGAGTTGAGCTATGTTCCCCCAAAGTCTACTCCCTGGGTTCTCTGTGATGTGGGTGCATGGCACATTACTGGTCATCAGGGTGTCACCCATAGGTGTGCTTGCTGTCAGGGCTGAGTTTGTGTGCAGACGCAGATGGGTCACAGTCAGGTTTCTCCTTGGCACTTGTTGTTTGCCCCTGTCATGTGATTTCCAGTTTGTGTTATCTTTCAGTGATTGTGACACGTTGTGTGTGTGACTACTGGCACTCCTCAGGGTCCGGGCTGCAATGTTGGTTGTTGTCTATGTGTGTTCTTTGTGGGTGACCTTGGCTTCTTCATTGGTGTGTGACTGTGGCTGGGATCCCATTGGTTGGTGTGGTATTGCCGTCATGTCCATGTACAGCGTAGTGTGCAGTGTGTCAGACATTCAGGAGTCTTGTTGAGTGTCCATGTGTGATGTGTTTCTGCACCTTGGTTCCCACCCACCACCCTGGAATAGTCATGGGTGCATGTGCAATGTCACCAGTGCATGTGTGCTTCACTGCTGCACATTGTTGGAGGTCGAGGGTGTGGTGTTGAGTGTGTGCAGATGAGAGTTGTTGCCCGGCTAGGCCCCTGCCTCCATGTTGGCCTTGGCTTACTGGCCATGCTGTTTGATTTGTGCTTGTGTAGGTGTGATGGTAGTTAGTTGCTCAGTACACATGACTGTGGTTCACAGTGTGAACCACATTTAGCTTTGTCATCACAGTGGGATTGTAATGCAGTCCAGGGTCACCACATTGTGGGGGCCCTGGGGGTGGTGCTGTGGTGTGTCTGTGTCATGCTGTGTTAGTTGCTGTCCCTACGTGCCTGTGTGACATGTGTGATTTGTGCTCCCTCTCATCTGACAATGCCTGCTTGCCCACATAGGGGATTTGGATCCATGAGTTACCTTTGTGTGGCACTGTATGCACATCTGTATGATTGGTATTCAGGTCTCCTCATGTGTTGTGTGGTTGCCTGGGGACACTGGCACCCCCCTCACCTGTTGTGTATGATGTGCAGTGTGGGTCTGCCTGTTTGTGTTTGTGCATCTGCACCACTGCATTAGCATATCTTGGGTGTGCCATTGGCTGTATGTAGTTTGGTGGGTTTCCCCTGCTGTCCCTGGGACTCCTAGGTCATCGGTCAGCACAATGATCATGGTTTGTGTGTCCCATTGCTGCCATGGTATGGTATCTGTTCACCTCACATCTGCAGTCTCCACAGGGTATCTGCATGTGTGTGCCCATTGCTGCAAATATGTGGGTCTGCATTCTGATGGTCACTTCTGTCATTGTGTCATTGATGATTGTTGACGGTGTCAGCCCCCATGGGTGTTGTTTGTCTGCACATGGCCAAAGTTATGTCTTATTTGCACTGCAGGATTTGGCTCCCCCAATTTATGTTGCAATGGGACACATACACTACTTTGCCACTGATGTGTTTGTTGTTCTGTGACCAGGAATCATCCATGCAGTTTGGCAGTTGCACCTCTTTCTTTGTCAACACTTACCTTTTGGTCACTGTGATGATGGGGGTTTGGACCCCATTGCCACAATGTTCAAAATGTGCTTCAGCTATGGACCCCACACTTA
The DNA here is from genome assembly GCA_963921515.1 of Calotriton arnoldi. Classification (NCBI taxonomy): domain Eukaryota; kingdom Metazoa; phylum Chordata; class Amphibia; order Caudata; family Salamandridae; genus Calotriton; species Calotriton arnoldi. The sequence goes on from CAWUFW010001272.1 coordinate 232,407, forward strand.
CCTTTTGGTCACTGTGATGATGGGGTTTGGACCCCATTGCCACAATGTTCAAAATGTGCTTCAGCTATGGACCCCACACTTACCTTTTGGTCACTGTGATGATGGGGGTTTGGACCCCATTGCCACAATGTTCAAAATGTGCTTCAGCTATGGATCCCACACTTACCTTTTGGTCACTGTGATGATGGGGGTTTGGACCCCATTGCCACATTGTTCAAAGTGTGCTTCAGCTATGGACCCCACACTTACATTTTGGTCACTGTGATGATGGGGGTTTGGACCCCATTGCCACAATGTTCAAAATGTGCTTCAGCTATGGACCCCACACTTACCTTTTGGTCACTGTGGCGATGGGGGTTTAGACCCCATTGCCACAATGTTCAAAATGTGCTTCAGCTATGGACCCCACACTTACATTTTGGTCACTGTGATGATGGGGGTTTAGACCCCATTGCCACAATGTTCAAAATGTGCTTCAGCTATGGACCCCACACTTACATTTTGGTCACTGTGATGATGGGGGTTTGGACCCCATTGCCACAACGGTCATGGCCTGCTTGCATTGTGGGTGCCACACACATATATGTGTGGCACATGTGCTAGGGGGTCACATTGTATGTTCAAAGTCATGTTCGGTGTTGTAGGCATTTGACACAGTCTACACACGCTTGTCATGGTGTTGGGGGGATGTCTTCTTCTTGCATTCCCTAGGTTGTGGTGTGCTGGTTGTGTCATGCATTGTCCATCCTATGAGTGGGGGTGGTAGTAGTGGTAGGCATCCTGCCCCCCTGGGTAAGGGTGGTAGTAGTGGTAGGCATCCTGCCCCCCCTGGCTAAGGGTGGTAGTAGTGGTAGGCATCCTGCCCCCTGGGTAAGGGTGGTAGTAGTGGTAGGCATCCTGTCCCCCTGGGTAAGGGTGGTAGTAGTGGTAGGCATCCTGCCCCCCTGGCTAAGGGTGGTAGTAGTGGTAGGCATCCTGCCCCCTGGGTAAGGGTGGTAGTAGTGGTAGGCATCCTGCCCCTGGGTGAGGGTGGTAGTAGTGGTAGGCATCCTGCCCCCCCTGGCTAAGGGTGGTAGTAGTGGTAGGCATCCAGCATCCCCTGGGTGAGGGTGGTAGTAGTGGTAGGCATCCTGCCCCCTGGGTAAGGGTGGTAGTAGTGGTAGGCATCCTGCCCCCTGGGTAAGGGTGGTAGTAGTGGTAGGCATCCTGCCCCCCTGGCTAAGGGTGGTAGTAGTGGTAGGCATCCAGCCCCCTGGGTGAGGGTGGTAGTAGTGGTAGGCATCCTGCCCCCCTGGCTAAGGGTGGTAGTAGTGGTAGGCATCCTGCCCCCTGGCTAAGGGTGGTAGTAGTGGTAGGCATCCAGCCCCCCTGGGTGAGGGTGGTAGTAGTGGTTGGCATCCTGCCCCCTGGCTAAGGGTGGTAGTAGTGGTAGGCATCCAGCCCCCCTGGGTGAGGGTGGTAGTAGTGGTAGGCATCCTGCCCCCCTGGGTGAGGGTGGTAGTGGTGGTAGGCATCCTGCCCCCCTGGCTAAGGGTGGTAGTAGTGGTAGGCATCCTGCCCCCTGTGTGAGGGTGGTAGTAGTGGTAGGCATCCTGCCCCCCTGGCTAAGGGTGGTAGTAGTGGTAGGCATCCTGCCCCCCCTGGCTAAGGGTGGTAGTAGTGGTAGGCATCCAGCCCCCCCTGGGTAGGGGTGGTGGTGCGCATTCAGGCCCCTGTGTGCATATGTGGCATTGGTGATGGGCATCCCGCCCCTATGGTGCTCCTGTTGCTGTTGTAAGTATATTCTGCATCCCTCTGTGTGTGTGTGATGTGTCGTGTACGTGTTGTATGTGTTTTGTGGTTGGTGTCTGGCTTACCTTCTGCGCCGTACGCGTCCGTGCCTGTTCCGGTAGTAAATGTAGAATATTGGTATGATCGGGACGAAGGGATTCATGGTTGGTTCGTGTCGTTCGTCCTTCTCGTTGCTTCGCGTCGTCCTCGTCGCTTCGCCTCGTCCTCGTCGCTTCGCCTCATCCTCGTCGCTTTGCGTCGTCCTCGTCGCTGCCGTGTTCGTCTCGGAGCCGTAGATCGTGTTGTGGCGCGAATCGGAGCTTATGTGCGCCTCTCCCGGATGCTTTGACGTGCCGTGCGTAGCGACGGGTTCGGCGCGTACGGAAAGCGCATCGTACTCGTTCGGCCGGACGGAGCTGCATTTTCCCTTCCGTGCGACTCGATTCAGCGTTTCCGGATTCGCCTCGGTCGGGGAACAGGACCTGGTTTGGGTGAGTACGGCTCGGCCGGATTCTTTGCTGTTGTGCGCATCGTACATGTGTCCTCATGTAATGCAACTGGTGCTCGTGTAAAGCGCTCTGATACCCGATACCTTTGTGTCAAGTTCGAGCTATATAAAACTCTGTTAAAAAAAAAATCAGCATTAGGGATCCAGGCATCAGGACAGTTGGGCATTCAGGGAAGAGGTGCACACCTATTACCATATAGAGGACATTTTCGTCCCAACAGCGGCAATGTAAACAAGAAACATTTATAAATAGTATTTCACACGACATATCCAGTTCATTAGCCTCCATTGTGAAATGTTTATTCAGCCTGATGTTGAGGCAATAGTCTGTAAAACTGGGGTGTTCAGTGGAATGGTTTCAAGGTTGGGTTTATGTGCCTGGCGTAGTGGTCGTCTGGCCGCGTTCTCTTAATCATGACATCTGTATTGGAGCTGCATCTCCGTGTGTGCCACAGGAGCAAGGTACATAATTAAATCTGAAAAGACATCCCGTGATCAAGCCACCAGGGGAATGCAACCCTTCAGGAGGGGCCTATTTTAGCCAAAGGGCAATGGATATCTGTGAGGTATGGAAAACTTGGGCCACCTCATCACATTTTGCAGAGGAGCCCCATCATTTTGCATTACTCCAGTGATTACCTAATGATCACAATGGAAGCAAAAACAGTTGGAAAATGTGTTAAGTGTGGCTAAATATTAAAAGGACTCACGTTAAATGAAATTGCAGGGATTCTTTAGTTGTTGTTGAAATTGAAGTTATTGTAGTGAAAGTAATTATGATTTAAAACTGTGTTAAAATGCATATTTCTTACACTTGACTCTTGGCTGTATATCATGCATCTATAAACTCATACTTTAATCATTGAAATAAAATACAATTAGCCATTGATGGTAGTATCCAACATATTTCAGCTATCTCTCACAGAATCCTAACATACTGATAGGAACTGGCTTTTTGTGGATGAACCGCAAAATGCTGTGCAGACGCTGTCATTTCCTTTGGGTTAAGCTAATAATGACCAATGAAGTAACAGTTTTAGGAGATTTGATCTTTCAAAGAAAGATAAATGAACCGTCTAGCATTTACAGCTCAAAATTTGCACAAGTTGTATACCATATATCCAGAGAGGAGCGCAGCTGAATGCTAGCTTCATCACAAAAAATACTGTCCCCTAAGACAAATGCGGCAGGTATTAAACCCATACGACTTTAGTCATTCAGCTGAACTGGGGTAGGTGGCGCATAATTAAAAATTCACAACAAAGAGGGGGGGGGGGTCCGAGGAGAGTTTTAAGACCTGCAAGGTTTGACTCCCCAGCCTAAATATATATCGCACAAAAAAGAACCCTAGGGTCTATGATTTGAAAGCACTGTCCAGGGGAGTGACCCAGCAAAAATGGAGTGTCCCTTTATTAGGACGAAATCCCTCACCCACCAATGGTGGCAAGCTTCATCATTGGGACCCTCCTAGTGCCGTGATACCTAGTCACGGCACGGGCTACAACCCCCTCACTGAGAGGGAGGAGCTCAAGGATGTTTTGATTCTAAATGGGAGGTATGATAAAAACCACAATAATGAACTTTAGGTTTGGTGGGGGACGTAGCGCAAAGACAAAATGTGTAGATGTGCGTAAAAGAGTAAAACTAGCTCCAGGGTACATGATGTCTTTATTGGAATGTCCCTGGGCCAGGATTAAAAACAGGGCAATGGCAGGGAAAACATATACCTGCAGTTAGTGACAGTGTCCCTACTGCTACATAGGAGGTGATGCGCTGGTACCTTATTGCTAGGCCGGGGAGGAAATGCATCGTTTTCGGACATGCAGCCTCGGATCCTTACTACGGTCCTGTATCGATGAAGAAATCGGCAACCAGGGACGATGCATCGAAAGTCAAGTTGCGCTGCGTCGATTCCACAGCAATGAAGCAGGCGCTGCACCGGAGTCAGAGTGGTGCGTCACGGACTTCGGTGATGAAGTGCTCGAAACTCATGTAGCTGTAGTTCTTCTGATGCTCTGCGATGGAAAGCTGGGGCCTGCGTTGTAAGTCACGGTTGCTGCATCAATCGGGGACCATACTGCGGGGCAGGCAGTGGCGTTGCCTCGACTTTTGAAGTGATGCGTCGGTTCGGAATGACGCTGGGAGTAGATACGTGAATATTTCTTCTTGTTGCACCATAACTCACTTCCAAGGGCCCAGAAACTGGATTTGACACCCCTTGGCAAGACAGGACTCTCAGCAAAAGAGCCCAGATGCTGGTAGATGAAGTCTTAGATGGCCTAAGACTTCTTAACAGGAGGCAAGCTCAACTCAAGCCCTTGGAGAACCTTGGAAGCAGGATGTGGAAAACAATGTCCAGTCCTTTCACTCCCAGGACAGAAGCAGCAGCAGGCCAGCAAAGCAAAGGAAACAGCAAAGTGGCAGTCTCTCCTGACAGCAATACAGCTCTATTTCCTGGCAGAATGTCCTCAACCCAGAAGTGTTCTGATGTCAGAGGTCCAGTACTTATACCCATTTCAGCTTTTGAAGTAGACAAACTTCAAAGGAAAGTCTTTGTAATGCACAAGACCCTGCCTTTCCCTGCCCTCACTGTGAGGACAGGAACAGCCCTATTCAGGTGTCAGTGTCAACTCCTCCCACCACTCTAGCTCAGGACGACCAATCAGCCTGGTGGTGAGTCATCAGGATATTCAGGGCACACCTCAGCTCCCTTTGTGTGACTGTCTAGAGTGAATGCACAAACAGCCCAACTGTCATCCTGACCCAGACGTGTATTCAGTAACAGGCAGAGGCATAGAGTGGGCCAAGTAAGAAAATGCCAACTTTCTAAAAGTAACAGAACACATGGGGACCTCATTTGGTACCCCAACTCAAGCTGCACAGCCGTGAGACTGAATGGATCCAATCAATTAAATGCCTTTTATTCTTCTGTTAATCTGTAATTTACTCTATTTCCTTTTTCTCCAGTTTTTCAAATTTCTTCAATTCATTTTACTCATTCCAGTCCAATGCATATTTGTTCATGCAAACACAGGAGGCTTGCTAGTTTCCAAATGTCACGTCTTTATTAAAAATGACCCAATGCATTTCGGAATAATCCCTTCATCAGGGGTATCTAGAATACAAAAATTAATATGCATCACCATTAGCGTGATTGGTACCCATCAAAATCAATAACAAACTTCCACAATTCATTGTGCTCTACATTTTGTCTCTTTAAACATTATACATGCTGACTTTATAAACAACTACATTTAAACCACCCCGGTCATACACCAAACTAAAGCAACGATCCCCTTTCAAAAACACCCACATCGGTATCAGCTGCCACAAATATCAAATTGGACCTCCTACACTAAGAAGACACCTCTCTCGTATTTATTCAAAGCAGCTCTTCAAACACACCTTTTTAAAGATGCTTACCATGACACATAATGATTTCCGTGCATTATAAAACCACCCAAACTCGCTTCATGCCGGCTTTTGTTTAAACAAGCATTTTGAATGCGTTTCATCTCGTTCACATTTCCAAGAATGCCTAAACACACGTCTTCCTCTCACTCATGGTGGAATCCAATGTTTAAACCACAACTTCTTATCTCAACTCCCCGGCAACTCCCAGGTGATTGATTACATGTGTCTGGGTCCAGAGCCTACAGAAACACTGGATAACGGACTTCTGATCTTCAAAACTCACCCCCGATCTTCCTATTTACAAATGCATACTACATTACCCAGAATCCCTCAAAAACAAATCTTTCTTAATTATCTGTACTCCCCAACCCACAAGTTACCAGTGCAATCCTCAGCGTAACAACTATAATTAATCATAAACCAGCACTACGTGCGCAAATGTAAATCTATAAATTTCTGCGTAGTTTGTTTGTTATTATATATAAACATAAAAACAGTTGATGTTCATGCTTTAAAATGACAACTTTACAGTCCACTGAATACCGATCCCATTCCCGTGCTACTAATGGTTTGCCATGACAGGAAACTCGCCCCTGTTTACTCGTCATTATATCCATGTCCTTTATTTTTCACTGTTTCTTTTCTTCCATTTCTTCCAATGTATTCAAAGGTGCAATCTCACACGAAAGGACGGCGATCATGTGAAAAACAATTTTGAGGGTGAGATGCACACCAGCGTACTCACAGTGTTTAAAAACTTGACTTCTTCAGAACCATGATGGCGTGCATGCTTGACGCGCTCCGCCCAATGCGCACAATGCAACAGAACACATGGGGACCTCATTTGGTACCCCAACTCAAGCTGCACAGCCGTGAGACTGAATGAATCCAATCAATTAAATGCTAAACCTTTTATTCTTCTGTTAATCTGTAATTTACTCTATTTCCTTTTTCTCCAGTTTTTCAAATTTCTTCAATTCATTTTACTCATTCCAGTCCAATGCATAGTTGTTCATGCAAACACAGGAGGCGTGATAGTTTCCAAATGTCACGTCTTTATTAAAAATTACCCAATGCATTTCGGGAATAATCCCTTCATCAGGGGTATCTAGAATACAAAAATTAATATGCATCACCATTAGCGTGATTGGTACCCATCAAAATCAATAACAAACTTCCACAATTCATTGTGCTCTACATTTTGTCTCTTTAACCATTATACATGCTGACTTTATAAACAACTACATTTAAACCACCCCGGTCATACACCAAACTAAAGCAACGATCCCCTCTCAAAAACACCCACATCGTTATCAGCTGCCACAAATATCAAATTGGACCTCCTACACTAAGAAGACTCCTCTCCTGTATTTATTCAAAGCACCTCTTCAAACACACCTTTTTAAAGATGCTTACCGTGACACATAATGATTTCCGTGCATTATAAAACCACCCAAACTCACTTCATGCCGGCTTTTGTTTAAACAAGCGTTTTGAACAAAAGCCGGCATGAAGCGAGTTTGGGTGGTGCTTTGAATAAATACGGGAGAGGCGTCTTCTTAGTGTAGGAGGTCCAATTTGATATTTGTGGCAGCTAATAACGATGTGGGTGTTTTTGAAAGAGGATTGTTGCTTTAGTTTGGTGTATGACCGGGGTGGTTTAAATGTAGTTGTTTATAAAGTCAGCATGTATAATGGTTAAAGAGACAAAATGTAGAGCACAATGAATTGTGGAAGTTTGTTATTGATTTTGATGGGTACCAATCACGCTAATGGTGATGCATATTAATTTTTGTATTCTAGATACCCCTGATGAAGGGATTATTCCCGAAATGCATTGGGTAATTTTTAATAAAGATGTGACATTTGGAAACTATCAAGCCTCCTGTGTTTGCATGAACAACTATGCATTGGACAGGAATGAGTAAAATTAATTGAAGAATTTGAAAAACTGAGAAAAAGGAAATAGAGTAAATTACAGATTAACAGAAGAATAAAAGGTTTAGCATTTAATTGATTGGATTCATTCAGTCTCACAGCTGTGCAGCTTGAGTTGGGGTACCAAATGAGGTCCCCATGTGTTCTGTTGCATTGTGCGCATTGAGCGGAGCGGTCAACATGCACACCATCATGGTTCTGAAGAAGTCAAGTTTTCAAACACTGTGAGTATGCTGGTGTGCATCTCACCCTCAAAATTGTTTTTCACATGATCGCTGTCCTTTCGTGTGAGATTGCACCTTTGAATACATTGGAATAAATGGAAGAAAAGAAACAGTGAAAAATAAAGGACATGGATATAAAGGCGAGTACACAGGAGTCGAGTTTCGGTCATGGCAAACCATTAGTAGCACGGGAATGGAATCGGCATTCAGTGGACTGTAAAGTTGTCGTTTTAAAGCATGAACATCAACTGTTTTTATGTTTATATATAATAACAAACTACGCAGAAATTTATAGATTTACATTTGCGCACGTAGTGCTGGTTTATGATTAGTTATAGTGGTTACGCTGAGGATTGCACTGGTAACTGTGGGTTGGGAGTACAGATAATTAAGAAAGACTTGTTTTTGAGGGATTCTAGGTAATGTAGTATGCATTTGTAAATAGGAAGATCGAGGTGGTTTGAAGATCAGAAGTCCGTTATCCAGTGTTTCTGTAGGCTCTGGACCCAGACACATGTGATCAATCACCTGGGAGTTGCCGGGAGTTGAGATAAGAAGTCGTGGTTTAAACATTGGATTCCACCATGAGTGAAGGAAGACGTGTGTTTAGGCACTCTGGAAATGTGAGCAGATGAACGCATTCAAAACGCTTGTTTAAACAAAAGCCGGCATGAAGCGAGTTTAGGTGGTTTTATAATGCACGGAAATCATTATGTGTCATGGTAAGCATCTTTAAAGGTGTGTTTGAAGAGTGCTTTGAATAAATGCGGAGAATCTTCTTAGTGTAGGAGGTCCAATTTGATATTTGTGGCAGCTGATAACGATGTGGGTGTTTTGAAGGGATCGTTGCTTAGTTTGGTGTATGACCGAGTGATTTAAATGTAGTTGTTTATAAAGTCAGCATGTATAATGGTTAAAGAGACAAAATGTAGAGCACAATGAATTGTGGAAGTTTGCTATTGATTTTGATGGGTACCAATCACGCTAATGGTGATGCATATTAATTTTTGTATTCTAGATACCCCTGATGAAGGGATTATTCCGAAATGCATTTGGTCATTTTTAATAAAGACGTGACATTTGAAACTATCACGCCTCCTGTGTTTGCATGAACAACTATGCATTGGACTGGAATGAGTAAAATGAATTGAAGAAATTTGAAAAAACTGGAGAAAAAGGAAATAGAGTAAATTACAGATTAACAGAAGAATAAAAGGTTTAGCATTTAATTTGTTGGATTCATTCAGTCTCACGGCTGTGTAGCTTGAGTTGGGGTACCAAATGAGGTCCCCATGTGTTCTGTTGCATTGTGCGCATTTGGCGGAGCGCGTCAAGCATGCACGCCATCATGGTTCTGAAGAAGTCAAGTTTTTAAACACTGTGAGTACGCTGGTGTGCATCTCACCCTCAAAATTGTTTTAAACTTTCTAAAAGTGCCATTTTAGAGCCTGCAATTTAAAAACCAACTTCACTAAAAGATATATTTTAAAATTGTGAGTCCGGAGACACCAAACTCCAATTTTCTATCAGCTCTCAATTGGCAGATTCACTTGCAAGATGTTACAAGGCAGCTCCAATGATTACCTATGCCAGAGATAGGCCTTGCTGTAAAAACAAAATTAGCAGTATTCCACTAACAGGATGTGTAAAACACAACAGTAAATGTCCTACCTTTTACATACACTGCACCCTGCCCACGGGGCTACCTTGGGCCTACCTTACCTTAGCTACCTTAGGGGTGCCTTAAATGTAATAAAAGGGAAGGTTTGGGCCTGGCAAGTGGGTGCATTTGCCAGGTCGAAATGGCAGTTTAAAACTGCACTCACAGACACCTCAGTGGCAGTACTCAGACATGTTTGAAGGGCTACTTATGTGGGTGGCACAGTCAGTGCTGCAGGCCCACTAGCAGCATTTGGTTTACAGGCCCTGGGCACACATGGTGCACTGTACTAGGGATTTACTAGTAAATCAAATATGTCAATAATGGAGAAATCAATTACCATTACAATTGAGATAGCAAGTACTTGCACTTTACCACTGGTCAGCAGTGGTAAAGTGCCCAGAGTCCTAACACTGGACAAAACTAAATGCAGCACACAGTCAAAAAAACAGGAGGTTAGAGGCAAAAAGACAGGGGAAACCATGCCAAAAGATGCCAGGTCTAACAGGCATTTTAAATCAATTTTGGAAAAACAGATTTTGGTTTTTACTTTAAACTGTTTCAGTGTGGGGGGGGGGGTTGCCGTGCAGGCGACCAAGATGGCCGCTTAGCTGCGAAGCTCCCGAGCCATTGGCCGCCTTTCTCCGTCTGCCTGCAATACCAGCGCCCATCACCACCTTCCCATGCGTGGCGAGTGATCTGGAAGCCCCGAGAACGAATGGGGCTGATCGCGGCTCCCACGAATGCCTGCTAAGCTGCACACCGGCCGCCTGCGTCCCCGGACCCGACGCTGCCCTCGGAAGCCCCGAGACGATAGGGGTCTCGGGCGAGCCTGAGGGCAGGGTCCGCGGAAGGCACGTGCGGTGGCGAACTGCCGTGGACCGGGGAGGCACTACCACACCAACGACCTCACGGTGTGGAGCGGCAGCCTCGGTGAGGTGCCCATTGTGGTCTGCTCCTCCGGTACTGAATAGAGCCTGCAGATACAGACCGTGACGAGAGGTAGGGGGTAGCATGCTGCCCGACTCCACCCTTCCTCATAGTAATGCCTTGGGCCCTCTCCGGTACAGCGCATGATGGGGTCCCTGCGCTAGTGCTGCCATAATCCTGGACCTAGTTTGAGCCGCTGTCCACATGGAGGGGCTGATGATGTTATGCAGGTTCTGGGCCCTCCCCTTGTATCACGAGTACTGATCTATATCCCTGCATGGCTGCCTGTGGCGGGACCTGCTAACTAGCACCACAAGAGAGGGCACTTAGGCGATTCGATGGCTGGCAGGTGCACCGTGTCCCTCATGGAAGCTGAGTAATGGTCAGTAGTGGGACCGGGAACTACCGTAACTAGAGACAGCGCCCCTGCCACTACGTTCCTGCGCCATTCTGACTGTTGGCCTCACGGAGCTACTTCCCCTGCCTCAACACCGAGCCTCCTGCTGAATCAGAGCCACAGCAGATGGAGGGTGCTGCCGCCATTTTGTCCGAACTGCAGGCTGGGTTTCAGTCCATAGATGCCAAACTAGACACTCTTTCCACGCGCCTTGATGATATCCATGGCCGGCTGGAGGCGCAGGACTCCCGGATCGGTAATACCGAACAGCGCATCTCGGACCTGGAGGACGCACAACCCACAGCGCAAAGAAGGCTGGAGAAGACGGAGAACCTACTTAAGCAGCTTGCTATGAAGGCGGAGGATTTGGAGGCGCGGTCGCGATGGAACAACCTCCGCATTGCGGGCATAGCCGAATCCACAAACACCGGTCCCATGGCCAAATTTGTTGAGTCTCTACTTATAGAGGTGTTTGGTAGAGAGGCATTCTCCGCCACATTCGCGGTGGAACGTGCGCACCGAACACTGGGACCTGCGCCAATACCTGGAGCGACACCGAGAATGATTATTGCCAGGGTACTCAACTTTCACGACCGAGATGTGGCGCTGCGACTCTCCAGGGAGCGTGGCTCCCTCAGCTACCAGGGCTCAAATATATCTATTTTTCCGGACTTTACACAAATGGTGCAGGAGGCCCGCCGCAAATATATAGACATCAAGCGTTCTCTCCAAAAAGCGAATGTCAAGTAAGCTATGTTGTACCCTGCTAGGCTCCGCATCCAGATTGGCGGCAAAACACACGTGTTTGATTCCTCGGAGGACGCCATGCAATTCTGGAAGAAGCAACAGCTAAAAGACAAACCTCAGGCGAGGGCTGACGGACGTGACCCTGGTTCCTAATGTTGGTATGACTTGTGCCTTGAAATCCAACATGGACGCTCTTCAGGTTTTGCTATACATGGCTGGTTGATTTCGGGAGGCATGGGAGGGCCGCTGGGGACATTTGTGTAAAAGACGCAATGCCACGCCTGATCCAGACTGCAACCCCGAGTAACTACCATTTATTATTGCATCTTAGTCACATATTGGGCAGACACGAACTCGATCTACGAACATTTCATGCTCCGATGGCTCACTGGAGCGTTGTCTACCCCCACAGGATGTTCTCCTGTCAGTTCTTCCCTCCCGTTCCCCCTTTTCCCCCAATCCCCTATGTTTGGAAGTGTTTAAATGGGATTCACCGGGTGCCTTATTTGTACGTATCCGATGTGGGTGGGGGGTGGAAATGGGACTGGGTGTTTTGGTTGATTGTTTATGGTTTTATCTTCTGTTGGTACAAAGCAGATCTCCCTTGTATTAGGTGGGGTACACCTTCCATAAGCTTCCATCCTACAGTGATTCACTTGCAAAAGGCTGAATGACCTCCAATTGCAGGCAAAGACGGTGCCTTAGTCTCAAATGCCTGTCCTGGAATGTTAGGGGATTAGCTAGCCCTAAAAAAGGACGTCAGGTCCTAGAATACATGACCAGACACAATATCCAAGTTGCCTTCCTTCAGGAAACCCACTACACACCGCTCCCTGCACAAGGGTTTGCGTACTCATGGGGGGGACCATCGTTTTTTCTCCGGCTACAGCACGTATTCCCGAGGCGGGTGCATACTGATACACCGCTCTCTCTCTTTCCAGGTAGCTGAGGTTGTGAGGGATACTGAGGGCAGATATCTGATGGTGTTGGGATCGCTGGGAGGGAAATCCGTTCTATTCATTAATGTGTATGCTCCCAATTTAGACACTACTGACTTCTTTCCTAACCTCACGATGCATATTGACCGACTGGGCGCTGACAATATACTGCTGGGGAGTGATTTCAATCTCACGCTTGACCCCATGACTGACACCACAGGTACGGGCTGTACCACTAAGCCTCATGCCACGCAGGGTCTATCCACCTTACTGCAGTCGGCTCTACTCGCGGATCCCTGGCTCAGACAACACCCGGGAACGCGCGCTTACTCTTTTTATTCCGCCCCACATGGCTCATGGTCCCGTATAGATCACTGGTATCTTACACCACAACTACTCTTGGAAGTGCGGGAAATTGCCTATCTTCCCCGCACACTGTCGGATCACTGCCCGTTGCTTCTCCGGATAGACTTTCCCACAGTGCCAATGCAGCGCCCACTATGGCGCTTTCCTGCATCGGCGTTGTTAGATCAGGTATTTCATAGTGAGGTGGGAGATGCCATCCGAGAATATTTTTAGTTAAACAAAGGTACGGTTTCCTCACAGCTAGTGCTTTGAGATGCCTTTAAGGCATTTATTCGGGGCGTCTGTCTTTCAAAACACGCCGGTGTACTCCGGTCCATACGAACTGAACTGGAGAACATCGGAAAAAAGCTTAAAAATATGGACACAAAGCACAGACTACTTCCCCCCCAGAATCTCTACGCGACCGAGCAGCTCTCTTGACTGAGTTCACGGAAGCTGCAGCCCGCGAGGTCAAATACCTTGGTAAATACGCCATGGCCCGAACATATGGGGAGGGGGAAAGACCCAGCAGGACACTTGCCCGCCTCCTCCGGCCTCAATACCAGTCGGTGTTCGTCACACGTCTGGATACTGATAATGGCACCGAGCTGACAAAGGGGGCAGAAATTACTGATGCCTTCCTCTCATACTACGTTAACCTCTACAAGACGAGGGAACCGCCAGTAGGTCAGGCGTTGACAGATTATTTGCAGGAGATAGCCATGGTCTGGTTGAAGGAGGGTCAGCGTGATTTCTTGGCCTCTCCTATCGAGGAGGATGAAATCAAACAAGCAATCAGAGCGATGGCCAGTAGTCGAGCCCCAGGATCAGATGGCCTTTCGGGAGAATTTTATAAGGCCTATCAAAATGAGTTGGCGCCGCGACTGATAGAAGTCTACGACGAGGCCCTGCAGAGTGGGTCCCTATCCCCTACCATGCGGGAGGCTATTGTGACACTGTTGCTCAAGCCAGGTAAATCGCCACACCAATGTTCATCGTATCGCCCATTATCGCTACACAATCACGACTATAAAATACTAGCCAAAATATTAGCGACCCGGTTGGCATTACTGGTAAATACCTCGCTATGCCCCTACCAGGCCGGATTCATTCCCGGCCGGTCCACGACTCTTAATCTACGTGCAATCTTCTCTGTGATGAATCAAATGGAGCCCACACTGCCAGCGGCTGTCGTTCTTCTCGATGCCGAAAAGGCTTTTGATTCCTTGGAGTGGCCTTTTTTGTACGCGGTAATGCAGAAACTGGGGATCCCAGTGGGTTTCTTAAACCTAGTACGCCTCCTGTATACGAATCCTGCCGCCTGATTGAAACTTAATGGTGAAATAACACAACAATTTCCCTTATTGCGGGGCACTAGACAGGGATGCCCCCTTTCGCCCTTACTATTTATTATTGCTATGGACCCCCTTGCCCGACACATACAGGAACGACATCTTCACCGAGGGTTGCAATTATACACAGGCCCGCTAACTGCGTCGTTCTATGCGGACAACACTGATCCAGCGCGAACCCAAATAATTGAACAGGGATAATTATTCAACAACATCATACATTGGCCCATACTCATTCACCCAAAATCCCTGATGCGCTGGTGTCAAGTTTGTTAACTTTTCTTCGACCTATTCCTGTTATTTATACACAAAATTTAAACATCTTGTAATGTTATTCGACTTTTTATCTACTTGGTCGATGGACCAATTAGTTGAAGAGTTGATGGCAAAGGTAATTTCTCCAAAATATAGATTAACCTTTAGAAATCTGATTAAATGACTACAAACTCTCGGTGTGATTTAATAATTTTATCTAGCAATAATAAAACTTATAACGTTCATATCCATAAACTCAAATACTGGAGACCTCATGGGAGAGAATAACAAACTAATCACAATAACATCAGAAATATCAATCAAATGTATACGTTGCACAGAGTGGATAGATGAAGAGACATTAGATACACAATAAAGGATCTCTTAAAAACCAAAACAATTTTGGACGGGATAGATGAAGAGACAAAAGGCACACATATCAAAGAAACAGCCGGGAAAAATATAATTTCTATAATGCTCAGTAGATTAAATACAAACGCGGAGGATCTGTAAGGGAAAAACCACCACCCAGGCCTAGGCGGTAGTGAGGGACCCCTGAACCAAGAATCAAGGATCAAAGACTTAAGAACCAGGACAGGGACAGGACAGGAACATCTAGGCCTCACAGCTCACCGGCGAAAACAGCGACGCTTCCCTCTCTCAGCCTACGTGACCCTTGAAGCCCGCACACCACACCATCGGCTGCCTAAACCACACCCCTAAAGTACCTATTCTTATACCCTAAAAGAACATGTCCGTCCCATAATAATTGCTAATTTCACATTTTCTAGCTAAGGGATTGGTGGGATTCTAGGGGTGGAGTGTCACCCCACTATGAAATCATCTACTTTTAACTACACCATTGTTCTAAACAATTTTTTTTTTATATAGTCATCAATACCTCTTCTCTTCCATGAGAACATGTATCAACATTCTTTAACAATTTATTAAATTCAACAACTTCGGGTTCTATTCCCACGATGACACTGGCGTTGGCTGCCTGACAATGACCATGTCCTTCACCAGGTCACGTTTTTTTCAGCTTTGCTCAGCAGTTCAGTCATGTAGTCACATGGTTCCCACTCGCTCTCTTGTTCACCCGCCCTTACTGTAGCTAACTTAATCATTATGGAGAACTTGTCCATTACTAAAAGAACAGAAAAACGAACATTATTAATTATGTGATAATGTAATTTTCACGGTTTACCCCCCATCTTAATTCTACTTTATGTTAACTGTTAGTCTAGCATAGCTTAAGCAGGAAAACGGCATTATTCATTAGTACAAAGCAAAACACACCATGCTTTTTACGAAAAACAGCTGCGGCCTTGCCATGCAAACCTCTATGAATTCATTCAAAACACAAAATTATTACATTTCCGGTTATTTACGCATTAGTTCTAGTTAGTTCATGCATTTTATAAAGCAGTCTTCCCACGTGTAGTGTAAATGTGCACATTAGTCGTTTAACACTACTTACTGTTAGTCCATATTAAAGGGTGGTTCGGTTGAGCAGGTTTCTTTTCGCGAAATCCTGCTCCATCAATCCCCCCTCTGATGGCTTTTAAGAGCCATCATAAATACTCACAATACCGAGTGCCACCTTCTTTGTTATCTAGCATTTACTCTCTTTTTCTTCTTTTATGGCACTCTTGTCTAATTCTTTCATCATGTCATAATATTCTCCTTTTACTTTTTCTAACTCTATTTCTTCTCATTTTCTCTTTCTTCCTTTACTTTTATTCTTTTTGTTTTTCACATCTTTTCTTTCTTTTACATATTTGCAACATTTATATGTTATTACTATTACTAGAACTACTATTGCTACAGAAAATATTGGGATTATTATTTTTCCTAATAAACTATTTCCTAAACTAGAAAACCATTTACTTACTGCAGAGGAACTCTTACCAAGTCTCTCCCAAGCACTATCAACCTCCAGTTGTGTTAACTCATTATGCAATTTTGTTATATTTCTAATATATCCTTCTATCCCTTTACTTTTATCTGGAATATAGGTACAGCAGTGTTGAATTTTCAACATGCCGCAGACTCCAACCTCTTTTGCCAAAAGAATATCAAGGGCAAGTCGATTTTGTAAAACCATTGATCTGATTGCCACCATTTCGGTATCAATCATCAAGAAGCCACCAGCAGTATCTGTTGATAAACGATCAACTACTGTGGATAATTTGCGAATTTTGTGTGCATTTAAAACAACTCCAACTGAGGGTATCAGTGCACCAAAGATATCACCTACTATTTCTGAAAAACTTGCTCTTTTACTTCATATTAGTCCTTGTTTTATTTCATTGGCACTATAGTCCCCACGGTCTTTATGATAGACCTTTGGAAAAACGATCCCAAAATAACAGCTTCCGTACCAACGTGCTGGTAACTTATAATAGGCTTTCTTGCCACACACGTAATAGATTCCCGGCAAAACTGGGTCAGTTCCACCCTTCAATCCCCATCCTCCAGTAATTTGGAAAGTATGCTCACATTAACTAGTGCCAATAAAGTAATTATTATAGTTAGTCCTTGATCTATATAAACAAAGTTTCCCCTTTCGTAACCAGTCCAGGGACATCGCAGCGTATGTCTCACCCTTCTCATAATTACCTTCTCTAAAAGCCCAAGGTGGTGCCTGTGATTTCTGTTCATTAGCTTCCCTCTGGAAACTTGCTCTTCTATTCTCTACCATATCTAAAAATAATTTTTATTCAGTATGTAGACTACAGGTTAAATTGTTTTTGTAGGCATTTTCTATATCTAAGGTTTTGGTAATATGGAAGAATTCTCCCATATAACGAGCATTTTTAGCACTTACTACTTTATTTAATTCCTTTATGATTGGTATTTCTGAAAATATTAAATCTATATTAGTATATTGATAATCCAGCCTACCAGTCATGTAAAATAGACTGCCAAGTACACTACATGACACACCATAGGTTAGAGAAAGATGATGATAGGTTAGTCCTTCAGAGACAGACGTAGGTAATTTCATACAGACATAACAATCACTCACATTCATACTGTTAGTATACTCATATAACAACTTGGTAAAGACATTTAACGAAAAATCACTATTTGATTTATCATGATGGTAAGTAATTCCATCCATTTGTTCTATATTAGTATTCATACGTGTTTTAGACACATCTTTCATTCCTTCAACTGTCATATCATTAGTGTTATTTCCAATATTATTTACACAAAAAATAGGTAAGATAACAATCAACAGGATCCACATAAGCGTTAATAGGAAAACACTACACATACAGGTTTTAATACATCTACGTTTTAGTCTAGAATTTGGTTGTTCAGTCACTTCTACTTCTGCCATTTTGATGTACTATATAAAAAAAGAAAAATATAAAAAATCTAACAATTTTCTAGTCTAAAATCCTAATTTTTTCTCAAAAATATGGTTTTGTGTAATCTTACACTTAATGACTTTCTTCTTTACCCCCTTTCTTTTTATTTAGTCGTTTGGGTTTCTTTTAAGTTCTCTATTCAGTTCATCTGACAAACTTTCTTCCTTTGTCTCTTTATTGTTCTTTTAGGGTGGTCTTAGTTTGTTCTCATCTTCCTTTTCAGTATCACTACTGTCATGTTCTTCACTTAAACCTAAATTTTAAAATTCTTCTAGTATAACATAGGTCCATTCAGGAGCTTTGTACTTTCTGCATGGAATTCTTGTTCTCTTTGATTTTTGGGTTGTTTCTCTTTTTGTGTTCTCTAATTCTGTTTGGCTTGAAACTTCATTACTTTGCTCTGGTCTTTTCCCAACCTTCTCTTGACTATTCTGTATTTTAGCCTTCTTGCTCCACTTGACCAAATATCTCCCTTTCTAGGCCTTTTCTTCTGAATTATCTTTTCACCTTATGTGTTTGCTTCACTATTTCTTTTGTTTGATCTTCCTTTTGTCTGTCCCTCTCTGCTCCTTTGTATTTCTGTTTCTGTAGGTTCAGCACTTGCTTCTGATTCATCAACGAGTTCACCTTCTTCTAGCTCATTGGTGTTTTCACTCTCCTTTCGTCCAATTTCTAGCTTGACAGCCATTTCTCTTTCTCCTGGCTCACCGGCAGCCTCACCTTCTTCTGACTCAACAACAGTCTCTTTAATCCCAGTATCTGGTGCCCAATTTACTTGACTTGTGCTTGGCTGTTCATCGTCAAAATGTTCATTAGAATCTGTCACTCCAGACTCCTCAGCTTTGCACACTTCAGCTGCTGGTACTTGGTTTTGAATTTCCAGTTGCTGTACTTCAGGTCTTTCAATTGGACTTGGGACTAAGCGGGTATGGCTTGCATGTATCCAGTTTGGCAGGCCAAAACACTTTACTGCTGTGGTCGTCACCAATGTGATCTGGTAAGGGCCGCTCCAACGGGGTTCTAGACACGTTTTTCTTACGTGCTTCTTGACTAGTACCCACTCACCAGGATTCAAATCATGTGCTTGGTTCCGCTGTGTCGTTGTGGCATCTGCTCCAACCTGGCGGGACACAGAACGCACCAGGTCAGCCAGTCCCTTGCAATAATCTAGCACGCGATCATCAGACATAGTCATCAGCTTGTTCGTATGTATGTATGCTTGTCTCATGGCTCTTCCCATCAATACTTCATGGGGACTCAATCCAGTCTTTTTGTCAGGAATACTTCTAAGACTCATCAATATCCGAAAAACTGCTCAGACGGAGCCCGAGGTACCGACGGACAGAGCGGGGCCTCATTTCCTGAGTTGTTACCAGGGGAGGGGAGGCTGTTCTCGCGTGTACTATAGGTGTCACCGATACACCATGTCACAGAGAACTCATGTCAATTTGGTAGGTTGTAACTGGTTCAACCTATCTGGATGTTCACTTTTCACTTTTCTTTATGCAGTAGCATTATCTGTTTTAGGTCCTGAAGAAGGCCAAGATTACTTACAATCATAATGGCTGAAACATGTTGACCTTGATTCTAACTCAGGCAGTTATTATTTCAAACTGCTTTTGAACTGTTTTTAATTTGGTGATCAATAGATGATGAATAAAGGTATTCTCTATTGTTGACCAATTTTAAATCGCACAACATCCCCTACACTTTAGCACTGCGCCCATCACTCTTAGAAATTTCCAGAACTGCACATCTGGTGGATTGTAGCAAATCCTATAGATACTCTGTTTTGAAAACATCCGTGAGCTCCTCCCTCGTAGAGAGGGGGTTGCAGCCCTTGTCTGCACTAGGATACAGATAAGAGGAGATCCCAGATGATGAAGCATGTCACTACGGTGAGTGATGGGATTCCGTCCTTTTAAAAGGATTTTCCACAGACCACACCAGAGGGACTTGTTCTTGTCTTTTCTTTCCTTTCCTAACTTTTTCTTTGTTAGTGTCAGTTGCGCTGCGAGCGATTTGTAGGCTCGAGTAGACCCATGGCATTTTGTTGTTTGTCATATTCAGTTTGGGGAATATGTCCATGCTGTGGTCTTAAAAATTTCCCTTAGACCCTCCATCTCTCGTATTGTTATTGTTACACCTTTGACATAAACTTTCTGCGATGGCCCTGAACTTTGGATTATACCATGTCTGCTTGAACAGTCTCACCATTGCATCCCTTCCGATGTGTGTTTGTCCATGATACATCCTGGCCATATGGGAAAGTAAAGAATCTGGTAATACTGGTCTTCCATCGTAATAGACCCAAACCTCATCTTCTGCATTTTTCCTACAGCCTGTTCTATTCCACTCTTCCTTTTCCTCATCACTGACTTCTTCCTGCATTTGCTTTATTTCATCCCAAGTTTCAAATGTTGCTGTGTACATAAGATGGCATTCAGTATTTCCCTTTTCAATTGACCTGTTTATGGCCACTGTATTTTGTGCACAGTAACACGCTAATTGGTCCGTGTATCTATTGCCCTTTGTCAAATCATCATCTCCTGATTGATGTGCTGCACATTTTACAACAGCAATTCTTTTTGGTAACTGCAAAGCATCCAATAATTCCTTTACAATTTTTCCATTCCAAATTGGGGAACCTGAGGAAGTCAAAAATCCTCTTTGCATCCATATTTGACCAAAGTCATGTACGATACTAAATCCGTACTGACTATCGGTGTAGATGGTTACTTTTAGACCTTTTGCCAATTTACATGCTCTAAACAGAGCAATCAATTCTGCAACTTGGGCGGATTTTACCCCATTCAGGCAAGATGCTTCTAATGCTCCTGATAAAGTGCAGACAGCATAACCAGCACACAATTCACCCCTTTGATTTCTCAAATATGATCCATCCACAAACAATTCACAATCTGGCCTTTCTAACGGTTTAGTACAAAGTTCGGTCACTTCCAAACAATCATGTCCTGCTTCTTCTTTCACTTCCTCACATCTTGATTCTGGCAACAATGTGGCTGGGTTCACAGTAGTGCACCTCACCACTGTCACATTTTCAGCACCTAGAATCACTCTCTCATATTTAGTCAGCCGACTAGATGTCATATGTTGAGTCCTAGTGCGAGTTAAAAGGATCTCAACAGAGTGTGGTACAAATACTTTTACAGGGTAACCCATCACAATTGCTTCACTTTGCTCCAAACTTACACAAGTGGCGGCTACTGCTTTCAAGCAGCCTGGCAATGCTGCAGCCACTGAATCTAGGGTGGCAGAAAAATATGCCACCGGACGTCGAGCCATTCCGTGTTTGTGAGTTAAAACTGCAAGTGCACAGCCATCTCTCTCACAAAAATACAATGCAAATTCTTTAGAATAATCCGGCATTCCCAAAGCAGGTGCTTGACAAAGACTATTTCACAATCTTGAGAAAGATTCCATACTCTCTTCATCCAACACGATTGGATCTTTCACATCCTTTCGTGTCAACCTCTGTAGAGGTTTTGCAATCAATGAGAAACCACAAATCCACTGTCTGCAATATCCAACCATTCCCAAAAACATTCGCACTTATTTTTGATTTCTGGGTGGATTCATTTCCTTAATCACACTGATTCTTTCTGGCGTCACCCTTCTGACCCCTTTTCCAATTTTGTGACCTAGATATTGAACTTCCTGTTTACAGTATTGCAATTTGAATGGTGATACTTTATGTCCTCCTTCTGCTAAATGGTTCAATAAAGCAATTGTGTCTGTCACACATGCTTCTCGTGTTTTTGATGCCAACAGTAGGTCATCAATATACTGAACCAAAACAGAGTTTCCAGGCATGACCAAAGTCTCCAAACATTTTTTCAAAATCTGATTAAAAATTGAGGGACTTTCAGTATACCCTTGAGGAACTCAGCACCAGGCCAAGATCCGGTTTTTAAACCGGAATGCAAATAAATATTGACTTTCCGGGTGCAAAGGAATGGAGAAAAATGCCTGACACAGATCAATAACAGTGTACCATTCCGCATCACAGGGAATTTGATAAAGAATTACTGCTGGATTTGGCACTATTGGACAACATGGCACTACAATTTTATTCACCTTTCTCAAATCTTGTACTATTCTATATTCCCCATTAGGCTTTTTGATTCCAATAATGGGCGAATTACAGGAACTGCTCATTATTTCCTTTAAAATTCCCTGTTCAATCATTTGGTCAATTGCAGGTGTGACTCCTGCTATTACTTCTGGACTCATTTTGTACTGTGGGGTATTTGGATATATAGCACCATTTTTTACTGTAATCTGGATTGGATCCGTGTTAGACCTGGTACCATTGGCGTGAGTCTCCCTTCCATTTTTCACTGATTGCCTCCTCTGTTTTTGATGTTTTGCTGGTTTAGATGCTTTGGGCACTGTGCCACTGCTATTCAGTGCCACAGTGCAAGTGCTCCCTATGGTAAATTGATGTATTGATTAGTGACTCCATGATTGGATTATTTGATTTACTTCTCAGACCCTAGTATAGTGCACCATGGGTGCCCAGGGCCTGTAAATCAAATGCTGCTGGTGGGCTTGCAGCACTGGTTGTGCCACCCACAGAAGCAGCTTGTAAAGTGTGTCTCAGGCCTGCTATTGCAGAGCCTGTGTGCAGTCTGTGACTGCCATGTCGACTTGGCAAGTGCACCCACTTGCCAGTCCCTAAACCTTCCCTTTTCTACATATCAGTCACCCCTAAGGTAGGCCCAAGGGCAGGGTGCATTGTATGTAAAGGTAGGACATGCCCTGATGTGTGTAGCATGTCCTGATAGTGAATTACAGCCAATTTCGTTTTCACTATTGCAAGGCTACCTGTCCCCATAGGCCAGAATGGGCAGCTTGATTATAACATCTTATAATCCTAACTGACCCTGGGAACATGGTAGAAATTCGAATTTAGTATGCCTGAACTCAGAATGATAAAATACATATTTTAGTGAAGTTGATTTTAACATTCTGTGTTTGAAAATACCACTTTTAGAAAGTAGGTATTTTCTTGCCTAACCATCCAGCCTGCCTCTGCTAGCTTGTGTATTGTATGTCTGGTTTTGTGAGTGACAGGGGCTGGGGGACTCCAGGAGACAGGGTGAGTCAGCACAGGGCTGAATAGACCTATCTGCATGTAGAGTGGTGGGAGGAGTAGCACCTGGGCCTGAATAGGGCTGTGCCTGCCTTCCACAATGCTGGCTCCACCTCCTGTGGTGTGTCTGATGACCCTGGCCCACACTGACAAAGGAAGAAGTTGTGCCCTGGCAGAATGCACCCAGAACTGGTTTGGACTAGGTACAGGACCCTCTGCCTTCGGAGGACAAAGGATTTATGAGTATAAAAAGGGGGACCCAGACTCCAGAACTTTAGATCACTGCTGGAACAACAAGACAAAACTTTGCCAAGGAGAAGAACCAAGGAAGCTGCAGGAGTTTGGACTGCCCCTCTGCCAGTGTGCTGTTTGCTGGGTTGGCCTGCAGTGGTCTTCATTGCCAAGGAAAGGAGAAGGAACTTTCAAAGAACTTTCATTATCTTGCAGAATATTTCTCCAAGGGCTTGAACTAGAGCTTGCCTCCTGCTGAAGTCTCAGGGCAACAAGACTTCACCACCAGCTCCCTCCTGAATTCCCTTGCTGGGGATTCTGTCTGCAGAAGCCTGCGTGTCGCTGGGAGCTGGAAGCACGACGCAACGAGAAGAAGCGTGTCGTTGTCGCAGCTGTTGCCGTCGCATTGCAGGAGAAGCGTGTCTCCGCCGCAGAGGCCGCCGCCGCATCACCAGAGAAGCGTGTCTTCATCGCATCTGCCTGCCGTCGCATCACCGGAGAAGCGTGTCTTCGTCTCAACTGCCTGCCGTCGCATCACCGGAGAAGCGTGTCGCCACCGCAAGGGTCGCCGTCGCATCACCGGAGAAGTGTGTCGCCGTCGCAGCTGCCTGCCCTCGCATCACCGGAGAAGCGTGTCGCAGGGTCTAATGCGGCTCCAAAGGTACAGAATTCGCCGCACGGCCGTCGGGCATGCACGCATCATCTTCACATCGTCGCATCGCATCAAGGGCGCACTCTCATTGCATCGCACCGGATCGTCGCACCGCATCGAGGCGCCTGCTCGCCGCATCGTCCTCCATGCGGACCCTTTGTTTGTTTTGCGTTACGCATCCAAGGTACTTTTGTGAGAAACGTGTCGCATTTATCATCAACTTGAACTAAGTTACTTCTACCATCTTTAAGTCTATTTTGAGTACAGTATTGTGGATTTTTGTCGTTTGTGGTCTTGTGTTAAGTCTATATAAAGAATACTTATTTTTATAAAACCTGTGTGGTGTCCATCTGTAGTGTTTTCACTGTATTACTGTATGTGTTCACAAATGCTTAACACACTGCCTCTGAGATAAGCCTGTCTGCTCGTGCCAAGCTACCAAGGGGGTGAGCAGGGGTTATCCAGTAGTGTAATCCCCTTTCCCTGACTTAGAAGCAAGGGTCCCTATTTGGACAAAGGTGTATACCATTGCCAACTAGAGACCCCCAGTTCTAACAATCCACATTTGTCATTAATCCAATCTCTTTTCCTGTAAAATCCCACACTTCTGATCTCACTGTATCTTTCAACTCTTCAGGCAAATCTTCATCTGTGAGGAGTGAATATAATTCACTCACTTCTGATTCTCTTTGGGCCACCAATACTTTGTCCTCAACATCCCCATCGGGCGTCATAAAAGCAACACCATCTGGGGTACAATAAATGGTGCAATTCATTTTGCACAGTAAATCTCTGCCCAAGAGATTTACGGGACTGGAATCACATACCACAAACCGATGCATGTCTTTGAAGTTTCCAATATGAACTTCTACTGGGGCAGTGACAGGAGTTCTAATCTGTTTATTTGCAACGCCTACAACTTGGATAGTTTCTCCCGAGAGGGGTAGGTTTGGAATTTCTGCTGCTTTCACAGTAGAACGGGTAGCACCAGTGTCCAACAAGAAGGTGATATCTTTACCTTCTACCTTTCCATCAAAAAATGGACCTGACTGATCTACCTCTAAAGATGCGCCAAGTACGCACTCTTCCTCCCCCCTCAGGCACCATCATTGAGACGAATCCGAATCACTCTCACTACACCGTACCAAATATTGTGAAACCAGTGGATTCTTACCAAACTGCTCTCCTCTGTGGAATCCAGTACTTGCACTGTACATCTGCATATGAGCATTCACATTATGGGACATAGGAGGTTGTGGCACCTGTAACTGTGGAGTAACTACCTGCTGCTGCTGCGGTTGATTCCCAATCACCTCATTCTGCATCTGTGGATTTAAATTTTGATTTACTTCGTTGCCCTTTTGTCCATTTCTACACTCACTCTTCCATTTTATTGTAAAGGGACAGAATTAACGAAGGTTCCAACTTTCCCTTATTTGGGGGTACTTTTTGATGAGCGTGTCTCATGGTGTCCACAACTTTCGCAAAAAAAGAACATTCTCGCCAGAGCTACAGGGGCAACATTAAATTTTGCAAAAAGATTGGGGTCAAAACCCATCCCGGCCTTGCTGAAGATATATAAGGAAAAATGCATCCCCATGGCAACCTATGGTAGTGACCTTTGGGGATACAAAGAAGGAAAGGATATTCAGCTTGAGGAAGACAAGTTCCTACGTAAGATTCTGGCAGTTCCGCAATCCACCCCTGCATATATAATACATGAGGAACTAGGGATGGGTTATATATCAGATTATATTGCTGTAGCCCCATTAATGCGTTGGCTCAGAGTTTGGGCAAGTCCCATTACAAATTTAAACCAAACAATTATAACTGATTGTGTAGCGCTAGATAGAGCCGAACATATCCCCTGGTTAAAGTATTTAAGGGAATTGACAAGCTGGTTAGGCTGCCCTGATTTATTTATAAGCCCCAAAATCATGGACAAAATTAAAATTAGAAATATTAAAAATCAGTTTTTGACAAAGCGCCGGGGTTTAAGGGAATAAAAGGAGTTGCTAAAACCGACGGTAAGACGTCATGCTTCTTTATTGATGCAAAACCAAGTTCAACTTTATTTATCAACTGTTGGTAACCCCTTTCATCGTTTTGTTTTAACAAGATTCCGTCTGCAAATGGCTCCCTGGTTTCTGTCAGTTCCTCAGGGCTTTTTCAAACCCGGCACTTTAGAACCGTGCCCTTGTGATAATTTCTCTGAACAGGATACTCTTCATTTTTTTTTTTTTGCGACTATTATGTTTCTTTACGCAAGAAATTTATATTACCACTTCTCAGAGATTGTCACTTTGCACAAGTTAGGCCAGCCCTATTATATCTTCAGATGTTAGCTTCCCCCATGGTCTGTTTTGGGGTTGCAAGTTTTTAACGGGAGCCATTAGGCGCAGGAAAAATTTGGTCTTTTAAACTGTTATTATACCTTTTATATGTTTTAATCTAGAGGCCCACTAAAAAAGAGGACTATTTTATTTGACTGAGTCAGCTTTATTGTACTTTGCACTTTACAGAAAGCCCGGTATCGTAAATCTTGCCGGTCTTGGTCCCCTGACTGACAATAGGAGTGTCACAAATGCGGAATATTCTATTTTGAGTCTGCTTTTTTGCACTTTGCACTTTATAAAATGTTTTTGTACTGTATGAATCCTTGGCTTAGAATTCCTGTTCATTGCAGGAATAACACAAGAGTAGCCTATTTTGTATTTAATAATTTTTGCTTATTTGCACTATGTATTTTATAAATTGTTATTGTTGTGTATGCACTTTAAGCTTTGGTTATTAGGCTGATATTTTAAACATTTTCTGGTGTTTTAATAATGTTGTAAAGATACGTATGGTTGCATGATATGTTTTTCTTTTATGACATTAAGTTGTCGAATAAAGTATTTTGACTGACACTCTTCCAGTGTCCAAATTTTACGCACGCAGGACAAGGAAATTTCTTTTTAGCTTCTTCTTTACTCATTTTAAATTTTCCTTTACCTCCACTGTTTACCTGACCAGTCTGATTTTGACTTTGTTCTCCATTACTATTTTCCTGTTGCTGTTCTGCCATCTTCACTTGAGCCCACATCATTTTCTCTTTCAACTTTTTAAGTCTTGAATCAATGTCATCACTACAATACTTTGCATACCTCAAAATTTTGTCTATTGACTTACTTTGCCAGCAGAGCATATGCTGCTGTATCATTGCACTAATCTCTGGTTTCAATCCATATACAAATCGATACACAAAATGTCCCATATCTTTGTCACCAATATTCTCAAACCCACTGTACTGCTTAAACACCTGTAACAATCGCTCATAATATGCATGCACCGACTCTTTGGGCTCTTGGATTGTCCTGTCAATCTTAACCCAATCTGTTTCTTTAGGAGAAATCTTACCCTTCAAGAAGGTAATGACCTGATGGTACTTTTTCATCACCTCTTCAGATGGTGCACCTGTTCTTGCATCTCTGGGATATTCATTCTTAGGCCAATCAACAGTAATCTTACATTCTATCCACAAGTCAGCTGGAACCACTATTTCAAAAAGACCATCTAAGTCTTTAAACAACACCTTTGAGACTTTTACAAATCTGTCCACTTGTTTGTACCATTCAACTGGCTTCTCTCGCGATCTGGGGAAATCATTAGTGAATGATAATATGTCCTGTCTAGTCCTAGGTACATGAACATATCCACCACCTGGAACTTCTCTCATCGGACATGCCCTTTCAACTTGCTCGTTTTCTTTCAATGGAAACATGGAAGTTCCCCTACCCGCAGTTTCTTCCTTCTTTTTCATCCACTTACTCCTCCATCGTTCTAAAGTTCCCAATTTCTTCAGGAAATTCATTAACTCTTTTATCTGCAATCTTTTTCCTGATATATTCAAACTCTCTAAATCCTTGTCAGTAAAAGCCATTCTGTATGTCCTTTGTAACATCTTCGATTTTTCTACATCCACACCAAACTCATTAGCAACCTCTGATAATTTCTCATGGAAATTCTTCGCTCTCCATGTAATACTTTTACACAAAAACAACAACTCTTCTTCACTATAAGTCCCTAATCTATCTGGACTTACTGATCCAATAATCATTTCTTCTAAATCTACTTTCAATTGACTTACATTTATACTCTGTGGTTGGGCTTTTGTTTTAGTCATTTCATTTATCCACTGAGTTAATTCTTCTGGAGAGGGACTTGCTGAACTCCCTTTTACTGGAGTAATGCTAGGCCCTAATTTCCTTGGGTCTAGTTGAATACTTCTCCTCGGGGTTTCCGTTAATAATTCATCAATCGGTAAATCTAACAGTGTCGTATTTTGGTCATTTTGTCTATTTTCATTCGTTGCTGACACTATTTCACTCCTTACACTACTTCTTGGAACTGACAACGTGTGTACGTTAGGCAAGTCGATTTTTCTCTAAACAATGGAACCACGGGACCAATTGTCACCGGTACCGTCAAAGCTTCTGCATTCAAATTTAACTGATTTAATTTCTGTACTTGTTCCATTCTAGCCTTGTTTAACAAACTCACTTCATTTTCTCGCACCCTTCTAGCCATTTTGGTAACTTGGGGAGTCAATGGGGTTACCATTTGTGGGGCACTTGGAGTCATTTCTCCTGAGTTTCCTTCATATGGCGGAGGCCTTTTAGTCATAATATCTTCTAATAATTCATCATCAGACTCATCTAAGCCCTCTCCGAACGTTTCTCTATTTTTCTTTTTCTCCTTACAGTTGGTACCTGTCTGACTCTCTACCGTCAAAACTGGATATAGACCCTCGGTCACTACCGCATTTCTCCATCTTTTCATCTGATCTTCTCGCCTCTTGAATGGATATCTAAGCATGAAACCTCTGAATCTCCTACCACTTCGATCTTTTTCTCGCTCATAAGCTTCTACTTCCCATTCCTCCAACGCTTCATACTGAGTAAGTCTTGGATTTGGCTCTAGCATGTTCATCCTAGCTCTCAAATTCTGCAAATTTCTCACATTAAATGTTCCAAATTCCAGAAAAGCTAACATTCCATCATCCTTCGTATAGTTCATCCAATTTTCTAACCAAACACGCGTATGATAACCTCGCTCCATCATCATATAAGAGGCAGGCGTTTTTGGGGGTGGAATGGGAATTCCTTCTCTCGTCACAATTTGTTTGTCTTTTTAAAGAAATTCTTTATAGTTTTTAACAAACCCATTCTCAGACTTCTTCTTTATTAATGTCTATTCTCAATAATAACTCAGCCAAAATTTCTCCGTATTTCTCTCTTCCCTATTCGTTAGATTCTGTCCTATACCAGCGCGACTCACACCAACCAACCAATCAGAGCTCCCTACGTAACTTCAAACTCAACCAATATCTGCGCGACTCACTTTTAATTTACCAATCAGAGCTCTGTTCTCTCCCACTGTTTGTCCAATGCTAGCGTGGTCTTTTGTGACGTCAGTTTCTACTCCTTCGACTGACCCTCCCTTTACAATCTACACTCGATACACGCCCGCTGCTCCGACCAATACCAGCGCGGCACTCTGTGACGTCAGTATCACTCCTTCTACTGACCCCTCCCATACAAAAATTTACGGCAATATTTTTCTGAGATTTTCTTAATCAAAATTTCGTTAGTAACAACATAAAAAGACAATGCTACCTTGTCTGTTCCACTAAATAAAGAGATAGTCTTCACTTTTCCAAGCGATCCTTACACTGCAAGTAACAATAACGACCAGCGTTATCTCACTTCTCTAACAAGCTCCGGGGAGACCTATTACTCCTCTAGAGATAAAAACCGAGGTATCACAAGAGGACCTTTTGACATACAAAAAGGGTGTCCTGTTACTTTTCCCGGAGATACTACCAGAGTTTCAAAAGGGACCCTTCGCTATTTCAGACACTCTCCTTACCTACCAAATTTTCCCTAATTATAACACTGACAGCCCTACCTAGCTTTTTAGTATTATTTCCAACAGACAAAGTACTTCTGCAGTGTGATTTCTTTACCACACTATTCTTCTGCCTACCTCAGGCAAATTCCTTCCCGGGATTCCTCAGGCAACTCCGTACCTGTACTTCTAGACAACATAAAACATGACGCTAACTCTTTTTGTTAAACATATAATCAATATTCAATAACCATTTACCAAACTAATCAATAATCAAACCGTCACTCTGCTACCAAGAAACTGATCCAGCGCGAACCCAAATAATTGATCAGGGATAATTATTCAACATCATACATTGGCCCATACTCATTCACCCAAAATCCCTGATGCGCTGGTGTCAAGTTTGTTAACTTTTCTTCAACCTATTCCTGTTATTTATACACAAAATTTAAACATCTTGTAATTTTATTCGACTTTTCATCTACTTGGTCGATGGACCAATTAGTTGAAGAGTTGATGGCAAAGGTAATGTGTCCAAAATATAGATTAACCTTTAGAAATCTGATTAAATGACCACAAACTCTCGGTGTGATTTAATAATTTTATCTAGCAATAATAAAACTTATAACGTTCATATCCATAAACTCAAATACTGGAGACCTCATGGGAGAGAATAACAAACTAATCACAATAACATCAGAAATATCAATCAAATGTATACGCTGCACAGAGTGGATAGATGAGGAGACATTAGATACACAATAATCGATCTCTTAAAAACCAAAACAATTTCGGAGGGGATAGATGAAGAGACAAAAGGCACACATATCAAAGAAACAGCCGGGAAAAATATATTTCTACAATGCTAAGTAGATTAAATACAAACCCGGAGGATCTGTAAGGGAATAACCACCACCCAGGCCTAGGCGGTAGTGAGGGACCCCTGAACCAAGGATCAAAGATTTAAGAACCAGGACAGGGACAGGACAAGAACATCTAGGCCTCACAGCTCACCGACGAAAACAGCGACGCTTCCCTCTCTCAGCCTACGTGACTCTTGAAGCCCGCACACCACACCATCGGCTGCCTAAACCACACCCCTAAAGTACCTATTCTTATACCCCAAAAGAACATGTCCGTCCCATAATAATTGCTAATTTCACATTTTCTAGCTAAGGGATTGGTGGGATTCTAGGGGTGGAGGGTCACCCCACTATGAAATAATCTACTTTTGACTACACCATTGTTCTAAACAATTTTTTTTTTATATATAGTCATCAATACCTCTTCTCTCCCATGAGAACATGTATCAACATTCTTTAACAATTTATTAAATTCAACAACTTCGGGTTCTATTCCCACGATGACACTGGCGTTGGCTGCCTGACAATGTCCATGTCCTTCACCAGGTCACGGTTTTTTCAGCTTTGCTCAGCAGTTCAGTCATGTAGTCACGTGGTTCCCACTCGCTCTCTTGTTCACCCGCCCTTACTGTAGCTAACTTAATCATTATGGAGAACTCGTCCATTACTAAAAGAACAGAAAAACGAACATTATTAATTATGTGATAATGTAATTTTCATGGTTTACCCCCATCTTAATTCTACTTTATGTTAACTGTTAGTCTAGCATAGCTTAAGCAGGAAAACGGCATTATTTATTAGTATAAAGCAACACACACCATGCTTTTTACGAAAAACAGCTGCGGCCTTGCCGTGCAAACTTCTTTGAATTCATTCAAAACACAAAATTATTACATTTCCGGTTATTTACGCATAAGTTCTAGTTAGTTCATGCATTTTATAAAGCAGTCTTCCCACGTGTAGTGTAAATGTGCACATTAGTCGTTTAACACTACTTACTGTTAGTCCATATTAAAGGGTGGTTCGGTTGAGCAGGTTTCTTTTCGCGAAATCCCGCTCCATCAACATAATGCTATTTGTGCGGAAGATGGCAAACAACCTGGCTCCGCTCCTGCGAGAAGTAGTCCGCTTCAGAGTGCATTCAGGTTTAGTGATAAACTGGGCTAAATCAGAAATTTTCCCATTAACGCCGGCAACAACCCAAGAAGAATTTGAGTTCCCCCTGCAATGGTGTACGGACCCCCCCCCCCAAGTACCTAGGTGTATACTTGCACTGCAGTGCCCCAAAAGTAATCCGACTAAATTATGGACCAGCAGTGGACCGCCTCTCCACGCAGGTTGACAAATGGATCAAGCTTCCCCTTTCCCATAGCTGGCAGAATAGCCATACTAAAAATGGTGGTACTGCCATGCTCCTTATACTTCTTTTTAAATATACCGATTGCTTTGACCTCAAATTTTTTTTACACATTACGTTCATTGCTCATTCATCTTGTCTGGGCAGGAAGATAGCCACGAATAAGCTGGGACACACTCACTATGCCATACGAGTGGGGGAGTTTCGGCGCCCCAGATTTTTATTTGTATTACCTTGTGGCCCAAACCCACTTCACTTATTACTGGTATCACCCGGATGCCCGGATTCAATACCTCAAAGCCGAGCGTTCCCAAATATACCCCAACCCCCTGACTGCCATATTACCACAAGGACTGGCGCGCTCGCCCGGTGAGATCCAAACTTTACCTACGACTTGCTGGGCGTGGACCAAACTACGGCGATATCTCCTAAAGGACTCCTTGTATTCGCCACATCTACCACTGGCAGACAACCCATGGCTGCCCCCCACCATTGAAGTCCTGACCAAACGAACATTAAGCAAGCATGGGCTCCGAACTGTTGGGGACCTATTTAAGGACTCCCGACCGTGCACAGTGTCGGAGCTTACCGCACATGGGGATGTTACATACATGAACAGGTTCTTATTGCACAGAGTCCAAAGCTCACTGATGGGAGTGTTGCCAAGTGGGCAGGTGGAGCCGGAGGACTTCCTCCCTCTCACGCTTGTTATTGCATCATCAGACGACACTCACCTGGTCTCGCGCCTATACCGCCTTTCACTATCCCTTCGTCCTATGGCCGGCACTAAAGCGCGAGCAGCCTGGGAAAGAGACCTAGACATACCCATAACGGACGGCATTTGGCACTACTGCTGTGCACAAACACGGTACATTTTGAACAACCACCGACACAAATTACTACATTTGAAATATCTACATAGAATTTACATCACCCCGAAGAGGCTGGCCAAGATAGATCCAAGCACGCCACATGTGTGCGCTAGGTGCACTATGGCTGACGTTGACTTTTCACATATCGCATGGGACTGTACACAAATACAACCATACTGGGCGGGTATCTTCCAGCATATGTCACTTTTGGTGGGATAAGTGATACAGCCCACTCCCCTACTGGCATTGCTGGGCTATGTCCATCCATTACCAAAGACTATCCGGAGGTTTACTGTAATAGCTATGCTTCTTGCAAAGCGTCAAGTCTCTATACACTGGGGAAAGGCACATACACCGGCGGTGAAAGCCTGGCTCTGAGACATGATCCACTGCGACACTATGTGTGAACTTTATGCTACACTATTACCACCCACTTCCCGCCCTCTGGACATTTGGCAACCACTGAAGAGCTACTTGCTTGATCACCCCCTTGATGAAGCCTGAAACGAGCGTGTGGGTGCAGAGATGGGAGTAACAGGGCTGGAGCATTGAAAAATGCAGTACATTAGCGCGCGAAACCTAAATATAACTAATGAAGAACGAATTTTGCCCTTTAGTACCTATTGGGGATAGGATTGTACCCAAACATACTGTACTGTGAAATATTTTCTACTTACGAGAGACCTTAACCCTTCCTTTCAGTATTGCTTTTGTACCTTGTTTTGTTGTTGTGCCTTGGATGTTTTTGTTTTTTTCCCTTTTATTGACATGATGGTATATTCATGACGATACGATTTGTACATTATTGGCACTTCTGGTGCTGCTGTTATCTCCAATAAGATCAATAAAGATTTTTTTTTTTTTAACTGTTTCAGTATTTAGCATGTATTTGTACATTGCCCTACTTTTAGATATCAGGTTGAGTTATTGGCCGAATAGGAGTAGAGACGAGGGGGTATGAATGATATTTGAGACTCTCAAATAGGAATGGATGACATCACCATGGTATGAAAACAAATTGGTTTCTTTATATATCTCAATGAACATAGAAGAACCTTAAGCTCCAGATGTATAGGTACATTTCTAGACTGGTTCTCCTCTCACCCCTCTAACTGCTCTTTCTCTGTCTCCTGCCAATCTTCACTGTCTGCACCTCCTCCCTTTATGAGTGGGTATAGTGCAAGGTTTGGCCTAGATACTTCTTCTATTCGCTGTCTACATCCCCTCCCTATGTCACATGGTTTTCTCATTTGTTATCTATATCAACTACACCAACACTCAAATATTTTTCTCCTTCTTCTCCTTCTTCTCCCTTATGCCACTCCGCCAAACCAAAATTTTGCTTGCTAACGCTGAACTCCTTCAAAACTGAATTCCTTTACTTGCCCATCTCAATAGATGCCAGCTCCCAACCCCTATTGCACATCCTGCCACCAGACATTTAAGCACCCTTTTTCTGCAGCCAGGAAACTAGAAGTCAGTAGCGGCTGGCAGAGAACGGGGGTGGCGGGGTGATGGGTTGGCGGGGTGGACAAAATACAAAAAAAAAACGCTTACCTCCTCACTGCCGGCGTGACCGTCTCTCCACCATCGTGTTTCCTTCTCCGGCGAGTTCTGGGAGCAGGAAGCACCCAGGCTCCCCTAAGCCAATCACAACGCTACAATGCAGCATTGTGATTGGTCTGAGCGCCGTGGTTCGGCGCTCAAACCGGGAATGGGGAGCCTGTGCATGTTCCTCACCAGGATGTTTATTACAGTCTGGTGAGGTACATGCAAAGTGCGCATGACTGTTTGGCCGGCCCAAGACGGCAGGCCAAACCGTGATGCGTACTTGGAGTGTGCAAAGCACTCCTCCCCCTGTGCCACCAGCCCCGCCCCACCCTAAACCAGCCCGAAACCTACGAGAAATTAAATGATAATAACGACGTTATTATCATTTTATTTTTCCTGCTCTGAGAGCAGTGGGGCGACGCTCCTATGCCTTAGCGGAGGAGCCGCCCCTGCTAGAAGCACTATTTATCTGTGCCATGATGCTAGAATCCTCCATCATGATGCTAGAATCCTCCATCACAGCCGGCACACCTCTGCCATTGGCTTCAATCTCCTAAATATTAGGAACATTCACCAACACCTCATCTTCCAAGTGTCTGAATCCCCTTGGCAGTAAGCAGGCCTGACCACTGTAACGCAGGCCCCAGCACCCCTGCGGTGCATAGGGGCCCCCAACGCTTCGGGGGGTCCTTAGTCAGGCTAAGTCAATGAATATCTCTGAGTTATGGGAGACCCTCGGGTCCCTCTTCAGATTCTGCAGGGGGGCGACGTCATTTTGCGTCGCCAACAGGTGTAATGGTTTGTAAGTTTCCAGTCCAGTCCAAACCCTCGAGACACAGGAGCGTAACGCAGGCCCATGCAGTATGCAATACAGAATTCAATGCTTTGTTTTGAATACCTTTTATCAATCTCTATTCACATTAGAGCCATCTCTCTTTCTACGGCAAGCTCATTAATGTTCAGCAAATTCGCCCTGTCCTTAGCTTTCATTACTACCGGCCCTTTGATCGATACTCCAGGTCTCACAAAACATGATTACCGCATGGGCTGCTTACTGACAAGACGCTCTCCCGACGCTATGACGAATGCTGCGGAGCCGCGACTATACATCAGCGTGCGCGCGGAGACAAAGTAGGCTGTTTTTGAAAAGTTTAATCCTGAACAAATTGTCTTTTGTGCTGTCGTTATGACAATAGGCAGCTTCAAGTGTTTAAACTCTGCGGCACTGATTGCATACCCAAAAGGCCCCAGAAGCACAAATTACGAAAGGGGAATTTTATGACAGCGTATCAAGTTTGAGGCCAGATAATAGCGTTCTGTTCCCTCTGTAATTATTTTTGCAGCCCTTGCAAGCTGCACCGTTTGCAATTAGGTTGTTTATTATTCAGCGCCGTTTGATCACTCCTTTGAAAGATGGCGTTCAAGGAGGCGCCGCTTTATGTCCTTCTGACTGATAATTCCTTCACTACTTGTCTCAATTTTCAGATCAAAGCCCGATGAATCCGGAAGTCCAAAGTGCTGGCTCGCTTCATGTACTTCTGCTTCATCAAAAGGGAAGCATCTAAAGCTGCAAATATGGACGACACTTTTGAAGTGTTCCAGCTGATTGTAAGTACACATGTCTGCTTTGACACCCCATATTTATCTGATTAAACGGCAGCTTGCTGCTTCACGAAGTTAATTTTTTCAAAATTAATATTTCACCGCTTGCAAAATGTGAAACTGCTCTGCAGCAGGGCGAGAAAGCTTGAGATTCTGAGCCAGTCTTTAGATATCAGGTATGTTTGCATCCTGCAGTAGCACAATCAGGGTTCAGCAGTAAGATCTCAACAGATCACCCAGTCCTGCCAAGTGTCACGCAGCAGGCGTGACGCTAACGCACTTCAGTGTGGTGTTCCGCATCACCGCACTGAAATGCATTGTCACGCATTTGCCCACTCTCTGCTGACGTGCTGAAAGTTGGCTAAATTAACCCTGCTGCTAGCGCGCGCTGCTTGGCTGTGGTGTGGTGCCTCTGACCTGTGTGCCGTGCGGGGGGGGGTGCTGGGCTGGCTGCTCTGCGTAGTGCACACTGCTCTCCGCTTCCGAGACTCCAGGGGCAGTAATTGACACATCGGATCATGCTGCTGAGCCCGTGCTTGCCGGAAATAATCAATACAATGTTGCAAAACTGCAGTCCCGCCCGGCCGCGGCGCTGACCACATTGACAGAGTGTGAGTCATGTCGAGATGATAAAGTGCATTCATCATCGGGCGCGCAGCTGCGCAGCGTGTGCGGGGAGACTGGCGCTGCACACCTGCTGCAGCACTGCAGGCATCATGTCGTGCGGCGCGGGCCCGAGAGGCAGGCCGAGGCAGCCAGCACACAAGTTCTCACAGTAAGTACACTTAAGTACTTCTGTTCTAACGCTCGTCACACTGTCATCTTGACATGATTCTGTAGTGTCTGAGAGGCAGCCTGCTCACTCACAGTCATCACGTCGCAACTCAGTACTGCGGCCTGCCAGGTGTGTGTCTGAGACTCAGTCAGTGTCGTGTGTGATCTGGTGTGATTACGGTGCGCGGCGCCGGTGTGCCCGTGGTCATTGGTGGTGTTTTCGTTTTGCCAGGACTCAGGAGGTCTGAGCTCTCTCTCTCATCTGTGGGGGTGGGTGGGTGGGTATGCAGTACAGTCCATTGTGATCGTCACCTCAACGCGGGACTCACACGCGTCATTCAGAGGCCCCTCTATATTATAAGTTAAGTAGCTGAGAGCTAAGCTCATCTGTGCCGCTGGCTTCAGTGCCTGCGGGCCTGGGAAGGTAGCGGCGCGCCGATCGTGACCACTTAGGGGTAATTATTTCATTTGGCCTAAGAGTAGTAGTAGTTTTTTTGAATAACTACACTCCCTGGCTGCTGACTCAGCTGTGACCCACCTACGTAACTGTGTATGCCTAAACCTTGCCCAGTGCCCGACCGTGTTGACTCGTAATTTTAATTACGCTCGCACTGCAGCTGATTAGACTTCTCAGCTGCAGTGCGTAATTAAAATTACGAGTTCTGTGTTGTTGGGAGGCTCGCATCACCAATGCTTTTTTCTTTCCATTCTTTGTATTGTAGTTCTATATTTTACCTAGCAAATTCAGAACCAGAAGCACCAAAAACAAAACTCAACTGGTTGAGCTATGCACACATGCATGGAATTGGGAACGTTTCAAATAGAAGAGATGCAACATGTTTAGGTGCCATTCAAATAGAGCAGGTGTGTTATGAGCAGTGGGCGCACCAGCTTCCTTGTCGGAAGTATCACAATTTTTCAGCGTGCACTGATAATCCTTGTGCACACAAATCATCTACAGCATGGGAGCAGCTCCATGTTGCTCTCTCTCACCTGAGTGCTTCTCTTCCTCTCCCACGCTCCGTGTTGCTCTCATTCGTTTGTATGCTCCTCCCGATCCCACAGTATTCCTCTCCCTTGTGTGCTG
This sequence comes from Calotriton arnoldi, assembly GCA_963921515.1. Classification (NCBI taxonomy): domain Eukaryota; kingdom Metazoa; phylum Chordata; class Amphibia; order Caudata; family Salamandridae; genus Calotriton; species Calotriton arnoldi. Next base: position 270,259 of record CAWUFW010001272.1, read on the forward strand.
CTTTTCCCCTCTCCGTCCCCTCCCGCCCACAACTGCACCTCAAATTCCCCTGCCCCTCGGTCCTATGTTTTTTAATTATTTCTTTTTACTTTTATACTTTAAAAAAAGCGCCTTCCCCTGAATTTTTATTTATAGTGATGTACTGACTCCTTTCGTAAAAAAATGTAAAAAATAAGAGGCTCTTGAGTCAATTTGGAAGCATGGGCATGCACAAGGCGCTTGCATAATGACACATATAAAACATCACGTATGCTCTTTCACACCTTTTTTTCTCTTTGTGCTGATGATGCTGTAAAGCGTACAGCATAATGGATTGGTAGAGCCAATAGGCCTCAAAGACGAGACCTATTGGATTTGATTGATTCTCAGAGGGTATCCAGGGGGCCCAGTGGGTAAAGGCTGGCTGAGGTAGGAATCAAGTTGTTTTTCTGCTGCCCACCCTGCAACACTACTTAAGGCCGAGATGAGAATTTTGTTGGGGCCTTGCATCCTGTTTGGACTGGGTCCCACGAGTCCTGGTCGAGTCCACACTGTGATGGTCTGCAATTGCGCACCATTAATAGCCAGGGAGGAGTCGGGGGCCTAGTCGGCAAAGCCTGGCTATGGCAATCTGTTGTTAATTGCTTTTTCTGTCGATCCGTCCAGCAACACACCAATGAGTCCAACCAGGCTCTAGCAGCGCAGCTTCGATGTTTTCCTGCCTCAGCCTGTGCCCCTGCCCAACCCGGGTGTATGTCTACCTTATGTGCACAGAACTTTAATAAAGAACTGCCTCTGAAAAACTTGTTTAATATCATGGTTACTCATTCGTTTAACACTATGATCTGGTTACAAGGGCACAAGTGCTTTTCAATTTCTGGTGCTTTGCAGTAGTTTTAAAACCTTGTCAGGGTTTCTTGTTGGTCAAATGGGTGTAATTTCTGATATTTATGTTTCCCTATATGTTTAATTTCTTGATTTTTGCTCGCGAGAAAGTGTCACTCATAGTCCCTGAAATGTCACTCATAATTACACTAAAATTATGAAAATGTCACACATAGCAATCTGAAACCTTGGCAGCTATGCACCACGTTCACTGTAAGTAACCACAATCACCTTTCCTGCTTCCTAACCCTGCTTGACTTCTGCATTATTTGTTAATGTGGCTTTTGTGGAGCGCGGCACTCTCCACATGTGGCTCTTTGATGCTGGTAAGTGCGGTAAGGGACAAGCATCACCATAATTCGCTTTGGTAGAGAATAGGACGAATGTTAGGGCACAGAAGATTAGGCTGCCTTCAATATGTCTTAGATGGACAGATCAGTCCCGCCTGAGCCTAGGTGCCAGAAAAAAAGACTGCTCGAGCCTTCCATGAAGATTAGATTGTGGACTAGCATGTGTTTCTCCCTCTACAGAACCTCCCGAGACGACATTGTCTCTTCTTCTTCTCATATGACTTCTTCGTAGACAAGGCCCCACTTTCTGCTCTGACTTCACTATCACTTTTCTTGACCTTTTTCTCATATATTCTTATCCCGTTTAAGCTCTGAATTACTGTACCATGCCTTACATTCACCGTATTGGCTATTAAAATAATTTACCTCTCAGCTTCCATAGTGCTACTGTTTGCCCCAACCCATCCCTTCCACCGTGACTCCAGCACCATGCCACTTCTGGCCAGAATGTCAGCATACCCCTTGAGAGCAAGCTGAATGTCAAAACGTTCAACTATGCTAGCACTGCAGAACACCGTCACATGCTCAATGTTTAAAAAATGCATTAGTACATAATACAGCACGATAGCAAAGCCTTTATCAAGTCCCTAGTCACCAGCAAGCTGTCCTACTGCTTCAGGCTTCTTCGAGGGCTTTCTCAATACTCTATACAGCCATTGGTCAAAGTTCCAAATCTTACTGCACAGACACTATTTAGCCTCCCTCAATCCATCCTTTCCTCTGATTACCAACAGCAAGAAGATTGCCTCCACATGTATCTCTTCAAATTACTCATTCTTGTGTTCAGAACAGTACATACACTTGCCCTCCTAAAGTTTCAGAATCAGTTTTACAATATTATCCCTGCCTCGCTCTTCAAACCTTAACAGGCCTAAAAGTCAATTTCACACCATCACTGTACAATTGGAGAGTTTTTCCCATGCTCACTGCATTCAGAGTGTATCTTCTATCCCTACTACTCCCTCTGGAAGCTGCACCGAGCCGTAGGCATGAGTGACTGCAATTGATATGAAGACACAATACCAGAAAGTGACTTCTAGGACATTGGTAGTAATTCTTACAGTTTGTCCCACTGCCTTTTATATGGATCTCACAATTTTTCATGCGACCCAACAACTGATCGGCTACTCTTCGAAAGTAACCCACACCACATCAGTGCTATATCACTATTGCTATATGATTTATGCATTACGATATAAAGTACTTCTTGTCGAAATAATTGGCTATGGTGCAGTGTATGAACTTCTGAAGAATGGACACTGTGAAAGGCAATCTGAGACAGCAGGAGTGACATTGAGCGGAACGCTGGGAGAAATAGTGGAGAGACACTTGAAGGAATGGCTGTAGATATGGCGGGAGACAGCAGGAGGAATGCTGGAAGAAGCAGTAGGAATGATAGCAGGATGTATGCGAATAACATATTAGCACCATCAACGAGCTAAGTGAGAAGCAAGGTGGTCAGGTCACCATTTACCAGAATCTCCCACTCGCTCAGAAGACTTATTTCTCAAAGTGGCTTAGCAGAAGCAAACATTAAATAGCATTAACAGACTGACCTTTCGCCTTACTGTGAAACTTTGTGGCATTCTCAAAACTTTCTTTGAAGATAAATTCCACATGTTGATACCAAAAAGTATTGTCAATGAATATTCCGTTTTATTGAGGGGCTTATTGATAATTCAGCACTGTCAGCTAAGATGTCACTGAGCAAGCAATTTTATACTACCTGACGAAGGCAGAAGCCGAAACATTGTAGTCAATTTATATGTTGTTGCTCTTTTGTGAGTTTTTCTGTTTGAGTCATTACTTTAATGACTATTTAATGCTTGATGTATCTTTTGCATCAGGTTTTTCTATTTTTGTATTTTTGCTGTCCTTCATCTTCTTGTTCTTTATATATATAGATAGGGTTGACTCATACTTTTACAGCGGCTTTGCCATAAAAAAAGGAAATGTTCAGAAATTTCGAAGTTAAGGTGCTAGATTCATATTGTGTTGGGTGTGTGTGTCGGTGTATAATAATGTGGGTTAGTGACTATGGGTGTAGGATGGTGGGTGAGTGGCCATTCAATGGTTATATAAAAGTATTTTGGTGCGGTGTGAGTATTTGAACATGGCTGTGTGGATGTGTGATGGGCTGTTTTCATATACTGGTATTGTGCACACTTATAATGGTGCTTGTGTGGTCATATATGATGTTGGATGAATGGCTACATGGTTGTGGATGTGTTGTCAATAGATGTTGGGTGCATGCAGGTTCTAACGAGCAACTATTAATATATCAGTCAAACTTAAATCCCTTTCAACTATATATTTTTTTAGTGAGCTTGATTGCTATTTTGTCATTTTGTATGCTTTTTATATACATGCATGGGGCCCGATTCACAAACTGCATTTTGTAGCACAGGTGTAGTACTACAGTAGTACTACTCCTGTATATCAACATGTTAATTATAATCCTACATGCTTAGACCTCTGTCCCTCTCTTCTATCTTTTCTATTCGCACTCATGCAAATGTAAGAGGGATAAGAAATGGCTGGAAAATGGTTTAGAAAAGGATAGGCTACTGCAAACACCTATCCACAAAAGAGTAAGCCCATTGCTACTCTCATATTACTCTTCCAAATTTCCTACAGTTCTAAAAGTGACAACACAATATTACAACATTGGAATATTGAGCACTCCATTGAAGACAAAGGACTAGCTCTGGACTTATAATGGCTGGTATAAGCTTTCTACTCCAACATTTCAATGTTGGTCTTTCTGTTTCTCCCTTTTTAATTTAGAACATTCTACCCTCAGTGGGTGGAATGTTCTAATAGCCTTTTAGCCCTTCTGCCTCGGGCTATACCAGTTGTTAGAGGCCTGCAGCTCCGGCCTATAACTCGGGTTCAGGGCCTTAAACAACCGGTAAAGCCCTCAGCAGCGGAACTATAAGGCTATATTACATGTTCTCCATGCCACCCTTGGAGTAAGCAAGCACAACACATGGCCACTCATAGGTAATGCAACACACGTCCATAGAAAAAAATGTAGGCAGGTACTTAAAATAACAGCCCAGAGGAAATAATGTTCAATTAATAAAATGATTTTGACTTTTAAAATATATGTATATATACTTTGTTTGATGTTAAAACATTAATAAAAGGCATTGTCATATACAATACTAATAGCTTAAACTCTCGCAAATGCGAGACCTATTGCATTGAAATAAAGGGCCTTCTCGACCGCTTGTTAGATTGTAAATATCAGAGGAAGAAACGGCCTGCGACGTCTTCAAAGTAGTGATAAATAGTGCAGTGAAGAAGATGTGTGTAAGTGTTGTAAATTACACAGACACAAAGTGTAAAGTGAGAGTTGCATATGATCCGAGCTATAAACACTAACAAAGCTCTCCAACACCTTTTGCTCGGTGATTACACTGTCGCGGCTCAGGAGGAAGAGCGGGAGGGGGGCATTTCCTGCCCTCTCCGTGATTTGAGTGTGCAGTATGGCATTGTGTAATGTCATTGCTATCTTTGGCCAAATAAAAAGCACTACAGCTATAGTAGGGCCCTGGCTTCACCTCCTGGTGCAGGGCAGGCTGTGCTTTAATTTTTGTTTACATTTCTTTATTTGCATTTTCATTTAAACAGTTACAATTTACATATGGGGTTGTCCCAGGTTCCCTGGACGTATGCTTCCACAGGGCAGCGAAACACAAAATGAGTAGGAGGATACTGTAATTGTATGGTGGGGAGGTTCGTTTAATTTTGTACTTAAGGAGAAACAACGGCCACTTGTCTCTTCTAGGCCCAAGGGAGGGGAGTAGGAACAAAACAAAATGAAAACAGTCTTTTCCAGTTTCTGTGGTTTTTTGGCGGCAAGGACGGGCTTGCTTCCAGCTCCAGCAGCAATACGTCGGGTTGGTTTGGTTGGGGAGAAAGAAAACAAATAGAGCCACAGGTCACTGGTCTGTATAACGGAGCCACACTGCAACAGGGAAGGATTGGTGCGAGGGGTCACCCAGAGTGCCACCACGTACGAACGGTGAGAAAAGAAAGAATGCGGTGCCCACCCTCGTTAACTACCCGTTCCCTCCCCGTGAGAAAGAAAGTCCCCGTAGACGCCGACGTACCTGCTCCAGCCACACTCCTCCTGGAGCGTGGCGGGGCGATGCGTGGTGCCGTTGGCCTCCCGGCGCTGGTCCCGTCTCTGGCGTCTTTTCCTGAGCTTCCTGACCTCCGGACACTGCAGATCCCCGCGGCGGCTCCTCCGGCTCTCTTCCTCTGCTGTCCTCCTCCTCGGCTCGGTGCTCGGCTTCTGCTCCTCTTCCGGGTTCTCGTCCTTCCGCTTTAGCCGTGGTGGAGTCTCCCGATAGGCGGAGAGGGTCCGACGTCCCACCTCCGTACACAACCTCCGGTGGTTCCCAAGTCGGATTTAAAGGGCCAGGCCAGTCTTGTTCGTGAAGGAGGTTTAAGTCGTCAATACCCTGCTTGGTCTGTGGGGCCCACTCTTCAGGGACACCGTGACAGGGGTGAAGTACAATATACATGTTGGCGAGTATTTGATTGTGTTTGTGGGCATATATGTTTGTGTTGAAGCAGGACAACTCAGTCATTTGTAGCTGGTTAAGGAAATATCACAGTACTCAAATATTGCATATTGATTACAGCACAATTTAAATATCCAACAGATGTGATAACATTTGTCTCTTGCACCCGATGTTTACTATTTCCCAGTAAACTAATATGTCCATTTTGTTTATTTTGACTTTTACTCAACCCCATGACCTGCATTGAATAAGAAAATATAATGCGCATTTAACATAAATTCAATAAAACAATAACAACATTCCGCCACACTGAGGTCATCTCTTGCTTTCGTATTTGGCTGTGCCCGGGAGGTAGCTAATTGCCAATCTTGTGCCCCAGTCTCACAAACTGTGCAATGTGTAGTTTGGCATCGTTCAAACCTTTGTTTAAGTTACCCCTGCCTTTTCTTATACGGTATGTGTATTAGGGTATTGTGGCCAGCACTCGAGTTGTTACCCATTTAGGTACCTGTGACCAATCCCAATCCGTCACCATTTTGTGAGTTATTGCCTTCGAGTTCCTGCTCTCCCTGTTTCAATTCTACTAGCATCACGTCCCAATATTGGGCAATGGGGTGTTTACGCAGGCCATCTACCTCTTCTCTATGTAGGGTTGTGCTTTCTGCCTGCGCTCATACCGTTAATGAATTTTTCCAGTTTTTGAGGACGGGGGGGGGGGGGTTCTGCTTTTTCATCATTTAGTAATCAGTCTTTTGGCGACTATAAGGCCTAGGTTTGTGAACCTAGAAGTAACCCTGTGCTTCTTGGATCTGGGGAAAGAGCCCAGTAAACACTCCTCCCATGTATGTAATTGGGGCCTGCCAGTGTAGGTTGCTAATGCCGCCATTACTTCCTGCCAGTATATTTGCAGGGAGGGGCAGAACCACATCATATGTAGAAAATTCGTGCCTATCTGTGAGCAACGAGGACAGGCCGAATCCGTCAGCCGAAAGTACTTGTTCAACTTGTCCGGAGACAGATATGCCCTATGCGTAATGTACGTTTGTATGAGTCTAAATTTGTCGTTTCTTGGTATTTGCGTGGGGCTGGCCAGGATCATGTCACATTCATGATCCGTCCATGGATTTCCCCTGTCTTCCTCCCACCGTGTACGCAATGTTGTCATGGGCTGTGTAGTTTGAGTTAGCAGTGCCTCCGTCAGCCAATGCACTATATGGGACCCATTGCCCATTACATGCAGGTATTGGATCAGGAGATGCATCTCTGGTTCAGTGTTGATGTCTCCCCAAGCCGTTGCAAGTGATCGTGTAATCGAGTTGTATAACAGGAACTGACCTGCAGGCAGGTCATTCTCGTCTGACAATCTGCCGAAAGGGATCAAGGTACCGTCGGTGTATAGATCACCTAGCGTGTGTATCTCGGCAGCATGCCAGTGTGTAAGTGCATTATTAGGGGTGCCTATTTTGTTTCTCGCTGTCCCCAGGAGTGGTAACGCTGGAGCATACAGGATTGTATTCCTAGTGAGGTAGAGGCTGCGTTTGTAGCAACAATAGGCTAAGGCTAGGCAGGTCGTCGATGGATTGGAGGGGCGGGCAATCGGATGAAACAAATGGTAAATCTGGGATTGAGACCACAGTGGGTGCGATGACGCTGTGTCAGTTAAATTATGCCCGGCGAGCCATTTTGTCACCCACTGCAGCTGTGCAGCTAAATAATATAATTCCATATTGGGGACCGCTAGTCCTCCCCTGCAGGATGGCGCGTATAATTTTCCTAGTGCTATTCTGTGGTGGCCTGTGTTCCAGATGAAGCCTCGAATCAATTGCTCCAGCTCTTGGAATGTTTTAGTGGGAACATAAACGGGGAGATTGGAGAAATAATACAATAATTTCGGCAGCATCACCATTTTGGTCAGGGCAATGTTTTCCAGAACATGACTTGTGACCCGATGGCAGAGTTAGCTCTGGTTAAGTTTCCTTCCAGGATGTCGGCGGGGTCTCGGTAGACTAAGATGCCTAGGTACTTAAAGGCGGATGGCTGCCAGCTGAGGAGAGAGTTATTTATTACTAAATTGGGATTTAGGGTCCCGTCCCTGAAGGGGTATAAACATGACTTGGCCCAGTTTACCTTGAGACCCGACATCTTCTCAAAATTCTCTAGTATTTCCGCTATGGCGTTTGGCATGTTGCGTAAATCCCTAAGATACAGCAGGAGATCGTCTTCGTAGAGTGAAATCACATGTAGGCCGTCTCCTAGCCAGATGCCCCAGTCCCCACCTCCATCACGTAAACGAGTTGCCAGCAGCTCCAATGCTAGTGAGAAAAGTAGCGGGGACAGGGGGCAGCCTTGTCTGGTACATCTATTGATTGGGACGCTGTTCGATGTTGTGCAACCTGTACGCACCCTGATGGTGGGCTGTATATATAGAAGTCTAATCATTTGGAGAAAGGCATCTCCGAATCCATACCCATGCAGTACCTCAAAGAGGTAGGACCACTCAAGTGAATAGAAGGCCTTCTCCAGGTCCAGAGCCATACAACCCGAGTTAGGCCATGTGTCAACGGCATATTGTTGGACCCTGAAGAACCTGCGTATGTTCAATGACGTGCTCCGGGCGGGGACGAAGCCGTTTTGGTCAGGATGAATTAAAACTTTCACCAGCGGTGCCAGTCTGGCGGAGATGATAGATGCTAAAATGTTATAGTCTGTATTGTGTAACGCCAACGGTCTATATGATCCTAACAACTCTGATCTTTACCTGGCTTGGGAAGAGAGACCAACAATGCCTCTCTTTGTGTGACCAAGAGCATGGAGTCTGTTAATGCGGTGTCATACATCCTTTTGAGTTGGGGTGCCAGCAACTCCGGGTAAGCTTTGTAAAATTCAGATGGCAAGCCATCTGGACCCAGGGTTTTCCCGGTGGCCAGGGTACGTATGCTTGTCAGGATTTCTTCCATGTTTATTGGAGCGTCAAGCTCTAACTTCTGTTCCAGGGTTATCTGAGGGAGGGTGATACCTTCTAGGTATTGGTGGAGTGCTTCTGTCGTCATGGTGACTGTAGACCTATATAGTGCGGTGTAGTGTCTTGTGAATTCCCGATGGATATCCTGTTGTGAATACAATATTGTGCCTTTTGGTGTGCGAATGGATGTGACGGGAAATCTAGTGTCTTCCTGTTGGATGAGCCACGCGAGGAGCCTGCCAGCTTTCTCTCCAGTAGTATGTGTACGTGCTGAGTGTGTGGCATAGTTAAGGCAGCGGAGCCTCTCTTATAAGTGGGCATGTTCTGCCCTGCTCTCGCCCAGCCTCTTTCCGGAGCTTTGGTCGCTGGCTGCGTGCTTCTCGAGGTTCGCTAATCTATTTTCCAGCTTAGTGAGGTCTGCCTCAAGCGTCCTACGCATGCCAGCCTGCGTGCCCAAGCAATGTCCCCGTGTGACCGTTTTAAAGGCGTCCCATTCTATTAGTGTCGATGATGCAGTGTCACTGTTTTCTTCAAAGTAATGTGCCACCGCTTCCCCCAAAGAATCCCTAAAGGGGCCGTCCTCCAACATTTCTGGTTGCTTGCGCCATCTTGGAATCGGTGTTGTGTTGGTGTCCCACTCTAATTGTAACGTGTGTGGATTATGATCGGAGTGTGTTCTCCCGAGGTATTGAGGGTCTGTTATGACTGGTAGCAAGTCCTCTGTGACTAACATTCGGTCAAGTCGGACATGTAAGTCATGTGCCCCGGATTAATATGAGTAGACCCTATCCGTGGGGTTTCTGTGTTGCCATGCATCCACCAAATGCCATTGTGTGGTCCAACTTTTCAGCGCTCTCATGGCCGTAACAGTGGGCGCCCCAGGTAATGGGGGAAATGAGCGATCCAGGTCGATAATTTACTCGATAGGGAATCCAGGAATGGGGATTGGTCAGTGTTGGGCATGTATATTGATGCTATTACAATTGGCCTGCCATTCAACCTGCCCTTTACTATGACATACCGGCCGTCCGTGTCTATAAGCAATTCTTCTATATTAAATGGCGTGCCTGGCCTAACCCAAACTAATGTACCTCTGGCATATGCTAAATAGCCCGTGGCGTATAATTGCCCCCTCCATCTCCTCTGTGGGTTCTTTGACTCAGACCCCGCTAGGTGCATCTCTTGTAAAAGGGCTATTTGGACCTGGTGTCGTTTAAGATATGAGTAAATCAGGTACCTACGAGAGGGAGTATGTATCCCCCTTACGTTCCAGGTACATATCTTAGTTGGCGTCATGATGTAGGTGAGAAACTGAGTTCACGCCTCATATGGGGCCTAGTGGCGACAGAGTTGTGTGTAATATGGTCTGGCGGTGGGGGTGCTTGGTGTCTTGCTACCGGGCTAGTTTGGATGTTGTGTTGACCTAATGTGCGACTGGTAACTAAACGAATAAAACAACACCGAAAATCATATAATGCCAGAAGGGCGAGAATGCAACGAGCAGTCATCCGAACCTTAGAACAAATAGACATGTTGTCAGTGTCAGGGGGGGTAGGATCACTCAGACAATATAAACAAGTAGATATGAGAAACTAAGTAAAAATATGCCGTCTCCCCTTCGTGCAATAAGGAAGGCATATACCAGGGCTTCATAGGTTATTACATGGGCCGCCTCGTCGGACATGGTTGTTCACGTGACAGCACATGACAACAGTCTCTCAAATCACCCTAAGTCAATATATATGGTGCATAGCTGGAGAGAAGTGGGGGGGTCCTTCAAACATCATAATAATTAGCAGCCAAAATATGTGACAACAAAGCTAAAGTTACTTTATACTTGCATATCCGTCGCTGAAGTCTCGTGAGCTGAATCCAATAACCAGGGTATAGTGTGTTATATTATGCCATCTGCAGTTTAATTTAATTTAATTTAAAGCTTATAGAGCGCACAGCTACCTCCAACGGAGGTGTCCCGGCGCTAACGGAGACAAGAGAAGGAGTAGAAAGCCACCAGCTAACGAGACTAGGGGAAGTTGAAGAGCCAGGTTTTCAGAAATCCACGGAAGACAGGTTCGGATTTTGCCTTCCTGATATATTCTGGCAGGGAATTCCATAGCCCCGTGGTTCTAACTGTAAATGAGCGGCCACCGAGCTTTGCTTTACCAAAGCGAGGAATGACTAGAAGACTTTGATGATTAGATCTCAGGTTTCTAGTCTGATGGTAATTACGGAGTCTTTTCCTTAGGTAGAGAGGGCCCTTTTCTCTGCTTGCTCTGTACGCGAAAGTCAGAGCCTTAAATTCCAACCTCCTTTTTACTGGCAGCCAGTGCAAACTCCGCAGATGAGGCGATATGTGATGACGTATCGGGACATTTCTAATAAGCCTGGCTGCCGCGTTCTGTATGGTTTCTAGCTTCTTAATCAAGTAGTCGGGCTGACCCAAATAAAGGCTATTTGCGTAGTCCAGTTGGGAGGTAATCAGTGCATGGACCACTGTCTTTCTACAGTCCATAGGTAGAAGATGAAGAAATCTGCGTATGGACCTCATTTTCCAAAAACATAAGGACGACACCTGGCTTATCTGGGCTTTGCAAGATAGGGACGAATCAAACTTGAATCCCAGATTTCTAGTGGAAGACACCGGCTGAGGGGGAGGATTAAGCACAGGTGGCCACCAAAGGTTGGTTGGGGTGGCGATGGTTGGTTAAAAACAACACCTCAGTTTTGTCAGCATAAAGCCTGAGACAATTGTCCGTCATCCAAGTTGAAATGTCAATCAAGCATTGTTTCAAATTTATAAATGCTGCTTCCGAGTTGTCCCTAAAGGAAAACACGAGCTGAGTGTCATCAGCATATGAGATGACACTGACCCCATGCTGTTGAATCAAAGGAGCCAGGGGAGCGAGATAAACATTAAAAAGGGCCGGGCTCAAGGCCGAGCCCTGAGGGTCTCCACAAATTATGGGACGAGAAGAGGAGATATGGGGATGCAATATGATTTTCTGGGATCGGTCTTCTAAAAAAGAGCCAAACCAAGACAGTACGGTCCCTGTCACTCCCAGATGTTTAAGTCTATCCAGGAGAATCTTGTGTGACACTGTGTCAAATGCTGCAGATAAATCTAACAGCACCAGCATTGCACAGTGACCAGTGTCCAAGGTCTCCCGGATAGTTTCAGCTACCTCCAGCAGCGCTGTTTCAGTACTAAACCCAGATCTAAAACCAGACTGGGAATCATGGAGGAGATTATTAACTTCCAGGAATTCAGAAAGCTGCTTCTGCACTTCCTTCTCTAAAATTTTGGCAGGAGGGAGATAGGCCTGAAATTTTTCAAGTCAGCAGGATCTGCATCCTCTTTTTAAGATCGGCTGAACAAGTGCAGTCTTCCAAGCCGAAGGGTAAATCCCTGTTTCCAAGGACCGAATTCCAGAGCCAATTTAAATTAGGATTGAGTAATGGGGCCAGAAGTTTGAAAAACCTAGCTGGGCAAGGGTCTAAAGGAGAACCAGATTTTGTTTTATCCATCAAGTTCAGAGAGGCCTCTAAGCTTAAAGGTCTGAACTTCGACCAAGTATGAGAGGGACATGGGGGAGGCAGAGACGCCATAGATAGGTCTCTCTGAGGAAATTAAGTTTGAGGAGTGATCTCTGGTAATGTGTCCGAGCCTTGTGAGTTCAGAGTTTCATCTGTTGAGTCCGCTTCGCTTTCCTGATCCGGTAGGCTTGTCTCCGATGATGCGTCGTCCAGCGTACTTCCTATCTCTGCTGCTGCTTGGAGTGCATTGCTCTGGTCCAGTCTCATTTGCTCTGGGTTTGGTGCTAAGCTTTGAGACAACAGTTGTTTTTTGTGTCTTTTCCCTCCTCTGCGCCGTCTCGGGTCCTTGTTCAGGTGTTTTTCTCTTGCTTTCCCGTTGGGTGATGTGCCCTCTGCCGACTCCAAGGAATCTAACCATTCCCATATTGCAACGGGGGTGTAAAAGAAGTGAGATTTTCCCTTGGCACCTACTCGCAGGCGGGCAGGGAACAGTAGGGAGTATTTGATGTATAGTTGACGAAGTAGTCGTTTCACTTCCATGAAGGAATACCTTTGCCTTTGCACTGTTGCGGTGAAGTCTGGGAAAAACATGACTGTGTTGTTTGCCACTTGTATCCTCTGCAGCTTCCTGGTTTCTTGCAGACTCGCGTCTCTGTCTTTATAGTTCAGTACGCGGAACAGGAAAGGTCTTGGGTTTGCTCCTGGCGGCGGGGGTCTGTTTGGCACTCTGTGTGCCCGTTCTATAACGAAGTGCTGTGACAGTGCTCCGTCTGGCAACAGACTGCAAATCTAGGTTTCTGTGTACGCCGTTGCGTCCCTTCCTTCTTCGCCTTCTGGTAGGCCTTTGATGCGAACGTTGTGTCGCCTGGATTGGCCTTCTGAGACTTCGACTCGGTTCTCGAGGAAATTTACACGGGCTGTAAGGTCCTTAAGGCGCTTTTCAGCGGCCTGCGCCAGTGGGGACATTTCCGTCATTGTTGCTTCCAGCGTGGCTGTTCTATCAGGAAGCTTGCGGTGGTCTGCATGTTAGAGATTTAGATCAAGGGCTACTTTGTCAATTTTATTTTCAAGTGAAGTTCACGTCTGCTCCATTGTGGCGCTTAGTTTCTCCACCGCAGCTGGAAGAGCTTCTATTTTGGTGGACACCTGATCTGTGGGGCCCTCCCCGGACATTTTGTCTGATTGAATGTGGGTGGAGGAGGGCTGCCCGATGGGCCTCCAGTACCTGACCGCAGCCGGCCCCTGTGTGACATGTGCTGTCTGCGTAGTAAGTGGCAAGAGTTTCCTGCAAGTGCCGGCGCTGTGATGTTTCAACGATTAGTTACTCTTGGCCCACAATTCGACTGTTTGCACTCTCTTCGTTTCGAGGGTCCAGGTTAGCGTTGGGGTCGTGAATGTTCTTTTATGGGATGATGCCCTGGGGATGCAGTGCCCTGTATGTTGTGCACTTCTGCTCCTCTCCCACCGTATTGGCGCCTCTCGCATGGCCCAGCGCCTGTAAGTACGCCTGGGTCTGGGCTGCGCGCACTCTCGTCTGTGCCAGGGCCCGTGAGTCGTCTACCCACCTGTGCTGCACTTGAGCTGAGACGCCTGTTTGATTCACATGTATCGGTTGTGCATGGTGCCACGAGCAAACTACGCGTGATGCACCGTCTGTACCTTAGAGTCGCAGCCTTCAGATCCGCCCCATCTCGGCAGGACGATCTTCCCGCTCTGCTTCCCACCGCAGGCTAGGGCGCTGGCTGCCGGAAACGCGATATCTTGGCAATACAGTTATGACGCGTGCCTCGGGGCCTCGGTGTCGCGCAGCTGCCGTAGCCGCGCCGCGCGTACTTCCGCTGCAGGCCACACCTCTGTGATGCTGTCGGTTTAGCGCTGCGTCGGTTCTCGGCGATCACTGAACTTGTGGGTTGATCCCAGGCTCGGCAGGGATCAGCGGAGCTATTTAACGGCCCCGGGAATGCTTTTTAATGGATGCAAGATCACTTTTCAGGGGATGAGCGGCGAGCTCTAACAGAGCACGTCTGCCATCATCACCTGCGTAGCCACGCCCCAGCGGGCTGTGCTTTATGGCAGGCATGCAGGGAGGGAGGGATGGTCTCTGCTGCAGCTCCGGCCTCGTACAGTGCCCCTGCTATTACTAGTGAGCGGGAGGCGCTGAGGTGGTGGTATTGGTATTGGTGGTGGTGGTATTGGTATTGGTATTGGTGGTGGTGCTATTGGTGGTATTGTTGGTGGTGGTGGTATTGGTGGTGGTGGTATTGGTCGTGTTGGTGGTGCTGGTATTGCTGGTGGTGGTATTGGTGGTGCTAGTATTGATGGTATTGGTGGTGGTGGTGGTAGTACTGGTATTGGTGGTGGTGGTATTGGTATTGGTGGTGGTAGTAGTGGTATTGGTGGTGGTGGTTGTATTGGTGGTGCGGTATTGGTGGTATTGGTGGTGGTGGTGGTGGTATTGGTGGTGGTGGTGGTGGTGGTATTGGTGGTGGTATTGATGCTGTATTGGTATTGGTGGTGGTATTGGTGGTGGTGGTGTTGGTATTGGTGGTGGTATTGGTATTGGTGGTATTGGTGGTGGTGGTATTGGTGGTATTGGTGGTGGTATTGGTGGTGGAGGTATTGGTGGAGGTGGTGATATTGGTGGTATTGGTATCATTGGTGTTGGTATTGGTGGTGGTATTGTTATTGGTGGTGGTGGTATTGGTATTGGTTGTATTGCTGGTGGTGTTGGTGGTGGTGGTGGTATTGGTGGTGGTGTTATTGGTGGTGGTGGTATTGGTATTGGTATTGGTGGTGGTATTGGTGGTATTGGTAGTGGTATTGGTGGTGGTATTGGTGGTGGCGGTATTGGTGGTGGTGGTAATATTGGTGGTATTGGTGGTGGTATTGGTGGTGGTGGTGGTATTGGTATTGGTGGTGGTCGTATTGGTCGTATTGGTGGTGCTGGTATTGCTGGTGGTGGTATTGGTGGTGCTGGTATTGGTGGTATTGGTGGTGGTAGTACTGGTATTGGTGGTGGTGGTATTGGTATTGGTGGTGGTAGTGGTGGTATTGGTGGTGGTGGTTGTATTGGTGGTGCGGTATTGGTGGTAGTGGTGGTATTGGTGGTGGTGGTATTGGTGGTGGTGGTGGTATTGGTGGTGGTATTGGTGCTGTATTGGTATTGGTGGTGGTATTGGTGGTGGTGGTGTTGGTATTGGTGGTGGTATTGGTATTGGTGGTATTGGTGGTGGTGGTATTGGTGGTATTGGTGGTGGAGGTATTGGTGGTGGTGGTGGTGATATTGGTGGTATTGGTATCATTGGTGTTGGATTTGGTGGTGGTATTGTTATTGGTGGTGGTGGTATTGGTATTGGTTGTATTGCTGGTGGTGTTGGTGGTGGTGGTGGTATTGGTGGTGGTGTTATTGGTGGTGGTGGTATTGGTATTGGTATTGGTGGTGGTATTGGTGGTATTGGTAGTGGTATTGGTGGTGGTATTGGTGGTGGAGGTATTGGTGGTGCTGGTATTGGCGGTATTGGTGGTGGTATTGGTGGTGTTGATGGTATTGGTGATGGTGGTATTGGTGGTGGTGGTATTGGTGATGGTATTAATGGTATTGGTGGTGGTGGTATTGGCAGTGGTATTGGCGGTGGAGGTATTGGTGGTGATATTGGTGGTATTGGTGGTGGTATTGGTATTGGTGGTGTTGGTGGTGGTATTGGTATTGGCGGTGGTATTGTTATTGGTGGTGGTGGTATTGGTATTGGTTGTATTGGTGGTGGTGGTGGTATTGGTGGTGGTGGTATTGGTGGTATTGGTGGTGGTGGAGGTATTGGTGGTATTGGTGGTGGTGGCATTGGTGGTGGTATTGGTGGTGGTGGTGTTGTTGTTAATAAAACAGGCCTTTGAAAACAACCCGTCAGGTGGCTTTAGTACAGACGACATGTAACACAGATGTGCTGTTGTCAGCTTCAGCCGATTAGCACAGGATTATGTGCTACCTGGAGTTCACATGACTTAATTCGCTAATCATTTCTAAATCCATTTCACTTGGGGGGGGGGAGTTGAAACAGACCCGAGATAATGCTGGGTTAAAGTGATTGAAAGCAGGTGCCCCGTATTACGGGGCGGCCGTGCTGCTTTTAAAAATCACAAGCGGTTTCAGCTGAAGCAGCGCATGTCCGGCATGCTGTAAGAGAAACTCAATAAAGTAAACAATGCTTACAGTCTAAATACGGGGGCATTTGGGGCACGCGAGAAATATAAGTGAGCTGCCAAAGACAGAACACACAAAAATATTTTGCTTATGTAATGGAAATTTCTGCTGGAGGTTCAGGTACATGCAGCGCACTCTTTTTAAAAAAAAATCAAACGTAATTGACAAGGATGATAACTTTCTCCCAAAAAAGTAGGACCTGTCCATCGAATGTCGAGACAGGTGGTAACAAACCGAGCAAAGTGCCCTGCGAGAAAAAGCATCACTAGTTGTTAGTTTAAGCATACTACGGCAACCCAACACACTCCATCGTATCTCATAGAGCGGAGTTTTATTATTTATGTATGTTCAAATAAAAACTATTTCGCCCATTTATTTATTAAATAAAAACGATTACATCTCTGTTGATGTTTTTCTCTATATTCGCAATAGAAATGACATTGACGATCCTTCTGTAAAACAGATTTCAGCACCACAATGAAGCCGATCAACAACAAAAATGTGGTCAACTTCTGAGTACCCCCAAGGTGATATAAATCACTTCTGGAAGAAAATGAAAATGTCTGCGTTCTGAGTGTGTGGGTGGGGTGAAAGTGTGTGGTGTGGGTTGGGGCGGGGCGGGCGGGGGTGTCACAGGTGAATTTTAATTTTGACATACCGAGGGCATTAAAAATAAAATCCTGAAACGCGAACGGGAGCGGAAGTCTACATGCAACGGAAGCGGGGCTCCTTTGCTTCGAGATGGGCTGTGCCATGTGAAGAGGGCACCCACTGGCTCCCAGAACAGCTCTCATTTCAGAGAGGTTTTTGTTTCCACACCTCAGATTCCTGCCTTAAGCTCTGTGTCAAGCTTTGCTCTGCCATTTGGGAAGCTGTGCCCGAAGACGATGCTCTGTCCTCTCCGCACACCCTTCCTACCTTTGAAATGATGTAGCGCCCCACAAATGACACCATGTCGCCGTGTTGCGGCTTCCCCTGCACTCTGAGGAGCGGAGAGAAGGAACACCTCGCTCGGAGCCTCCTGCCTTCACGTTCCTTTCCTTTCTGCGCTAAAGACGTTTAAACAAATAAATATTTGCAATGCCATAGGTCTCGCTTTTAAATGCGAGACCTATGGCATTGCAAACGAACGGCCGCCATTGTCCCTGCTTCGAAAGTGAAAGCGGGCATGGCAAGCTGAATGTAAGTGAAGCACGTCGTGGTGCCTAATGTAGGAGAAGCTCAATAAAGAAAAAAAGTACACGTACCATGTAACAACCAAGTAAAGGGGCCAGTAGCCATGGGAGGATACAAATAACGACATGGCCGTACTAAGGAAGGACTGACAAGGAATAAAACGCCAGCATTTACGAAGGACAAAGACACAAGCCAATGAAAATATGTGCGGGGCTTCTCCTCCGTACTCTACCTACTACAGATCGCCAGAGCAGCACTTGCGCACTGGCTCGGGCTCGACCTAAAATCGGACATCTGCCCACAGTGCTCAAACGAGTTGCATGAGGCTGGTCTTGCAGAGATGGTGGCAGCGGCCGGTCAGGATGAGAATCTTAGTACTACATGTTGTTTGGATTGATTCTCCAAACAGCCCAGTGATGTATATTGGCACTACTACCGCTATAGAGGGAACACTGCTGGAGATGTCGTGTGGGGTCCATCAGTCGAGGCATGAATCATTTGCACTTGACTTGGTTGTGTCCAGAGAAGGATAAAGAGAATGGGCGAAAAGTGTAAACCTTGTTTACCAAGGGGCTCTATACCAGATTTTTAGGACTGTAAAGAACAGTGGGTCTGGAGAATATTTCACACACTGACTGGCTTTTCACCTCATCTGTATGACCTGATGTCACGCTATCTTGAGGCGGACCATAGACTAGTGATGCATGTAGTGCATCCGCTACAATACTATTGTCCTCATGGAAATATCTTGGGGAACATGACAGGGATTTCCACTGTCACCAATGCTATTTGCCTCAGCAAAGGAGTTAGTTGCTGGCATCAAAAGGAACAAAGGAAATGGGAGTGGGATGCGCTTGGCCAAAGGAGTACATACCATCCCCCTAAACGTGGGCGAGCTATTTCTTTTTGTGAAAGATCACAAATTAGCCATAAGCCCCACAATCAATAGTCTCCAAGATTTTGGCGGTTATTCTAGTCTCACAGTTAGTTGGAACAAAATATGTGCCTACCATTTCACACTGTCACTGGATAGTGACCCAACTGGTTTGACAAACATTTACATCGTCTGGGAATCAGATTTATTCAGGTACTTGGGAATTCCAATATTTCATTCAGATCCCGATCTCCTGACTGGGAATCTGTGGCGAGCTCTGCATTCCCTTAGGGGGTGTGTAAACGTCTGGCACAACTTGTCCATCTCCATAATGGATAAAATAGCTCTCACTAAAATGGTTATGCTACTCCGTCTTCTATATTACTTTACCAAGCTACCAGTGTGTGTGCCCAAGTGTGGGCTTGTGCGTGATCCTGCGTTACTCATGTATTATAAGTTGTGTCACTCTGAAATTCGTCTATCGAGTCTGCATCGCTCCGCTGATCTTGCCTGATTTCGTCGTCGTGATGCTCTGCTGTTCCGCTACCAATGCTGCACAGCTCTGTTGATCTTGCCTGATGTTGTCTAGCTCATGAGTCACTTGCCTGTTTTGTCGTGGTTTGTCAAATCAAGTCTGTCTAGTTGGCACATGATAAAATGCGGAATGCCACCCCACTGAGAATGCAGCTACTTGAGTGATAGTGCAGTTAGAGCAGGTGATACAGTCAGAAGGGTAGCACTTCCAGCTGGTGTTGCTGTGACCTATAATAAGAGAAATAAACTCTTCTTAAACTTACCTGTGTCACAGTGGCGGCTCCTCTGCTAAGGCAGAGGAGCGCCACCCCACTGCTTCAGCTGCAAGCTGAAGAAAAAAAAAATGATAATAACGTTATGTTATTATCATTTTGCTTTTTGTATTCAGCGTGCAGTTGCAGGGGCGGGCGTGGCTGGCCTCCCGCGCCTTCCAGGGAGGAGGAGTGGTGGCAGCACCAAAAGTGTGCATGACGCTTTTGCTGGCCGTCTCGGGCCGGCCAAAGCGTCATGCGCACTGTGCATGTTCCCCACCCAGGCTGCACTACAGCCTGGGGTAGAAATGCCCAGCCTGCCAGCCCCGGTCTGAGTGCCAAACCACGGCGATCAGACCAATCACTACGCTGCTAAGTTGTGATTGGCCAGGGGATTCTGTGAGGCTGTGTGCTTCGCTTCCTGTTTCCAGGCTGCTCCAAAGAGGACAGAGGAGAGGCAATTCAATAAATGATTGTACCTCGGCACTCCAACAAATTAAATGCAATATTTTGTCCCAAGTCTTGGGCTTCTAGCCTCTATACAATGGTAGAGTATCCACAACTACCAACTCACAGAAAATATCAATCGAAAAACACAGGTAGCGCAGAAATCTGTATTTAATAAAGTTTTGAAGATAATAAAATCATATCAATATTCTTCAACAACTGAAGTATATTTAACACAACAAAAATACAATCGCCATGTGGAAGTTCTATTCCTAGAGCTTCCCAAATTATGACAATGAATGGCAGCCGACACGTGTTTCGTTACTTTCTGTAACTTTCTCAAGGCTTGATCTGAAAAAAGACACTTGTTTCAGTCGCAGTGGATTCCCTACAATCATTAAATCTGTAGTTTACCGGACGAGGAGACAAATAAGACCCAAACATAGTATAGAGGTGCATTCATTATGGCACCCGTACAGAGAATATTGCATAGATCCAATTTCTAATTGCCTCGTGTACAATTTCCGAAAATTAGCGCAGGCTATGATATGCCCTAAATTGTAGCAAAACGCCGTCGCGAGAATGGATCCTAATACATCCAGCAGAGATGGCGGCGGTATGAAGATAAGTGGTATTTACCCCCCTCCCTCGGTCTCCCTGCCCCACCACCCCTTTTGGGTAGCAGCCGCTACTACTGTGTCATCCCATACAAATTGGCAACAGGTGATCAATGGCACTTCTCTGAAGCCTGAAATTCTGTAACTATTGACAACACAGAGGCGAAGTTACAAGCTGAGTCGCAGTAATGTAACTTGGCCAAGTGCTTTTAGTGTTTCCATAATACTTTTAGTCACATCTCCTGGTCCTATGATTGACTCATCGTTTGAGTGTTGGTGAATGATGCATGAGTCAAGCAATATCAGGCAAGATCAACAAAGCGGCACCCTATTGGTAGAGAAACAGCAGAGCAGTAGAACGACAGGCAAGATCAGCCAAGCAGCACAGTATTACTAGAGGAACAACAGAGCGGCACAGCTGATGATGCACAGGTAAAGCAGGATCATATAGACAAAGTCAAGCAGGCGGACATTTTCCATATTCATGAACTTGCTGCGTAGGTGCAAGCCAGGAGTGAAGCAAAATGGTCAGGCAATATATTTTAAGCAATATAAGTGGTATTTGATGCATTTCATCAAAAATATTAAGTAAGCAGAATTGTATGTATAACCGTCATTTGGCGCAAGTCATCATATAATTCTAGTAACAGAAGGCTATTATTTTTCTTCTCAATATTTGTCTGCAAGGCTCGTGGTTGTTATAGTAATGCCAGCTAACAACAATTGTGTATGTAAAAGGGGGGGGTCGTGTCCAAGATGGCGACCGGAGCGGACGTTCAGTGAAGAGCTCCGTCCCAGCCCGGGCCGTAAAATCTTGAAAAGCCGCTTATAAACAATATAGTGCATGGCCTGCAACTGCGAAGCGAATCGCTGCCCGGCAGAGGCAATCTCAGCACCTGGGGACTGCAGCCGGCATGTCTGGAGACAACTGCGGGCGACTGCAGGCGAGTACGCCGAGGCCGGTCCCCCGAGCTCAAGGCCTGGGGCTACACAGACGCGGTGACGCAGGAGGAGCGGACTGCAAGATCACCGGTAAATTGAGACCCTTAGCTGGCGCGCTGTGAAGAGGCAAAGCGCACCCTACGAAGAACTAAGGACGGTGGTGGAAGTATAGAGGAGTCACCGTCATACACTAGAAAACTGTAAGCGAGACAGCCCAGGTCGGAGGCAGACCCCCGCTAGGCGGGAAGCGGAACAGCCGCTTTGAAGGACGGGACTATGTGCCCCAGTGCTGGCAGTGAAGCAAAATCGGCAGGTGAGGTGAGCCCTGGCGGCTGTTGCGGGAGCATAGCCACACAGAACCCTTGCTGCTGAAGACTGCGCCGCAGTAGGATCCTGGAGAACGCTACTTGGTGAGCATAGACCTGGCCCCGGTAGCTAACTGTAGAGGTGTCAGATCCCAGGGACTGACTGCAGAGGACCCGTGGGGCAGTGGAGGATCAGATCACGTTAGAGGGCACCCGAGACCACAAGGCTAAGCCTGTTTAACCGTTGGAACCGCTCTGAGCAGAGGAACGGGGCAACCTCAAGAAAAGCGAGGGAGAACGCTCCGCCAACATAGGACACAAGTTAACGCTGCAGTGGGGGTACAGGACTGGGCTAACAAGTTGATGCCGCTGAGCCCAATTCCTGGGCGCACGAGAGTGAACAGAGCTCCTGGGGGGCCCACCACCTGATGAACGGGCCTAGAAAAGCAATAACGCTACACACTGCCGAAGAGGGACCCAGTGGGCCACGTACATGGAGCTATCCCGGGGTGGGGAAATTAGAAACTTCAGAGGAAGCACCAAAACAAGGCAGCGCGGAAGAAGATGGCCGTGCGGAGCAGATGACTCCCCTGCTCCGGCGCCTCATCGCTGTGAGGTTGAGATCCTTCAACGCACATTTGAGGAGATACCCGCCCTGCGCGGAATATGGGTCGTGTCCAGAAGATTTAGAGTGGCCAAACCAGAACTTAACAGACAGAGGCAAACCTCATGGGAAGACTCTGCTAATGCAATAAAGCTACCGCCACAGCGAAGACGCAGTGGTAACGCGAAAGGACCCCCCTGATGGAGTGTATACTCGTGCCCGGCCAAACACAAGGCTAGCCAGAAGGACAAAATGGGTAAAGGGAAGCCCAAGCAGGGCAGCGGCTTGCCAGATGGGGGGGGAGCCTCCCAGAATGCCGTTCTTATGGAGTCTGAAGAAACAGGGAACCAAGATCAATCAATCCATACGCACTTAGATAAAATACTGGCAGCTATCGCCGACACAAAAGCTACCCTACAACAAGACATAGGGACAGTGTCCTTTGGCCTGGGCCTTCTACAGGCAGAACACCACAAGCTTGTAGATAGAATGAAAGAAGTGGAGCTGGCGGTAGAGGAAATAGTACCGGAACAGAAAAGCATGTTGCACAAACTAACCAACCTTACTACCAGAGTGGTGACATTAGAGAGGAAAGCCGAGGATGCAGAACGTCGAAACCGGCAAAATAATATCAGTGGTGGGGATACCAGAGGGTGCAGAAAGCACAGACCTGATTCACTACCTAGAAACATGGATCAGCGAACAGTGCCACAGGAGTCACTTTCGAAACTTTTTGCACTTGAAAGGGCACACAGAGTCCCATCGCGGCCTTTGGCTCCTGGCAGACCTCCGCACCAAGTGGTAGCGAGACTGTTATACTACAGAGACAGAGATGCCATAATCCAACACTCCCGTAATCATGGCCCATATGTGATTGATCATAACAAGCTATCAATATTCCCGGACTTTACGGCAAAAGTCCAAACACAAGGTGCCTCCTTCCTGGAAAGCAAAAAAGCATTGCGAGAGGAAGGCATACAATACTCACTGCAGTACCCGGCCAGACTCAGACTACAAATCGATGGCAAAGCGCATTTCTGTCGTCACCCCTGAAGGAAATTGAGGCGGATGTCTCCACAGATCACGATACAGGAGGTTCGAACTCTGGGACGTCAACGCGGAGTGACACGCAACTACCAGTGGTGACACCGGGCTCTGTGGACAAAATTATATGAAACAATGCTGGAAGGACAGTACAGATAAGTAAGGTCCTAGGTGAAATGACAAAAGGGGGACATGGGATGAAGGTACACAGGCGAGGCTGATTGTTGAGTATTGTTGGAAGTCGCTCTATTTGAGGAAGAGGGTCACGGGGGAACCTACGTCTCTAATACTTAAATAAGAATATACCATGGCCTATTTAGGAGCTAGGCAAAATTGGGACGGTTGTGAAAATACAACATTTAGCCTGGGCAGGGCTGAGTGGCCCACATAGAAACTCTGAGCCACACCCCCAGCTAGATTGATTACTCCATGCTAGTGGCGAGAGTCATCTATTTTCCTTACTTTTTATTTTTGTTACAGGTTTGGACGGCAAGCCTTCGCAACACTGCCCGAGGGAGGGGGAGTTACTTGTTCATGAAGTTTTGTGATTGTCCTGTGGTGCTAATGTCAGTATACTATGGAGAGGGGAGGGCGGGGGAGGGAGAATAACGAAGCGCAACATTATGGCTGGGATCTAAGCAGTAAGAGTTCCCCAAGAGGTCAAGATAATGTCTTGGAATGTTCGTGGCCTCGGGTCACCTGTTAAACACCATACAATACATAGCTACATTACTAGAAGGGGGTACATATTGTTATGATGCAGGAAACTCACCTACAGCAGCAGAAGGGGTTAAATTATGAAGGAAGTGGTGAGACCAACTTTATGCGACTTCTTACTCTGCTTTTTCTAGGGGGGGGGCACTGATATGGATCCGAGCCAGTACCCCATTTACGAAGCAAAGCACAGTGGTGGACCCAGAGGGCAGGTTTGTGTTGGTGTGGGGTAGACTATTAGGGAAGGAAATTGTCCTGGGCAGCATATATGCCCCGAACCACGACCAACTTGTATTCCTAGAGAAACTGTCCGCATCCCTATCCTCCCTGCCAGGGATTGAGATGTTACTGGGTGGAGACTTTAACTGTGTAGCAGACATTGGCCTGGACCGCTCAACTCCTCCACTGCGTGGTACAGTGGTTACCAAACTAGCGCGGGGGTTTAGAAATTGGTTGACACTGGAAATTTGATTACATATGGAGAATACAACATGGACAGATGCTGGACTATTCATATTATTCATATCTTTATAATCTGCCTACATGACTAGACTTGTTTATATTCTCAGATAAACTGACGTCCAGGGCAACACATACAGAATACCTGGGAAGCACTTTCTCTGATCACAACCCCCTCCTCCTCTGTTTTCAACCGATACTGGAGCCCACGGCGACACCTAAGTGGCGCCTCAATCCTGCCTTGTTAACGGACGACAGCTTCAGGCAATCCCTGGAGGAAAAAGTTGCAGACTACTTCCTGCATAATCAAGTATCGACTGATTCCAGAGCCACAGAATGGGAAGCGTTCAAGGTGGTGATACGGGGACATTGCTTGGGCACAACGGTGGGATTGAGGAAAGACCTGCAGAGGGAGGTAGCCCAACTAGAGTCCATCCTCTACAAACAGGGATGTAAGCTGTCGGAAGACAAAGGCACACACAAACAACTAGAAAACACTAGACGAAAATATAATGGAGCGCTCGAACGGTTGCGAACAATAGACATACGCGAGTATCACACCAAGATACATGAAGAAGATGGTAAAGCAGGTGGGCTATTGGCGTGGTTGGTACAACCAGAGAATAGGGGAGCGCCAATAACACAAATTGCGAAAGAAGACGGGGAACTGTTATACCTCCCCCACAATATAAATGATGAGTTTAGTGCATGCTATAAAAAACTATATGAGGCCCGACTATACAGCCAATAGGAGACTTGACAGGGGTTTTGACTCCACTACCGCTGCGGACTCTGGACCCATAGCTGTGGGCAGGATTGGGAGCTCCAGTGACGGCCCACTAAATACAGGAGGCTGTCCGGGAGATGGCCACTGGAAAAACGCCAGGACGGGATGGGCTACCAGCAGAATTTTACTCAGTCCTGGCACAAACTCTGGTCCCAAAACTAGAGGCGTGGTATGCCGAAGCGTTTAAGCAAAAAACAATGTTCACAAGGAATTCATTTACAAAATAATACAGTTTCCGCAAGAATTGGTATGACTTGCATGACTCAATCAAAGACAGGAAAACACATGTAAAATAGGACCTTAATTAAATTCAGCCAATCAATATTGTATAGATTTGTGGATATAGAAGCCCACAGGACAATTCTCTATGCTGTACTCACTTAAGCCGAAATGAGTGTAATTTATTTTGCATTCATAATATTCAAAGTACAGAAAAAGTCATAACAAAAATATTCAATTAAATATTTACACTATATACATTTTCACATTCTGACGTGATTTAGTGAACCCCAGTGAAGTGACCATAACCGGACAGTGATATAAATGTAGTGCTAAAGTGGGGGAAGGTAGTTGTTATTGGTATTTACAAAAAGAGGAGCTCTTGGCAGTTGTAATACAATCTATTGTTATAGGTATTTTGATTTTCTTAGGCTCTCTCTTTCTACTAGCCGATGACGTTTCGACCCTCTCGCGATACGGGGTCTCTTCAGGACAGGAATTCTGGGGACAGTTAGCACACAAGGGACCTAGAAGTAGAATTCTTCCTGGTTCTATTCTGGGTAATTCCAGTAATGTCCAGAGGGAGTAATCCCTGGTACGGATAGCCAATGGGGCTGTAGGTATAATTTGCGGCAACCACGGTTACCGAGATCCAATGGGTAGTAGGGAGTGAATTATTCACGTTGTTTCTCCAATAGCATCCGATACGGGTTCAGTGATGAGCAATTTAATTGCTGCTTTTCTGGCCGTCAGGGATTTTATTCCTTTTGACGGCGGGGCGCTACCGCGATCTGTCATGGACAGAAGGAATAAAATCCCTGACGTCCCGAAAAGCAGCAATTAAATTGCTCATCACTGAACCCGTATCGGATGCTATTGGAGAAACAACGTGAATAATTCACTCCCTACTACCCATTGGATCTCGGTAACCGTGGTTGCCGCAAATTATACCTACAGCCCCATTGGCTATCCGTACCAGGGATTACTCCCTCTGGACATTACTGGAATTACCCAGAATAGAACTAGGAAGAATTCTACTTCTAGCACCCTTGTGTGCTAACTGTCCCCAGAATTCCTGTCCTGAAGAGACCCCGTATTGCGAGAGGGTCGAAACGTCGTCGGCTAGTAGAAAGAGGGAGCCTAAGAAAATCAAAATACCTATAACAATAGATTGTATTACAACTGCCAAGAGCTCCTCTTTTTGTAAATACCAATAACCACTACCTTCCCCCACTTTAGCACTACATTTATATCACTGTCCGGTTATGGTCACATCAGTGGGGTTCACTAAATCACATCAGAATGTGAAAATGTATATAGTGTAAATACTTAATTGAATATTTTTGTTATGACTTTTTCTGTACTTTGAATACTATGAATGCAAAATAAATTACACTCATTTCGGCTGAAGTGAGTACAGCATAGAGAATTGTCCCGTGGGCTTCTATATCCACAAATCTATACAATATTGATTGACTGAATTTAATTAAGGTCCTCTTTTACATGTATTTTCCTGTCTTTGATTGATTCATGCAAGTCATACCAATTCTTGCGGAAACTGTATTATTTTGTAAATGAGTTCCTTGTGAACATTGTTTTTTGCTTAATAGCAACACCCAGTTCGCAAGGACGTATGGGTCGCTCTTGTTTTTTGTGAATATAGTATGCCAAAGCGTGGCAGAGGGACATCTTGCCGGCTTCTACCAGGGACGCCTTGGTGATTCCCCTCCAGAAGACTAAAAAGTCAGGAGCAAGAGTGTCAGAGTTTAGACCTCTCTCTATGCTAAACACGGATTTTAAAATCCTGAGTAAAGTCTTGGCCAGAAGAATATTACCACACATGACGACACTCATACATAATGACCAGAGTGGGTTTATACCGACAAGGGCCACGACGGCTAATATCCGAAGGCTCCTCCATGTCCTGCTCCACCCAGATAGAGATCATTACCCTGAGGCACTGATAATGTCAGTGGGTTTGGAAAATGCCTTTGACTCTGTCAGATGGGATTTCCTATGTGCTACAATGACCAAAATTAGTTTAGGAGACGGATGGGTAAAATGGGTCAAAATACTATATTCTCACCCCATGGCACGGGTTAGAACCGGGGGGTGATATTGGAGCCCTATAATATTTTCAGGGGCACCAGATATGGGTGCCCTCTGTCTCCCCTACTGTTTGCTCTGGCCATTGAACCTTTGGCAGAGTTGTTCAGGCAAATAAAGAGACCACATGGAATGCTACTGGGGGAACAAGAATATGTCATCTCACTCTATGCAGATGACATATTACTCTACCTGGGACAAGGGAAAGGAGGTGATGTACAGGCACTGGGCCTACTGGAAAGGTATGCTACATTAGCAGGCCTAAAAGTGAACAAAACACAAACCTATGTTTTTCCGGTAACAGAGGAGGCCACATGCCCACCTGACCTTCCTGTGGGCTTGAACTGGACCCCCGCTCTTTTAAACACCTAGGGATCCAAGTATTCCATGATTTAGTAGACTTGAAAGAGGGTAACTTGAAGCCAGTATTGTGGTCTTTGGGGGCGACGATTTCTTTCTGGCGTTCACTAAAACTTCCCATGATGGCTAGAGTGGCGCTGACTAAAATGATTATGCTCCCAAGATTGTTATACTATTTTGTAAACTTACTGGTACCAATTCCGCCATCGTGGTTCGTGGGGTTTAACAAAATGGTATGCGATCTAATATGGAACGGAGGACGAAATAGGGTCTCCTTGGCCGTCTTGCAGCGAATTCCGGAGGAGGGAGGCCTGGGGGTCCCCGATTTTGAACTGTACTACCTAGCGGCACAGCTGCAATGGCTGGCTCAATGGGTGGACGAACGAAATTTTGACCTTATGACGGTCATGAGCAACACAGCTGCCCGGAGGCAACTCATGGCTAAGCTAATACACCCAGCAGTAGAGATTCCTCAGCCAGGAGTGCTCTTACAAGGAGCGCTCTATTGTTGGAGAAGGTGCCAAAGACGGACAATTGGTAGGCCACTTTATGCCCCTGGCTTGCCCTTGGTTGGGATACCAAGAGGGATGCCACCCATCCCTTTCTCAGAGACACAGCTGACAAGTTGGACTGAGGTCAGGGTCAGGACACTGGGGGACCTATACCTATACGGTGAACTAATCCTGCTTGAGGAATTTCTACACTAGAATGACCTACCGAATGGTCAATTTCTCAACTACCACTCTGCGGTGACAGCGTTTAGAGAGTTGTGGGGAATGGCCTAACGGGAACCGCAAACACATGATGCATTACACGTCCTGATCATGTTGGGGTCCTCGAGACACTACCGAGCCTTGATAGGGATGGTAGGGATACTGTTAGAGCAGGTTCGGACCAAGTGGAACGAGGCAATAGGGAGGGACCTGGAAGATATAGAATAGACCAGAATACTTCAGAGCGCAAAGAAAATATCTAGAAATACTGCACTGAAACTTATCCAATTTAATTATTTACACATGGTCTACCTCACCCCACACCAGCTGAATGTAATGTATGGACGAGGGACGTGGGAATGTCCCAGATGTGGACGACAAGATGTAGGTTTCATACATATGGCGTGGGAATGTCAGACATTACGAGAATACTGGGACGCAGTACTAACTCAAATAAATGATCACTTACCAGAAATCTGCCAAACACAGTGGAGGTATGTCTCCTGGGACTATTCCCAAGACCAAAGGCTAAAAAGGTGGGTTCAAGATTTGTAGACCTGGCACTGGTTTTAGCACGTAGATGGGTGGCTATGGCCTGGAAGGCCCCGAGAGGCCCCATAGTGACACAGTGGGAACAGGATGTAGACTACTGGGCAAAGACAGAGGAAAGGACCATACAATGAGAAGAGCAAAGAGGTCTCCGTAGACGCCCTGTAGCAGAATTATGGACTGAGATAGTGAGGGCTTGCTATATTAGACCAATGACCCGTCAAGGAGAAGAGGTAAATATGGAGGGGAATGTAGAACAAGATACTGACTCAGCCACGGAGGTATGAGTAAACATAGTTAGTGGCGGACCAACCGCGGAAAGGGTGTACCAGCCATCAGAATACGCACCTCCCCTGGCACACTAAGTAAACCCTCCCCAATTGATAATAGAAAGGGGTCAAAGCACTGCAGGACAACACACAGTTGGATCGTTTCCCAGTTATAGGGTTAAGTTGAATTTTACAGCAAACAGACAATACTTAGCAGAAGTACAGATAGAGGTTAGCTCCTCTGAGTACATGATATGGCTACACAGATCAGAGGGAACAGATTACACAGTAGGGAGAAAACCAGGAGGAGATCAGACATCAGAGTTGAATGTTGACGGGAAGTGCTGAGTTCTAAATGTTTAACATGCACACTGTAGTTACGAATCTAAGACTCTGTACAAGGATATATCCTTGGAGACTAATAATATGTACGGAATGCCATACCCCTGATCGTATGTATAACTGCAAGTGTATAAACGCTAATAAAAATATATTAAAAAACAATTGTGTATCTAAAAGGAATCACGAGTATCTATTTCATAAAATGCAAGGAATAAACTCACCCCAGTAATTTTTACCTGTTTCAGGCAGTGCTTTAAATGGGCCGGTACTGTCCGGTACGGCACTTTTTTATTTTGAGAGGGAGAGTACCGGCACTTCTTTGAGTGACGTAATACTTTAATTGGAGAGTACCGGCACTTCTTAGAAACAAGCAGATACTCTGGTACAGAGTACCTGCACTTATATATTTCCATTTCAAGCACTGGTTTCAGGTAATCCTGTTGTACGATAGAAACAATTGCTTAAGGGCTTATTTAGATATTTGATAGCTATTGATGGTAAACAAAATGCAGTGAACTCAAGCTTGCTTTATCATACAGTTGTTTAGGCACTGAAGATCCAGGGGTGGCTCCTCCACTAAGGCGGAGGAGCGTTGCCCCACTGCTCTCAGAGCAGGAAAAATAAAATTATAATAACTTTGGGGGTCATTAGGATGGCGGTCGGAAAATCACTCCGACCGCCATGGTAGCGGGAAAACACCGCCCGCTAGGACAACGGCATAACCGCCGGTCCCATTAGGATGCTCCACAGTCGAAATCCGACCGCGGCGGTCCGATCGCGGCATTTAACATTGCGGCGGTTGCTGCTGCCAGCAGCACCGCAGCGATGTCCAAAAAAGCATGGCCTGCATATCCCTGCACTGCGTGGCAGGCACTGCACAGTGCCTGCCACCTGGTACAGGGACATGTAGGGGGGTACCATGGGCACCCCCCCAGTGCACCCACACACCCCCACAACATATTGGGGGCCCGCAATGGGCCCCTGGAGACATTCTCCGCATGCCTTTCCATGGCGGTTCCACCGCAGCGGAAAGGCTGGCTACCGCCGGCATCATAATCATGCCGGCAGAGCCTGGTCCTGCACCGGCCCCATTTTAGCAGTCCAGCTCCGCCCGCCAGGCAAGCGTGCGGACTGCTACTGGCGGAAAAGTGGCGTGCGGAAAATCGCACCGCCGCGGTCATCACCGCCATGCTAATGGGACCGGCGGTTTTCTGTGTTGCGATCGCGGGCGGATGACCGCCGCCGGCCCGGCGTCGGTCATCCGACCGCCATCCTAATAGACCCCTTTGTTATTATCATTTTATTTTTTGCTATGGGTCTGGGTTAGGGCGGGCGGGAATGGGGTCTCAGGGGAGGACTGGTGGCACACTCTATGTGCGCATGACGGTTTGGCCGACGATCTTGGGCCGGCCAAACAGTCATGCGCACTTTGCATGGTCCCCACCAGGCTGTAATAAGCAGCCTGGTGAGTAATATGCACAGGCTCCCACTACCTGCTCAGACCAATCACAGCACGGCATTGCAGCATGGTGATTGGCTTAGGCGAGCCTGTGTGCTTCCGGGACCGAAGCTGAGGTGAAGGCGACCGTGAGAAGGGGCCAAAGCTGAGGAGAGATGGCAGCCATGAAAAGCTAAGTGTTTTTTATTATTTTATTTTATGTCCTCCGCCACCTGCGTTCCCTGCCAGCCGCCACTGTGAAGGTTAAAGAACTTTTGATCATTGTACTGAAATTGATAATTACAATGCACATTTTAGTCATTGGGATGAATATTCATAAACGGTAGTTAGACTTGGAAGACATTTCTCACATAAACCAAGTGTAGCTGTTGAGAGACATTGGGGCATATTTACAAGGAGTTAACACCACTAGAACGTTAATGTTTGCGACTTTCTGGTGGCGTTAAGGCCTTCGCCTTATTTACAAGGCAGCGTTAAGCTACTTAACGTGGCTTAATGCTGCCTTGTAAATAATGCCCCTATTCACGTAGCACTTAATGTGAAAGCGGTGTGCAATGGGTGTTGCAGTGGGCATTCTGCTGCAACACCCATTGCTTTTGACACTGCCCCATATTTACAAGGTATGGGGCAGCAGGTGATACGAGGAGAAATGTTTCATTTCTCCTCTTATTTTGCTCTTTCCATGTGTGCTGCATCCTGCAGCACACATAGAAACAGCAAATAGCCTGTAAGTATTTTTTTTGTGCAGGAAGGTGTCCCTTCCTGCACATAAACAATCACCCCTGCAGCGCAGGCACCATTGCAACTTGGCGCAAGGGTGCCTACGCTGGCTCTAGGCAGCTTCTTTAGCGCCAGCGCTAAGGGAAACTCAGGGGTGTGCCCCATTCTTGTAAATATGGCTCATCACTGCGTTTTGAAACTGACAGAGCGCGGTGTTACCAATTACGGCGTAACACCACGCTCCGCGCTCCGCCAGATTCTAATAAATATGCCCCATTGTTTCTTTAGTAGACAACAAATAGTGCATCAGTCTATTGATCAATGTCTGGCTGAAGTACAAATTCTGGGGGGTCTTGATTTTGAGAGGTCAGTTGATTAATATTTATGTGCTCAAATTGTTATGGGATGCTGTGATAAAAAAGCGCTAGAGCAGTTATTGTGCACAAGAGATTCCATCTTGGAGGAGGCAATTGCTATAACAAAATGGGTTGGGAGATTAACTGTAGTAACGAGATAGCTTATCGATTTAGATACCAACAATGCTTTAACGTCAATCAATACTGTTTCAGGTTCTACTCAAACGATTCATGTTATTGATACTGAAAGAAGAAATAAATGAAAACATGGAAAATGGTTCCAGAAACAAACAATATATTCAAAATGTGTTTCACTATACTTTTTGTCAAATTTGCCTCGTTGTCCGGCCCTAAACAAATCTTATATTAAATGTCACTAAATAGAACACTTTGCAAAAAAGTATAGGATGAATACTAACAGTGGTCAAGTTGTGGAGGTACAATCCGATAATATTTGTCAGGAAATGTGAACAATTGTATATTGGTGTTAACAGTAGCAGCAAGTGATCTTGATTCAAAAACTAGTGATCCTGTGTGTGACATTATGCTGAGTTTACACAGTATTGAAAGTTGCAGCTGATTCAGGGTCGCCTATTACAATTATTTCCAACAAAGTGCTTTTTTTTAAGTAGAATAATATTGGTCTATTCCTCCAGATAGAAGAACTGTAGCTTATGGAGGAAACAATGTTGATATGATTGGCTAGTTTTGGGGAAAAGTGCCATGCAAAGTTAGAGACGTTTTCACAAAATGTTATGTGGCACAAAGAGGTGGAGAGATCAAGGACCATGGGCATAGCACTCAGGCCTGGGACTACTTGTCCTGCCTCTTCTGACTTTAGAGAATCATGAGTTATAGGAGATTCTGGATTCCCATGCTGAGGTGTTTAGAGATGAACTGGGTTGTTTTAAGGGTTTCAGCAATAGCATGGGTAAATGCGGGATCTCAAAATGATGCTCACCTGACAGTGCGACACAATATCTCAAGTCAAGAATTTAGAGAGTGGTGCGCACAAGGGAGGAGTGTTTACCCTACACTCCTAATCAGACATCCTAAAGAGAGGAGTCCTGTACAAAGTCAAACAAACCTTAGCCACACACTACATACAAATTATATATCAAAGATTTTTTACAGTTTAGTGTTCATCAAGCTTGTATTCTTAATTAATTCCAATGTCCACACAAGAGTTATAGTCATCCAAATCTTGGACTCCAGAGATCTTTTATTTGTAGATCATTTTCAGTGTTCAAGTAGCTAGTGTTCAAGTAGCCAACATGTGTTTCGTCGGATTTTGCGACTTCATCAGGGCTACAATAATTAATAAAGATTATCAGGGATAACATTCCCAATATATGCCAAACATATTAGGCAGTTACATTTCCACCACCAGCTCCTGTGGATTTGTTCTTATCGCATGCGTCCTTATTACATATACATACCTTAGTACATGTGAGCATGAGTGCAACAGAATTTGTATTCAGTGTTTTAGAACTCTATCAGTAGCATTTTAGTCAAGTAAAGGTTTAGAATGAGATCATGAAGCTGTCCTTAATAAGTGACACTGTGTCATGAGGCTGTCCTTAACAAGTGACACTGCGTCTTTAGACATTTAGACGATGTTTGAAAGCGATCATTGTGTCTAATATAGCCTATGCAAAAATCCGTTACAAGCAGAAGTAAAAGTAAAAGAAAAGCGCACCACTCGAGGTCACGATAATTTGAGGAGGCATCCCTAAAGGAAGTCATGTGTTATACCTTATAACCCCACGCAATATAAGGCATGGGATGGCTAGTCGCTCCATACCTGTAGTTGTCTTTAAGGATCAGTAGTAAACACAGCCGAACTTAGATAAGGTCAATATGCCATCTGAATGTCAAAAAGAAAGGGCAATGTCAATTTGTGTCTAGAGGGATCCCAATAATGGTCTCGCCGTATAAAGCAATCACTCACCCCGATAGGTTTCTTCGCAGTGCTAGTATTTCACCAAAGCAGAGAATCATTAACAGTAGATTCAGGTACGAATCTGTAGAAATACATATAAATATTAGTTAAATTGTAGCTGGCCCCCTACATTTGCCCTATCTTCCTATTACTAGCGAAACGTACAAGCGAAAAATATTTGACCCACCCGGTGTATTTAATTTCAGTATTAAGCCCCCAGTAAGTAAAGTATTCAGTTCGTGGTCAGTAGACGCCAGGTCCGTGTACGGCCCCTGCAAGGTGTAAAATTAAAGTGTATCAATAAAAACGAATAATCTAAAGTATGGGAAAGGCAGAGTATAAGATCCTTTCTTGTGCTTACCTCTTCGGCGTTTCGTGTGGCATAACCGATGGCGATCTGTGTACGCGCCATGTTGGATCGCGGTTATAAATGCCGAAGAGAAGGAGAACGGACTAACCTGGGAAAATCAAACGAGAAGGCTAACGTAAAGAAAGACGGCATATTGGCGTGGATAGTGGTGTCTGGGCATATGGATGTATCCGCAAAACAAGTACGCGGTTAAAGCTAAAATACACAGTGTATTTGCCAAATTTGTAAGAATTGGTGCTTATGTAAACGAAAAGCAAATCGGATTAGCGTATAGACCTAAGTGGAAGCGGGTGTATTTAATGTATTAAAATAAATAGTAGCGACTCGGTAACTTGAACATAACATAGAAAATATGTATGTATCTCATAAACAAGTAGACAATCTATGCGGTCACCCCCCTGGAGTTAAAAGTGGTGAGTGAGAGTGTCGATACGGCAAAGATAACGTCATATCAAAGCCTGTTAGAAGCTGGAATCAGTTCTAAATCTAAGTATACTAGTACTGCCACTAGTATTAACCCATATGTCAATGTTTCTTTAGCTATCACCCGCATATAATAGGTAGTAACGGTAGTCTAAATTTGGCATGCCAAGGTAAGGGATAAAATCAGTTAGGTATATATGTCAAGGGAAAGTTAACACTACATATCATCACGTGGCTAGTAAGTTCCAGAAACTGAAGTAGGGAAGTATGTAATTCAAATCCAAAATAATGGGTTCCACATTCAATGAATAATAACTTCCAAGGTAGTATATGTGCAGAGTATTCACCGTGCACATGTATCCAAGAACTAGTGACCTCGCAAAGGTGACACAATCTTAGTACTTGCCGATACAATGTTTGTCACTAAGATGTGGGAGATCTGGCACGGGAGAAGCCGGCCCTGCGTGAATTGGCCAAAGCTGGTATATCCCGGATGGGCGATTTGTACACACGGTCAATTCCGGACTCTACAGGAGGTACAAAATGGGACGGATCGTGGTTTTATGTTTGGCTTCACTTATGTCCGAGTTCGGCAGGCTATCAGGGCTGCTTATCCGGAATTCCCGGTGGAGCCCACTACTCTACGGGCATTGCAGGCGATGCTGGCGGGAGAGGGGCGCACAGGCTTAATTACTAAGCTTTATAATGCTTCTTTGCGTGAGAAGGAACAAGGCGACCACCCCTCCTGCCTCAGATGGCAGGCAGCGATAGGGATTACCCTCGCACCAGACGTTTGGAGGGCATGTTGCGAGCTTACTGGATGTCTCACAGCGAATTGTAACCTCAGAATAATTCACTTCAAATTTTTACATCAATTGTATTATACCCCCATGCAACTCCATAGGTATGGTCTACGAGACTCCGCTGCTTGCGTGCGATGTGGGATGGCTGATGCAGATTTTATACATGTGGCATGGTTGTGTGCGGGGGTGTTTACCTTCTGGACTGACGTGATGAGGATGCTTACTGATATTGTGCTAGAACCCGTACACTGCACTCCTGAGATCTGCCTACTTGGGTATGTTAAACGCCTTAAACCTTGCAACAGACGCCTGGTTGCGGTATCCACGCTGCTTGCGAAAAGGGCGGTTGCACAATGTTGGGGCGCTAGAACCACTCCAACAGTGAAAAAATGGCTCCGGGATTTACTCTACTGTAGGGATCAGTTACTGATCTATGAGGAGGAGATACCAGAGTCTTCTCGCCCTAAGGATTTCTGGGCCCCGATTACAGCGTATTTGCTATCCCGCCCTGATTTGATGTAACTTATGGAAATGTATGTCACCTTCGCATATTCGTCATACTGGCTCTCTTCTGACAGTATATCTATTTTTTTGTGTTCTGATGTCTCATACGTGCAGCCCGAGATGTTCTATGCCCTAGTTATTTGTCATTACTGGAGATTTAATTGTATGAGCTCAACTGCTGCCTTCACTTTTTTTTGTTGCTATGTACATGCATGTCTGATGATGCAATGGTCTTTTCTAGCGTACCATCATTCGAAATCTGTTCTGCCTGGGGGGGATGGGGAGGGTAGGTTTTTTCATTGATATTCTATATCAGTCCTGTATTTGATGGCTGTCTATATGTTTCTTGAAATCAATAAAGAAATTTAAAAAAGAACGTTGGCTTTCCCTGGGGGGACGCAATCGCCCCCCTCAAAATGTAAAAAAAGTTAAGAAAAAATATATATAAAATGGCGGCGAAATTGGCAGGGGGTCGGTCCTCCTGCTCAGTGGCCGACCCCCTGTGGGGGAATTTTTTTTTTTATAGCCATTTGCTTTTCGTGGGGGCCAGTCGACCCCCAGGGAAGCCCTAACTTTAAAAAAAAAATAGAGAAAGAGAGATCGATCTTTCTTCATATATATATATATCTATATTTATAGAGTGAGAGTCTCTTTCTCTCTGTAGATCATAAATTTATATATATGTATCTATATACATATATATGTGTGTATATAGATACATATATATATATACATAAGCTGTCTACAAAGAAAGATATGTATCTATATACATATTCACTGAAAAAACCATAGGTTTCAGACACGTTATAGTTACAAATTAGCATTTAAAAAACCTTTGAAATTCACTGAAAAAACCATAGGTTTTAGGGACAGTTATAGTTAGTTGGACATTGCACTCGTACAAAACCAGTGAAATTCCCCCGTTATAGTTAGTCCAGCTAACTATAACTCGCGCCCCCGCAATGCACTGCTGATGACGTCACATATTACATCACTCATGACATGGTCAGTGACATCACTGATGACATCACTGATGACATCTCAAATGACATCACTGATGACATCATCCAGTGACTGTGTGTTTCTGTAAAGTTTAAATATTTTTAAAATATATAGGAAAAGACGTATTGAAGAATGAGTGGGTGTGTAAGTGTCTGTATGGATGATTTAGTAGGTGCGTGACTGACTCTATAAGTGAGTGATTTAACGTATCTTACTGAATGCATGGGTTAGTGACTAAACTGGGTGTATGTCTGTATCCGTCTGTCTGTTGCTGTGTAAGTGGCTGCATGTGTTTGTGAATAGCTAAATGATTTTCTATATGAGTTATTGAATGCTTGTCTGAGTATCTGTATGGGTGCCTGAGTGTTTGTGTGGGAGGGGTGTGTGCAACTCTGTGCATAGATGTGTGAGTGGGTGATTCACTGGGTGGATGGTTTCAAGAGTGCATCTGTGATAGACTGTATGGGTGGGTAAGTGTGTGTAAGAGTGTGTTAGTGAGTGAATGTATGTCCCAGTGGTACATGTGTGAGTAACTACATATGTGAAAGGCAGTATATATGTGTGTTGGAGTATATAAATAGCTATAAGCAAGAGTGAGTGATTGTGATAGTGGCTGTATGGATGATTGTGTGCTTGTATCAGTGATTGTATAAGAGCGTAACAATGTGCTACTATTTGTATGAGTAAGTGAGCTGGTGTGTGTGTATAACTGTATAGGTGAGTAAATGGCAGTGTGTTTAATTATTTGCATGACTGACTAGGTGTGTGAGTATCTCTATGGATGAGTGGCGTTGTTTGAGTGTCTATATAGGAGTAAGAGTGCATATGATAGTCCTGTACTGAGTGACCGTAAGTATGAGTGACTGTACGGGTGAGTGAGTGGATGTGTGTGTGTAGACCTAAGAATCAGTGAGTGGGTATGTAGTTATTGGTGTTGGAGTGTCTATGGTTTTGCGAATGGCAGTCTGTAATTTAGAGTGGGTGTATCAAAGGTTATATTAGGGTGTGAGGAGGTGCATCAGATTATCACGTGGATGATGTCATCAGTGATGTCATCAGTGATGTCATTTGAGATGTCATCAGTGATGTCATCAGTGATGTCACTGACCATGTCATGAGTGATGTAATATGTGACGTCATCAGCAGTGCATTGCGGGGCGCGAGTTATAGTTAGCTGGACTAACTATAACGGGGAATTTCACGGGTTTTGTACGAGTGCAATGTCCAACTAACTATAACTGTCCCTAAAACCTATGGTTTTTTCAGTGAATTTCAAAGGTTTTTTAAATGCTAATTTGTAACTATAACGTGTCTGAAACCTATGGTTTTTTCAGTGAATTTCAAAGGTTTTTTAAATGCTAATTTGTAACTATAACGTGTCTGAAACCTATGGTTTTTTCAGTGAATTTCAAAGGTTTTTTAAATGCTAATTTCTAACTATAACGTGCCTGAAACCTACGGTTTTTTCAGTGAATTTCAAAGGTTTTGTAAATGACAATTTTTAAATGTATTAATTGTTATATTAATTTTTTTCATACTGATTTACTACATTTTTAGAAACAATTTTTTTTTACATATTTTATTTGTCAAATTACATTGTAATTACATTATACATTACATTACAAAAAATACTTTCTCAGAATGAATTACTTTAGTTTAAATACTTTGCAGATAGGCAATAGACTTTTAAGTACAGTAGTTACAGTTGTTGCAATGGGCAACACATTTTCAAACACAATGCAACATTCAGCTCAATGTGAATTTCTAGTTAAATGCAATTAGTTACTTTATGGATTACTTTTGTAACCACAGGACTGGATCCTAGATTCAGTCCTGGTACATCTCCTGTAAACAGTTGAGTAAAAGCGTTTTGGTTACAGTCGTGATTTTTAAGGAATATTATTGTATTTTAAAAGTTGACACTTTGAAACTTTTTCTCATAGAATCACCAATGTTATCCTATGGAAGGAAATTCACTTAGCAGGTAAAAACTGTTATCGTTACTTTTTCTTACTCAGTGTTGGATCCTGGATCCAGCACTGGTGCATCTCCTGTAAACAGTTGAAAGAATGCGTTTAAGTCATACAGGCGATTTTTAAGGAATATTTGTAGTTTGTGAAAATCAACACTTTGAAACTTTTTGCTGAAAACCAGTCAATGTTAGCCTATGAAGGAAATTCAAGTTACCGGTAAGTACGGTTAAAATTACTTTTGAGGATCAGTACTGGGCTGAAACATGCAGCACTGAGGTCTCTCCTGATAACAGGTGAGTAAATCGGAATTCGTATTTCGGCTGATTTTAGAGGAATATTTTAAAGTTCCAAAACTCCACACTTAGAAGAATTTCCAAGTGAAACCAGTCAATGTTAGCCTATGGAAGGAAATTCAAGTTACTGGTAAGTACGGTTAAAATTACTTTTCAGGACCAGTACTGGGCTGAAAGATGCAGCACTGAGGTCTCTCCTGATAACAGGTGAGTAAATCAGAATTCGGATTTCGGCTGATTTTAGAGGAATATTTGTATGTTTCAAAAATCAACACTTAGAAGAATTTCCAAGTGAAACCAGTCAATGTTAGCCTATGAAGGAAATTCAAGTTACCGGTAAGTACGGTTAAAATTACTTTTCAGGATCAGTACTGGGCTGAAAGATGCAGCACTGAGGTCTCTCCTGATAACAGGTGAGTAAATCGGAATTCGTATTTCGGCTGATTTTAGAGGAATATTTTAAAGTTCCAAAACTTCACACTTAGAAGAATTTCCAAGTGAAACCAGTCAATGTTAGCCTATGAAGGAAATTCAACTTACCGGTAAGTACGGTTAAAATTACTTTTCAGGATCAGTACTGGGCTGAAAGATGCAGCACTGAGGTCTCTCCTGATAACAGGTGAGTAAATCGGAATTCGTATTTCGGCTGATTTTAGAGGAATATTTTAAAGTTCCAAAACTCCACACTTAGAAGAATTTCCAAGTGAAACCAGTCAATGTTAGCCTATGAAGGAAATTCAAGTTACCGGTAAGTACGGTTAAAATTACTTTTCAGGATCAGTACTGGGCTGAAAGATGCAGCACTGAGGTCTCTCCTGATAACAGGTGAGTAAATCGGAATTCGTATTTCGGCTGATTTTAGAGGAATATTTTAAAGTTCCAAAACTCCACACTTAGAAGAATTTCCAAGTGAAACCAGTCAATGTTAGCCTATGAAGGAAATTCAAATTACCGGTAAGTACGGTTAAAATTACTTTTGAGGATCAGTACTGGGCTGAAAGATGCAGCACTGAGGTCTCTCCTGATAACAGGTGAGTAAATCGGAATTCGTATTTCGGCTGATTTTAGAGGAATATTTTAAAGTTCCAAAACTCCACACTTAGAAGAATTTCCAAGTGAAACCAGTCAATGTTAGCCTATGAAGGAAATTCAAGTTACCGGTAAGTACGGTTAAAATTACTTTTCAGGACCAGTACTGGGCTGAAAGATACAGCACTGAGGTCTCTCCTTATAACAGGTGAGTAAATCGGAATTCCTATTTCGGCTGATTTTAGAGGAATATTTGCACAATGGTGAAGGGAGGGGCGGGGCCTGAGGTGACATCTTTGCAAACGCGCCCCGTGGCGCGTTTTAAGTTGGGGGATTAAGTTCCCTTGAATCCTGAGGGTCCCTAGGGGCCAACTAGACCACCAGGAACCTCCAATATGCGCCAGGGGCTGCGTTGCAGAGACGTGTAGAGAGGCCACACCCCTTTTACACCTCTCTGCAACGCAGCTCTGTGGCGCTTTCTGGATGTACCTGTTGGGCTAGTTGGCCCCCAGGGACCCTCAGGATTGAAGGGGATTTAATTCCCCATCTTAAAACGCGCCACTGGGCCTGTTTGCACACATGTCACCTGAAGCCCCGCCCCTCCCTTCACCACTGTGCAAACGCGCCCGTGGCGCGTTTTAAGTTGGGGGATTAAGTCCCCTTGAATCCTGAGGGTCCCCGGAGTCCAACTAGCCCACCATATACCTCCAAAAGCACCATAGAGCTGCGTTGCAGAGAGGTGTAAAAGGGGCGTGGCCTCTGTACACCTCTCTGCAAGGCAGCCCCTGGCGCATACTGGAGGTTCCTGGTGGGCTAGTTGGCCCCAGGGACCCCCAGTATTCAAGGGGAATTCGTTCCCCCTCTGCAAACGCGCCAGGGGCGCGTTTGCAGAGTGGTGAAGGAAGGGGCGGGGCCTGCGGGCCCGATCGTTTTTTTTTTTGTTTGTTTTTTTGGGGAGGGGGGCCGCGTGGCCCCCCTCCCGAGCCACTAATTGCCCCGGGGACCCCATCCCCCGGGGCTGGCCCTCTCGTTGGGGACTGTGGGGGGTCCCCAATCCCCCACAGTCCCGCCGGCTCCCCGTGTCCTACGGGAGCCGGCATTGCTACACATGGGGAGCTGCTAAGATGCAGCTCCCCATGTGGAAGCTCTGTCGGCTTTGGATATTGGAAGAGAGAGCAGGTTTCCTGCTCTCTCTTCCAATATCCAAAGCTAGTTTGCAATGACAGGACGGGAGCCGCGAGGCTCCCGTCCTGTCATTGCAAACAGCAGTGTCCCGGGGGTAGGCACCCCGGGACACTGCAGGAGCCGGCCCTGGGGGTGGTGGTCCCCAGGGCCATCAAGGGCTCCAGGAGGGGGCCGCGCGGCCCCCTCCCATTCAGTGCACAGCCCCGGGGAGGTGGTGGTCCCCGGGGCTCTGGGGGTCCAAAACGGACCCCCATTGTAATTTTTCTTAGTGCCCCGGGGTTTGGTGGTCCCCGGGGCTTGGGGGGCCCTTAGAGGCCCCCCACACATAAAATTAACCTCCCCCCCAGCATGCCCCCGGGACTTGTGCCACCCGGGGGCCAATTAACATCGAAGCGCGGGAGACCGCGCTTCGATTTTTTTTTTTCGGTAGGATTCGCGCACCCTGAGCGCATCCTGCCGATTTTAAAAAAAAAAAAAATTTTTTTTTTGCCCAGGGGGTCCTTGTGGGACCCCCTGAGCAAACCTAGGGGGTCAGGGTGTTTCTACCCTCCCCCCTTTGTGCGCTTTGCGCACTTGTTTCTGTCCCTCGGTTCTACCGAGGGACAAAATGGCTGCCAACATTTCCTGAATCGGAATGTTGACAGCCAGCTGACAGCCAATTAACATGCAGCTCGTGATCGGGACGGTGCGCGCAGGGTGCGCTCAGGGTGCGCGAATCCTCCGTGCCCATAGATATATATGTACTTTTACTTTTTGATTTTCTCAGCAACTACTGAACGGATTTACACCATTTAACAAAAGGGTTCTTTCTGAACCAAGAACTACCTCTTTGCCAAATTTGGTGTAATTCCGTTCAGCAGTTCGGGCTGTAGCCGTGTCTAAAGTTTCCTATGGGAAAATGCATGGGGAAAACGCGTTTTGGGACCCCCTTTTTCTCGGCCCCCGCTTGACGTATCACCCCGAGACTTTCAGGGTAGGAGCGGACCGGAGCGCCCCACGAAGTTTGAAAATTTCGCGAAGATACGTCAACCGGCAAGAGAGTTATTTCAAATAGAATGTCGTGGATTTCCTATGGATAATAGGTTGTAACTATAACTATCTACTGGCGACCGCCAGTAGATAATATATGTGTTTATAGATACATATATATATACAGAAGTTGTCTTCAGAGAAAGATATATATGTATATATATATATATATATGTATATAGATACATATATACATATATGTAGAGATAATTATATATATATATGTGTGTGTGTATATATATATATATATATATATATATATATAGATAGATATATTACCTACTGGCGGTCGCCAGTAGGTAGTTGTAGTTAGGACCACGTTTCCATAGGAAAAACATTTTTTGATGTGCTTATAACTTTGGCGTCGTTTGACGAATCTTTACAAAATTTTCCAAAAAGTTCCTCTTTTCAGGTCAGCTCCTATCCTAAAAGTTTGGGGGATTCGTCAAGGGGGGGCTAAGAAAAAAGGGGGGTCTCAAAACGTGTTTTCTCCATGCAATTTCCATAGGAAACTTTAGACAAGGCTACAGGTCAAACTGCTGAACGGAATTGCGCCAAATTTGGCACAGAGAAAGGTATTGGTCCAGAAAGCACGCTTTTGTTTAAATCGGGTAAATCCGTTCAGTAGTTTTAGAGAAATATCAAATTTTCCAGATATCGATATTTAAGAATTCTGACATTTGATTGGCTGAAGCGTTACGAGCACGAGCTTGCGGCTCATTGGCTGCGACCCGTTGAAACTAGGAAGTGTTGGCAGCCATTTTGTGATTCAGTCCGTCAGCTCACAACTCTCCCTCTACAAGGCATCAGGTCCGTAGTTCTACCTCTGCGAGGCAACACTAAAAATATACCGCAGCTCTGTCTGTGCGAGATACCCCTTTCACGGTCCCTCTCCGCACATCACCAGCTCGCGGCTATGCCTTTAGAAGCCAGTCCGTCGGCTCGCAGCTCTGCGACTGCGAGCCGTCGGGCCCGGAGCTCTACCTCTGTGAGCCACCTCGTTAGCTCGTAGCTGCGTCTGTGCTAGCAGGCCCGTCGGCCCGTTACTCTCCCTCTGCGAGTTAG
Organism: Calotriton arnoldi; assembly: GCA_963921515.1. NCBI lineage: Eukaryota > Metazoa > Chordata > Amphibia > Caudata > Salamandridae > Calotriton > Calotriton arnoldi. The sequence goes on from CAWUFW010001272.1 coordinate 314,167, forward strand.
CCCGTCGGGTTGCAGCTCGGAGGGCTCGCAGCTGTATCTCTGTGAGCCAGCCCGTTAACTGATAGCTGTGTGTCTGCTAGCAGGCTTGTTGGCCCGTTGGTCTCCCTCTGCGAGTCAGGCCACAGCTCTCCCTCTGCGAGCCAGTACGGTGCTGTGCTTTTGCGAGCCAACGGCTCGTAGGTCTCCCTCTGTGAGCTGAGCCCACGGGCTGCAGCTCTTCCTCTGCGAGCCTGCCCGACGGCCCGCAGGTGTCCCTCTGCTAGCCGAACCGCAGCTGACACTCTGCGAGCCGAAATTGGGAATATAAGGCGGCTCTAAAAGAGCCCTTGTGTTTAATAGTTGGAGCTACATGTAAGTGCGAATGCACAGCTTCAGGTTAATCAGGAAAGCTCGGTTTCCCTCATCTGTGAAGTGTACTCCATCACTTCTGTAGATATCAGCCATATCAAAACGTATGTTGTTTTTGTAAATCGACCCCATTCTATGGTCTCTGAGGTATGCAGACACAGCTTTGTTGACATTCTTCCTAGATTTTTCAATTTTATGACAAAATTGGTTTGACCATTTCCACTTCTGTCTTTGGCATATATTGGAATATACAAAGACAGTTTGAGGCAAAAGTAACATCAATTGTCCAAAGGTGTCCTTCATAAGCATTTCCAAACCTTCCCCAGTCAATGTGCCTAGGTCGTTACCACCACAGTGCACAATCATGAGATCAGGGTGTTGGAGATGCAAACAGGTTTTAACCAAAGGGAGCAATTGGTGCCACTTCAATCCTCTCTGTGCAAACCATTTAATGTGCACATTTTGTAAACCTAGGTCTAAGTCAATACGTCTCTGTTCTGCATACCTCTTGCACCAGAAAACATAGCTATGTCCTACAATCCACACTAGCATTTTGAAGGTATGGCTAGAAGATATGGATAAATGTCTGTAGCTCATGCAGTCCGTTCGTAGAATAAGAAATATGTTTAAACATGGGGAACTACTTTTTTTTTCCATACAAAACGTTAACCGATTGGGAGATGAAATGTATTGTGTCCTAAAAAGTAGGGTGTATATTAGTTTTGATGAATAGCATCTTTGTGATTGGTTAATAAAAAAGCAGTTTATATGTGGAGTACATATTATAGGATGAAATTTGCTCAGCTCAACCACACCTGCTAATTGTATTTGGAAGGTGCAGTTCAAACTTGAAAGAATGGTGAACTTTTGACCTCCACGTGCCGTTAAATGTTGGAGAAAATGTTGCAAAAAAAAATATCGGTAGGTTTAAAAAAATGATGAATTTTTAACCTGCACGTGTCGTAGAATGTTCTAGAAAGTGTTGATACAATACCTTGAACTTTTCACCTGTATGTGTCCTTAAAAAAACTGTTTATATGGAAAGTTCAAAAATAACCAATAAAGAGAGGTTTTGCAATCTAAAAAAAATAAGGAACTATTCTGATTTGTTCTTTACATGGATTTATGTGTGGAGCAACACGGAAATTGTGCCATTACTGGTTCCATTCTTGATGAAAGCGGTGCATTACATGTACTGTGTGACAAGAAAAGAATTGCATGCGTTTGTGACATTTGAAATCTGCATACCAACTAGGAAGGTAAATTAGAAATTAAGAAGGTGTGTTATGTGTTTTGTAGAAGTGGTTAAGTATTTGAGACGATATTTTTAACTTTGAAAGTTTTTTTTATTTCTAAATAACATAGTGTTAGTAAAGTCTGGTGTTTTATTGGTTCTAAAATATGCATAATGTGTAACTAGTTGTTAACAAGTACTTTATATATGTTTAGGAGTTTTTCACAAAGAAAAAGTGTAAGTTGTCATCTGTAAAAGACTGTGGGCCATATTCTCAAGACCAGCGATAACATTATCGCCGCTTTAGCGGCAGTTTCCTGCCGCTAAAGCGGCGATAATGTTATCGCCATTCTTGTGAATATGGCCCTGTATGGTTTTGAAAATTCGATGTAGCGTTAATTTCCATTTGTATATCTATTCCGGCGAGATAAACAGAATGTGGCACGTTCGGAAATTATGCTCAGTCTGGAAATAGTGGAGAAGGGGTGACAGTAGAAAATTCATGTGTTATTAACTTAACAGAGATGGAATGTGGATCAGTTACAGGCTCAGCTTCCGCATTGCCCACGTCACCTGCGTCCAGCCCTGATTCCACTGCCGAACATGCACATTCGAGTGTCCCATGGATGTCTGCCTATCCAACACAACTGTTGATGAATTGGACTATGACTTGTGTTTGCGCCCCCTGTTGGATAACGAACAGGAGTGTAACCGAGACAGCCGTGCATGGGATGCCTTGACATACTGCGTATGTATTGGTAGTTGTGCATGGGATATGGCACAATTTCTCGTGTGCAGTGACCACATCGAGGCTCTCCCCTATTGGGCTGTGTTGCGGATCGGTGAGACGGCGTGGGCTGAGCACACCTGCCCGGACCACCTAATGGATTGGCTCACCCTGGTGTTCCTTGAACAAGACAACAACGTACTATTGGAAGACATTGCACATGAAGCTGCACGGGCATTCATGGATGAGTAACTACGTACCTGCAGCCACATCCTATTGCCACCCACAGCACATGGCCCAACAACTTGTTGCACAGTGGGGATTGCTCACATATCCCACCAAAACAGAGGACACGTCTCCCTTCGGTCGAGCTCTGGATGCATGTGCGTGGAATAACGCGTGTGCACACACACCTGTCCAAGGCGACGCAGGTCCATGGTCCGAGCAACACAGCGTCGTTTGGGAACTTTGCCAATTCGGACACACTGCTCGGTGAGAGCACACACATGGCGATGTAGCATGACATGTGAACCTGTCGGACCCTCACACCTGATCACTGTCGGCAGAGCAGACAATTGCCGCACCCCGGAGGCAGAGCACCATGCAGACCCCACGTACAGTGAGTCGTGCCCCCTCACACGGGGCACTGTGCAGACGCCAAATAAACCATCCGACTTATCCACAGCCCACACATAGAAGCCCCTGCCTGTGGTACCCCCACATGGGATGGCCTTGACACCCACGAAAACAGCAACCCATGTCCCACAACGTTGTACACACATTCAAATCATTGCTCAGAGCTGTGGCATATCCTCAACACAAAAAAGAAGAAATGTTATGTGCACACTTTGTGGTCTCATTTTGTACACTGAGAGGTAGATTTCAATGTCAGTCAAGGCTGGTGTGGTACTGCGAGGCTTTGCATTTGGGTGTTCTTAGGAAATCTAAGTTGTTGGGGAGCGAGGCAAGGTGGGCTGTGAGCGTTGCCATATGTGATAAATCTTGTCCATTTCAGCCCCAACATCATCTGCCCCTCGACATGTACCCATGCTGCGTGTAAGTGTCTTAAGCATGTCCATGCCTGTTGTGGCCGTTGCCTCGTCCGTACTCACATGCACATGCCAATAAAGCCTATGCCACTCCACTGGTGTCTAACTGTGAGGTGTGTTGTAAAGATTGTCCACTCGTGTGCCACAATGAGCCTCGTCCCAACACAGGGAAGAACTGACTGTCGCATGTGCAACGGGGGTGTATCCCTTTGGCAAGCTCCGCCTCTGTGAGCCAGACATTGTTTTTGCATAGGTGCTGGACGACATCTGATGCAGCCCCATCACCTACGCAGTCTGATGTGTCAGGGGCACACAGCCATGCAGCCATCACCCCGCCACACACACCGGACACAGAACCCGTATGAGGGGAGTTTTGTACAACATTGCCTTCATTGCTGATGTTCTGTGATTGCTATGTGTGTGGGCTGCATTGTGGGGGAATTGCCTGTGCACGGATGGCGATGCACACACACATGTTAGCATGTGGAGCCAGGTGCCCGTGCGACCTTGCGCTGCTTGTGCTATCTCACTCCGTCTCTCTCCCTCGCTCTCTCCCGCCCTGTCATAGCAAACTTGTGAAAGCGATGGGTGCGCGGCTCTCAGCGCGGCACTCGAGTACTTCTTAAGTCTTTCAAACACCGAGGGGTATATTCTCAAGGACATATCGCCGAGTTAACGGCACTTTATCGCAACCAAAATGGTGATAAATTTAACGCACCATTCACAAGCTGGAGCAAACAGCCCATATCACCAGTTTACCAGCGATAGCAGCCTCAAAAAGCATCGTCACGGATGACTCCGGCAAATATTGCTAATGAGATGTAGAGTAGGTGTTCCCGTGCAAAAAGCAGCGAACACATCACTTTGCAAGTGTCTCAACCACCAGCAAGATCGTTGAAGAGAGTACAAAACAGGCGATAAGGTGCGTTAGTAGCAGAAAGTTTACACCTGCTCTAAGCTGGTGTAATTCGGACTACAACCTGCAATATGAAAGGGAGCCAAGCCCAGAGCCACATGTGAATGACAACAGATGCAATGGAGCCAACGATCATGCAGCTCGGACACCCAACACTGCTCCGACACCCCCGCCACCAGCCCCTTGTCCGCCATTCCCCCTCACCTCCCCCCCACACAAACAAATGTGACAGCAGCCTTAGGAAATCTGGAACGTAACAAATTGGCCGATGTCGCACAATTATAGTAAAGAAGATGCATGTGAGGTTGGACAAATATGAATCTCAGTCATCTATGGATTTACATATAAAACATTTTATTTAAACAAAACAACAAAATAAAAGTAGGTACAGGTATGGCGTGTCATCCCTCGACAATTTGTGAATCACAGCCTGCAAGACAAAAAGAAAGATAAGATTGTGCGTCATGCGTCCATGAAAGGAGAGAGAGAGAGAGAAAGAGAGAAAGGGTGAGAGAGAGGAAGAGAGAGAGAAAGAAAGAGTGAGACAGAGAGGAAGAAAGAGAAAGAGAGAAAGAGTGAGAGAGGAAGAGAGAGAGAAAGAGTGAGATACAAGGAAGCGAGAGAGAAAGAGAGAAACAGTGTGAGAGAGAGGTAAAGAGAGAGAGAAAGAGTGAGACAGAGAGGAAGAGAGAGAAAGAAAGAATGAGAGAGAGAGGAAGAGACATAGAAAGAGAGAAAGATTGTGAGAGCGAGAAACGAAGAGATAGAGAGTGAGAGAGAGAGAAAGAGTGTGAGTGACAGAAAGGAAGAGATGGAGAGGGAGAGTGAGTGTTGACACTGTGGAGAAAATCCTCACAGCTCACCTTTCTGCCACCGGTGTGTCTCCAACCACGTGCCGGGACATAGTGCAGTCTTCAAGTTTAGTCATCTGAAACATAGTATAGAATCAGTAATGGCAGAGTACATACAACTGCACACGCCTAATTCTCTGTTTCGCCCCTGCGCACTCAGGCTGCTGCACCCCATCGACTCCCGCCGCCCAGAGGTGTTTGCCCGCCTCTGCGCACCCAGGCTGCTGTATCCCATCCACTCCCACTGCCCAGAGGTGTCTGCCCGCTGCTGTGCACCCAGGCTGGTGCACCCCATCCAGTCCCACTGCCCGGAGGTGACTGCCCATTCCTGCGCACCCAGACTGCTGCATCCCATCCACTCCCACTGCCTAGAGGTGTCTGCCTGCTCCTGTGCACCCAGGCTGCTGCACCCCATCCACTCCCACTGCTCGGAGGTGTCTGCCCACTCTTGTGCACCCAGGGTGCTGCACACTATCCACTCCCACCGCACAGAGGTGACTGCTCGCTGCTGCGGGAACAAGCCTCTCTGCTCACCTTCCGCCACCGGCGTGTGTCTAAGAGGGTCCACCACATGCCGAAGCAACCTCCTCAGTCGTTGCGTACACGCGGTCAAGCCGAGCTCACAATTCAAAGTGGGTGTTGATTGCAGGATGGCCACGCATCATCGCAGGCTGCACACGCGCTCAGCTCTGGTGGCACTAACTCAGTGGAACTGAAGTCATCGCCTCGTGGCGGGAGGTCCGTGTCGGGGGGGGGGTTGTCAATCTGTGAATCACAGCCTGCTAGACAAAAAGCAAGATAAGATTGTGCGTCATGCGCCCATCAAAGGAGAGCGAGAGAGAAAGAGTGAGAGAGAGAGAGAAAGAAAGAAAGAGTGAGAGGTAGACAGAGAGAAAGAGTGAGAGAGAGAGGAAGAGAGAGAGAAACAGTGAGAGAGAGGAAGAGAGAGAGAACGAGAGAAACAGTGTGAGAAAGAGGAAGAGAGAAACAGAGGAAGAGTGAGAGAGAGAGAGAGAGAGAGAGAAAGAAAAAAACAGTGTGAGAGAGAGGAAGAGATAGAGTGAGAGAGAAAGAGTGTGAGGGAGAGAAAGGAAGAGATGGAGAGGGACAGTGAGTGCCCACACTGTGGACAAAACCCTCACAGCTTACCTTTCCGTCACCGGTGTGTCTCGAACCACGTGCCGGGACATAGTGGAGCCCTCAAGCTTACTCATCTGAAACGTAGTATGGAATCAGTAATGGCAGAGTACATACAACTGCACACGCCTAATTCTCTGTCCCGCCTTTGTGCACCCAGGCTGCTGCACCCCATCCACTTCCACTGCCCAGAGGTGTCTGCCCGCTGCTGCGCACCCAGGCTGCTGCACCCCATCCACTCCCACTGCCCGGAGGTGACTGTCCGCCGCTGCGCACCCAGGCTGCTGCACCCCATCCACTCCCACTGCCCGGAGGTGACTGCCCGCCGCTGCGCTAACAAGCCTCTCTGCTCACCTTTTGCAACCTGCGTGTAGAAAAGAGGGCCTACCACGTGCCGCTGCAAGCCCCAAGCCCGGGGCCCGTGGACACGGCACCCTGCATATCATGCAGCCCCACTCCGCAGGCCACCAGGTCTCACATTTGGTCCTGGGTCTTGATTTCGCCATGGCAGAGGACATACCAGTGCACCGGGCTTTTCATCGCAGGCTGCACACCCGCTCAGCCCTTGCGGTGCCACTAACTCTGTGACCAGCGAGGCGACGCCACGTGGCGGTAGGCCTGCGCTGTCTGATGGCTCAGGCCTACACTGCGGTCCAGCAGGGCACACAAAACCTGAGCTGTCCAGACCGCCGGGATGGGCCATCACCGCAGGCTGCACACCCACTCAGCAGTTACGGTACCCGTACCTCAGTGGACCGTAAGTCACCGTCCCATGCCGGTGTGCCTGTGCCGGCCGCAGTGTATCCGGTGCAAGCAACTCTGAAATGGCGTCGAGCACGTGCGCCCGGTCTTTTTTATTGGCAGGGTCACGTGTCCTGTGACGCCTGTGCTGGATGTGTGTGGTGTGGGTGTATACTAGCCGTGAGGGAGTGGCTGTGGCGTACTGACAACTAGGGTGTGACCAGCAGATCACTGCAATAAAAATCTGGGCCATGTAGCGTTGTTGTCCTTCCCTGTAAGCGTAAGCGGAGTGGGCTGGCCTGGCGTATGCCAGTCCTGCGTGAGGCTGTGAAGAATGACTCCGGAGCTATGGGCCTGGCTCCGTCCTGGGCTGTATGAGGAATCAACTGATGCGGGTGTCCCTGTTGTAGTGCTGACGTCACCTGGGTCGCAAGCGCCAATGTGTCACTCTGTGAGCCAAGTCCCACAACATGGCCAACATGGAAGGTACGGGGAATCACTGACCCTACATTCATTCATAGTTCCACACATGAAAGATGGTGGACATGACACATCTGTGTGGATATGAATGTTTATTGCACATTCAGTGGAGTGTTGCAGCTGTAGCAATACAGGGCCATGCAAAGTTCAAGTTTCATTTTTATTGGCACATGGAGGGCAGCCAATTAGAGCCAAGCTTGTGTTCGGGGTTAGGCTGCGCCAACATATGTGCTTATACAATTACTCCGCCAATCCCCAAGCACTTATAAATTCACTATACGCTCTCCTTGCAGTACTCTAATGATCCAGTCTCTACGTACGTACTTGTACAATGACCGAGAGAAAGTTACATAACCGAAGTTTTCCCCACTGCCAGAGGTAACATGGTTGCATACGCTGTCCACAGCACAATGTAATGTGGTAGGGCCCAGGGGCGGCATCTTGCATACATAATAAACACACGGACACAGATAGATAGTGGAACTGGGTACGGGCACGTGCGCTCGACTCATTTTTATTACCAGGGTCACATGTCCAGTGACGTCTGTGCTGGATGCGTGTGGGGTGGGTGTAAGCCAGCCCTCCGGGAATGGTTGGTGCTGGCAACAAGTACAACAGTAATCATTGGATCAGACACACAGATTCAATCATAAAGGGTCAATGATTTGTGCTGCACTAAGGTAGGGGCAACAGATGTGAAATAATACACACAAGATTGTATCGTAAAGGGTCCATGACTTGTGGTACACTGAGGTAGGGGCAGCAGATGTGAAACTATACACAAAACATTGTATCATAAAGGGTCCATGAGTTGTGCTGCACTGAGATGGGGCATCAGAAGCATTCAGCGTGTGCGCAGCCAGCGATGATGCGTGGTGCGGGCAAGCCGCACTGGGAGCAATGTCTGTTGCCTACTGGACTGAGTCATCTGCAATCGCGACTCGATGTGAATTGTGAGCCCTGCTATCCGCAGTGTAGATCGAAGGCAGTAGTCAGCACAGACATCAAAGAATGCTTTTAGTCACTTCCTGTTTACAAAATTTGAGGACATAGAGTACAATTCTCTCTGCAATAAATAAATCATGTCTCAATTTAAATTGTGAGCTCTGCTAACCGCAGTGTAGGTGTATGGAACAAAAGATTAAACATTTATGGAATACACTGTCGAAATATGTAGGTTTCAGGGACGTTATAGTTAGTTGCCTACTGGACTCTGAAATTAATGAATGAAGACTGAATTTGAATTGTGAGCCCTGCTGAGCACAGTGTAGGCCGGAGGCAGCAGTCAGGAAGGGCCTACAGCCACGTAGCGTTGACTTGAGCTGCATACAGTTAGTGGTAGGTGTGGCGCTCAGCGTGTGCGCAGCCAGCGATGATGCAATGTCTCTTGCCTACTGAACTGCGGCATCTGCAATCGCGCCTCGATCTGAATTGTGAGCCCTGCTGACCGCAGTGTAGGCCGGAGGCAGTGGTCAGGAAGAGCCCAGAGCCACGTGGCGATGACTTGAGCTGCATAGAGTTAGTGGTAGGTGTGGCGCTCAGCGTGTGCGCAGCCAGCGATCATGCAATGTCTGTTGCCTACTGGACTGCGTCATCTGCAATCGCGACTCGATCTGAATTGTGAGCCCTGCTGACCGCAGTGTAGGCCGGAGGCAGTGGTCAGGAAGAGTCCACAGCCACGTGGCATTGACTTGAGCTGCATAGAGTTAGTGGTAGGTGTGGCGCTCAGCATGAGCGCAGCCAGCGATGATGCAATGTCTCTTGCCTACTGGACTGCGTCATCTGCAATCGCGACTCGATCTGAATTGTGAGCCCGGCTGACCGCAGTGTAGATCGAAGGCAGTAGTCAGCACAGACATCAAGGAATGCTTTTTGTCACTTCCTCTTGACAAAATTCGAGGACATAGAGTACAATTCTGTCTGCAATTAATAAATCAAGACTGAATTCAAATTGTGAGCTCTGCTGTCCGCAGTGTAGACTGCCATTCAGTGTTCCTTTGGACTTGCAAGATGAATTTGGTCATTGTACTAAAGCTATAACTGATATAAAACAAGTTCTTGAAGCAAGGATACTAAAAGGATATTATGTAGGTTTTAGGGACGTAATACTTAGTTGCCTACTGGACTCTGCAATTAATGAATCAAGAGTCAATTTTAAATGTGAGCCCTGATGACCGCAGTGTAGGCCGGAGGCAGCGGTCAGCAAGGGCCCACAGCCACGTGGCGTTGAGTTGAGCTGCACAGTTAGTGTCACCTGAAGCAACCAGCGTGTGTGGAGCCTGCGATGATGCGTGGTCCGGGCGGGCCGCACTGGTACAATGTCTTTTGCCTAATGAATTCGGTCTTAATAAGTCCACGTGGCGTTGACTTGTGGTGCACTGAGTTAGTGGCACCTAAAGCACTCAGTGTGTGCGCAGTCTGCGATGATGCGTGGTCCGGGCGGGCCGCACTGGGATCAATGTCTCTTGCCTACTGGACTGCGTCATCTGCAATCGCGACTCGATCTGAATTGTGAGCCCTGCTGTCCGCAGGGTAGATCGAAGGCAGTAGTCTGTACAGACATAAGTCTGTGGTGCTCTGCTGCTGGGTTCGCAGGGGGCATGTGTCGAGGAGGCCGGCGGTCACAGCGGAGGCCCCGTGGCAGGGTGAGGGCTGCCGCCCTGGCAGACGCTTTGGCCTTCCCACAAGTGAACCACGCCCAGAACCCCGGCCTATTTATTCATACTCCTACGCTGGAGTGGCGTACGTTGGACCAGCCCACTCCGCTTCCGCTTCCAGGGGGGGACAACACAGCTACATGACCGAGATCTTCCCCACTGCCTGGGGTAACATGGTTGTGTCTATTGTCCACAACACTACAAGCACCAGCAGTATATGTCCACATGGAGAGGTTTGTGCTCTGCATAGTGAGGTCTGTCCACCACATCACCGCTACACTTGGTATTGTGTGCATTTTTATTGATGGGTGACTTGCGTCCTTCACACATACTTGGTTGCCACATCTCCCAAGATTCAGCTATTGTGTGGTTGAGGGACCATGCCGTTTTTGGAAGGTCCGCTGTCCTGTTCTGCGCTGCCTCGGTGGTAGTAGGGAGGGGGGTGGTCCGGGGGGGGGTCCTGAGGGTGATGGCAGTGGGTGTTGTGGCCTTCTTGGGTGTCGGAGCTGCATGGTCAGTAGCTCTATGACATGTGTTGGTCTTCAGATGTGGTTCTGGGCTGGGCTCCCTTTCACACTGTAGGTAGTCGTCCTGCTTTACACCAGTAAAAGGCAGATGTTAAATTCCTACTGCTAACGCAGCTTATCGCCTGTTTTTGGATCGCACACCAGATTTGGCTGCTCGTTGAAAATATCGGGAAGTGGTGTTTTTGTGTTATTTTTGCACGGGAACGCCTACTCTGCATATTATTAGCGTTAGTTGTCGCTCTCATTTGTGGCGAATTTGTTTGCGGAAGCTATTGTTGGAAAACTGGCGATATCGGCTGTTTTCACTAGGTTGAGAATGGAATGATAATTTAAAATCACTGAAAAAACCATAGGTTTAATGAACATTATAATTAGAAATTAGCATTTAAAAAACGTTTGAAATTCACTGAAAAAACCTTAGGTTTCAGGCACGTTATAGTTAGAAATTAGCATTTAAAAAACCTTTGAAATTCACTGAAAAAAACAAAGGTTTCAGGGACGTTATAGTTAGAAATTAGCATTTAAAAAACCTTTGAAATTCACTGAAAAAACCATAGGTTTCAGGGACGTTCTAGTTAGCTGGACATTTCACTCGTACAAAACCATAGAAATTCCACTGTTATAGTTAGTTCAGCTAACTATAACTCACGCCCCACAATGCACTGCTGATGACATCACATATTACATCATTCATGGCATGGTCAGTGACATCACTGATGACATCTCAAATGACATCACTGATGACTTCATCCAGTGAATGTGTTTTTCTTTAAAGTTTAAATATGTATTATATATATACCAAGGTGTATTGAAGAATGAGTGGGTGTATAAGTGTCTGGATGGAGGATTTAGTAGGTGTGTGACTGACTGTTTAACTGAGTTATTACATGTGTCTTACTGAATGCATGGGTTAGTGACTAAACTGTGTGAATGTCTATATCAGTCTGTTTGCTGTTGTATAAGCTGCTGCATGGGTTGGTCAGTAGCTACATGAGTGTCTATATGGGTTATTAATTGGTTGCCAGAGTATTTGTATGGGTGCCTGAGTGTGTGTGTGGGTGCGTGGGAGGTGTGTGACTGTGCATACATGTTTGAGTGGTTGATTCACTGGGTGTATGGGTTCAAGAGTGCATGTGGAAACAGCTGTATGCGTGGGTGAGTGTGTGTATGGGTGTGTTAGTGAGTGAATGGATGTCTCAGTGGTACATGTCCAAGAACTACATATGTAAAAGACAGTGTATGTGAGAGTTGTAGTATATAAATGACTATACGTGAGAGTTAGTGATTGTGAGCGTGGCTGTATGGATGAGTGTGTACTTGTATCAGTGATTGTATAAGAGAGTAATTATGCGTTTCTTTCTGTTTGAATAAGTGATGTGTTGTGTGTATAACTGTATAGGTCAGTAAATGGAAGTGTGATTGATTATTTGCATGACTGACTAGGTGTGTGAGTATCTCTGGATGAGTGCTGGTGTGCGAGTGTCTGTGTAGGTGTATGAGTGCATATGATAGTGTTGTATTGATGAGTGATTGCATGTATGAGTGATTGTATGGGTGAATGAGTGGATGAGTGTGTAGACCTAAGAACCAGTGATTAGATATGTAGTAAGTGGTATTGGTGTGTGTTAGATTTGGGGGTCTCTAGTTGGCAGAGGTATGTACCTTTGTCCAAATAGGGACCCTTGAGTCTAGTCAGGGAAAGTAGGTACACTCCTGAAATAACCCCTGCTCACCCTCTTGGTAGCTTGGCACGAGCAGACAGGCTTAGTTCAGAGGCAGTGTGTAAAGCATTTGTGAACACATACAGTAATCAAGTGACAACACTACAAACGGACACCACACAGGTTATATATTTATAAAAATAGGTATACTTTATATAGATTTATCACAAGACCATAAACGACAAAAATAATCCACAATACTGTTGAGAATACTTAGTTCTGATCAAAAAGGCTTAATTCCAGGTTCTGTGCGAGTCAGTAGCCTCCTCCGGCTACGGCGATGTCGAGAACAAACAGAGTCTAACAAATCCAGCTGACCGCGTCGAGACGGGCCAACACAGCGTAGACAGACTCGGTCACAGTACTTTTTACTTGAAGCGGCAGGCACGGGTGTGCGAGCCGGATGGCTGTTCGTCGCGGTCGCGATGCAAAAATGGAAGCGTTGCAGGACGCGTTGTCCCTCGATGCGGTGCAGGCAGCGGCTCGTTGACGTCGTCGAGACGGAGTCGGTGAGACCAGGGCCGTGCGTTGCAGGGCGAGACGGTGCTTCGATGCGGTGCTGGCAGGTTGCGGTGCGGCGACGAAGCCGGATTCAGGAGCTGGCGTCGATCAGTCCGGACAGCGGTGCGAGTCGGGCGGTGCGTCGCAAAGCGTGCGAGCGGTGCCCAACTCCGGTGCGGTCACAGGACTCGAACTCAGCAGCAGTGACCGTGTCGGTCGGACCAGTTCGATTCGGCGTAGCGAGCGGTGCAGGACGCGTTGCCCCTCGATGCGGTGCAGGCAGCGGCTCGTTGACGGAGTCGGTGAGACCAGGGCCGTGCGTTGCAGGGCGAGACGGTGCTTCGATGCGGTGCTTACAGGACACCGAGTCGGTCGTGAGAGTCGGTCACAGCTCCCTACCTCTGTAGCCACTGAACCAGAGTTTCCAGCAGCAATTCACAAAGGGGTGAAGTCCAATGGTCCTGGGACTTCGGTCAGGGGGCAAGCTCTCTTCCAAGCCCTTGGAGATCCTTCACAAGTTGATGAAAGTCATAGCAAAGCAAAAGTTCCTTTCTCCTTTCTTTGGCAGACAGGCAAACCACTGCAGGCCAATCCCCCAAGCAGCACGTCAGGCTTAGGGATAGTTTCTCCTCAGTTTCTTCTTGGTTCCGCTCCTCAGCAAAGGTTTCTTCTTGTTCCCAAAAGTGATCTAATTTTCCTGGGGTCTGGGTGTCCCTCTTATACCCTGATTCTCTTTGTTCTCTGGAGGCAGAGAGGCCTCTGCCTAGTCCAAAACCAGTTCTGGTCAGTTCTGGAGCACTTTGTTTTTCTGACTCCTTCTTTCCTTTCAGAATGTGGGGCAGAGTGCTCAGCCGCCCGGCAGGAGGTGGAGCCAGCATTGTGGAAGGCAGGCACAGCCCTATTCAGACCCAGGTGCAACTCCTCCCTCCACTCTGGATGCAGATCTTTCTATTCAGCCCTGCGCTGACTCACCCTGTCTCCGGTAGCCACCCCCAGCCCCTGTCACTCAATCTCCAGACAAGGAATACACAACCTAGCAGAGGCAGGCTTGGATAGTTAGGCAAGAAAATACCCACTTTCTAAAAGTGGTATTTTCAAACACAGAATGTTAAAACCAACTTCACTAAAAGATGTATTTTATCATCCTGAGTTCAGGCATACTAAATTCGTTTTTCTACCATGTTCCCTGGGTCAGTTCTGACTATAAGGTGTAATAGTCAGTCTGCCCATTCTGGCCTATGGGGAGCAGGTAGCCTTGCAATAGTGAAAAACGAAAATGGCTGTAATTCACTATTAGGACATGCCACACACACCAGGGCATGTCCTACCTTATACTTACAATGCACCCTGCCCTAGGGCCTACTTTAGGGGTGACCAACATGCAGTAAAGGGAAGGTTTAGGGACTGGTAAGTGGGTGTACTCACCAAGTCGACATGGCAGCCCGAGGCTGCACACAGGCTCTGCGATGGCAGGCCTGAGACACATTTTACAAGCCGCTTCTGTGGGTGGCACAACCAGTGCTGCAAGCCCACCAGCGGCATTGGATTTACAAGCCCTGGGCACACTGAGTGCGCTGTACTAGGGACTGACAAGTAAACCAATCATCCAATCATGGAGTCACTAATACATGTATCAATTAACGATCGGGAGCACTTGCACTTTGGCACTGATTAGCAGTGGCAAAGTGCCCATGAGCATCTAGTCCAGCAAAAACATATCGGCAACAGTGGAGGCATTACGAAAAAATGGAAGGGAGACCCACGCCAAGGATGCAAGGTCTAACACGGTGTCTATGATTTCAAAAATGGTATTCTGTTTTTTGGAGTGGGTGTGTCAAAGGTTATATTAGGGTGTGAGAAGGTGCATCAGATTGTCACATGGATGATGTCATCAGTGATGTCATCAGTGATGTCATCAGTGATGTCATCAGTGATGTCACTGACCATGTCATGAATGATGTAATATGTGATGTCATCAGCAGTGCATTACGGGGGAGCGAATTATAGTTAGCTGAACTAACTATAACAGTGGAATTTCTATGGTTTTGTACGAGTGAAATGTCCAGCTAACTATAACGTCCCTGAAACCTATGGTTTTTTCAGTGAATATATATATATTCAGAAACACAAAGGATATCGCACTCCAGAGATTGGTTTCAGAGTTGCTTTATTTTCACCACGACTGGTGGTAGTGGTGGTGAAAACAAAGCAACTCTGAAACCTATCTCTGGAGTGCGGCATCCTTTGTGTTTCTGAATTTAAATATCGGGTAAGGATTCTACCGTTGCTGCCTACACCAGGTATTGAGTGCGCTGACATTGGGAATCAATTGGTTGTAATATATATATATATATATATATATATATATATAAATATATATATATTCACTGAAAAAACCATAGGTTTTACAGACATTATAGTTAGAAATTAGCATTTAAAAAACCTTAGAAATTCACTGAAAAAACCATAGGTTTTACAGACGTTATAGTTAGAAATTAGCATTTAAAAAACCTTTGAAATTCACTGAAAAAAACATAGATTTCAGGGACGTTATAGTTAGTTGGACATTTCACTCATACAAAACCATAGAAATTCCACCGTTATAGTTAGTTCAGCTAACTATAACTCGCGCCCCCGCAATGCACTGCTGATGATGTCACATATTACATCATTCATGACATGGTCAGTAACATCACTGATGACATCACTGATGACATCTCAAATGACATCACTGATGACATCATCCAGTGACTGTGTGTTTCTGTAAAATTTAAATTTGTTTTATATATATGCCAAGCTGTATTGAAGAATGAGTGGTTGTATAAGTGTCTGTATGGAGGATTTACTAGGTACGTGACTGACTGTATAAGTGAGTGATTAAATGTGTCTTACTGAATGCATAGGTTAGTGACTAAACTGTGTGAAAGTCTATATCAGTCTGTCTGTTGTTGTGTAAGCTGCTGCATGGGTTGGTGAGTTGCTGCATGAGTCTCCATATGACTTATTGATTGCTTGCCTGAGTATTTGTATGGCTGCCTGAGTGTGTATGTGTGTGTGAGTGGGAGGTGTGTGACTCTGTGCATAGATGTGTGAGTGGTTGATTCACTGGGCGTATGGCTTCAAGAGTGCATGTGGAAACAGCTGTATGGGTGGGTGAGTGTGTGTATGGGTGTGTTGGTGAGTGAATGGATGTTTCAGTGGTACATGTGCAATTAACTACATATGTAAAAGGCAGTATATGTGAGTGATGGAGTATATAAATAACTATATGTGAGAGTCAGTAATTGTGAGAGTGGCTATATGGATGAGTGTGTATTTGTATCAGTGATTCTATAACAGAGTAATTATGTGTTAGTATCTGTATGAATAAGTGAGCTGGTGTCTGTATAACTGTATAGGTTAGTAAATGGAAGTATGATTGATTCTTTGCATGACTGACTAGCTTTGTGAGTAACTCTGGATATGTGGCAGTGTGTGAGTGTCTGTATAGGTGTATGAGTGCATATGATAGTGTTGTATTGATGTGTGACTACATGTATGAGTGACTGTATGGGTGAATGAGTGGATGTGTGTGTAGACCTAGGAACCAGTCAGTGCGTATTTAGTAACTGGTTTTGATGTGTCTATTTTTTCGAAATTGGTAGTCTGTATTTTAGAGTGGGTGTATCAAAGGTTATATTCAGGCGTGAGGAGGTGCATCAGATTTTCACGTGGATGATGTCATCAGTGATGTCATCAGTGATGTCATTTGAGATGTCATCAGTGATGTCATCAGTGATGTCACTGACCATGTCATGAATGATGTAATATGTGACGTCATCAGCAGTGCATTGCGGGGGCGCGAGTTATAGTTAGCTGAACTAACTATAACGGTGGAAATTCTATGGTTTTGTATGAGTGAAATGTCCAACTAACTATAACGTCCCTGAAACCTATGGTTTTTTCAGTGAATTTCAAAGGTTTTTTAAATGCTAATTTCTAACTATAACGTCTGTAAAACCTATGGTTTTTTCAGTGAATTTCTAAGGTTTTTTAAATGCTAATTTCTAACTATAACGTCTGTAAAACCTATGGTTTTTTTCAGTGAATTTCTAAGGTTTTTTAAATATTAAACTACTATTCTGCTATTTGTCATTAGTACTGTTTTTTCTAACTTTTCCACTACTGAAAAGAAAATAAACTGTAAAACTGTTGTGTAATGTAATATATTTCAGAAATTACAATGTTACTTATGTTATGTTATGTTATGTTATGTTATTATAACTTGTATAGCGCGCGTATACCCTTAGGTGTCTTGGCGCTTCCGGTCTTCAAATTACATTACAACCACTGATCCTAAAAGAGCCATGTCTTTAGCTGCTTTCTGAACTCCAGGAGGGAGGGAATCTTCCTAAGATAAAGTGGGAGAGAGTTCCATTCCTTTATGGTATTGTAACTGAAACTCCTCCCACCCCAATTCGTTTTTTAATTCTAACAGTAGGCATCAAATTTAAATTTGCTGATCGTAGAGATCTATTGGGGGAATACCATCTGAAGAGGTCCCATAGAAATTTCGGACCTTCTTTGTAAAGGGCCTTGTGAGCGATACAAAGCGCCTTAAATTTTACCCGCTGACCGACTGGCAGCCAGTGCAGGTCCTGAATCCCTTTTGTCACTGACTGGTACTTGGGGATATCCAATATGAGTCTTGCTGCAGCATTTTGTACCATTTGCAATTTTCTAAGGAGAGAGGATTGAATGTTAATATAAAGGCTATTGCAGTAGTCAAGTTTTGATAAGACTAGGGAGGTCACAACTGTCTTTCTAGATTCTTTAGGAACAAAAGGAAGTATTTTTTTAAGGTTTTAATCATAAAGTATGAGGAAGACACCACTGTGGACACTTGGGGTTTCAGGCTCAATTTGTCATCTATAATAATGCCAAGATTTTTAGCCTTAATTACAGGTAAAGGTGGGGGCCAAGATTGTCTGGCCACCACTCAGGGGACCAAGGTGGAGAAAGATTACCAAACATGATCACTTCCGTCTTGCTTGAGTTCAATTTTAAGCAGTGATTGCTCATCCAGCTACTTAATTTAATCATACACTCATGAAGTTTTAGAGAATGATTGATATCCTTATCTATTGTCGAGATTACCAACTGGGTATCATCGGCGTAGGTGGTAGGGATCAAATTGAAACTTCTAATCAATGGTGCCAATTCAGCCACGTAAATGTTAAAAGCGTAGGGCTCAATGATGAGCCCTGAGGGACCCCGCATGGCAGTGTAAAAGGTGCCGACTTAAATTTACCTAGGTGGACAGATTGGGATCTTTCTGATAGAAAGGATGTCAAATAATACAACATAATTTAACATTTTGTAAACATATTTTTGTCCCTTTTTCTGCTGTTTTCAGATTCTACTTAACTTCACTATTCACAGTGATGTCAGTGTAGTATCATCATAAACAGCTGGGGAAAAAAACAATCAACTAGATTGTTAAAAAAAAACAAATGACTAATTCTTGCAACCACAATACGAAATCAACACAACTAACACATTCAATACTATTTCCAATTTTTAAATCTTACCTTTACTCTGTAGTTTCTGTTCACATTTTTCCCCAAGGCCAAATAATGTGTAGAATTTTTTTTTCAAAATCCTCCAGTATAAATTCCTTAAAGCATCTTCCCATTTTCCCTCTAGGCCGAATAATGTATCTAAAGTTTTTGCTTAAGAAATATCAAGTATGAGTTGGGTAATTCATAAGGCAATCTCGATTTTATTTCCAAGTGTGTATCGTTGCAGTGACTCCAACCATTATTACTTTTTAAATATACAGTATAATGTCCACATGTGGTAGTAGCTCCAGCATGGAAAACAAAAGCCAGTGTTGCGAATGTTCTTCCAGAAATAGATACTTGACTAGCAACAAAATGTTTAATTTTCGTTTCCACTTTTCTTCCATTTGGTCTACAGCGTTGTAGCATTAAAATTACATATTTTCCATATCTTTCTAGGCATAATGTAGATAACATTTCTGATTGACAATGAGAACATTTCCTATCATGATTTGCTTCTTTTACTAATTTCGGAAAAGGTACAGATTTGCAGTCAGGTATTGTTAAATATAGAAATCGTTCTCTGTCAACTATAGTACTAGAAGTTATTAAACACTGTTCACATTTGTGATCCCATTTGTAACTGAGTCCAAATAAACTCTCAGTCTGGATTCCTTCATCTTCTAATACTCCAAGCATAACCATCAGAAACTCTTGTGCATCTTGTTGTATATTAGGACTGAACGTTAAAGATCCAGTACATGTGTCCAACAGTTGTCCAATACCAGAAGCAGTATGGATCTTACTTCTGTCAGTTCTCAATTGTTCAAATAAAGTATAAAGTGCAGAACATAATCTTTTTCCTGACTTTCCATAATTTCACCATACAGATCTTCTAGATAAAATATAATGTTTAGAATAACATTACCATAGCAGTTGACACCAGAAGCATTTTCTAATTGGTATCCCACAACATCATCACTTGTTTCTATTTTCTGTTTCTTTGCATCTTTTCTTTTCTCTTGAATTTTTTTCTGCTTTTCAACCACACTTGATTCATCAACATGTTTGCGTTTTGAACACACAGCACGTTTTTCATAAATAGGATATTCACCTAAAGTTGGTGCATAAAGTCTTCTTAAACGATTATATTCTCCTACACAATTTACATCAGCACTAACCTTGTTTTTATCGACATCAATTAAATACAAACCAGACAATGTTCTAACTCGAGATAATGCAACGTATGCCATTCCCTCTTTAAACACAGTTCTTCCAACATTTACTAAAGCATTATCTACACTTAAACCTTGACATTTATGAATGGTTATTGCATATGCTAAACAGAAAGGAAACTGTTTTCTACGAACATACAAGTCTTTTACCAGCAAAAATTGTACAGCACAACGCCCAATTTGTTTCACCTCTGCAATCTGATCAAATTTAATTTTCAAGAATTCAATTGCATTTCTGTTTTGATATTTTACAAATTCAACAACTTTCCCTATTGCTCCATTCACTAAACCTTGTTCTATATTCAAATTACGCCTCAAAATGACCCGACAGTTTATACATACATCTAAAAAAATTCTAAGCCAGCAGTTTTTTATACAGACTTTTCCAAAGAATCCAATTTAGTCTGTAGTTTATTTGAAAGAAGAATTGTTATTCCTTGATGCTCGATTTTATCAATAGCTTCAATGTGAACTATTTCTTGATTTTCCAATTTCAGAAGCTCTTGATTAAATGTATAACACTCTTCCAGTGTAGGCATTAAGCAAAGTATTGACTTTTTTCTGCAAAGTTCTTGTACAGTACTCCTGCTGGTGTGTTTTCAGTTGTAAACAAGTTCTTTAGTAGACGACTTTGTAAAGCTTGTTTACCATGTTTGCTTAGAACACCAATTCTTACATCTTTCAGAATATTTCCATAATCTTCATCACTTGCTTGTCGCATATTCTGAGTGAGTTCTTTATATTCAAAATGTACCCAGAGATTCACATTTCCAATACTTCCCAAAGATTTCCTAGTGTCTTCATGTAGAAGAGTTTTAAAGACTGGTTCTCCTTTTACAGGAGTTAGTTGTAGCAGATCTCCAAATACAATTAAATGTTTTCCTCCAAAGAGAACGTCGTAATCTGTTTTTAATACCTGTTGCATTCTTAAATGCACGAAAGCAAGCATTAAGTTTGAGACCATGCTCACCTCATCAATAATTAAAAGTTTCATCTTCTTCAGCACTCTTGACACTTCATAAGAAGCTTCTCCAGACAACTTCTGATATTCTAATTTATTATCATGCTCAACTGGTAACATTAGTAATCTATGCAAAGTAATTCCTTTAACATTGTGTGCAGCTAATCCAGTTGGAGCTGTTACTACACAAGATAAATGTGAACCAGTAGTTTTTTTAAGATAACTGGTCAAAACTTTAATTAAAAAACTTTTACCCGTTCCAGCTTGACCACTGATGTACATCAGAATAGGTTTAAATGATGAACATACACATTCTTTTTTTCATGCAACAAACCATGTTCTATCTGTTCTCTCACTTGTACATATATTTCTTTCTGTTCAATATTTACTTGTTCTTCTAACTTTTCCAATGTAATATTCTCCTCTTGTGCTTGTTGCATTGCAATTTCCACTTCATGCATAGCAATCGCTGCTTCATTTTCCACTATTGGTTGTCCAAGTGGATCTTGACTACATGGACCAGAACTTTGACTATCTTGAGAACTTTCATTTGCAACTTCAGCTGTAATAGTCTTTTCCTGTTCAACTTCATCATTCACCATTTTTAAATATGTAGGAAAAATTGAAAATGCAATGCTATCTTTACATGCATTAAAAGAATCTTTGTAGCAGTCGAAATCTCCAAGTAATTCACTTTCGGTACGCCATGGTTTGAACAGTTGGAGAAGTGCTAAATAGTAAAATTCTCGCTTGTCTGGAGTTTCACAACTGAGTTTCTTGTGGTTGATAAGGTTACCTTTTGTGTGTTTTACTAAACATCCATGACATCCAAGTACTGCATATTTTCCTTGTTTTAAATTCTGTTTAACATTTCTTTTGAAGCTGTAATGTTGAAGTACTTCATACAGACATAGCTGTTCCAGATGTCGACTCCTTTTCGGATAGTATGTATCCAACATATTCGTTTTAAGAATTTCTGTACTGTCTGGTTCATTTGCTGCTAAGTATTCAATTTCTTCTAATGATTTCAACACTCTATTTCGTGAGCAGGCAAGACCTAAACTTACCCAAATGATCCCTCGTGATTTTGAATATAAACTTGAAGAGGACAAGCGGTCTGAACATTTATACGATCCAATTTCTCTGTGGGAAAGCATTTTCAAAGTAAAGCTGTACAATTTTTTGCTAAGGCTTTTCTCTTGTGCAATTTCTTCCCACATTTGTTTCATCTCGGTTTTTTCTGATTTCGTTTTATATGATATAATATAGCGTGCAACAGCAATTGAGTTGTCTGCAACATACTGGATGTCCATATTTGCATTCCACATTTTTAAAATAACCGGATTGTAGTCATTAATATACTTTGACAGTTCTGTTCTTTTCAAGTTGTAGGTATTCTTTGGAGATTTGCTAGTTATTGTGTGCCTTACAGAAGAAAAAAAGAATTTACTCTTCCTTTAGAAATTACTGGACGTGGAAATCCAAACCAACACTTGGTATAAAATTTTCCTTTAGACTTGTATTTTCGTCAGCAGTACTTTCCACAACGGTGACTTTGGAAACGTAAAACTTGCTGTCTCAAGCTTCAATCTCCTCCTTCTCTTGGAATCTCACATGTCACATACTGTTCAATGAAAGACAATACTATTTCATCTGAATCAGTTCCAAATTTAGGTGCATCCTTGATCCACAATAGCATATGTATATGAGGAGCACCTCTCGCTTGGTACTCCTTTCTCCAAAAGAAATCGGTAACTTCTCCAAGAGGTGGATTCTTTTTATTGCAGATGAAAGACATCATAGCTTGAAACCTATGATTAAAATATCTGCACACATTTACAGGATCCAAAGAATACAGTTCTCCAGGTGTCTTCATTTCAACATTCTTTATATTGGAATTTGCTTCTCGTAGAAATTCAAGCAAATCTTCCCATGCATACTCTGCACAGCTAAGTGTCACAAACCATGTTGGTGTACCTAAGTTCCGTAACATACACTTCAGTTCTCCATGACGACGATACCAATACTCATTTGTTCCTCGTTGACATGCCTTCAAATTAATTAACTGTGCTTCTAAATTTTTATCTGTTTCTTGAATTTTCTCCACAAATTCTTTCGCTGAAAGAAGTGATTGATGAACTCCAGTTTTCAGTATGTGGTTCACTGCATAGGACAGAGAAGACAGATCACTTTCAAACAAAAGGTGAAATATATATGGTATACACTGCCGGAATCTAGGATCTTCAGAGTATAATCTTGTTGAGCGATATTCTGAAGCTGGAATACGTACAGGTCGGTCATCATATCGTCCACCTTCTCCAGTAGGAAACAGCTGTGGAAAACAACGAGCTTCTAAGCTTTTCTCCCATACACTCATTGGAGTTCCCTTTGCTTTTTCATTTGAAATAACTCAATACTGTTTCCTATTACTTCTTTTGAATGTAGAGGACATATTGTGTAATGTTCATAAATATCTTCACTCCTTGACTTCTCCACTTTCTCTATTTCACCACTTGAAATTTCAGATTCATCTTCCAAACTTATTACCTGTTGTTCCACAGTTACACTTTTATAATAAATATTATTCTCCACAAGATATAACGTAGCCTTTTGAAGTGTTTTAACATCCACAAATTCTTGCCATATTTTCCGACTCTTTGTTGGTACTCCATTTACTAGAATGACTACTGCTTCATTTTCATCTTTGTCTCCACCAACAATTTCAATATTTTTCTTAAAATCCAAAGGTAAGTACACTACTCTTCCTTTCAGCCCTCTTTGTAAGTCTGTTGGTGGCAGTTTACCTGTTTTAGACTCCATGCGAATTATAGTTTGAAATGGATGAACAGATTGAATTAGAACTGACTCATATGTATTCAAATCTGGCAGTTCCTCCGGAATAGCTACTAATTCTAACTTATTATGTACTGCTCAAGCGGGCATTTTGTTCTCTTCTAATTTGTTATAACAATATTTACAAATACGTTGATCACTGCCTAACTCAAATTGACCTTCCACTAACAAGTAAGTTGCAAATTCTTTCCATTTATCATTATTCTTCTTTTCAGATTTCAAATACAAATCAACATTCCTAGTTTGAATTTTATAATTAGTACGTCGACAACAAACACAAACATAGTTTGGAATTTGAGAGCACACTATGTTAAACTTTCCAATTTCTTCTTCAAACTGATCAATTATAATCACTTTCCGATCTTCAACATCTGTAATTGTCAAACTTTCACTTTCTATACACTGTTCTTCTGAACCAAAATATCAGAACTGAATATCATCACACTTTTTTTGTACATCTGATAAAGAACCGTGTAAAAGAGCTGTATTTAGTTCACCTAAACATAATGCAGGACTTTTTACATAGTACAGTTTCCTTACAAACTTCCACATTTCTGAATGGTGTACTGCTAACATCCTTAAGTGATGAAAAACACTTTTACACACTTTTCTTGAAAGACAAGCCAGAGAATGCCCATGTTTCTCAGTATATTTTCTTACATTACAAGGATCGTGTTTGTAACAACCTAATCTTCTGTTTTACACTTTTCTGTGTATATTCTCGTAACAAATTTCGCATTATATCAATAGATTCCTGTTGAATACTACAAATACTGCTACAACCCCACTTATACACAGGAGCTTGTGTGCGTTTCCCTTGCACTTCTTCAGCTATTAACTGTTCTGTACTAATAGTAACCATTTCCTCTTTTGCAACAGGACAACCATTCTGAACTTTGTAGCAATGACCTCCAGTATCAACTGCAAATGGTAAACTATTTTCTTGGAAGTAACTCTCTTCATTAAAAAAAGGTTCACTATTAGATGTATGTTTCCATTTTCCACTGAAAATTTTACAAAAGTTGCTTCTGTTCACACATCTTTTTTTTACTTTTGTCTTTCAGAATCTTCATTGTTTTATCCAACACTTTCATCCTCTTCAAAATGAAAATGAATATTTTTTGTTTTAACTTAAAAGCAGTATCCACTATGCTTTCAACACGCTGTTTCTGTTTCAATTGCAGCACTTTCTTTTTATATTTGCGGCATCCTTTTATTAAATTCTGAATTACTCTATTTCGAAAAACTCTTTGACGAATTTCTTGAAATTCTTTTTGTCTACGGGTAACAAATACTCTTTCCTCATCATGTTTTTTTTCTTGCAATTTGAAGTCGAAGTCTGCTTCTCCTTACTTGAAATTTTTTATTTTTCCTTTGTGCGATGTTATTTTCATTAAATGTTCGTAGTACTTTTTTAGAAATTGTCTAGTGTTTTTACCAGAAGAAACTATTTTTGTAGTACTCTGGTTTTCTTCTAATGCACATTTTTGACTTTTCTTTAAGTAGATTGCCTTTTTGTTTTTCCTTTTTTTTCAGTTCTTCTAGGCATTTTCAATTTTTAATCCAAACAAAATAATTTTCTGCAAATGAAAAAAAAGTTTCAATTATTTGTTATATCTGTTCAATATGTCAAAATAATCACATACAATCATTTAAGTTCCAGTGGCGGCTTGCAGAGGAAATGCTGCATGGTACTGGAGCGGAATAAGGGAACAGTAGGGTGGCAGGTAGTGTCATCCGACATACAGCACGTATTTATTGAATTATTTAGATTCACCTTCCCATTTTATATGTGACTCCACTACCTCCTACTTTTCCCCTCGCCCCCACCCCCCGTCCCATGCACCCCACCGTCCCACGCCACTTCCTCTGCAACCCACTACAGATAACTTTGTAGATACTATTTTGTAAAATTGTTATCTGTATACTTAAGAGTGATATTCTCAACTAAATGGCACATGTAAACGTTACCCTTATTAGTTTAACACTTCTATCGGCAACTTAGCAAGCATAACACTGCACCATATTAGCAAAAATATGGTACAGGCTTACATTTCATTGTGGATGTACATAAGCAAGTACAGATCAACTGTTAGACAGCAACAAAAACCACCGACATGGAGATGAAGAGGGGGGAAAGATTAAGGGACATATTTACAAGGAGCCATCGCCGAATTAACAGCACTTTATCGCAGCCAAACTTGTGATAAATTTACCCCCCCATTCACAAGCCGGTGTTAACAGCCCACAGCACCAGTATACCCGCGATAGCAGCCTCAAAAAACATCGACACAGACGACCCTCGCAAATATCGCTAATGAGATGCAGAGTAGGCGTTCCCGTGACAAAAGCCGAGACAACAGCACACCTCAACATTCACAACGACCAGCCACATCCCCTATAAAAACACAAAACGGGCGATAAGGCGTGTTAGCACCAGGAAATCTACACCTGCTCTGACCTGGTGTAAAGTTGGACGGCAGCCAGCACCACAAAAGGAAGCACAGCCCAGGGCCACATCCGAAGGGCAACAGATGCCATGGAGCAACTCATCATGCGGCCCGGACACCCAACAGGGCCACAACACCCACCGCCAACACCCCAAAACCCCATCCCACACCCGGAACACCCCCACCCCCCGGCACCACCTCCAACACCGGACTACGAAATTGCACACCAACACCACCAACCCCAAATCAAACATCTTACCTCATGTCGCACAAGCAGCAAAATAAACATACATGCGTGACCAGAAAATGGAGAATCAGTCATACAGCAATGCAACCACCAACACAAAACACCACACAAACAAAAGCAGAAACAACCCCTAGGATGAGTCCTAGCTGCTCCCACTGGACAATCCGTAGGAAACAGCCCGGTAGATCAAATCCAAGACAAGATGGTGTGCCATGCGTGCAACAAACGAAACAGAGGGAGAGAGCGAGGGAGAGAGACGGAGTGAGATAGCAGAAGCAGCGCAAGGACGCACGGGCACCTGGCTCCACATGCCAACATATGTGTGTGCATCGCCATCCGTACACCATGAGCCCAAGGCCGTGTCCCAATCTCAGCGCCAAAGCCACATCACATTCCCAAAACGAAAGTAATAGTGAGACAAACTTCAGGGATGAAAGCACCATTGTCCCAATGCAGAAGCCGGGAGGACACCTGCACCTCTGACCTTGGTCCCGAATGCGCCTGGAACACCCTGATAGAGATACAATGGCAGATGGGGACGACTCCCACACCACGCGTTCCGCAAATAAACCATCCGACTTATCCACAGCCCAAACATAGAAGCCCCTGCCTGTGGTACCCCCGCATGGGAAGGCCTTGACACCCACGGAAACAGCAACCCATGTCCCACAACGTTGCACACACATTCAAATTATTGCTCAGAGCTGTGGCATATCCTCCACACAACAGCCGCAGTCCAGAAGAGTGCCTGTTCACGAGACGCACCAACGCAATGGCAGGCCATACCGGGCACATGCACAACACCCGTCACGTGGAACAGTACCGTGCACGTATGCTGCATTTACTGGGCGCACTGCCACTGGCAGTGCTGCGGATCAGTTACAGGCTCAGCTTCCGCATTGCCCACGTCACCTGCGTCCAGCCCTGGTTCCACGGCCGAACATGCACATTCGAGTGTCCCATGGATCTCTGCCTATCCAACACAACTGTTGATGAATTGGACTATGACTTGTGTTTGCGCCCCCTGTTGGATCACGAACAGGATTGTAACTGAGACAGCCGTGCATGGGATGCCTTGACATACTGCGTATGTATTGGTAGTTGTGCATGGGAGATGCCACAATTTCTCGTCTGCAGTGACCACATCGAGGCGCTTCCCTATTGGGCTGTGTTGTGGATCGGTGACACGGCGTGGGCTGAGCACACCTGCCCGGACCACCTAATGGATTGGCTCACCCTGGTATTCCTTGAACACGACAACGACGTACTATTGGAACACATTGCACATGAAGCTGCACGGGCATTCATGGACGAGTAACTACGTACCTGCAGCCACATCCTATTGCCACCCACAGCACATGGCCCAACAACTTGTTGCACAGTGGGGATTGCTCACATATCCCACCAAAACAGAGCACACGTCTCCCGTCGGTCGGGCTCTGGATGCATGTGCGTGGAATAACGCGTGTGCACACACACCTGTCCAAGGCGACGCATGTCCATGGTCCGAGCAACACAGCGTCGTTTCGCAACGTTGCCAATTGGGACACACTGCTGGGTGAGAGTACACACATGGCGATGTACCACGACATGCGAACCTGTCGGACCCTCCCACCTGATCACTGTCGGCAGAGCAGACAATTGCCGCACCCCGGAGGCAGAGCACCATGCAGACCCCACGTACAGTCAGTCGTGCCCCCTCACACAGGGCACTGTGCAGACGCCAAACAACACATGACTCATCCAGCAAGGCAAGGTGGGCTGTGAGCGTTGCCTATGTGATCAATATTGTCCATTTGAGTCCCAACATCATCTGCCCCTCGACATGTACCCATGCTGCGTGTAAGTGTCTTAAGCATGTCCGTGCCTGTTGTTGCCGTTGCCTCGTCCGTACTGACACGCACATGCCAATAAATCCTATGCCACTCCACTGGTGTCTAACTGTGAGGTGTGTTGTAAAGATTGTCCACTCGTGTGCCACAATGAGCCTCGTCCCAACACAGGGAAGAACTGACTGTCACATGTGCAATGGGGGTGTATCCCTTTGGCAAGCTCCGCCTCTGTGAGCCAGACATTGTTTTTGCATAGGTGCTGGATGACATCTGATGCAGCCCCATCATCACCCCGCCATACACACCGGACACAGAACACGTATGAGGGGAGTTTTGTACCACATTGCCTTGATTGCTGATGTTCTGTGATTGCTATGTGTGTGGGCTGCATTGTGGGGGAATTGCCCCTGCACCTCTGATTTTGTGTAGCCTTCTCCCCTTTGGAGTGTGTGCTTTTCGGGGCCTGTTTTGCTTTTCACTTGGGTGATGTGTGCTTGCGAACTTATTTTGTGGCCTGGTGCATTGTTGGTCTGCTGCGTGTATTGTATGGCATGGGTTGTGGTTGCACGCAGACACGTCGGAGTGTGACCTGCTCCTTTGAGGATGTGATCCGCACTTGGCTCCGTCCATCTCGCTTCATGGGCCATGTCATTTTCTGTGCGCAGCTCCTATGCTATCCGAAATGCAGTGTTTCTTGCATAGTAAGTGTGGGTCACAGATCTGCTGGTTTGCTGGATTCAGCATATGTGCAAGGGTAGGTTGTGATATTGGCGATAGGGGGGGGGCACTCTGTCCACATTGTGGATGGGGGCCTACTTGGCGTTTGGATGTGTGCTGCAGTGTGCCAAGGCATTCAGGGACATGTTCCAGGGTCATTGTGGGTGTACTGTGTGCTGCACAAATCAACGCCGTATCTGATTTACAAAACTACATACTACTTTAAACATAACAAACTATACTGCTTATTTGTTACCTCTATACCTTACTCCTAAAACCATGTAATCTTTCAAACATATGTTACATCACTTTTGTACCATTGAAACTGATTACGACCTTTACTTTACACTACAGATCCCATGAACATGCTAATAAAGGTATAAGTGCTATTTTCATACTAAATAAAGCTCTCTTACTTAATTTTTCTAAACACTACTGTTTGTTGCACAAAATGGGGATGACACATGAGGAGAGGAAACGGAGGTGTAATCCCTAAACTTTTATTGTACCGTTCCTTTAATATACGTATATTGAGGGTTTTAAGTGGGATGAAAAAAAATGCGGGTGTCTAAAAGGGGTAGCAGTGTTCAGCACCGGTAACACCCAGTCCACTTAAAGTCCTGCGTATATTCAGCACAGAGACACACCCTAACAATTTTCATCACTTATAATCACAGTTAGTTTACTAGTGTGAAAAAATCGTATAGAAAATTTACTAAGAACATTTTTAATTGTTTTTTATCTCTCACACAGTTATAAAATATCTCTTGTAAAGAAATGCCCCTCTCCACCTTTATTTCGTATGAATGAGCAATAAATAATACCTTTACCAGCATCTAGTCACTAACTACTAACACTGTGCACTGTACCCAATTGTAAAGCAGAAATAGAGTTTAGATTATGTCTTAAAGTATCATCAAATGATTCAAACTATGCATACATACACAAAGCAACGTGCAAGTTTACTTTGTCCATTTACTCTCTATGTAATCTGTGCACATTCTGAACAGGTTCGCAGTATATCACCTGTTTTCACTTATACTCAAATGTATCTTACAGTAAAAAAATGACATCACAACCTATGCATATGTAATATTTCCTACATAATACAGTGCATTTTTATACCATTGAAACTGATTGCAACATTCTTTATATAGTACAAATTCTACCAATATGCCAATAAACCTATAAGTGCTATTTTTATAATACAAAACGCTGTATCAGATTATTTTTATAAACAGTACTGCTGGGGGCACAAAATGGTGCTGCAAGGTAGACAGAGTAAATGAAGGTATAATTCCAAACTTTTTATGTATCGTCCATTTACTATACGTATATTAACACCTTTAACTGGGATGAAAAAATTGGCGGCTCTCTTAAAGGGGTGGCGGAGCCTACTACTAATAACTCCCGGACCACTTAAACGCCTGCGTATATTCAGCAGAGGAACACATCGTGAGAATTACTATCACTAATAATCACATTTACTTTACCACTGTGAACAAAATCGTACAGAAAATATACAAAGAACATTTTCATTTATTTTTTATCTCTCACATATGTAAAAACATGACTTCTGAAGAAACGCTCCCTAACAACTTAGATTTCCTAAGAACACCCAAATGCAAAGCCTCGCAGTACCACACCAGCCTTGACTGACATTGAAATCTACCTCTCAGTGTAAAAAATGAGACCACAAACTGTGCACATAACATTTCTTCTTTTTTTTTCATCTCTGTTAACTTAATAACACATGAATTTTCTACTGTGACCCCTTCTCCACTATTTCCAGACTGAGCATAACTTCCAAACGTGCGACATTCTGTTTATCTAGCTGGAATAGATATACAAATCGAAATTAACGCTACATGGAATTTCCAAACCCACAGAGGGCTATATTCACAAGAATGGCAATAACATTATCGCCGCTTTAGCGGCAGGAAACTGCCGCTAAAGCGGAGATAATGTTATCGCTCGTCTTGAGAATATGGCCCACAGTCTTTACAGATAACAACTTACACTTTTTCTTTGCGAAAACTCCTAAACATATATAAAGTACTTGTTTAACAACTAGTTACACATTATGCATATTTTAGAACCAATAAAACACCAGACTTTACTAACACTATGTTATTTAGAAATAAAAAATACTTGTAAAGTTAAAAATATCGTCTCAAATACTTAATCACTACTACAAAACACATAACACACCTTCTTAATTTCTAATTTACCTTCGTAGTTGGTATGCAGACTTCAAATCTCACAAACGCATGCAATTCTTTTCTTGTCACACAGTACATGTAATGCACCGCTTTCATCAAGAATGGAACCAGTAATGGCACAATTTCCCTGTTGCTCCACACATAAATACATGTAAAGAACAAATCAGAATAGTTCCTTTTTTTTTTCGATTGCAAAACCTCTCTTTATTGGTTATTTTTGAAATTTCCATATAAACACTTTTTTAAGGACACATACAGGTGAAAAGTTCAACGTATTGTATCAACACTTTCTAGAGCATTCTACGACACGTGCAGGTTAAAAGTTCATCATTTTTTTAAGCCATCTGATATTTTTTTTTGTAACATTTTCTCCAACATTTAACGGCACGTGGAGGTCAAAAGTTCACCATTCTTTCAAGTTTGAACTGCACCTTCCAAATACAATTAGCAGGTGTGGTTGAGCTGAGCAAATTTCATCCTATAATATGTACTCCACATATAAACTGCTTTTTATTAACCAATCACAAAGATGCTTTTCATCAAAACTAATATACACCCTACTTTTTAGGACACAATACATTTCATCTCCCAATCGGTTAAGGTTTTGTATGTAAAAAAAAAGTTCTTCCCCATGTTTAAACATATCTCTCATTCTACGAATGCAGTGCATGAGCTACAGACATTTATCTATATCTTCTAGCCATACCTTCAAAATGCTAGTGTGGATTGTTGGACATAGCTATGTTTTCTGGTGCAAGAGGTATGCAGAACAGAGACGTATTGACTTAGACCTAGGTTTACAAAATGTGCACATTAAATGGTTTGCACAGAGAGGATTGAAGTGGCACCAATTGCTCCCTTTGGTTAAAACCTGTTTGCATCTCCAACACCCTGATCTCATGATTGTGCACTGTGGTGGTAACGATCTAGGCACATTGACTGGGGTAGGTTTGGAAATGCTTATGAAGGACACCTTTGGACAATTGATGTTACTTTTGCCTTAAACTGTCTTTGTATATTCCAATATATGCCAAAGACAGAAGTGGAAATGGTCAAACCAATTTTGTCATAAGATTGAAAAATCTAGGAAGAATGTCAACAAAGCTGTGTCTGCATACCTCAGAGACCATAGAATGGGGTCGATCTACAACAACAGCATACGTTTTGATATGGCTGGTATCTACAGAAGTGATGGAGTACACTTCAAAGATGAGGGAAACCGAGTTTTCCTGATTAACCTGAAGCTGTGCATTCGCACTTACATGTAGCTCCAACTAATAAACACAAAGGCTCTTTTTAGAGCCACCTTATATTCCCAATTTCGGCTCGCAGAGTGTCAGCTGCGGTTCGGCTAGCAGAGGGACCCCTGCGGGCCGTTGGGCAGGCTCGCAGAGGAAGAGCTGCGGCCCGTGGGCTCAGCTCGCAGAGGGAAACCTACGAGCTGTTGGCTCGCAAAAGCACAGCACCGTACTGGCTCGCAGAGGGAGAGCTGTGGTCTGACTTGCAAAGGAGACCAACGGGCCAACAGGCCTGCTAGCAGACACACAGCTATCAGTTAACGGGCTGGCTCGCAGAGATACAGCTGCGAGCCCTCCGAGCTGCAACCCGACGGGCTCACTGGCAGAGGGAGAGTAACGGGCCTGCTAGCACAGACACAGCTACGAGCTAACGAGGTGGCTCAGAGAGGTAGAGCTGCGGGCCCCACGACTCGCACACACAGAGCTGCGAGCTAACGGACTGGCTTTTAAAGGCATAGCCGTGAGCTGGTGATGTGTGGAGAGGGTCCGTGAAAGCGGTATATCGCACACACAGAGCTGCAGTATATTTTTAGTTAGAACTACGGACCTACCACTCGCAGACACAGAGCTGCGACCCGACGGACTGGCTTCTAAAGGCATAGCCGCGAGCTGATGATGTGGGGACAGGCAGCGTAAAACGAGCTAACGAAGGCTCACAGAGGTAAAGCGGGGGAGGGAGCGTAAAAGGAGTATCTCGCACAGACAGACCTGCGGGATATTTTCAGTATTGCCTCGCAGAGGTAGAATTACGGATCCGATGCCTTTTAGAGGGAGAGATGCGAGCTGATGGACTGAGTCACAAAATGGCTGACAGCTCGCAGTCGCACAGCTGCGAGCCGACGGACTGGCTTCTAAAGGCATAGCCGCGAGCTGGTGATTTGGGGAGAGGGACCGTGAAAGGGGTATCTCGCACAGACAGAGCTGCAGTATATTTTTAGTGTTGCCTCGCAGAGGTAGAACTACGGACCTGATGCCTTGTAGAGGGAGAGTTGTAAATAACAAAATGGCTGCCAACACTTCCTAGTTTCAACAGTTCGCAGCCAATAAGCTGCAAGCTCGTGCTCGTAACGCCTCAGCCAATCAGATGTCAGAATTCTCAAATATCGATATCTGGAAAATGTGATATTTCTCAAAAACTACTGAACGGATTTACCCCATTTAAACAAAAGCGTGCTTTCTGGACCAAGACCTTTCTCCCTGCCAAATTTGGCGTAATTCCATTCAGCAGTTTGACCTGTAATCTTGTCTAAAGTTTCCTATGGAAATTGCATGGAGAAAACACGTTTTGGGACCCCCCTTTTTTCTTAGCCCCTCCTTGACAAATCCCCCCCAAACTTTCAGGATAGGAGCTGACCTGAAAGAGGAACTTTTGGAAAATTTCGTAAAGATTCGTCACACAACGCCAAAGTTATAAGCACATCAAAAAATGCTTTTCCTATGGAAACGTGGTCCTAACTATAACTATCTACTGGCGACCGCCAGTAGATAATATATATATATATATATATATATATATATATATATATATATATATACATATATATATATATATATATAAAGATTCTCTTTTATTTCGATGTCTAATTCTGGTAACGCGTTTCGCCTGTTTCCTCAGGCTTGCTCACATATATATATATTTACAGAGCGGTTTCTCAGTGCTGAAAATATGAGACTGTGAAAGAACTATAATGAGTCTCTTTGAAGTTACATGAAAGGCAGTACAGTGTGGTTCTGCTGCGAGTACAAAACAATTTTCCTGCTAGATAGAGATCTCTGACTTTTGTCTAGTGGCAGTTTTGACGCCATAAAGTAATGCAGAGGGCATGCTGGAAGGAACAGATCTGTATTATGTGGATAGCTAAGTGGATTAGTAAAGCCACACATTAGAAACACTTTGAAACAGATAAAATGTATGTGAGAGAGGGGCTATGGAGAGATGAGGGGCACGTTTGCAAGGATGGTAGTAAGGGAATCAAAAGAGGTCATAGTGAGCAATTGTAAAGCACACCTTCACTCGTAGGCATCTTGGCGCTGAATAACAGATATTTTTTTGAAAGGCATGGGAGGGTGCCAAAATGATTGTCACACTGGCTTCCACCAGTGCTAAAGGCTGTGATGATGGGTATGTGGCAAGGTAAAGTAATACTGTGTCTTTTTTCTCTCTTTCTTAGCCTTTTTGGAAAGCGTACGGATTTCGCAAAGGAAAGGTAAGGTGACTTCGTCATTGGTGACTGTTAAACTCTTCATTCACGTACACACCCACCTACACTTTGAAACCAACAACCTATCTCCCTTCTACGTAGAATAGTGTTTTAGAAGGATAGTTTTAGGCACTAGCAGAGATGGCGTATCGTTGGATGAATGCTGCCCAGGCCCTAAGTCTGGTTCTGGAGTCCAGCTCTGAGGCAGGATCAGAGAATGCGACAGCAGATACTGAGACAGCATCTGAGGGAGAGGACAATGGAGCAGAATCTGGGAGTGATTTTTCAGTCGGCGCAGTTCCATCTGAAGACTCATCTTACAGCGATTCTGAAGGAGACGATGTCAGTCGTGCTGTCCCTTTGCCAGCACAGTCTGTGCAGCGGGACACCAGTAGCAGGTTAGAGCAACCCAGAGAGCAGGCACGTGCAGCCGCAAGCACAGATGGAGCGCTGTCTTGGCAGCCTCCCAATTAAGTTCAGCCCCAAATTCCGCCTTTCACTGGTGACGCTGGATGTAAAGTCGATAAGTCAAATATTTTGCCTATTTGACTACGTCCATCTCTTTTTGGATGTTGACTTCCTTGACGAAATTGTGCAGCAAACAAATTTGCGTGCTGAACAATTTCTGAGGGAGCATGGAGGCACTCTTGGGCCTCATTCTAGGGCACGCAAGTGGACTCCCACTTCTTTAGGGGAGTTGAAGATATTTTTGGGCCTCACGCTTAAAATGGGGGTAGTGCATAAACCAACATTGCTATCCTACTGGTCTACTTGCACGGTTTGGTTAACCCCCATCTTCGCACCATACATGAGCAGAGATCGTTTTTTGCTATTGCAGCGCATGCTGCATTTCAATGAGAATTCTGCTGCATTGCCCCGGGACCATCCAGACCATGACAGGTTGTTCAAAATTCGGCCTGTCTTAGAACATTTGTCTGCCAGGTTTCCCGAGGTTTATACTCCTGGAAAGAATATAGCCATTGATGAGTCCTTGATCTTGTATAAAGGGCGGCTGCTGTTTAGGCAGTACATTCCGAGCAAACGCGCTCGCTATGGCATCAAGCTGTACATGTTGTGTGAGAGCTCGACTGGCTATGTGTACAGCTTGAGAGTGTATACAGGGAAGGACACAACTCTTAACCCTGTAGGTTGCCCTCCCACGCTAGGGGTCACAGGAAAGATCGTATGGGAGCTTGTCCAGCCACTTTTTCACAAAGGTTATAACCTTTATGTGGACTTCTATATAGGAGTAGAGCTGTTCAGTGAGCTCTACAAAGCTGGCACCATGGCTTGCGGTACAATTCGTTGTCGCCGCAAAGGATTCCCGCAGGAGCTTGTTTGCAAGAAGCTCCAGAAATCCCAGAGCACTGCGTTGCGTTCCAACGAACTGCTCTCAGTCAAGTTCTCAGATAGGCGTGACGTGTACGTACTCACTACAATTCCCCTGTCACGGTTTGGGGTCAGATGGCCGAAGTCCACAAGCCCACCTGTATACTTGATTACAACAAGTACATGGGCGGAGTGGACAAGAACGACCAGGTTCTTCAGCCATACAATGCGAGTCGTAAAACTCGCACTTGGTATAAGAAACCGTTTACTCACCTGATCCAGATGGCAACATACAATGCGTATGTTGTTTATCGTCGGACCACCAGAGGAAGACTCATGTCTTTCCTTGACTTTCAGTTGTCTGTGATTGAAAGTCTCACTGCTACAGAAGCAGCAGCCTCCACTTCATGTGTTCTGGAGGACGTGGCAAGGCTGCAGGAGCGACACTTTGCTGATAAAATTCCTGCAACACCCAAAAAGGAGCGACCATGTCGTCGTTGTAAGGTGTGCTCGATGCAGGGAAAGAGGCAGGAGACTCGTGTTTACTGTCCCCAGTGCCCAAGTAAGCGTGACTTCTGTTTTCCTACTTGCTTTATGTTGTATCACACTAAAGCAAAATACTGGGAAATTGACTGAGGTGGAGCTGCCAATAGGTAAACGTTTCAATTGGTGTGAATGGATGCCTACTGTCTGTGGGCCACTCCTTCACTACGCAAGCAGCTGCAGAATATTTGTTCCTCTACTTCAGGAAATCATGGACTTCTCAACACCTTTATCTGCTTTGAGAACGTGGTAGTTGTGCTGTTCGCCAATTGACAAGTGCATTATAGTCCCCACGCTGCACATACTGGTGGACAGAACATACGCCACGTTGTCATGGAGTACCCGTGTTTCACATTCAACCGTTCTTCATAGTTTATGGTGTTCGCTTTAGAAAGCTTTTGAAAATGTCCAGCATATTTGCCTTAGTTTCAAAGGTAGATATACTTGCTCAGCTCGAGGAATGGCTTCGCGGCATATTCGGGCACCCCCCAACCTGCATCCACAAACTGGAAGGAGTTGGATTTAGCACAGTGAGAGCATTGATAGCACGTGACAGAAATGTTTTCTCAATCTTCAAGTAGCTAGAGATGGAAGGCATTAGTATAGGGTCTCTTGACAATTAGACAGGATTAGTCAGGACTCTGATGAGGACAGACACACGAACGGGTTAGAATAGCTTATGGTAGGTGCGCTTTCCGAGGAATATTGCAAAGGTAGAAGGCAGATAGTAAAGGTAGTATAGATACACATCATGACTTCATCTTCACCCATGGATTCAAATCCATTGCTGCCACTCTCGCACTGAATTTACTATAGTACTTATGGGTCAATGCTGCTTGCCATGTTCATCCTCCGTTAGAACTTAGTAGATGGTCAGTTTGCTGTATGATAAGTGCATTACAGTCACTGCACAAAACGGTGGATTGGACATATGCTACGTTGTCACGGAATACCCGTGTTTCACATTCATCTGTTCTTCATAGTTTATGATGTTATCTTTTGAAAATTTCCAGCATGTTTGCCTTAGTTTCAAAGGTAGATATGCTTGCTCAGCTCGAGGAATGGCTTTGCGGCATACTCTGGCACCCCCCAACTTGCATCCACAAACTGGAAGGAGTTGGATTTAGCATAGTGAGTGCGCTAAAGGCACATTAAAGACGTCTTCCTGAGCCTCATGTGGCTGTCATGGAAGCCATTAGTAAAGGTTCACTTGGCATGCGTTCGGTAACGTTCAGGAAGAAGGAGGGGGAGACTTGACAGGTGGTAAAATGTAGTCAAACTCATTATGTCTTGTGGCATATGAATGTGATGGGCCCTTGCATGGCGGCGGTATGTTTGTGTGAGTGCTAGTGATCTGGTTGATTGGGCCCGTGGCTGGCGGTATGGAAGTCTTGTGTGTGGTGTGTGAATGGCGTTTGAATGGACCATAAAGTGGTTGGTGCCGTGAAGTGGCTTTATGGCTCCCCTTCAGAAGGCTTGGCTTCAATATTTATATACTTTGATAAGTATTTGTGCTTTGAAGCCAGCGTTTCTGGAGGTGCTAAAACCAACCAGTGTAAGTGGCGGATTAGCTTTATCAAATTAGTGTTAGATTTATATTTGTGGCGGTTTAATGGCCTTTTGTAAGACTTTTTTTTTGTCAATATGGGTAGCAGGGGACTTTGTGCCCTAGCTCAGTCGTCACCTAGGCAAACCTTCACATTTTTTAATAGTAGACAAAGGGGGAAGTACAAGGGTGAATGACTTGCGTGGCTCTCACTGTTTTTTTTTTACCCAACATGCCCTGCAAACCTCAAATTTAGCTGGAAAAAACACTTTTTCCACACATTTTTGTGTGGGAAAGTTGTGGGATCACTGATCTGACAAAAATTTCCTACCACCCAGCGTTCCCCCAGGTCTCCCGATAAAAATGGTGCCTCACTCGTGTGGGAGGCCCAAGTACCCGCGACAGGCAAAGGCCCAAAACTTATTGAGGAGACATCAAAATTGCCTATCACAAAACGACCTGGTTTTGCAAGGGGGGTCACCTGGGTTTTTGGCCCCGTGCTTGGCGGCCAGCTAGGGAAACCTACCAAACCCACACATTTCTGAAAACTAGACACCTGGGGGATTCCAGGGAGGTATGGCTTGCATGGATCCCCCAACGTTTTCTTACCCAGAATCCCCTGCAAACCTCAAATTTAGCTGAAAAAATCACTTTTTCCACACATATTTGTGTAGGAAAGTTGTAGGATCACTAGGCTGACACAAATTTCCTACCACCCAGCGTTCCCCCAGGTCTCCCGATAAAAATGGTGCATCACTCGTGTGGGAGGCCCAAGTACCCACGACAGGCAAGGGCCCAAAACGTATTGAGGAGATATCAAAATTGCCTATCACAAAACGACCTGGTTTTGCAAGGGGGGTCACCTGGGTTTTTGGCCCCGTGCTCGGCGGCCAGCTAGGGAAACCTACCAAACCCACACATTTCTGAAAACTAGACATCCGGGGGATTCCAGGGCCGTATTGCTTGCGTGGATCCCCCAAAGTTTTCTTACCCACGAGTGAGGCACAATTTTTATCAGGAGACCTGGGGGAACGGTGGGTGGTAGGAAATTTGTGTGTCTAGTTTTCAGAAAAGTGTTTTTTTTCAGCTAAATTTGAGGTTTGCAGGGGATTCTGGGTTAGAAAACGTTGGGGGATCCATGCAAGCCATACCTCCCTGGAATCCCCCGGGTGTCTAGTTTTCAGAAATGTGTGGGTTTGGTAGGTTTCCCTAGCTGACCGCCGAGCACGGGGCCAAAAACCCAGGTGACCCCCCTTGCAAAACCAGGTCGTTTTGTGATAGGCAATTTTGATATCTCCTCAATATGTTGTGGGCCCTTGCCTGTCGCGGGTACTTAGGCCTCCCGCACAAGTGAGGCACCATTTTTATCTGGAGACCTGGGGGAACGCTGGGTGGTAGGAAATTTGTTTCAGCCCAGTGATCCCACAACTTTCCCACACAAAAATGTGTGGAAAAAGTGATTTTTTTCAGCTAAATTTGAGGTTTGCAGGGGATTCTTGGTAAGAAATTGTTGGGGGATCCACGCAAGCCATACCTTCCTGGAATTCCCCGGGTGTCTAGTTTTCAGAAATTTGTGAGTTTGGTAGGTTTCCCTAGCTGGCCGCCAAGCACGGGGCCAAAAACCCAGGTGACCCCCCTTGCAAAACCATGTCGTAATTTTGATGTCTCCTCAATACGTTTTGGGCCCTTGCCTGTTGCGGGTACTTGACCCACCCACACAAGTGAGGTACCATTGTTCTCGAAAGACTTTGGGGAATGCGGGGTGGGTGGAATTTTGTGGATCCACGCAGGTTCCAGAACTTTCCACCACAGAAATGTGAGGAAAATGTTTTTTTTTTTTACAAAGTTCGAGGTTTGCAAGGGATTCTGGGTAACAGAACCTGGTGAGAGACACACAAATCAACCCATCCTGATTCCCCTGGGTGTCTAGTTTTCAAAAATGTATAGGTTTGCTAGGTTTCCCTAGGTGACGGCAGAGCTAGGGTTCAAAATCTACAGCTAGGCACTTTGCAAATAAAGGGTCCGTTTTCACTGTGAAAATGTGATGTGTCCACGTTGCGTTTTGGGCCGTTTCCTGTCACGGGCACTAGGCCTACCCACACAAGTGAGGTACCATTTTTCTCGAAAGACTTTGGGCAATGCGGGGTGGGTGCAATTTTGTGGATCCACGCAGATTGCAGAACTTTCCACCACAGAAATGTGAGGTAAATGTGTTTTTTTTGACAAAGTTTGAGGTTTGCAAGGGATTCTGGGTAACAGAACCTGGTGAGAGACACATAAGTCACACAATCCTGGATTTCCCTGGGTGTCTAGTTTTAAAAAATGTATAGGTTTGCTAGGTTTCCCTAGGTGCCGGCAGAGCCAGGGTTCAAAATCTACAGCTAGGCACTTTGCAAAAAAAGGGTCCGTTTTCAATGTGATGTGTCCACGTTGCGTTTTGGGCCGTTTCCTGTCGCGGGCACTAGGCCTACCCACACAAGTGAGGTACCATTTTTCTCTGAAGACTTTGGGGAACGCGGGATGGGTGGAATTTTGTGGATCCACGCAGATTCCAGAACTTTCCACCACAGAAATGTGAGGAAAATGTGATTTTATTCATTTACAAATTTTTAGGTTTGCAAGGGATTCTGGGTAACAGAACCTGGTGAGAGCCAGTCAAGTCACCCCATCTGTATGGGTTGCTAGGTTTCCCTAGGTGCCGGCAGAGCTAGGGTTCAAAATCTACAGCTAAGCACTTTGCACAAAAAGGGTCCGTTTTCACTGTGAAAATGTGGTGTGTCCACGTTGCGTTTTGGGCTGTTTCCAGTCGCGGGCACTAGGCCTACCCACACAAGTGAGGTACCATTTTTCTCGGAAGACTTTGGGGAACGCGGGGTAAGTGGAATTTTGTGGATCCACGCAGTTTCCAGAACTTTCCACCACAGAAATGTGAGGAAAATGTGTTTTTTTTTACAAAGTTTTATGTTTGCAAGGGATTCTGGGTAACAGGACCTGGTGAGAGCCAGTCAAGTCACCCCATACTGGATTCCCCAGGGTGTCTAGTTTTCAAAAATGTATAGGTTTGCTAGGTTTCCCTAGGTGCCGGCAGAGCTAGGGTTAAAAATCTACAGCTAGGCACTTTGTAAAAAAAGGGTCAGTTTTCACTGTGAAAATGTGGTGTGTCCACGTTGCGTTTTGGGCCGTTTCCTGTCGCGGGCAGTAGGCCTACCCACACAAGTGAGGTACCATTTTTCTCGGAAGACTTTGGGGGATGCGGGGTGGGTGGAATTTTGTGGATCCACACAGATTCCAGAACTTTCCACCACAGAAATGTGAGGAAAATGTGGTTTTTTGGACAAATTTTTAGGTTTGCAATGGATTCTG
This sequence comes from Calotriton arnoldi, assembly GCA_963921515.1. Classification (NCBI taxonomy): domain Eukaryota; kingdom Metazoa; phylum Chordata; class Amphibia; order Caudata; family Salamandridae; genus Calotriton; species Calotriton arnoldi. Next base: position 355,393 of record CAWUFW010001272.1, read on the forward strand.
GGTAACAGAACCTGGTGAGAGCCAGTCAAGTCACCCCATCCTGGATTCCCCTGGGTGTCTAGTGTTAAAAAATGTATAGGTTTTCTAGGTTTCCCTAGATGCCGGCAGAGCTAGGGTTCAAAATCTACAGCTAGGCACTTTGCAAAAAAAGGGTCCGTTTTCACTGTGAAAATGTGGTGTGTCCACGTTGCGTTTTGGGCCGTTTGCTGTCGCGGGCACTAGGCCTACCCACACAAGTGAGGTACCATTTTTCTCGGAAGACTTTGGGGAACGCGGGTGGGTGGAGTTTTGTGGATCCACGCAGATTCCAGAACTTTCCACCACACAAACGTGAGGAAAAATTTGGTTTTTTTAAACAAAGTTTTAGGTTTGCAAGGGATTCTGGGTAACAGAACCTGGTGAGAGCCAGTCAAGTCACCCCATCCTGAATTCCCCTGGGTGTCTAGTTTTCAAAAATGTATAGGTTTGCTAGGTTTCCCTAAGTGCCGGCAGAGCTAGGGTTCAAAATCTACAGCTAGGCACTTTGCAAAAAAAGGGTCAGTTTTCACTGTAAAAATAAAGTGTGTCCACGTTGCGTTTTGAGCCGTTTCCTGTCGCGGGCACTAGGCCTACCCACACAAGTGAAGTACCATTTGTATCGGGAGACTTAGGGTAACACAGAATTGTAGAGCAACTGTTATTACCTATTGACTTTCGATGCATTTCTGCCGTCCAATGAAAGACAATGTGTAAAAAAGAAGTCATTTTGAAAAATGACCTATAATTCTCATGCTAGCATGTGTACTCACAATTTCGAAAATGTGCAAATATCTACTGTTTCTAAACTCTATATTTTGTTCCAATTTCAGAAATTCATAGGTGTCTTTCATACCGATTTTTCCATGTATATATTTTCCCAAATGAATTGCTATATACCCGGTACATAATGAAAAACCATTGCAAGATGCTGCTCAGTTATTGGCTCTGGGTTCGTCGGGTTCTTGGTGAACCTACAAGTCCTATATATCCCCACAACCAGAAAGGTCCAGCGGATGTAACGGTATATTGCTTTCAAACAGCTGTCACAATTAGAAGTTGTTACAGGTGAAATCGTTGGTACAAATGGCTGTTTTTTTCTACTAATTTTCAATTTTTCCTATATTCAATTGTTAGTTTCTATAAAGAAACCTTGAAGGATCTACACAAAGGGCCTTTGCTGAATTCAGAATTTTGTCTACTTTTCTAAAATGTATAGTTTTCCAGGATCCATTATTGCTTTCATACCCATTTCTACCATTAACTGGAAGAAGATTGAAAGCACAAAAAATAGCAAAAATAGGCTATATCCCAGTAAAATGCCAAAACTGTGTAAAAAAATGTTGGTTTTCTGACAAAAGTCTGTCAGTCCCTAAAAGCTGGGAAAATGGTGATTTCAGCCCCACAAACCCTCTGTTGATACCATTTGCAGGGAAAAAACCAGACGCTTTCATTTGCAACACTTTTTTCCCATTTTTAAAAAAAATGTAGCTGTATTTTGGCTAATTTCTGGGTCCCCTCCAGGGGAATCCACAAACCCTGGATACCTTAAGAATCCCCATGATGTTGGAAGAAAAGGACGCAAATATGATGTGGATACCTCATGTGGTCAAAACGTTACAGGGGCCTAAGCGCGAACTACCCCAAATAGCCAAAAAAGAGCTCAGCACTGGGGGGGGGGGAAAGGCCCAGCAGTTAAGGGGTTAATTTCAGGAACCGTCGATCGCTCAGGGACGCTTTCCAGTCCTTTGTTTTTCACCCATTGTTCCACTCTAAATAGGGGTTAGCCACATGTGAATCAGTTTTGGTTGTGCTGCAATAAGAATGGTCCAGCACTGCCAGTCCTTGTCTTCCACAGCTCCATCACCATAATAAATTTGTTGTTTTTCTTCTTCATCCTCCTCCTCCTCAATCTCACACTCAAGGCCCCCACGTATTTCTATGTTAAGTACACACATTTCTATGTTAAGTAACATGGCAAATGTTGCAGTAATTTTACAGCACGTCACTGGATCCTTTTCCTATGCCTTGCAGGATTTGTGAAGGCAGCTGGCTCTTCCTTTCAGTAGGCAAGAAGTCCTCGGGCCCACATTTCTTGTTCTTCTGTGGGCACTGTTGTGCGTGTGTTGCCTAGCACTGCTTGAATGTTGATAATCTGTTAGTGTCCTTTTCTGTATGTCATAAGCATTATCACCTGTGACGTTAACATGTGTGGTAATGTTGTACTGGCATTTCCACCCATGCCTTCCCACAGCCTTACCAAGAAGTCACCCATCCTCATATTCGCCATTCTTAAATTGTTGGTGGATTGTGCTGTGCCTGAACATGTAGGTGTTGTATGTGCTTCCTATGTACTTGGCCACAGTATTTGGGATGATGTGCCTTGCATTATAGATGTCCTAGACATTCAAGGGGTATTGCTGTCAAGTGCAGTACTCAATGGCCACTCGTTAATCCATGTTTCCTTGGATCTAAAATAAGGGTGATCCCTTTCAGTACAAACTTTCCCAACGGGTGGTAGCATAACTCAAGGCAGAGGAGTGCTCTATAAATGAAACCTCTAAGGTTGGAGGTAATAGCCAGAAACATAAAAAACATCCAAGTAAGATGTTGTGCAGTAAGGTTGTAGAGCTATATCAAAAAGGTTGCAGAAGGAATATCAATCACACAGTTAAACTGCTCGAAGTGAACAGGCAGAACCAAGAGCACAAAGGAAGCAAAGAATCCAAAGGAGCTACAGAAAAGTAATAACGAAGCAAAAATCTGAATTTCAAAAACGCCATGAAAAGGGGTGATGCTCCCATTAGCCAAATTGAAATCCAGAGCGTTGGATTGCTCTAGAACCTAGGTCACTGTGCTTTAAGTACCCACAGATGCAGCAAACAAAGAAAACACCCTGGAAGAACATCAGCCATTTTGGATAGGAATAATAGCATAGAGCAGAATTAAAAGTGGCACCATCTTTGATTGGATCCATATTTTATAGTGGCCCTGCCCCAAAATGACTCCCAAACCTTTATCCCAGGCGGCTCCCACAAGCATGCCCTTGGCATTCCTCCATCCACATAACTCTCACTAACACTTGTCAGCCTCTGCCAGGAAAATTCCAGAATTCCATTGCGGCAGTGACAGGAGAGAGAGAATCACCCTGGAGCTGACGAGACACAACACGATCTCACCTCTCCAGACTGCAACCACTCCCCGTCTGCATGACTGAGGAGCAGGTAGCCCTGTGGCAGAAACAGGTGAGCTGCCTGCAACAGAGGAACATTTTGGTCTCCATAGAGTCCAAAATGGATTGAAAGGGGTGAGGTCTGTGGCGTTCCCTACAATTGTCCTTTTCTGTTCTGATGTATGAGCTTTGAGCCTATCACCAAATGTGCCATCTATGGCATCAATTATATTGCAGAAGTTTTTGATGGCGTAGAATCAGGGGCGTAGCTCGGTCATTCCCAACAAGCAATCGGCGCATTCTACTACACAGGGCTGGACAGGCTGGTGGGAAGGGTAATGTGCTAGCAAAGGAACACTCTTGGTACCATTTCTTTGAATACAGATCCATAACATCTCTTGCTATTAGTGTATGTTTCTAAGGTCAGTAACAGGCGCCACCTCTATTGCTGTCAGTGTATGTTTCTATGGTCACAATTTTTTTTTTAAACATTTCTTCATTGGCATTTTAACACAGTATATATATACTTTACATGTACAGGTAGTCATATAGTTTACTAAGCATGCTAAACCATTCACATCTGACTTCAGTACAACTTAATTGACCGGAGATTGCACTTTGATGTACATTCTTATTAATGGTTAGCAATACACATTTCACTTCTAGATTCTGTACCACAGCGTATGTGTACTCAAGGGAGTTGCTTCCACGTACATTCAGAAATAAACTATCGCTTCTCTCCACTCTATCAACATATAACAATCTATAGTAAACTTTGTATTGGTGTGTCTCTTAATGTTTTTACTATAAGTAAAGTGGTCTCCCGCAGGTCCCCTAGCCCGGTGGGGGTATTTAAGTCAGGATATTGCGTCTGTTTGTAAATTCAGTTGTGTGTCAAGGTGGGGTTCTGGGCGGGTCTAGGACTCCTGTGTTGGGACTATCGTCTCCCAGTTCCTCTGTGACATCGTCCCCTCCCTCTGAATCAGCCTTGTTTCTGGTCTCCAGTCCCTCAGCATCTCTGCCCATAACTCTGCAATGGGGCGTTTACGTATTCCCACGCATCATCTTTCTGGAGGGCTCTCAGTTCTGCCTTAGACCAGATATTCATGTTTTCTCCTATGTTGTTATCGAGGGGGTGGTACGTGCTGTCCATTGTTGAGCAATCTGTCTTCTCGCTATTACCAGCGCTAGATCTGTAAATCTGTTCCCAATTTTTCAGTGCTTTTGGTCTAGGAAATAAGCCTAATAAGCAAATCTCAGGTGTGTTTGGGAGTGAGCGGGATAAAGTTTTCCTAATCGGGGTCAGGACTTCCTCCCTATATTCTTCTAAGTGTGTGCAGTCCCAAGTCATATGTACAAAACCTGCATCTCTTAATCCGCATCTAGCGCAGGACTGGTCACTATACCCTTGCATTACGTTCAACCTATGGGGGGTCAGGTATACCATGTGTATGTAGTTAAATTGAATCGTTTTGAAGTTGGAGCTTCTTGACACTCGTTTCGAACCCATCAGTACTCGTGTCTATTCTTTATCTGTTAGTGTTTTCCCGATAATCTCCTCCCATTTCCCTCTGGTATGATCGAGTGGCTTTTTAACCGATTCAAGAAGTGCTTGGTATAACCATTTTATCAGGTATCTGGCTGTCCCCAGGGTCAGCAGCACATGGAGTACTCTATGTGTGTCAGGTTCAGTGGAGCCGCCTTGCCACAGGTCCCTGAACATTTGTATCAGTGAGTGGTAGGTCAAAAATTGCCCGTGTGGTAAATCGTGTTGGGATATTAGGTCGTCTATAAGTATCAATACTCCCAGTTGGAAGCAGTCTCCCATAGTTGTAATCTCAGCCGCAGTCCACTCTGCTAGTTGAAGTCTTGAATATGGGGCTAATGGATTCCCATATGGGACTCTTATGAGCGGTATTTCAGGTGTATACGGGTGGCCTTCCCCTGTATGCCAGAGACATCTCTTCCAGCAATATAGTGCTGTTTTTAAGAGTGTATTGGGACATGGAAGTATCACTTTCTGTTGTAGTAGTTTGGCCACCAACCATCCCTGACTGTTTCTTCTATTCACCTTGTCCAGTAGCTCCACGTTCTGGCTGTCTAACCACTAAGCTAGCCATTGGAGCTGGGCTGCCAAATAATATAGTTTGAAATCAGGGGTGCCCAATCCTCCGTCTTCAGCTGTCCGTTGCACTATCTCCAGGGCCACTTTATTCCGCCCTCCATCCCAGATCAGTTCCCGGAGTATTTGGTTTAAGTCTGAGAACCAGCGTGAGGATATCACCACTGGGAGAGTCACTAAGTGATACAGCAATCTGGGCAACATGATCATTTTCGAGAGTGCTATGCGTGCCATTAGTGGCAGCTTGAGGGAACGCCAGAACTGTATGGACATTTTTAGTGACCTAATAATCGGGTTCAGGTTGCCTTCTTGTAAATCTTCTAGCTTATGGAAAATCTGGATTCCCAGATATTTAAAAGAGCGAAGGGACCATGTTAGGCACATTGGAAGATTCACCGGTTGTATGTGATCTTCCATTAATGGAAAGGCATAGGTCTTAGATTTATTAATCCTAAACCCAACTAGTTCCGCATATTCATTCAACACGGCCAGAGCCTGCTGTGCTCCCATATCCCCATCTCTTAAGTACAGCAACAGATCATCGGCATAAAGAGAAATCACATGGGTCCTATACCCCATCTGAATACTGATAAGGCGTTCCTGTTGCCGAAAAGCTGTAGCTAGCGGCTCTATCGCAATAGCAAATAACAGTGGGGACAATGGGCACCCTTGCCTAGTGCCTCTATATATATTATATGGTTCCAAGATCACCCCATTAGTCCTAACTCGTGCGGTTAGATGCCTGTATATTTTCACCCACTTAATCCATCCTTCTCCTAGCCCCATTCGCTCGATCGTGCCTTCTAGGAAGTCCCATCGAATGCCTTCTCTACATCTATGGATAGTATGAGTGCGACCGGGTACTGGTCCCTGTCAGGGTGGTGTAGCACATGGAACAACCTCCGCAAGTTCCCAGAGGTAGATCTGGTCGGCACAAACCCATTTTGATCTTTATGAATTAAACTGGTCATATATGGTTAGAGACGTGTGGCTGGTACTTTGCTCAGGACTTTAAAGTCAACATTGAGCATCGAGAGTGGGCAAAAGTCCGATACCTGTGGTTGCGATTTTTTAGTCTTGGGGAGCGGTACGACCAACACATCTCTGGTCGAAGAGGGCAGCTCCCCTTTATACCAGGCCTCTGTGTATATCTCCTCTAATTTTGGTTCCAGGGTTTGTGCGTGGATGGCGTAGAATTCCACCGGCAAACCATCAGGGCCGGGTGTTTTCCCTCTGGCCATCTCTTTAAGTGCTGCCATAATTTCCATCGCAGTTACCAGTCCCCCCAGACTCTTGCGTTGGTCAGGTGGTAGGGCCACTAGGGGTAGGGGTGATAAATAATTAGTTATTGTCTCTCGCCTTTGCGTTTGTGGTTCACAGTACAGTTTGACATAATTAGACCGGAATGAGCCATTTATTTCTTTAGGGTTGTGTGTAATCTCCTCATCTGTCAATTGTATCTGGGAGATGGGGGCTCTCTCGTGTTCAGGACATATTAACCAAGCAAGCAGTCTACCCCCTCTACCTCCCTCTGTATGCACCCGTACCTGGTACTCTCGCATGTCAAAGCATTTCAATCTTTCTAGTGCTTCATCAGATTTGTGTTTTAAGTCCCTCAGTTTCTCCTGAGCGTCAACTTCTTTAGTCAGGCGAGCTTCCCCCTCGTGTAGCTGGGTTTCTAGGTTGGTAAGTTCCCCCGAAATTTCCTTCCTCATTCCTACCTTGTGGACCATGCATTGTCCTCTTACCACCAGCTTGAAGGCCTCCCATTCCGTCGCCCTGGAAGTGGTGGTGTTGTGATTGAACTGGAAGTATTCTGTGATAACCGTCTGTAACAATGTGCGAAACGGAACATCCTACAGGAGTGCTGGATCTAGTCTCCATGTGGGGGTTAATGTGGGCTCCGGTATGGGGCGAATACACAGTAACAGTGAGTTGTGATCTGATATAGTGCGCCCCAGGTATTCTGTGTGGGTAATGGTCGGTCCCAGATTGTTGGAGCAAGTGAGCATGTCTAGTCTAGTATATAGTTTATTAAAATGGGAGTAATACGAACAGTCCTTTGTGCATCCATGTTGTAGTCTCCAGATATCCCCTATATGCCATCCCTCCAACCACTCTCGAAACCCTTTAGTTACCTTAATTACCGGGGTGTAATTCAGCGGGGGAGTTGACCTATCCATTTTTATGTCGGCTACGCAGTTGAAATCCCCTCCAAGCAACATGTGGGAAGTGTCAAGTGTGGAGAGCTGTATTGACAATCGGTGTAGAAACTGGACTTGGTCATGATTTGGTGCGTAAATGCTCCCAAGTAGGATCACCCTACCCAGGATCCTACCCAGTATCAGAACATATCTGCCTTCCGGGTCTGTGAGAACCTTGCTCACTTCAATGGGGGTACCCGCTCTGATCCATACTAATGTACCCCTTGAGAATGCAGAGTAAGTAGTGGCATATAAGTGACCGCGCCATCTACGTCTCAGTCGGGCACTTTCTTCCAAGGTAAGATGTGTTTCCTGCAATATCGCCACTTGTATGCCTCGGCGTATGAGGTAACTGAATTTGGTGTCGTTTGGGCATTGACCCCATGCCTTGAACGTTCCAGGACCTCATTTTAACTTCTTGATGTAATAGCGGCATGACAGGGATCGTCTTAATCTATAACTCCCCCTCCCCCTACCTCCTGTGGGCATATCGACATGCAGCAACGACAACCCTTCAGAGTCCACCATATTTCCCCAACAAGTAACTCCCTCTTCCCAGGGCAGCTTCGCAACGGCTGGCCGCCCAAACCTGTAAAAAATAAAAACCATTAGTAAACGATTGTCCCTGTTATTCACCCAGTGGGGACTATCTTGTTGGGGTGTGCAAGGTGTTGGTCACTGCGTACTTTGGCTTTATAGGACTCTATTATCTTCTGGCAGGGATATACTTCCCTCCTGCCATCGGTAACCCTTGCATCCTATTTGTTATTTACTTGCGTGCTCTTTTTACAGGATCGCCATAGCCAGATTAAATTATGTTATCAGCTTTTTGTGGAATCACATCTGGCATAGTCACTTCGCTCCTGGCTGAGGTCCCTGATTCAGATTATTCTACACTGTGTTTCGAGGTTTTTCCAGAGCTATCCTTCTCCGTATGTTGTGTCAGAACCTCCGACACAGCCTGCAGGGCCGCCTTTCTCTCTTGTGCAGTCTGCGATGCAGAGGGTTTCTGCAACGGGGTCCTTCTGGATGAGCGTTGAAGCCGCTTTTGTTGTGGTTTGGGTGGTTTAGAGCTGGTTGGCCTTTCCTGTGCCATAGATCCACTCTTCCTTGTCTCCAACCAAGCCCACACATCCTCCAGTGAGTCGTAAAAGTGTGTAGCTCCATCCAGGGTGATTCGCAATTTTGCTGGGAACATTAAAGAGTATCTGATTCCCGGGGGCGTGGTTACACGCGCAACCAAGATGGCCACGCTGTCTTAAGCTCCGTCGGCCCGCCGACGCGGTCGCTCAAAAAGAATAATATTCGGGTTACTTTTTGCTCACCATACAGCAGCAATGGACATCGGAATGTTTCAGGAACCCCAGGCATGAATTTTTGACGACTGGGTTCATCTCCTGGCACTGTGAGTGTCGCGCCGACTTTCTCCTCAAAGCTGGGTCCTCAAAATGGCGGCCGTTACGAAGGTTACAAGGCTTCGTCGATTCTAGGACTGAATGAAGGAGTTTATCGGTCGGTGTACCCTGGCTCCCCATGTTTTATTCATTCTACATGAGGTATGGTGTCAGCGTTCTCCATTACTGCCTCTGTGCTGTAATGTTCGTGGTGGTGGTATGGTTTCTGCGCGTCCTGCTCTCACGGAAGGTGTCTTCTGATTGAACTCTTTCGCCAGACATTACATTTATTCGGTGGCCAAACTGCTAGTTGGCTCTCCCTCAGTGTTGGTGCACTATTTTGAACACAACCGTTTGGGAGCATAATTTTTGGGTCTTTTGGCTATGTTCTGACCTTGCAGCGTTTTAGTCAAAAGAGATGCCTGTCACAAAATGGCGGCTGTCATGGAGTCCCTGCTTCCTCTGAGCTTGTTGGCAGGCATTTAATCTTCATTTCCTGCATGGGCTCCTGAAATTCATCTTTAGGACGGTGTTGGCAGTATTATCAGGGGCAGTTTATTTGTTGCAGTGGTGTCGTGTATTGGAATACTATTGCTGAGAGTAGCCCAAACACATTACGATATCTGCTGACAGGCATCTTTAGGTCCATAACAGCTAACTAGTGACCTTGTACTCAGCTGCGCATATTGCAAAGAAAGGAGGATATATTTCTTTTTGAGCAACAGTCTTATGGTGTGGCTTTAAGCGCGGTTGCCTGTTCTGGCCGTGCCTGGCTGCGCAGAATTACGCTATTTTTTAGATCTGGTTTATTATCTGGATCTGTTCCAATGGCAGAAGGCATGGGTGTCTCCTCAAAGGACAGAGATTCTAAGGGGAATTTGAAGAGGTCCAAACAAACTTCCCCCACTCTGGACTTAACATCTAAGGGCAATCAGGATTCTGTGGCTACATTGGACACTATCCTTCTTAGACTTAATTCAGTCCATGACATTGCACAGAGCACCAAAACGAACAATGATTTACTTCAGGTTGAAGTGGCAGCAATCCGGAATGATCTTAAAAACCTCTCTCTACGTGTTTCCAATGCAGAAACCCGAATAAGTACCGTTGAGGATTCTACGAATAAGCATGCTAAACATATGCAAAGTATGGAGCGCTCGTTAGTTTCATTGCGGAGAGACCTCACTGATCAGGAAGACAGAAATCGTAGGAATAACCTCCGTATTTTTGGCTTACCGGAGGATTGCGAAAAATCTGCTTCATCAGTTTTAGATTTTTTGCTTACTTGGATTCCTACGGTGTTAAACATTTCATTCCAAAAAGATTTTGAAATAGAGCGTGCTCATAGAGTGCCTACCTTTAAACCAAAATCCTTGGCCTCTCCACGACCAGTGATTTTTAAACCCCTGCAACACCAACATTCTGAGCAGATTTTAGCTCAAATGAGGAAGATGAAAACCTTGCACTGGGAAGGTCATAGAATTGCTATATCACAAGATTTTGCTAGAGACATTGTCATTCGTCGGAAAGGTTTTCTGAATCTACGTAGAAGGCTTCTAGAGATGAACATTCCATTCTCCTTTGCAGGTCCCTCACGCTTCAGAATAACTTACAGAGGTCTCACCCAGATATTCTATGAACCTTCAGATCTGTCCACTTTTTTGGATAATCAGTCTGAATCTCAGATGGACTCCGATTCTCTTCCTGGCACCTCTAATTCTTAACCTCTCTTCCTTCTGGATGGGCTGGTTCAATGCTTGCTGTGCCGTACCACTAGTCTGTAGCTACTGGTGCTCCTTTGGTTTCCTGTTGTAATGATGGTTATGTACGGTTAGAGTTATCAGCTTTATGCGGTTTATTCTTTGTGCTTACTAACTTTTCCTTTATAGGTTTCATGGTTGATCAAGATGGTAGCACTATTTTGTTATTAGCTGGTTACGTATGTGTGATAATTGTGTTTTTCTGTTCTTCTTTTCACATTCTTCTTTTGCTATGCTGGTTCTGCTTATTCATGTTCTTTCATGATATATTTCACTTTTTACTGCTCGTATTTCTTCACTCTTTATACCAGCTCTTGCTGGTCATAATCTTTATGTGTCCCTACTTTCATTGTACGTTTTTCTATTCTTTACTGATTATATGTTGGTGATTATTCTTTTCCTTAGTGCGTATTACTCATTCGTTCTTTGTCCATTATTATCTTTCCTATATTCTTCTGCATTCTGTTTGTATAATCCATTACATATGAATGTATTATTATCTGGTTTGTGCATTGCTTCTGATTTTTATAGACGTAAGTTATGAACTACATTTTATGGGTAACATGATATTTATCTTTTATTCTACCACATACATTAATTCTGATTCCTTGATGACAATATTGTGGCTATTCATCAAATAAGTTAAATTTTATAGAATGTGTACTCTCTATTGTTACCTGCTACATACTTCCTATCATATCATAGACCCTAGTATTTTGTTTATGTGTGCTATCAACTGTTAAAGTGTTTGTTATATTGGTGCGATAGTTAATCTATTTTGCTTCTCCACTTTTCTCACTCTCTGCTATATATGAATTTATTTATTATCTCGATCTCTCCTTCCTTTCAGTTTTTACGCATTTAATTAATGAGTTATGTCTTACGTGGGCTACGTTATCTATTTCCTCATTGTGCAAATTCCTTAAGATTGATTTTTAGATGACAATATGTTGGTCACTTACTTCTCTTTCTCTTTCTAATTATATAGAGGTATCTACTATTTATTTCCTACCTGTTCATTGAATTTACCACCCTGTTCTAGTTCCTATCAATATCTATAGTGTTTGTAATATTAATGCTCTGTGATTTTAATGGTTATTTAATATTTATAATCCCTCAATTTGCTACTTATTTACTATGCCGCCTATATGTATTTATTATGCCTTAGACGATTACTTAAATTACTTATTATTGTTATTTATAAGGTATTAACTTGATATTTATTGTGTATTTTTTGCTTCATTTTTATACTTAAGACATAATAGTGTGTAGGTCTTTCTTTAAATAACATATGTATACGTCTTGGAACTTTTATCGTTTAACTTTATTGACAGACTACTGAAATTGTAGTATATAGTACTTATTAGTATTTATTGTTCCGTTGCTCAACGCATTATCTTTTTGAGCGGTCTGCGCTGTGTGTGCTGGCCTCTGTGGTTGCTCCTCCACGTTATTCCTCCCATGTACTTTGTCTATTACAGACTTCCCTGGTGGGGTTCTTCTATTTTTGGGTTCCTTTTTTCCTTGTAATATCTTTTTCTTTTCTTTTCTTCTTTCTAGTCTTTTCTTTCTCTCTTTATATCTTTTCCTCTCTCGGGACTCCCGCTTCAGCTTTTTCTTTAAGTCCTTTTTACCTTTCAGCTACCCCTACACCTGATGTACTGTTAGATTGGTTTCCTTTTTTCCTACATCAATTATTTTTATCTATGTTGGTTTACGTCTATTTATGTCTGGTCAAATGTGCTCTCACTTAATGTGCGTGGCCTGAATCACCCTGTCAAGAGGGCCAAGATTCTAGATTATTGCAAAAGCTTATCTGGTGATATTGTTCTACTTCAGGAGACTAAGATAGCCGTTAAGGAAGCCTTACTTTTATGGAAGGATTGAGTCCTTGATGTAGCTTGCTCTGAAGCCTCTGGTAAGAGAAATGGGGTTGTGACGTTGATCTCTAAAAACTCTGGTCTCTCCATTGTTACTGCAGAGCATGATTCTGAGGGTAGGTGGCTGCTTTCTCGCTTGTCCAATGGTTCGGTTGATTTATATATTATGAACATCTATGCCCCTAACAGTGATGATCAACTTTTTGGGCGTTCTATAAGTAAAAAGCTTTCTGACATTCCTCAAAATGCTAGAACAATTGTTGATGGTGATTTCAATTTACCTTTGGACCCTATTTTAGATAGACACTCTGCTTTTAAATTTCGTCCCCCTAGGGCGCATAAACAATTGCTTAATATGTGTTCTTCTCATCAGCTTATTGATGTTTGGAGAATGCATAATCCTACGGGTAGTGATTTCACCTTTTTCTCCTCTCCACATTCTAGTTTTTCTCGTATCGACTATCTTTTAGTTGACGCGGTGCTTTTGAAGCATACTACAAATGTTATGATTCATCCAATAGTCGTTTCTGATCACGCAGTGGTCTCATTCACTCTCCTTAACCTTACGGATAATAGTAGACCGCGTACTTGGCTCCTTAATACAGAAATCTTGGATGATAATGATGAAGTTAAAGAACTAACCAGAGAAATTGACAATTTCTTCAAAGATAATGGGTCTTCAGTGAGTTCCCCAGTAGTCTTGTGGGATGCCTTTAAATGTACTCTTAGAGGCCATATTATCAAAAAAATGTCGAAAAGGAATGCTGATATTAGGAAGTCACTCAAATCTTTGGGGGATGATATCAAGCGTAAAGAGATTTTATATAGAAGTTCTAATGATAAGTCCCTTTTACAAGACATCAAGAATTTAAAATACTCTTTTAATTCCATAGTTACTAAAAGAGCTTATATTGGTGTTCATGCTAAAAAATCGAGACAATTGTTGTTACGAAATAGAGCAGGTAAGATGTTAGCTACTACCTTAAAATATCAGAACACAAATGTTAAAACTGCCCAGATTTCCTTTATCGATGATAATTTTGGTTCTAGGAAATTTCATACCCAAGAAATTCTTGAAGTTTTTCGTGATTTTTATCAAAAGCTACATACGCCCAATGATCAATGCAACATCGCTAAATGTCAACAATTCTTGGCCTCGATCCCTACAAACACTATCTCTTATTCAGACATGTTGGCTTTAGGAAACCAATTGACTCTGAAGAAATAATTCAGGCTATTAGGGCGACTCGGTCGGGGAAGGCTCCAGGGCCTGATGGGTACCCTATTGCTTTTTATAAGACATTTTTATCCTCAATAATAAAATATCTCAAGGAGGTTTTTGATAATTTTGTCATGTCAGGTAAGGTCTCTGGTTCAGCCGCTGAGGCTACTGTTGTCGTGATTCCGAAGGAGGGCAAAGATCATTCTGACCCTAAATATTTTCGTCCAATTTCGCTTTTAAATATGGAAGCTAAGATTTTTGCCAAGATCCTGGCTAAACGATTAGAGGGCCATATCCCTAGTCTTATCCATACCTCTCAGACTGGTTTTGTTAAGGGGAGACTAGCTAGAGATAATATCCGAACCTTTTGTCATATCTTGGAGAAAGCAAAACTTTCGGCTTTGCCTTCGGCAGCGATTGCCCTTGACGCCGAAAAGGCTTTTGATAAGGTTTCTTGGCCGTTTTTACAAGCAGTGCTTCAATCTCACAACCTAGGAGATTCTTTTATCAATATGGTAATGTCCTTGTATGTACAGCCTAAAGCTAATGTTAGAATTAATGGAGCTACGTCTTCTTTTTTTAATCTCCGTCAGGGCACTAGACAAGGGTGTCCGTTATGACCCCTTCTGTTTCTACTGTCTATAGAACCTCTCCTTCGGTTACTTAACTTAAATCAGGCTATCAAAGGCTTCCAATTTGGTTCGCATCAAATTAAAACGGCCGCTTATGCGGATGACGTTCTCATCTTTTCCGAGGACATCGCTACTGCAATTCCTGCCATTTCCAATGCTATTGAAGAATTTTCGCTCGTCTCAGGATATACTCTGAATAAGGAAAAGACGGAAATGTTTCCTCTTAATACGTTGTGTTTCCCTTCTCACATGGGTAATGCAGGTTTTAAATGGCAATCGACTCGCATTAAATATTTAGGAATTTGGTTCTGTAACAACCTTTTAGATACTATTTCTTATAATGAGTCTCATATAATAGCTAAGGTGAAAGATCTGTTGACCGCGTGGTCTCCAAAATATATCTCCTGGTGGGGACGATTTCAAACTATTAAGATGATGATAACTCCAATTGTTAATTTCTTGTCCTCCATGCTGCCTATAAAGCTTTCCTCATCCTTTTTCCATGAGATTGAGGTACTCACTTCAAAATTTTTGTGGAGTGATAAGCGGGCTAGAATCACATATAAACATCTTAGAAAGCCCTATGTTCTGGGGGATGTAATCTTCCGGACTGGAGCTTGTATCAGATTGCCTTTTTAGCGTCTCATTGTGCTCTTTGGTTTGCATCGGATTCCCTTCATACCCCCCGTGGATCTATATTGAACGAGATTTGTGCTCTCCTCTATCTACCCCTTCTTTTTTAACCGCTTCTAAGCTTGTTCTACCGCACTCAGGTCGTATTATTTCAGACACAATTAATGCATAAAAATATAGACAAAAAGGTTTCCAAACCCATTCATAAATTGAGGTGGTCTTCATTATGGTATAATCCTAAAATTGTGACTGATATCGATCCTGCTACAATGTCCTCTTGGGCTCATAAAGGTATTACGTTGGTTAAAGATCTCTATGATTCCAATTATGATCCTATTCCCTTTTCCTCTTTGGCTAGAGAGCATAATCTTAATAATATGGATTTCTATTCCTTTCTGAAATTAAAGGTTGCCCTTTCTAAAATACCCGTTTGCCCAGACTCAGCTACTATCTCACTCCTTTCTATCTTGTTTCGGTCAGGTCATACTGCCTCCAGAATATATAAGATTTTATCCGCTCCACTGCCTTCGCAGTCTACGATTACACAGGATAAATGGTCACATCATTTTGAACAAGATGTTTTTAAACATATTTCACAAGAGACCTGGCAGATGATTGGGAAGTTTTCTCTAAGGAATAAGATTGCTCCATCTCTTATTCAATCTAAATTTTTTACATTGAATCTTCTGCACTGGACCCCTGCTCGCTTGCATAAGCTGAAGCTTAGGGATAACGATCTTTGCTGGAATTGTAATTTGGTCTCTGGAACTCATCAACATATGTTTTTAGAATGCTCATTGCTACTACCTTTTTGGGAATTGGTTCAGAAACATCTATCACTAATCTTGGGTATTTCACTGGAGCTCTCATTACCTATAATCTTATTGGGTCCATGGGCTGCACCTACTCCTTTACCCCTTGATGATACTGATGTGCAGTTATTGGATCTCCTTATATCAATTGCGGTTAAAGTTATATTGACAGAGTGGAAATCCTTTAATCACTTATCGTATCATACTTGGTGGGCATGGGTATCATATCTTCGTGGGGCTCATACTTTTGTTGAGGAAAAACACTATACTCCTTCCATTTCTAATACTGTTTGGAGGTCATTGGATAAATATATGAACTTGGCCTCGCAAGGGTTGGTAGCTCAGTATCCTTTTGTGTCCTCTTCTTAAATGGTTTCCCTCAATGAAGCAGGTGTCCCCTTCTACCGCTCATCCTCTCTTCTCTTCCTTTCTTTCCTCTTTCTTCCTACTTACTATTCTCTACTTTTTCTTTTTCTTTCTTTTATTTTGTTGCTTTACTTTTCTAAACAATACAACTAGTTTGTAGGAGCTGTTCTTTTTTCAGTCTATGCTTATCCAGTTTTGATGATCTTTTACATATTATATTTGTCATATATAATATATTTATATTTATTCAATTTTCATCTATTCATGGTTTACACTGCTACACTGCATTTTATTATTACTTTTTTAAAATAATAAAGATATTGGAACAAAAAAAGAAGAAAAAAAAGAGTATCTGATTCCCTCTCCTCGCAGTGCTTTCTTGGCTTCCAAGAAGGAAGCGTGAGGGGCTTGCACTTTAGCAGTAAAGTCCGGGAAAATGGATACTTAACTATTTTCTACGGCATATGGTCCATTAGCGCGGGCCTGCTGTATTAAGATGTCACGATCCTTATAATGTAAGGCCGGGGGGCTGCCCCGGTGCCGGCGGGCGCGATTTAACTCTGTGTGCTCGTTCTAGAGCAAAGAAGGATGTAAGCAGACCTGGCACCACCGTGGTCTGCAACCATTCCTCCAAGAAGGCTACCAGTTTCTATGGTCACTAATAGGCACCATTCTTGCTGTAAGTGTACATTACTGACTACATAAGCATACACTTACAGCAAGAGAGCACCTGTCACTGTCCATAGAAACATACTGACAACAATAGAGGCGCCTGTCACTGGCCATAGAAACATACACTGGAAGCAAGAGAGGGCCTGTCACTAACCATTGGAACATATACTGACAGCAATAGAGTCGCCTGTCACTGACCATAGAAACATACATTGACAGCAAGCGAGGCAGCTGTCACTGAGCATAGAAAAATACACTTGCAGCAAGAGAGTTGCCTATCACTGAGCATAGAAGCATACACTGACTGCAAGAGCGCACAAGTGCTGCTTATAAAAAGATACATCCCCCCAAGAGAGTGGCTTTTCATATAACACAGAAACAGCCATCTGCAGATTTTGACTGTTGGGGTACTACACACAGCAAGAGAGGTTCCTCTTACTGACTACAGAAACAGACTCTGACAGGAAGAGACAGGACTACCATGGTAACAAGCCATATCCATATATACTGACAGTCGGAATATGCTGTATTCGTTATTCTATTTGATGGTTCATACAGACTCATGGTCTATTAGATGTATTTATTGTCAACATGGTAAATGATGACAAAACCATGATTGAAAAAGGGAACATGAGGCACCTTTAAAGGGGAAGGCCTTCCCCGCCTCCAGGAGTCTCCACTTCACTCAAGTCAAGTCAAATGTTATTGTTTTAGTTAATTAAAACCATAACAATGTTTACAGATTGTATAAACTGATTACATTAGCTAACATCTTCTAAAATGAATCTAAAAGGATACATTGTTCACATCGTGTAATCATTTCTTTGATAACTTTCGTGCATCCTATCACTGTACATTCAATGGTGCGGGTAAAAGTACATAAAAGAAGCCTTTCTGCTCCAGCAGATAGAAACGAGGGGGAAATTGAAAGTGCAAGTTAAGGGACATTTATAAATGACAATAAAACAATGATATAACATTTAAAGCAGTCAACCATCAATAGTGTTCTTTCCTTCAGTCCTTTGGCGATTTTCCAACTGAGCACACGGACTATTAATAGAGGTTAAAAACATAATTTTTGGCCTTTACGTGTTTACTGTCAGCGTATGGAAAAATAGATACCTGGCTATAAAACGGTCAACTGATGTTTATGATAGCCAACCGTCAATCATGCTCTATTCCTCACACCTTTACACGTTTTTTGTCTTTGCACGCGAGTTGGTCGTCGGAGGTCAAACATCATCACTGACCTTTTTGCATAGTCTGCTGCATGTTTTCCCATCAGCGGGTAAGAAGTACTTTGAGCTAATCACGACAAGCTGTATCCAAAAACGTTACAAGTTTACAGTATAATTATGGATCCCCGAATTGAAACAAGCTATTATGGCTTCCCTGCATCTACTTATATGCCTGTTTTTAAAATAGGCTTTTAAGTATTGTTGTCTAGCCTTTGTAGTCCTGGGCAGATACAGATCAGATGTATAAGATCCTCTTTCTCATCATTGCGATGCCTGCATACTGTCAAACCAGTGTATTTCCATGTTGGCATGTTTTCTAATGCTGGAATGTTTACCATACGTAGAGAGAGGAATCTGTGTTTTATGCGTGCTGGGGAAGGAATAAGCATGTACAGAGCAGCAGATAGGTTGGTATACTGCTTTATTACCATCCATGCATGTGAACTGGTAGTGAACGTGTTTTGTCCGCTTGCAAGGAAATCATTTTTGTAGTTCTGTTTGTTGCCCTTCTAAAGGTATCATATGATGCCCATATTTCTGTGAGACCTAATTGCTTGATGGAAGTATACAAGTACTTATGATATTCCGACGACTGATTATGTTGAAGAGTTAACCATAAGGCTTGATTTAGGTGATTTAGAGAACAGCTAATTTTATGCCACTTTTTTATTGCTGCCAACCTTCTGGGTAGGTCTTGTTTAATTAAGCCAAATTCTAAGCGGGTTTGTGCAGTAGAGGAATTCTGTGGAAAACTGAATACTCGCCTAAATGTGTTTAACCGGTCCCAGGGTGCTTGTTTCCGGTCCAGGGAAGACCTGGTTTGGCAGTTCAGGCTGGACTGTACACATGTGGAACAGGGTCAAGACTGATTTGCATAGGGCTGGGTCTGAACTGGGGTGGTGAAGTGAGCTAAAGAGTGATGATGGATTCCACCTAGATCTGTGACTGGGGGTGAGTTTCTGAAAAGTTTCAGCGCTCCGGCCATCATCTCCTTGTGTTTGCTTTGTTCGCCCTAAGTTGGCAGGGTATGCCCAGATGTGGGTTCCTTGCTTACTTTGCCACTGGATTCAAGCTAGCCTGGCTGATATGGGGTGTTACCCCGAAACCGGTCCCTGGATGCTTGTTTCCGGTCCAGGGAAGACCTGGCTTGGCAGTTCCGGCTGGACTGTTCCCATGTGGAACAGGGTCAAGACTGATTTGAATATGGTTGGGTCTGAACTGGGGTGGCGAAGTGAGCTAAAGAACGATGATGGATTCCACCCAGATCTGTGACTGGGGGTGTGTGTCTGAAAAGTTTCAGCGCTCCGTCCATCATCTCCTTGTGTTTGCTTTAATTTGTATCTTATCCAGTATTTCCGTATCCCGACCTTTCATCGCTACGCTTGCATAAATGATTGTTGACATTAGTTTCAAGGCGATTACAGTTAAGAGCAGCTTGAATGATGGGCCGTTTAGCTTCCTTGCCAGGGAGGTGAAGACATGAATTAGAGCTGTCTCCTTCTGCTTAATATATTGTTTTTGTTGAATGAAGCTTCCTCTTGAGTCTAGGTATAGGCCCAGGTATTTGTAATGTGCTACTGACTCAAGGTAAATTCCATTTAATTGGAATCTTGGTGCACGGCCCAGAGAGGTGTTCAGTGACATTGTTTTAGTTTTTGCAACATTTACCTCCGGATGTTTGTTTTTTGCATAAATAGCAAGCGTATTTAGGGATTTTTGCAAGCCCACTTTAGTTTGACTGAATAAAATAATATCGTCAGCATGTAAGTGGGTGAGCCAGAGAAGGTCCAGGCGTGGGGGATGAGAATTTGCCTGGTCCAGCACTGGTGTAAGAACTGCCATAAAAAGGCTAAAAATGTGCGGTGCTAAAACGCACCCCTGTTTTAGGCTTTATTTTGTAGGTATCTTTCTAGACAGACTTGTGCCTTCTAATTTTATTTGCACCCAGGTGCCCGTGTACAGCAAGCGGATGGCTCAGTTTAGTGTGCCTAGCGGGCCCCACCTTTTCAATTTGAGCCAGTAGCTGGCGGTTGATGGATCAAAAGCAGCTTTAAAGTCTATAAAAGCAAGATGTTGCTTGTGTTTAAATTGCTTGCTCTGATCTAAAATAATGGCAGTTGCTAATATATTTGTTATTGTGCCTACTCCATTTTTGAAGTCAGTCTGGTTCTGAGGAATGATGTTGTTTTTATCCGACCAGATGGTTAGGTCTGTTAACAGCAGGGATGCATAATGTTTAGCCTCTGAGTCAAGGAGGGTAATCAGGCGAATTGTTTACACTTCTTTGCAATGGTGATCGTGACATTCACCGAGTTGGAATACTTGTCCAAGGTCACACCAAGAGTCAAAGAGAGATGGGCTTCCCAAAGTCCATTTTATCATTTTATTTTAAAGCCCCGCCCTTAAAACAACTTTTAGGCAGTTATGGTATCAGCAGAGCAGAGGAAAGCCACTCCTTGGTCTCTCCTGGGGAGCCCGTAACAACACAATAATGAGTAATTCAGCCCCTGCTCCAGGGGTGTCATCAGATGGCTCCTCTCTCCTCCTCATCACCTGAGAATCTCCCAGGCAGCTGCAGCTAGGGCTGGACTTCCAGGATAGATGAGCCCTGCCTGATAGGATCACCAGTGGGAGGGGGACAGCATCTTTGAACAGCAAGTAGTAACTCGACAAACGGACTTGCCAATACCGAGCGAACTAGTCGTCTGACCCGGCTGTGAATGTATTTAGGGGGTGTTCCACCCCATACACCCCCCTAAGATACACCCCTGTGTAGAATTTCTTCTTCTCTGTGGTGCACTTGATGTGTAAGGGAAGTAGTTCTGTCTTTCAAAGTTCAGGAGTATTCCCCTTTTATAATTTGAGAAGTGAAAGTGAGACTGCACAATGTACAATGCCACCAGTCATTGCAGCAGCAGATTGATAATAACCAGCACTGACGGCTGCTTCCATTTGAAAGTGGCGGGGCGAATATTTTGACCCACTTACAGGCACTGTAAGAAACTAGCAAAGCTCTCAATCGTGATCCGTTAGAAACAGTGTTTATTATAGGCCATGATTGAGAGTTCTGGAGTTGAGGTTGAAGCCAAGGCAGTGTGAGTTTTTCACACTTTATGTAAGTGGGTAAAAAAGCAGTTTTAATTCAAAAGAAATAGCGTACTTACCCACTGCCTTGTTTTCCTCTCAAGTGCCACTGTCCATGCTCCAACGCAGCGCCGGGGTCCAGATTCAACTGCCCTAATCAATCTAGGCACTGCTTTCATGCTGCTAATGATACTAACCAGCATGATAGAAGCGTGAGTATTGGTTGGAGCGGGCTAACACAGTGCCCCTACAGACACTGGAGGCCTGTACCTGCTCTCCACCCAGGTGTCTAAAACAGTTCAGGTGGAGAGGTTTAAAGTGCGCATGTCATGCTGGCTTTCACAAGACAGCCGGCCAAAGTGACATGCAAACTTTACACTGGAGTACCCACCACTCCTTCCTGCGGCTGCCAATCAACAGCAATGGCCCGCCCTGCCCTGACACTCGGCTCGAGCTGGACACATTGAAAAAAGAATTTGTAATAAAATCATTTTATTGCAGTTTTATTTTTCATGTTTGCTGCGCTAGCAGCGGGTGGAGCAATGCTACTTCATCCTAATGTAGGAACCACTACTGATCAGCAGCAAGTAAATACAGTGAAGTGACTGCCTGCACATGTGGTGTCTGTGTGTGACCTCTCTGGGCATCATGCAGCAGGAGAGGATGTAGCTCCTGAAGTGCTCTAGTAAGACCTGCCTTTTTAAACTATATCTTATGTATATTTCTTCGTCATTCCATTGCTGTACAGTGATCCCTTGCCTATATATCTTTTCTCTGGCTCTCCTCTGAAGCCTGTAAGCGCCATCTTCTTACCGCAAGTTAGGGTACGTTATTTTGGAGAATCCGGATACATTGCGGGACGCCTTATTTTAGTTTGCACTTTTTTCACATGGGTTGGCCTGGTGAAAAGTTTGCACCCTTTTTGCAGTATTATACAATTTTAGTTAAGTTTGATTTTTTCATACACTTCACTTAGTGATTCACAAAGTTGTTTAGAAGACACAGGGGCATATTTACAAGACCCTACCACCAGACGAATGTCACTTTTAATGACGTTCCTGTGGCGATATGTGCTTCACCTTATTTACAAGGCAGCGTTAAGCCACTTAACGTGGCTTAACGCTGCCTTGTAAATAAGGCACCCTTTCACGCTGTACTTAGTGTGAAAGGGAAGGGCAATGGGTGTTGCGGTGGGTGTTCCACCGCAATACCTATTGATTTTGATGCTGCCCCCTATTTACAAGGGCAGCGTAAATAGGAGGCAGCGCCAAAATTAAGACCAGGGAAAACCTGGTCTTAAACATGCGACATTTTTGCTGTTTCCATGTGTACTGCGTTGTGCAGCACACATAGAAACAGCAAAAGCCCATTGATTGTTTATGTGCAGGAAGGGTCACCTTCCTGCACATAAACAATCTTTGAAAAAAATGACATTTTGTAACTTCTATGTGTGCTGCATTACGCAGCACACATAGAAGGGACAAAACGCCATTTAAAGATTGTTTATGTGCAGGAAGGGACACCTTCCTTGTTTATGTGCAGGAAGGGACACCTTCCTGCACATAAACAATCTTCCCCCCTCAACACAGGCACCCTTGCACTATGATGCAAGGGTGCCTGCGTTGGCGCTAGGCTGCTAAATTTAGCGCCAGCGTAGGGGGAACTACAGGGCTGCACCATATTGTTGTAAATATAGTGCAGCCCTTCATTTCAGAAGTGGCGAAGCGTGGCATTAAGCCAAGGAGGCTAACGCCATGCTCCGCCACTTCGTTGTAAATATGCCCCACAATTTGCTTTGTGTTTTCGCAAAAGGAGCTGCAGTGCAAACACTCGCTAGCACTGCACAGGAGGCCCGAAGTTTTTCTAGTTTCCATAGTTGCAAATGACTGAGACCCAAGCAAATTTGCAAACGCTTTTTGCATTAGGCCCCAGGCAGGTTGGTTGTTGTTTTGCTTTTCATCGTGCACATTCAGAAGTAGTTTCTATATTACGTTTGTGTTTGCATATGAAAAGAAATCAAAAGCACAACCACAATATATATATATATATATATAAATATCAACATTTTTCTAAGATGCACGGTGAATCTTAAAAGCTCGAGATGGTTAGAGAAATGTAAATGTGTGAGCATTTTTAGGGGGAAAATTATAAACGGCCAAGTATATTTTATTGGTAACATAATAGGAATACTAAAGGTGCACTGTTTGTGAATTTCTACCTAAACCCTGGAGAGGATTTAAATGTTGTCTAAAACACATCTACGTTATGATGTTGCTCTCTGCCAGAGCACAAGTTATTTGTATGCTCAGAAGTCAGGTCACCGCTTGCCTCCATCTCAGAAATGCGACCCCGGCCCATGTCCTTGGCAGCCTTCTCAATCCCGAGTTATACTTTTTCACTCGCATTTTATGCTCCAATAAACCTCCCAGCTCCTGTCGCCGCTTCGGCCGCCATGTTCCCGATCGTCACGCGCATATACTAGTCCACGATTTAATTTCATCTCACTCGGGTTACTGCACATCCGGAGGCTGAATGATTCAGCCACCTCGCGGTGCTCCTACAAAGGTTAATAAACCGAGGAACATTTGTGTGGTGATCATAAAAAGTGCATCTTGTTTATTAGTGTCCTGGAATACAGAATGTAGCCTCTTGTGACCAATTTAGTGTTCACGTAAAAGGAATGCAGATTGAATAGCGAGTCCCTTCAGCCGCTTTGAATGGCCAGTGCTGAGTGCGTATGCATCGTTTTTGGCTTAAATTGGTGGAGCTAATAAAACCAATGTGCTTAGTGCCAATATCGGCAACACTCCCCATCCCTCCCACAGCAATATCCTGGAGAAATAATCAGACAAGACACATTCTTAGTGGAGAAAATTGCTGCAGGTTTATTTGCATAACAAATATGCCAACATGGTGGGTTATCTTACGGGCGATCCCAGGGCAGGCAGACCCTCGCCGCCTGCCCACCTGATGAGCCAAATTACACCGTGGCCCTAGCCAACCGGTGTTTGTTAGATTTGGAGGAGGGGATAGCCCCTCCCACCGGTGTACCGCCAGTCCACCCCCTTACTCACGCCCCCCAGCGAAGGGGGCGGAACGTTGCAGGCAACCCCCGGTTGCTCAGGTCCACAACCGCCCGTAGGACTGACGGGGCGCCGTCGCTCCTCCAGGGTCCAACGCGAGGACCTCCCTGGGGATATTTGGCTTTAGCACCTTTACTGTGCTCCTGCAGAGGGTACCCTTCTGTACCTTACAGCCTCTGGATCGCCCTGTAACTCCGCCTGCAACACAAAATAATAAGTTAGATAAACACCCCCCCCCCCTGCCCGTACGCCGGGTAAGCGGTGGGGAGGGAAACGGCGTCAGGGCAGCATCAAAGAGGGCGACCAGTGGGCGGGAGAGGTATAAGTACCTCGCCCCCTGCCCCCTCCTGCCCGGAAGTGACGCGGGCATGGGGGACCCACAAGGGTCCCAAAACACTGGGAGGCTGACCTGTGTGCCATCCTGTGGCACTAAGGGGGGCCGCCCTATTAGGAGGGCCCCCTTCGTGGGCCCGGGGCAGCCCTGCATAGTGCCAATATCGGCAACACTCCCCATCCCTCCCACAGCAATATCCTGGAGAAATAATCAGACAAGACACATTCTTAGTGGAGAAAATTGCTGCAGGTTTATTTGCGTAACAAATATGCCAACATGGTGGGTTATCTTACGGGCGATCCCAGGGCAGGCAGCCCCTCGCCGCCTGTCCACCTCGCCGCCTGCCCACCTGATGAGCCAAATTACACCGATGCCCTAGCCAACCGGTGTTTGTTAGATTTGGGGGAGGGGATAGCCCCTCCCACCGGTGGACCGCCAGTCCACCCCCTTACTCATGCCCCCCAGCGAAGGGGGCAGAGCGTTGCAGGCAACCCCCGGTTGCTCAGGTCCACAACCGCCCGTAGGACTGACGGGGCGCCGTCGCTCCTCCAGGGTCCAACGCGAGGACCTCCCTGGGGATATTTGGCTTGAGCACCCTTACTGTGCTCCTGCAGAGGGTACCCTTCTGTACCTTACAGCCTCTGGATCGCCCTGTAACTCCGCCACAGCACTGGGTGTGACCACCGTCACAACCAGGGGCCCCCACCAAGGTAGGCATTCTTACCTACATCCAGCTGATTCCAGGGCCTCTCCCCAGTCCAGCAAAACATGCCATGCCCACTCTAGACAGGTGAAACCCCATCTTCTTCAAAACACCATGTGGACTTGGCAAGCAAGCCATGCCTGATAAAGCCAAACCCACACTGTTAGTGAATTTACGCCTGGCACTGTTAACTCTCCTGCACGAGGTTTCCCCGGCCTACCCTGACCGGGCTTCCCGCCACACTAAACAAGGGGTTATCTCTGACCAGCTTAACTCACATGCCCCCAATGGTCGCATAACTTGTACCTGGAGGACTTCATTTCTTGCAACAGATCCCTCTTCCCCAAGAGAGTGTTGATCATTGTCTCGCCCAGGCTCCACAAAACAAGTCCATGCCCACTCTAGACAGGTAGACTAGTCCTTGCGCACCCAGCCAGGTGGTCCCTAACCTCTACCAAACACCCTGTGGACGTAGAGGCAACCCCCTAGTCTGTGCCGCAGCTTCTTCAGCAAGCTGTCCCAGTGCATGCCTGGGACCCCCAACCCAGTTAACTTAGTGGAGGAAAACCCATGCCTCCATTTCCTGAATTTTGCACCTCGCGCCACTCTCAAGGCGCACAGAAGGCCATTCACCCAGACCCTTGATCCTGGCGCAATAACACAATGCCAGGTTGCTAACACCCTTATACTACTACTCAAGCTTGCACCTAATTTACCCGAATAACACTGCACCCAACTGCCCATTCATAGCCTCCCTGGTGTATGACCAGAACGTTGGGAGGGGAGACACCCCTCTTAGTCTGTGCTGCAGCTTCTTAGCAAGCTGTACCAGTGCATGCCTCGAAACCCTACCAAATTATCTCAGTGTCGGGAAAACCATGCCTCCATGTTCTGCTTTCCGCCCATCGTGCCACTCTCGGAACGCATGAATGGCCAATCATGACCCTGCCCCATCCCCAACCTAATCTGGTGGATACCAGGTTGTAGACCAGAGGATGGAAAAGCTACAGGGATGGTGAAAACAAAAGATGCAGATCACCTGCCCTTTCTAGACTTGTTTGGATGCCAAAAACATGTGTCATGTCCGGTTTCAGCGAAAGAATGTCTTAAGTGAACCAGACCCCGTAAACGGGCGGATGTATGCCTATACAATTGCGAATCCCCATGCTGCGCTTATGGAATGGTGGGAGCAAGAGAACCACATCCCCGATTACCTGCCACGTTTTTGAATCGTGGGAGTGCTGGCTGCTTTCAATTAACTGTGGCCTGTTGCACTAACCCATTGTTTCCTAGCGCTTAGGAGCCACCGCATGGTTTGGGATGACCCGCTAAGCAACCGGCCCAGCTGCGTGGCGGTAAGGCGGGCAACTGGAACAGGCGCTCGCTTATCCCTTCTACTGATGACCGTCCTGTGGTACCCACCGGTTATGCTGAGGGACATTCCTGTTAACTGGCCACCAAGTTTGCACCTCCCCAGAATTATTGATAAAACGAATTGAACCAATGTTGTTTCCTAGTCCCGTACCCTTGGAGAAATGTCCTTTGTGCCTCACCCAGTCCATTAGTCCCCTGCTCATTAACCCTATTAAATCCTATCCGTAACTACATACTTTTAGGATGATAGGTTCCAGGGGTTTGACCTTGTGACCCTGCTGTTGAAACCACCACAACACCCAGGAGGTGAATTGTTCCAGGTTCTTTGGCCTGACCCCTCCTATGCCCTTAGAAAGCACCCTGAAACCTGCAAGTGGCCATGTGGCAGGCGCAAGCGGGACCTATCAGTCCTAACCTTCCTATCCTTGCATAGCGGCCCGGACTGCTGTAGCTACCTAGGTCCCTCCAATACTTGGCCCTATTGAAATCGGTTATATCTATACTAATATTGACCAATGATGGTACACATGCAGCTGAAATAGGTCCTTCAGATCTCCCTCTATCCTTGAAGCATAAACCTGTGGCTATGCCTACGAGTCCTGTACGTATGTGCCAACATGACGTGTATTTGAGTGAACTGTCACCCTGGGGGTCTGCTGGCTCTGACGGAGACAAGAGACAATGAGAAGCATGCTAACCTGCCCCCATTCTCAGCGGAACAACCACATGTGCGAGCTTGCCACCAACTTCTGTAAAAGCATGCCAACCCAACAAACCATCTCCAGCACTCGGGGGGCACGCGGCCACTCCTTGCCTTGAATCCAACCATGTTGAAATCCTGGATGGTCTTGAAGGACCCATCTCTTGGCGCCTGCTTGCAACCCATTCAACATTATCACATTAGTCGGAAAAGACCACTGCCGGGTAGCAAGCAAAGTTAAGCCCCCGCAGAAATCGCCTGCCTGTGTGAGCAGCCCAAGATTCATCGCTCCCCCCCTCCATCACATTTGAAGTCCTGCCAAATTAAAGATACCTCTTTTAAAGATAACATACATAAAATAAAAATTAGAGGCACAGTTTGAAATACCCTCCCCCGTCACAAGGTCTCAAAAGGCCAGATGTAAAGTGTGAGTCGGATACGAAGATGCCGACTGCTTGATATAACCAATCCTGTAGTAAGATAGCCAGCTGAGTCCTAAGAGGGACCCTAGGGACAGCTTGGCGCCATGCATCTAGGGAAGGGTACCATCTGTAACACCCGGCTCTGCGGGAGCGATAATGGACAAGGGCAAGACAGAGCAACTCAAGGCCTGATGTAGAGATCATCAAGGTGCATAACCTAGGGGATGTCAAGGAGGTGTGAGAAATGGGCTTGCAGGTGTATTGCAGGTAACTGGAGGATGTATGTAATATTGCAGGTATAGCGCTATGCCATGCTTTCGAGACGGGAAGGTCCAGGGCGATGTCCATGGCCCTTCTCACAGTAAGTCATTACACAAAGAGGCTGTAAATATAAAGCCTGGGCCGACTATGTAAAGTGTGTATCACTGTGACTATTTGTGGCAGGGGTTAAGTATGTTTGTGTCCCTCCCTCTGCTGTATTCAATTCCCAATTGTAGATCAACTAAATGATCTGCAATGTTCCTCCTTTGTACATTAAAGTAATCCAATTTAAGGGACAGGCGACCGAGGTTGTAATTTATCCCTATAATCGCAGTGGTGACAATTAAGTGACGGTGCCGTGCCCCAGAAAAAACCACCCTGTCAGAATTAGCACAGGTGAACTTGCTGCTGAAATTAGCAAGGTGGGCCATTGCCGCACTTTCGGAAGTCCAGACTTGACTTTCTCACCTTGTGGGTGACAAGGTACAAATTTTACAAGTGCGTACCCCGTGACTAACTAGACGGGGAGAAAAAGTTAGGGCCCCTCCCCCTGCCGTGTGCAAAACCAATTGTGTGTCACATATACCGATCTGCACCCGACTGTAAACAGCCAGACAGTGCCACCTGGTGGCTAAAATACCCCTGTGGGTCGCTCAAACGGCTAGACTGTTGCACCGCCAGGCATAACCCATTGCAAAAAATTGCCACCCTTCTCTGTCCAGTGACCCCCTAAACTGTGGCACAACTTGGCGCAAATTACCCAGCTTTACCTTTTCCCTGCCTACTGCTGTTAAGTGCTTAGGTTGTAGAAAATTATATGCCAGGCTCACGTCAGGAGGCCACTTCTGTTTGCACCCCACAATGCTCCTGCCATGCTCTCAATCCTAGTAACCTCACCCACTAACCATAACACTTGTGCAAGTGTGACAAAACAGACTATTCCAGGCCCCCAGTGCCATCAGAATGGATTGGGTAGCAGGCCAAAATAACTTAAAGTATATTGAATTAATAATTGCCTGTTGTTGTGGTCATCTCTAAAACAGAGAGGCAGCTCCCACTTGCGGCGAACTGTCACCCTCGCCGGCGTTGACAAATAAGTGACTGTGCTGAGCACCGGAACCACCCGGTCAAAAATAGCACCGAAAAACTTGATGCTGTAGTTTGCCATTGGTAGCCCAATGCAGCACCATATGAAAGTCCAGGGGGTGACTTGCTCATATTGTGGGTCTAACTAGAAGGGCTGTAACTATAATGCCTGGTTCAACTATGTAAAGTGTGTATCACTGACTTAGTGTGGCAGGGTTGAAATAGGTCTGTGTACCTGTGCAGTATTCAATTCCCAATTGTATATAAAATGTGATAGTCTGTGAAGGAATGAATGTAATAGTCATCATTTTACATCATAATGTTGATCCATTTAAGGGACAGGTGACGAAGGTCATATAGTATACCTTTAAATCCCTTAACGATTTTTTGAGTTATTGCTAGGGTTTTACCCTCCCAAATGATTACCATCGGCCAAGTGACAGCTTGCACTCGATGGCCACTGACCGGCGCGTGTGGGAACTATGACCATGGTGACACCAACAATAGCACAATGAGGTGGACACAACCAATGTCAATGCTCGAATCGGGGCCAAACAATTGCCTGAGGTCATGTGATTTGTCGGTGTGCACTTAAAATGTTGCAGAGACCTCTGACCTAAAAATCCTGTGAAATGGGTTAACCGGTGCCAGGTGAAGATGAGCACATGGGTCGGGGCCACGCGAGAGTAACTTTAATTATGTATATATGTTTCTATTGGGCGAACACGGTCCCCGATCACGGACACCAAGCTCATTACGAAAGAAAATCCGTTTTAAAATGATGAGCCCAAATACTGCTGTACACTAATTGGTGTCAAAGAACCCCCTTATTAAAGTTACTTTTCTAAAAAAACTCTTCACCCCGGACCCAAACAGATTAAAACTTCTCGCATCACTGGCATTCTGGTTACACAAGCTGTAAAATCTTGCTGTGTTGCACAGAGAACACGGTTGACAATTCGCAGCAATAGCCCCCTGCACATTTATGAAAAGCACACCACAGAAAAATATTCAGAGCTTGGCAGCAAGACGACTGACATAACATCACCACAATATATTTTTGCCGATCAAACATTCAACACTAAAAGTAGAACATGTAATGTATGTGTCTTCCTTCCATACGGGAGAGAAGCCCTTCTCGTGCACGCACTGCACCCGAGCCTGCACCGACCAGTCTAACCTGAGGGCGCAACTGCCTACTCCCTCCGACGTGTAGAAGTGCCAGTACAAGAGCTGCTCCCAGACCTTCTCCCGCCTGTCCCAGCTGCACACGCACGAGGAGTCGGGCTGCTGCCTGGCGCAGACCATTGCCCGCCTGCCTCTCCCGGTTTCCCTGACTGAGCAGGGACTGTGGTGCCCCCCGGCGGGCCAAGGTAGTCAGTGCGGGCGGGATCCAAAGTGCTCCCAAGACCGACAACAGGGACCGGAAGCAGCGGGCGGAGAGAGGGGCAAGAAAAGGGGCAATTAGGGAAGCGCTGGTCCAAGGGAGGGGAGTTCCAGTGTCCCGCTACCAGAGCTGAAACGATGAAAGTAGAGGAACACCTCTGTATCCGAGGACCGTGACACAAGTGCATTCTTAGATACAGAATGAACAAGGCGCAAATGTATAACATTCCGCCAATAGCGGTTTGAGCCAGAGAGAACATATATATTCTGTAGACAATGTTGGTAAATATTCTGGAACCATAAACCCGCAAACATGCCTCAGCAAGGCGCATTGGCCTATCCCAGTCTCTTCAGAACCAAATGTCTTCTGCCGAATGAGAGCACACAGAGAGAGAACGACTTCACAGACATGGTCTGTTGAAGATGCAGGGAAGGGGAAAGCACCTCGTGGCCATCCCCCCCCTTGCGCCACCCCACCTCCAATACGAATACTGACCTCGGACCTCCCGGCGGTCGGCATAACCCCTCACCCGCAGATGCCGCCGGTCCAGTAACTGTGGGCAGAGAGAGGAAGGGGGACAGCGGGGGAGGGAGCATCACGGTGCTCGCTGCCCCCGCGAAGGACCGGCCCCCCTTGGCCGAGGTCTTGAAACCTGAAAGTTTATGTGATCGAAGAAGGAGCCTCGCAACCTCGCTGCTCCCCCCCCTCCCAGCACGCCACATACGGTCCCCGCTGGCCGGGGCATTAGTACCGGCTCCTCCTGGATGGAAAGCAGCGGAGTGGAAGTGACTCGTAGCGCTCCTTGCCCCCCACGCATCCCACGCGGGCCGGGGCCCTGGAACCGGCACCGCATGGATGACGGTACTATAATTGCCAGTAAATCGTAGACACTTCTCCCGGCAAAGGAATCGGCGTGATCATCTAATGTATATGAAGACATAGACTCGATAAACCGCGAAGATGGGACCCTAATTATATTGCGGTTTTTATGTGCTACACTACTGAAAAAGTGAAACTTCGCCGTAGGCTAAACAGGCGTCCATGTCTTTACAGGTTCCCTTGGCAACCGCCGAAAGAAGACCAGCAGAGGGGGGAGCCTCGCGACGCTAGCAGCCCCCCCCCCCAAGCAACGACAGGCCCACATGGGCTGCGGCCCAGGGTACAAGCAGCTACAGGTCCTGCATAGCAACAGCTAGAGGGGGAGGGTCGCGGCGCTCGCTGCTCTCCTCCCCACCTGCAAATTCTGCTCCCGACTGCCGGAATCCCGAGACCCGGCATCGCCGATCTGAGAGGAAAGAGGCCTCGCTACACTCGCTTGCTCCCCCCCCTCATGCCCAGACACACGCAGGGCCGGGACCAGGCCAGCGCCCAGTGGCGTGGCAGAGATCTGGCCAGGAATGACGGCCTGTGCCCCCCCAGGAGCTGATCTACCCCCCAACAATGGCGGACTGCAGCCTCGGCAATGGCCGGGCTAAGCAGCCCTGCCTAAGGGAAAAGTGGGGGTGGGGGCTAACGCACTCACCGAGTACAGCTCCTGGAGGTCTGGGGCATGCCTAAACGGCGTCAGGGCAGCATCAAAGAGGGCGACCAGTGGGCGGGAGAGGTATAAGTACCTCGCCCCGCCCCCTCCTGCCCGGAAGTGACGCGGGCATGGGGGACCCACGAGGGTCCCAAAACACTGGGAGGCTGACTCGTGTGCCATCCTGTGGCACTAAGGGGGGACGCCCTCTTAGGAGGGCCCCCTTCGTGGGCCTGGGGCAGCCCTGCATTTCAGACGCCTAAGAACAGACACTTGCCATTGCTGTATCTCCTAGACTAACTTAACCAACAGAAACAGATGCCTGACACAAAATTACGCCCCTCCGCTCCCACCCCCTCTGTAGAGTTGTGGGCCCTAGGCCCATATCCTACCAAATAATGACACGCACACTAGCATT
Source organism: Calotriton arnoldi (assembly GCA_963921515.1). NCBI lineage: Eukaryota > Metazoa > Chordata > Amphibia > Caudata > Salamandridae > Calotriton > Calotriton arnoldi. The sequence continues at coordinate 387,886 of CAWUFW010001272.1, forward strand.
ATCGTTAGTAAACTGGCCACGTGCACGAATATGACTCGTTATTTCGCATACCATTACTTCGCAGCTTTTTACTACGAAGTTTTTACTTAGCAAATACCGTTACTACGCAAGTTTTTAGTTCGCATACCTTTACATTGCAAGTGTTAATGTATGCGAACTAAAAACTTGCCTAGTAATAAAAACAGACATTTACCCCAACACTACACTAAATACTAAATACAAATACACTACCCTACACATAACAAACTCTAAAACACTACCCAAACCCCCAAACACTACACTGCCCTACACTACTCAAACACCACTACACTACCCTAAACCCTAAATCACTACCCCTGGACGACCCCCCCTTCCCCCAGCCCGCTCCCTACACTCAAACACTACCCTGCACGCACCCCCGACACTACCCTAAACCCTAAAACACTACCCTACACTACACAAACACCACAACACTACCCTAAACCCTAAAACACTAGCCCCAGCACGACCCTGCCCCTACCCCCAGTCCGTTCCCTACACTGAAACACTACCCTGCACGACCCCCCGACACTACCCTAAACCCTAAAACACCACCCTACACTACACAAACACCACATCACTACCCTAAAACCTAAAACACTACCCCCAGCACGACCCTGCCCCTACCCCCAGTCAGGTCGCTACACTGAAACACTACTCTGCACGACCCCCCGACACTACCCTAAACCCGAAAACACTACCCTACACTACACAAACACCACATCACTACCCTAAACCCTAAAACACTAGCCCCAGCACGACCCTGCCCCTAACCCCAGTCCGCTCCCTACACTGAAACACTACCCTGCATGACCCCCCGACACTACCCTAAACCCTAAAACACTACCCTACACTATACAAACACCAGATCACTACCCTAAACCTTAGAACACTACCCCCAGCACGACCCTGCCCCTACCCCCAGTCCGGTCCCTACACTGAAACACTACCCTGCACGACCCCCCGACACTACCCTAAAACACTACCCTACACTAACACCACAACACTACCCAAAACCCTAAAACACTACCCCCAGCACGACCCTGCCCCTACCCCCAGTCCTGTCCCTACTCCCAAACACTACCATTCACGACCCCCGACACTACCCTAAACCCAAATACACTACTCTACACTACACAAACACAACTACACTACCCTAAAACCTACAAAAGTGACCCCTGCACGACCCTCCCCCAAGGACAACGCCCCCTGCTTACCTCTCCTGACGTCCTCCTCGTAGGTGAGGAACCCTATGCAGGACTCCTTTGCGCCCATGGCCCCCTCACTCCATGACGAAGGGGGCCGCTCTCCCTTTCCCTGATCCGCCGCTCCCTGTCACCTTCCCCTGCCTGGGTCGCTGCTCGCTCCGCTTCCTTCTCACCCTTCCGACGCCTCCATAATGAGGCAGTTGTCATCGCGCACCTTCCTGGGTGCGCTCATCCGGGTCAGCCTAGCAGCGTCGCTTCCTGGGAGGAGTCGCGTTGCCATAACAGCATCCATTTTAAGAAACAACTGCACACTTATCTTTTTGCCGACTCAATGTCTCACACCAACCGAGGCGTCTAATAAACTCTGGAAACACCCGACTCTCAGTGAGGATATGTTTAGCCATTACAACTCATTCGTTGTTACAACGCATGCGATGTAACAATTTGCGTAGTAAAGGCTACGCGTTGTTACATCGCATGCGTTGTAACGCTTGCGAAGTAATGGTATGCGGAGTAAAGCCTCCGTAGTAATGGGTGATTACCGTGTCCAGCCCTCTAGGGAGTGGCTGGTAAACTCAGTGCCTGCTTAGACACCAGAACATGTCCAGCAAGACACTACATTCCTCCCAAACTTTATTGAAAAACAAAACAAACACCAGTCAAACCTGTGGGGGTAAGCAACAATCAAATAAACACCACAGGGTCCATCAGCCTCTAGAATCGTGCAGCGGGAAGACAGCAGACATGGGGCTGGAGACTCGGACTGCAGCAGGACATCTTCGCTTGCACTCATAATTTAACCTGAGTGGCTCAGGACACGAATGCTGGCTTGGACACATCAACCACACTCTGGCAGCCTACCAATGGAAACCTGTCCGTTGGTTTGAAGTCGCTCCACTCCTCTGACGTTGAGGATGATCTGTGGTAGGTCACAACAGTTCATAAACAGGGTGTGTCATGAGCGTGTTTGGAGTCCATGGTAAAAGTTTACAAATTTGTTGCCTGATCAACTGAAGCCTCCGTTAGACGACCTTGCCTCATCTTGGAGTATGTCAGTGGGGCAATGTCAAGTCCAACTCTCCTGCCATGGGGAGGCCCCTTGTCTGGGTTGCCACAGGACTGCGTGTTGGCTGCGCTGGGGCTGCGTGTGTGCCTAAGAGGGGGCAGCTGCAAAACCACCGAGGAGCCAGTGCCTAGTCGCTCGCACAACCTCAGGGGTGGATGGATCTTGGTTGAAGACATGCTATCTCTGCCGTAATTTGGATGCAAGTCAGGGTAGCGGGTAGTCTCTGGTTCTTCTTGTCAGTTGGCGCAGCAACAGTGTGGGACTCCGGTCCACATGTTCAGTACTCTAGGGATAGTAGTGTTTGACACACTTGACACCGACTGGCGTGTTGAAATGGCCAGCCGTGTGGTGAATCTGGACATTTGGTAATGACTTGCCGTGGTGGGTACAGGCCTTTGTTTCTTGAGTCGATCACCTGGAGCGGGGGTGGGCAGGCGCTTTCATTTTCTTTGGGGAGGCATGTGCATCCCTGTGCTTGGATGTCGTGGGCTGCTGAGCCATCGGTGACAGTGGTGTGATGGGCACGCTGAGAAACGTGAGGCAGAGTCTCTGTTTGCGCATGCTTGCAGCTTACTTTCGGGCTCCCGCTGGGCGGTCGCCAGGTCATACTCGGGTTGTCACCCACTTCACTTGCTGTTGGTGTTGGGATGCGCTGCTTCAGGAGTTTTGTTCAACGTCAGGCCCGGCCACTCACAACTTCCCCTCCTGAACGTGGTTGGTCGTCAGATTCTTAGTGTAGACCATCCAGTCACACTTCCATATTTCCTGCTGAGTGCGATGGCGTGCACATGGCAATGATGATGTGGTTGCCATTGAACCTGGACGACATGTGGTGGCAACTTGCTGGGAGAGAAGATGTCTGGAGGGACTTTGCAGCCAGGTATCTTCGTCTTGCTGAGGCTGTTCTTCACCCGTGGCATCTGCGGTTGGTAGCAGGGATGCCGTCCGACTTAGACTTAGATGCTTGGGGATGGATTGTCGCACTGGGAAGTGTCGGAGAGGGACGCGGTTCGCGCTGGCTGTGGCTTACATTTGGTCCTCCCATTGAGCTCTTTCCAGGGATGTCCGTCCGCCTTGGTGGCTGTCTGGTGTCTCTGGGTGCGCTCCTGTCTTGTGGCGGTGCAAGTCCTCATTCTTCTCCCCTCAGTCTCTCCAGCACACCTGTGATTATCCGGTTCTTCATGGTGACAGGATTGTCACACTTCTTGGTGGTTCTTCCTTGGGGTGCAGTAGCATGCACCTTCTTCCAAACAGGCCAACCGGGCCTATCAACTTCAATGGTCTCTGGACCATGCGGGAGAGACTTTCAGTCGCTCTTCTCTCTTCTTCCTTGTCTTCTGTGTTTCTTCTTTAGGGATTTTCACGGTGCTCCTCTACGGGGATGGCAGACACCCTCTTCGCTCGAGGGCGTCGTGCTTGCGCCTCACGCCTGCGCTGTCGTAGCGCCTGCTCCTGCCTCCGTTGAGGCATGCTTGGCGGGGTCGGTCACTGCGTGTGACGTGCTCCTTGCATGCAGTGCAATGTGGCGTCCGGCCATGTGTTTCATGTCTTTGGAGCACATGTTGCGGTGGCAGCTCGCCACGTGGAGTGTGAGACTCTCCTCTTGGGCCACTGGAGACTCCGTCTTGAGGCAGTGTGAGGGATGACACTTTTTGCTATCTTTGGCCCACTGTGGGGCTTCGCTGGAACAGTGGAGATGTGGATGACCTCCTTGCTGCCTTCAGCATTGCTTCTTTTCTGTAGAGGGGTTTTGTCTCCCAGGCTCGTTCCAGTACTGTGAGGCTCTCTGGTGCAGCCTTCTGTGCACCTGTGACCACGGTTCTCTTTGTGGGCGCCCTATTCTAACAGTTGGCGTGCCCTTCTTCTAGCTTGCGGTGGTGTCCTTTCACCACTGATGGTGGGTGGCGCAATTGCCTTGCTTGCGGTGGTGTCAGGCAGGGGCTTGGCTGCTTTTGGTCCCCTTGCCTTCACTTGACTCTTGGGAGCTTCCTTTGCTGAGCAGCTTTGGACTTCTTGGTTTTTTCTGTTGGGGGAGGTACACAGTCTCTCTCCCTTCCCACCAGACAGGCAGTCACGCAGGGGGTGGTGGGGTATGTCATAGTTCTCACCCCTTCAAAACACTTAGCAGCCCACCAGGGGCATGTGGTGTCCTCTGGCCAGTCTCTTGCTGTTTAAAGTGTGGGGCACATCAGGTGCAGGGCATTGTACAAGTTTAGGAACGCAGGGCAGTTTGAAGTGTTTTTTTTCTTTTTAATTTCACTGGGGCTCCTTCCTTGTGAGTCATCTATTTTCTCTATTGCGGGTGACTGGCAGACAACCAGGCTGTCTGTATGCTTGCTTTGCTGTGTGAGTGTGCCTCGCTAGGCCTTGTGGCAGTCTGTATCTGCTGCGAGCGCAGTAGGGGTTGAGCATGCAGTCTTTCTTCTAGGGGCACACCGCACTCTTGGACCGGGTGACTTGTTGCTGGCTCCTGGCAGCATGCGTTGGTGGCAGGAGAACACTGGTGGGTATGTGGCATTCAGTGTGTCGCTGGCTGATATGTTCTCCTTGGGGATCAGTATGGAGCTGCCTTTGGCTTCTTTATCTTGTTTTCCACAGAACGTATGGAAGCATTCTTGGCTGGGGCAGTGCTTTCTTTAGTACTGCAATGGATGTCACCACAGCTATTGTTGGGCGACAGGAGGGCTTGTTTTCTGCACAAGTACTGGTGCCCTGGCAGTAGTCTTTCACGTCTGGTGCTGTTTGGCTCATTGGCCATCAGGTGGTGCTGCTGATTTTGCTGGTGCCTGTTGGCAGGGCGGCATGTCCTCTTTGACGGTGGGAGCCCTGTTGAGGACGCTTAATGTATGACCTTTGCAGGGCGGTAGGAATGACTATGCCAGTGTCTGTTTTACCGCTCCTGACCACTAGGTGGCACTGTAGAGAATTTGGAAGGCCAGAGCAGCTTTCTTTGTGCTGCGGGCCTGCTTGAGGGACTTTTTTCTTATTCTTTTTCTCTGGGTGTGGTGTGGTGTTTTGTGGTGAAGCGGCAGCAAGGTGGCACTGCAGACACTTCCCACACTGGTTCGAAAAGTCTCCACAGGAGGAACGAAACACGGGATGGGGCCTGGAGGTACTCTGCCTTTATTGAGAGTGTTGGTGGCTGCAGGGGCTGTAACTTTGGAGGAGGAAAGCTGACAGACAGGTAGGGTCTCGCATTTGCACACTTATAGCCCTGTCGGGTTGCTTCCTTCTTTGGGCCACTTACTTTTCCGGTTGCGGTATAGGTAGCTGACGCTGCTGCAGTTTGGCAGGTTTCGGGGGCATGCCATGCCGGTACGGGACTTTTTTAATGATATTGCAGCCGCGGGGAGCCGCCAGCAGACTGCAACAAGGGCCGAGCGCCGCTTACTAGGCTGCCTTATCTCCTCCTTGCACAGGTGCACAACAGGCAAGTGAGGTGAGCTCTGAGGCCTGCTGGTGGGGGCAGGGGCCCTCTACAAGTGTGCTAGTTTTCAGGCCTTGCTGGGTGTGGACACGGGAGGAGGCACAGGGATCACCCTCCTCTTTACCTGCGGTCGGTGACAGTAGGCCACTGATGGGTGCTTGCTGGGGGCTCCGCAGGGTCGGTACTTGCTGTGAAGAAGGGTGGGGGCGAGGACCACCTCTTACAGTAGGAGCCGGCAGTGTTACCTCACACCCCAGGACTAATAGGCACACTGCCCCACTTCTCCCCTACCGCCTGGGCAGAGTTCGTCGAGCAGCTCAACGGCTGCAGCATATGCTCTTCTACCTTGCGGGCGATGAGGGGTCTTGTGCTAGCTCTTCTCTCTCCCAGCCGATGGGGGGAAGCTCCCATGGGAGGTGTGGGATGCAGACAGGCAGCAGTTGTAGCGAGATGTTGAAGTCTCTCCACTTTCCTCCTTCTTCACAAGGAACGGGTTCAGGTTCGGGTAGGGGCCATAGGCCCAGTCGTCCGGCAGACAACAGCGATGATGCTGACCGAACTATCCCCCTCATTCACGGAGACCTGCAAGGCGGCACGGCATGGGGTCAGAACCCCTCATCGCCATGGTAGAGTTGTGGGCCCAAGACCCACATGCTACCAAATAATGACACTCACTCTAGCAGTATCGTTAGTAAACTGGCCACGAGCACGTGCACCCGGGCCCTTTTATTAACAGTGTCACGTCACTCGTGACGCCTGTGATGGATGGGTGTTGGGTGCTTGTGTGTCCAGCCCTCCAGGGAGTGGCTGGTAAACTCAGTGCCTGCTGAGACACTAGAACATGTCCAGCAGGACACTACACCCTTCTCTTTTCCATAGAATGTGGCGAGTGGTCCCTTAGACTCCTGTTTATCACAAACATTTATAGGCTTGAGACCGAGTTGGGGCCACCAGAAAGGTGGGGGGCACCCAGTGCTTAATTTGAGCCTGTGTTTTCCGGTGCTCCGCACTGGCACTTAATTGTCAACACCAGCACTTATGACAGTCTGCCACACGGTGGCATTGTTTGAAGTGCACAACAACAGCTCTTTATTAAATTAATATACATTACAAATTACTAATACCTGCCACCCAAGCCATTATTATAGCTTTGGGGACATGGAATAGTCTGAATTTTCACACTTGTAGGAATTTGGTGGTTGGTAGTTGTATTGGTACTGTCATTGGCAGCCCTGGCAGGGGCATTGGGTGGTGCAAGCTACAGTGCCCCAAAGAGGGCACTGGCACTTTTTTTTTAACAAATTAAGCACTGCTCTCAGGGCTCCTTTGGCTGACTCGAGGCTTTCATGAAGGGTAATGCAAACACAAGGAGATGATGGACAGAGCGTTGAAACTTTTCAGACACTCACCACAGATCTTGGTTGAATTCATTATTGTTCTTTAGCTCACTTTGCCACCCCAGTTCAGAGCCAGCCATATACAAATCAGACTTGACCCTATTCCTCATGGGAACAGTCCAGCCCAAACTGCCAAGCCAAATCTTCCCTGGACCGAAAGAAGCATCCTGGGACCCTCATTAGCTAGGCTAGCTGTGGCAAAGTGAGCAAGGGACCCAAGTCTGGGCATACCCTGCCAACTTAGGGCGAACAAAGCAAACAGAAGGAGATGATGGATGGAGTGCTGAAACTTTTCAGACACTCACCCCTAGAAACAGATCTGGGTTAAATCCATCATCGTTCTTTAGCTCACTTCGCCACCCCAGTTCAGACGCAGCCAGGTCTTCCCTGGACCAGAAACAAGCATCATGGAACCGGTTTCGGGGTAACACCCCTCCTCAGTGAGGCTAGATTGAACTAGGTCCCAGGATGCTTATTTTCCGGTCAAGGGAGGACCTGGCCTGGCAGTTTGGGCTGGACTATTCCCATGGCGAACAGGGTCAAGGCTGATTTGCATATGGCTGGGTCGAAACTGGAATGGCGTGGCGATCAAAATAACAATGGATTAATCCCAGATCTGTGATTGGGGGTAAATGTTTGACAATGTTCAACATTGTGTCCATCATCTTTTTGTGTTGCATTTTCACCCTAAGTGGGAAGGGTATGCCCAGATGTGGGTCCCGTGCTCACTACGCCACCGGTTTCAAACTAGCCTAGCTGATGAGGGGTGATGCCCTGAAACCGGTCCCAGGATGCTTGTTTCCCGGTCCAGGGAGGACCTGGTCTGGCAGTTCGGGCTGGACTGTACCTATGGGGAACAGGGTCAAGGCTGATTTGCATATGGCTGGATCCAAACTGGAATGGCGTGGCGAGCGATGGATTAAACTCAGATCTGTTAATGGGGTGAATGTTTGATAATGTTCAACATTCCGTCCATCATCTTTTTGTGTTCCATGAAGGGCAATGTCATTAGCAACAGGATATGCAAGTTGGCCTTCCGCAGTGTCAGAAATGTGGTAATAGGAAGTGGGCAGCATGCCAACCCTATACCCTGGATTCACTTCAGCACAAAGTTCCAAGACCAGAAAATGACCAGTGAGATGCTCAAATTTGGGTGTTTGACTGAAGCCACAGAGCCAATTAATATCACCAATCTCACAAACTGAAAGGTCCAGTCAATGAGGCTTTGTTACGCCCTCATAGGTCATACACACCCACTAATGCTCGTCAAGGGTTACACTATCCATGTTTCTGAACATTATATTTAATTTAAACATATGGATACAGAGGTTTCTGCATCAACCAGAATCTGTGAATTCCACTTTATACAGGAAGTCTGGTAAGCACCTACAAAAGCACAAAAAATGTGATGGGGAAATGTTTTAATTAATCTTAGTCACTGGTGTCCTGCATTCCTGTTCATTTTTCACGAGGTACTCCACAAACTAATGCAAGCATTGGCAAAGCCAATATGTTTCGCCTCTGCAGAATCTATTGGTTTTGTCAATGTTTTTTAGACATATTACACAGCAGCGCATGCTTACACATTGAAGCATGGCTTAAAGTTAGAAAAAGCACAATAACACGGTCAACACAGTCTGCGTCATAGCTCTTTTTTTTACTTTAAACTATGTTGTGTCTTTTTTTTTACTTGTGTGTGGGCTCTGAGTCCACCAAGGCAGCACTCCCAAGCAAACTTATTACCACCACCATCTTTTGTGTATACTTGGTTGTCAGAAAATTGACCACAGTAGTAACAGTAATCAAAGGATAATAGTAGGGCTTAAAGGCCAACTTGTTTTGAAAGCATGCTGTCTCTCTCCATGACTGGTATAAATCATCTTCTGCGAACAATGTATATACTATCCACATGTGCTTCCCGAACTGCATTTATGTATTGTATATAAGCCTCGCTAGAACAGTGTTCTCCCTGAACCCCAAAATCCACTCACACGAAAAAAAAAAAATTGCAAGTTCACATGGAAGGAATTGCAGTCCTGCAAAATAAACAAATCCTTAAGGAGCCATGGGGCTGATAGAGCGCAACTTCACTTTTTATTTGTAGAGGTGCGTTATAATCATGGTTAGTCCGCATCCACATATAATCCCTTGTATTATGTTATTGGAATGTGAATTTTAATAACATGTACAAAAATTGGTGACTATGCCCTAATAGCTGCACATCTGTCACAAAGTCATGGATAAATTGAAATAACACAATGTCAAATATTTCCAGCATGCGGTGGTGCTGTCGTGCTACGCACCTAGCCACCTTAGGTGCCAATTAGCCGCACCTTGAAAACAAAGTGCAGGACTTTATCCACAAACAATAATGCACTCCAGCACACACAATCCAGTTTGTCACAATAAGTCCATTCTTGATAAAATTATGAAGAAATGATCAGATCCAATCCAAAGGAGTCGAGTACTTCCACAACGTTTTTACTTTGGAGAAAAGATTTCAAACAGTATTTGTCCAAACCAGAACAGCTGACACGTGTTTCGTCCTCTCTAACTTTTTCAAGGCTAAGCACAAAAGAGGTACAACATGTTTCTAGAGTACCTTCCAGTAACAAAGACATCATGAGGTCATTCCAGTAATGTACTGACCCATGACTCGAGTCCCCAGTGCGAGTGATCTTCTGAATGCCCTGGGGAAGTGTGTGGCGTGACCCTGATAAGCCCGCCGTTCCGCCGTGTCCGGGGTCAGTAGAACGCCTGGCTATATCTTGAAGCCGATCCTAATAATCGTGATCTGTGTCATCATATTACTGGGTGCCGTCAGAGCTTATAAGTGGCATAGAGTAAGACAGGTTGAGAATTCTCTTAGACGGCAGGAAAGGAGAATGGAGAGACTGCAGGACAGTCACTATGAGAATCTCAAAATATGGAAAAGTTTAGATAGGGAAAAATGGCTACTACCTCTGCTTAGGTCGGTCTTTTCTGCAGGGAGATCATTTTTACAGAGAAATGTACTGATTGTGATGACACTAGTCATCCGGGGCTGATAGAGCGCAACTTCTCTTTTTATTTGTAGGGGTGCTTTATAATCATGGTTAGTCCGCATCCACATATAATCGTTGTATTATGTTATTGGATTGTGAATTTTAATAACGTGTAAGCGAAGTGTTAGTTTTTCTTCATGTAACCAAAGAATTAACGTAGTAAATGTACAAATTTAGGTAACCATATATGTGTGAAGTATATTCATGACTAATGAATGTATCTTTTATAAAGGCACCTATAATGTGTGTATATTAATAGTTCATATATGAATATATTTTAAACGTGTACACTGTTCTTATGTTAGCCGAAAACTTGGTAGGCCTAACTTTCGTTTCTCTTTGTTCGTCCTCAGGTTGAAGGTTGTTAATTAGAATTTATGTGCTTGTGAAGTTCTCTCCTTTCACGTTTTCGATGCAGGTGCAGGAATTTGTCCTCGTTAGTTTGAATAACAACTTTGTTTTAGGAGTTGGACAGATCTAGGTAGGAGAGGATGCCTTTAAACAAGCGGAGCTGATAATGTAGGAGGATGTCATTCGTGTCTGGAAATGCCTTGGAACCAAGGTCATCAAACAAGAGACTGGATGTCCATTACCTCATGGAAGGTTACCTAACAAGAAGTGTCTAATTGGATGAAGTGGTCTCGTGATGTATTCGGGGGGGGGTGGTATTCAACTTTTGTATTGGAATTAGGGACAGAGCCCGACCACTTCTACCTTACCAGAAGAGAGGAGAGCATCTTAGAACGAGCTCTGTAGCTTTACGCTACTCGACCCAATTGACGTGAGTGTGCTTCTTAGGAAGTCTTCACGTGCTGACACCTTTCAGGGAGCTTGCCCGGGAAAAGCTAAGTAGGGATGTCACGATAAAAAAGTAGTGTAGGGACAGATTAAATACTTTTTACTTATGAACCGCCAATGAAGAAATCTCTTGATGTAGTCTCTATAATTATTTGTGTTTTAATCCTTGAATTGGTGATTCTGTGCATGTTGCACTGCCTAAATTTAGTTCGTAGATTTGGTTTTGTATTAATGCCCATATATCTTTACACTCTTGTCATTAGTTATTTGTATGTTCAACTTTTCTTGGCGTTGTAATAAATATACTAAACTTGGATTAGGAGTCTGTATTTCTTCGGCGTCATTGGCATTGGTAATGTATAATTGCAGATGAGTTTCTCTCCCCTCCACACTTACTAAGCAGGTAACAAAGAACCATCGACCAGGGGTTCCCCGAGTAAGTCTAGAACGTGGAACCCGGCTCCTTCAGTTGGTAGCAGAGTAGGATGTTTACCTCTTGAAGTGAGGGGAGAATCCAGAAAATCTAGAATAGACTTAGACCCATAGAGCCCCAAAATAGAGCCCAATGATTGAGAGCGGAGAACGACGGGCTTTGGCAGAGGCCGGTGGAGATTGACGGTGCGGCGAAGACAGCAGTGAACGGTGGCGTGAGTATGAACAGGGATGTGTGTATTAGATTACGGTGATTTAATTGTGTGATGTCTTGTGGAGTTGGGATGAGAGTCGCGTGAACGTGGTTTCGGGCCGAACGCGCGCAGTCCATGAGTTTTAGTTTTGTTTTGTTTATCGGGCTCAAGAGTAGCCTAGGATCCCGGGATATATTTGGGGTGTAGAAAACACGGTTTGTTGTATTTGTCTGACCGTTGGTTTGTTGGGAAGTTGCGGAGCGCTATTGACGACCCGCTTGAGACAGGGAAATTTGTGTGAGTGGATTTGTTAGAATCGCGTGGGGAAAGCCTCGGGCACAGGGGTAGACTACAATGATTCGATTGGCCAGCGCAGGTCGAGGGTCACGGTGCTTGGATGTTCTTGAGAGAGTGAACTCTATTGATCTTTTAGTAAGGCATACAATTACTTGTTGTGGTTTGTTGTAACTGTCTGGTCATTTGGAAGGCAGACAGTTACTTGGTTTTATGAATGTGGGAGTGAATGTGTACGGTGCGATTGTGAAGGAGGGTGAACCGCTGTGAGGAGGTAAAGGTGACGTCATAGTACGCTGTGCTGCGATAGGTCGGTTGGTGTAACGCCACGCTGGGTTTGGTGGGTTGTCATCAGGAAGCAGAACAAAGGAATTTGTTAGCAAAAATAATTTTGGCTTAATCATGCGATGCTTTAAGGTGTTACGAGATTTGTGTAGAGGAGACAGAGGTGTAGTAACTCGAGTGGGTGAGGAAGCACCGCCCAGGGATACTCCGGCACATTACATGGCGACAAATGTGGGTCTCCATACTATAGTTTGGCTTCAAAATTGGCATAAGGTTACTGAGAAGGAGGGAGAATTGTCTTTTCCACGGTATGGGTCATTCCGATTGGACGTATTACACCAGTTGAGAGGAGTGATGTCTTCATTACGACCCCCACCTAGACCGACACAGTTTGAGGCATTAGACGCTTGGATGCGAGCAGCACACACGAAGAATAGGTAAAAATCTCAGGGACGGGTGAAAAAGGCGATGAAAGCATACCAGGATGCCCAATGGGATGCACAGTTGAAGAGGTGGAGGGTAGATACCATTGAGGGAGAAAGGCTGTATCCACTATTAGTAGAAGAAGGAGGAAATAGTAACAGAAAGGGGGATGATGGAAGTGAGTCACACAACAGCCTGATAGATAAACTTTTAGCAGAGCGTCCTCCACCCTATTATCCCTTTTCAGAGGGGGGAAGACGAGTACTGGCAGATGCAGATGCAGTGAGCATGGGAAGAACTGAAGTGCCACAGCCAGCCCCTAGAGCGAGAGTAGTGGGAAGGATTTACAGATATGGCTACCGGAAGCCCTTACGGTACCGGTCACCATTGGACCTGTAGTTTCGGTGTATGAGCCGAGCCTAAGGGAAAGCAGCAGTCAGCAACAGTCAGGACCGGGAGAAAAATCAATTTGGGGGAAATGTGACAATGGATGGGAAAGGTACATTTCTAGTGCCCGTGAAGGCAAGTACACCATTGCCAGCAACCGCAGACCCTTCGAGGGTGTGTGTGGGGTCTAAAACAGTATGGACAGGTTCATTGGCGAATTCCCAGTCAGAATTGAGAATGTCGGAAGCCCTAGTTAGAGGACCCAGGGGGAGGATACCGGAGGTAGGAACAAGTCAGGGAGCTTCTGGAGGTCAGCATGTCTCGCAAAATACAGTATCCGAAGATCGACGGAGGGATCAGAGTTGTGAAAGGGAAGGACAGATGAGTGTGACGAGTCGGGGAACGATCAAAGCTGCAATAAGGGCAAAATTGTTAGACATGGTGAAATTGAAAACAGAATTAGAGGACATAATTGAGGGAATTTTACCTTTGGATAGGATAGAACTGTATGAGCAGGATGAGTTGTTGTTTGTGGTGAAGGACATTACTTGTAAGGCAAGGTGAGCACATGAGAAGTTAACCAAATTGGCCCAAAGGTATAATGTGGACCTGACCAAAACTAAAATGTTACAGGGAAATCATAGATTGAATTACAGTGATCAGGAATTGGAAGAGAAAAGGATGATGGGTTTGAAGATACACATTCATGAGATGGTCATAGGAATACGTGCATGGAGCAGGCTTGACAAGTGGGAAGAAAGGTGGTCTAAGAAGAAGAGCCTCAAAAAGGGGATAAGAGATACGCCGCCTCCCGGAGGGAGAGCCGCGGGAGTCGAGGCTTACCCATTGCGAGAGGTACCCAGCGGAGGATATGTGCATGTGCCTTGGAGCAGGGGTGATTTAGCATCATTTACAAATGATTTTCCTCAGGTGAGGGAGAAACCTGCTGAATGGTACAAGCAAGTCGATCTCTTTGTAAACATTTCGAAGGTGTTGTGGATTGATCTGAATACCTTGTTTGATATTGTGGTCCCAAGTGATTTATGTGTTGCATGTAAAATTGCTGTTGATTGGCCATCTGCTGAACCAGAAAGGGATCCTGTAACACATGGGCCTTCAACTGAGGTGATGAAAAAGTTTGAGCAAGTAATCACAAGGTTGCAGTCTAAGGTCGCGCCACAGGATATTGATTGGGTCAAGATAGACCGAACTACCCAAGAGCCTAAGGAAACAGTGCATGCTTACTATGAGAGGCTCTTACAAGTCTTTAAGCAGTACAGTGTGCTGGATACTCCAGAACGAAGGATATGGGACAATTTGTTTCCAAGTTTGTGTTAGGATTGAAACCAGAGATTAGCTTTATTAGCTTTATGATACAACAGCACTTGAATGCTGGCAGAATAAATCTGTGGATGAAATTCTACGTTATGCCAGATACTGTAGTTATGAGGTGGAGTCCACGCAGAAGAAGATGAATAAGTTAATGCTGGTGCAGATCAGAAATGCAGATGGGGAGAGCAGACCTAGACAGTTGGAGGAACGTTGGGTCGGAGACAGGGAAATAACCAGGGGGGGACGCAAAATGTGTTGGCTCCTTTGGGACTGGGAAGAGGAAGGGGAACAGATCCCAGGATAGGAGTAGACATAGGCACCTTAAAGAAGACCACTGCCTGTCATTAATGCCACAAAATCAGGCATTGGAAGCGTGATTGTAGAGCAAATCTAGCAAATCAGATACCACATTAAGAGATAATACAAGTGCCTGGTGTTATGAATACTGTAATAAGGCCTAGATCCATGAATGAGGGAGGTATGAGTCAGCAGATGCAGATACCCCAACCTCAGAGAATCACACAGAGTAACCTAATGTGCAAACAGATGCCTTTCATTGAGGCTTTCGATGACTTCAATCCGGACCCGTCATTATGACGGTGCCCGAGGGGGGGTTGGGGGGGGAGATTGCGCTCTTGGAGCAGTCTTGGAGGTAGACCAGAGAGGACCGTTTGTGGAGGCAGATGTTGGCGGTCATCTCATTACATTCTTGATTGATACTGGTGCTACCCGTTCTACTGTAAGGTCTACTGTAGTCCCTAACCTACCCCTCTCAGTACAATTGATCCAGGTTGTAGGAGTTGCCAATAAGAGGATGACAAATCCTTTGACAGATGAGTTACCTGTAAGGATAGGAACATTCCAAGATCGACACCAGTTTGTGGTGTGCGATTCGAGCCCAGTCTGTTTGTTGGGACGTGATCTCTTGTGTAAGTTAAATTGTACCATCTATTGCACGAAAGGAATAGAATTACAGACTAACGATGATGATATTCCATTTAAGCTGGTGATCAAAATTTCTGTGCAGAAATGTTTCCTGTGCTAACGGTGGATGAGCTGCCATATGACTTGAGAGACGCTATCTCTCCTGCGGTGTGGGGCTTTGCAGGTGAAGAGATAAGATTGATTCGAGGGGTTGAGCCAGTTCAGATATAGATCAAACTTAATGCTGAATTTCCGAGAACACCACAATACAACCTGACCCCTGAAACGGTGGCAGGAATAAAACCTGTAATTGAGTCCATGATTGCACAAGGCATTCTGAAGGAAATTAGAAGAAGCCCATGCAACTCACCCATCATGGGATTGCAGAAGCTGAGCGGCAAGTATAGGATTGTCCAGGACCTGCAAAGGGTCAATGCGATTGTGATTCTATGTTGTCCTGTGGTACCGAATCCAGCCGTGATCCTTTTTCAAATTCCTTGTGAAGCAGAGTGGTTTACTGTCATTGACTTGTGTCAAGCATTCTTTTCAATACCCTTACACGAGGAAAGCCAATTTTTATTTGCTTTCCGGTCGGAAAACCGCGTGTTAACGTGGTGTCGTAACCCACAAGGGTATACAGAGAGTCCATCTATCTTTAATCAGATATTGAAAAAGAATCTTGAGAGTCTAACGCTGCCGCAGAAGTCAGTACTTGTGTAATATATTGAAGACTTCCTGATTTCTTCAGAGACGGAAGAAGCTTGTAGGGCTGATACTGTTGCTCTGTTAAACCACCTGGCAGAGAATGGGCACAAGGTGTCCCCAAGTAAACTTCAGTACTGTTTGCCAGAGGTCCAGTATTTGGGTCATTGCATTGAGAAAGGCAAGAGAAAGGTGTCACCAGACCGCATTGAGGCGATCATGCAAATGAATCCACCTACTACACAGAAAGAAGTCCGGATGTTCTTGGGAATGGTCGGCTACTGTCGACAGCGGATTCCCAATTTGTCATTGAAGGCGAAGCCTTTACAGAGATTGACAAACAAGGATGTGAGTGATCCGGTACCATAGGATAACGGCTGCTTGGTCGCCTTCCTGGAGCTGAGAGAGAGCCTGTGTCAGGCTCTGGCTTTAGGAATGCCTGATTACAACAAAGCATTTTCGCTCTTCTGTGGGGAACGATAGGGTTGTGCCCTAGCTGTTCTCACCCAGACACATGGGGGTGTCCGTGGACCAGTGGCCAATTTCTCAGCTACATTAGATCCTGACGCTTCAGCATTACCCGGATGTCTCAGATCCGTTGCTGCAACAGGTGTCAGCATTGAAATTTGTGAAAGTATTTTAATGGGTCATCCACTTACTGTTTATGTTCCGCACTCAGTTGAGCTCTTGACAACGAGAACCAAAACACAGCATCTAACTAACAATAGGCTTACCCGTTACGAGCAGGTCATATTGGCCTCAGAGAATGTTACTTTGAAAAGATGCTCTATGTTAAAACCTGCTACTTTGATGCATATTCCGAATGTTGAAGGGGAAGATTGTGAGGACCATGACTGTCTGGATATGACTGAACTTTGTACCAAACCGACACCCGACATTGTTGATGAACCACTGTCTGAATCAGATCAAGTCCTTTTTGTTTTTTGTTGATGGTTCATGTTTAATAGACAATGAGGGTCATTTGAGAGCAGTGTCTGCTATCGCCACTATTTCTGGAGTTGTGGAAGCTGCTTGCTTACAGGGAGTATACTCCGCTCAAGTGGCTGAAATCATTGCCTTGACCCGTGCATGCCTTATTTCTGATCAAATCCGAGTCACCATCTATACTGATAGCCAGTATGGATTCGGTGTAGTTCATGACTTCGGACAGCTATGGTCACAGAGGGTGTTCTTAACATCGTCAGTATCTCCTATCAGGAATTGGGAATATGTGAGACAACTATTGGAAGCTTTGCAGCGACCAAAGGAAGTGGCAGTAGTGAAATGCGCTGCTCATGGAAGGGGGGAAGATTTTGTTACGAAGGGAAACCGTTACTCAGATGAGGTTGTGCGCTTTTGTGCTGTACATGCTTGCATCTTCAATGGAGAATACATAGGAGAGAGCACAGAAAACACCGAGCTGAGCATGATGGTAGTCATAGCGGACACATGGGATGAGGTCAAGCGTCTGCGGGGAGAAGTATCAGAACAGGAAGAAGCTGGTTGGATTAAGTCCGCTTGTGAAAGACGAGATGATGGCATTTGGGTATCAACTAATGGTAGAGCAGTATTACCAGACCGCTTGTTGAGTACTATGGCAAGGCAGATTCATGGAGCAGTTCACCTTGGGAGAGATGCTATGGTGCGAGTGTTCAGACAAACGTGGTTTTACACTATAAGTTTCGTGTGTATGCCGAAGCAGTGTGCAACAGATGTGTTACATGTCAACAGATGAATCCTGGAAAGAAAACTGTGGTGTCGTTGACTCACATTGGGAGGTCGGGAGGTCCTTTTAACAGGATCCAGCTAGATTTCATTGAGATGCCCAGGTGCAATGGACTGAGGTACGTCTTGGTAGTGGTGTGTATCTTTTCACGATGGGTTTGAGGCATATCCAAATAGGAGGTGTTATAGTCTCACAGTGGCAAAGTTGCTGCTTAGAGAGTTGATACACCGTTTGGATTTCCAACCTCATTGGAGTCTGATAGAGGAACGCATTTCCACAGTGAGATCATGAAGCTGTTGTGTACTGCCTTACAGGTTGACCAGAGACTGCACTGTAGTTATAGGCCGCAGGCGTCAGGACTGGTAGAAAAAGTAAATGGGACTCTCAAGATGAGGAAGGCAAAAGTGTGCTCCTCAACATCTTTGAATTGGCCTGATGCACTGCCCTTAGTGCTAATGAGGTTCCTTAGCACTCCAGATAGGAGAAC
The DNA here is from genome assembly GCA_963921515.1 of Calotriton arnoldi. Taxonomy (NCBI): domain Eukaryota; kingdom Metazoa; phylum Chordata; class Amphibia; order Caudata; family Salamandridae; genus Calotriton; species Calotriton arnoldi. The sequence continues at coordinate 406,030 of CAWUFW010001272.1, forward strand.
ATGACTTTCACCCTGTGAGATCCTGATGGGGAGGGCGATGCGCTTGCGGTGCCAGCCACAGCTTTGATAAACATCACCGATGATTTGATCCTTGATTATTGTAAAGGATTGGCTGATGTGGTTCGTTCTGTGTCTCACCAGGTTGAAGCTACGACTGCACAGACCTTGAAGGACCTCTTGCACTACCCATGCACAGGAGACTGGGTATTGGTTCGCAAGCACGTGAGGAAGAACTGCCTTGATGCACGGTGGCGAGGTCCGTATCAGGTGATCTTGGTGACGAACTTGGCTGTGAAGTGCAGAGGTTTGCCGAACTGGATTCACGCCTCCCATACCCGCAGAGTTCCAGAACCCTCGTAAGATACAGCTCCTCTCCCTGAAGAAAGTCCAGCTGTGGTCGCAAGGCTGGGGGAGAGGGCAAGTCAAGCTGTGAGAGTTCCCGATGAGGATGGTTACTCACCAGGTCGAGCTGAGGGGGGTCACAGTATACAAGGCCGAGGTATAGACTCTGAGGGAAACGGTAACGTTGCGAGTGGTATAGAGTCAGACTCAGCTGAAGAGACTGGTGTGATAAGTGGTCAAGTGCTGCGGAGAAGAACTAGAACTGAAAGAGAATCATGGCCGGTGAGACAAGGGAGATTGAACTTGAGACTAGCGTCTGAAAGAGATCTTGCTCCAATGTCTGAAACATCTGAATCAGAACACAGTGGTACAGAGGAAAACCAAGGGAGATTGAGAAGATCGAGAAGAGCCAGAGTACCGTGCCAGAGATACGCTGCCCCTGAGTGGACATACCTCATCGCAGATGCAGGGAACAGCGAGTTCCGGGAGACTGAGATCCGGACGAGTGAGGCGGGGCATCGCAGTGCTGAAGATTGAAAGTGAACTATTGGTCCCTGGAGTGGAAGCCTACAGACTTCTGACACTGACTGTACCAGATCCTCCAAGACTGAATGGATTGCGAGATCTGATTCTAAGTGAAATTTCATTTCCAAATTTTGGGCGTCTGCCTTCAGCTCAGGAGTTGACAGCCTTAAAGATGGAAATCTTGCTGAGTGTTATCGAAGGACTTGGCTTCGAGCTCGTACATGACATAAATTGAACTGTAAATAAAAGCTGAGATTTTAAAAAGATAGCCTAGGCCCGAGTGGAAGAAGAAAAAATTTAGGGAACTTTTCGTAGAAGAAGAAAGAGGGCTAGGGAAGTCTTTGGACTGTATCGTAAATTAAGTAAGAACGAATTCCAGGACTTCAAATCATTGCATGAACTTTGTGCACAACAAGTGAGAGGCAGAAAAGGACTTTGTTTGAACCTCTTGCAAGTTACAAACCGAGCGCAATCCAAAATGGAGTCTGGAAATTCGAACCATAGACACAAATGTATAATAGGCACACTTATAGTAGGCGTAGTCGTAGTTATAGCAATAGTCATTACTATACCCATGGTCGAGTCACAGGAAACAAAGGCTGAGGGGGTGGGAGTACGAGGGACATCCACACCATCTACCACAAGCATTGAGGAAGGTAACTCAAAATCCAATAAGGCTATGATAGAAGAAACTAATCGCTTATTGCATGTAGATTTATCTAGAGGTGATTACAAGTTGAATGCATATGCAAAGCTGATGTATGAGTATGTGAGTACAATGGATGTGAGCGATTGTTATGTGTGCATGCAGTTGCCTGCGTCAGTAGAGGGAATTAGATATCATCACCTTAACTGACATATGGTATCACTTGTAGTGTATTGCTTAGTATGTTCTACTGCAATGGACATTTTGAGTATTACTTTTCAAATTATGATGTAGTGCTTTCAGAGGTACCAGCTTAAAACCACTTGAACAAGTACGATTACTATAAACAAGAAGAGAGAATGGCCAAGTACTTTGTTCCTATTGTCACATTAGATACAGCCTACACACATCGACACAATCTGACCTGTATGTTGACCGACGTAGAAAAGAAATGTGTAGACCAGATAGAAGATAGGCATAGGCAATCACTATTCGGACCAGACATTAGAGACTAAACGATTGAGTGGACTAAGGAGGAGTTAACTCATAAGGCAAAGGGAAGTTATGGTCCAATAGCTCTAGAATTATAGCAACGAGGGAAGCTTTGCATTAGACAGCCACAGACATATTATGATAAGGTATCTGTGGGTGAGAGTGCATGTGATCATATTTTTCTGATGGAAGATTCTGTAAAGAAGTCCTTGCAGGACGCGATAAAGGAGGTGCAGAATGTGTATTTTGTGTGCCGAAAGAATGTGTATGTTCGATTGCCTCTGAATTGATATGGTGCATGTTATATGGCTGCGGTATTTCCTAAGATTTATCATGTGGAGGATTTGTGGGCATTAGAAGGGAAGCAGTCTCATCGAGAGAAACGGGATACAAGTGCAGTACAGATTGTGGGAGATATGTTTGGAGCAATGATACCGAGTTTGGGAGTGGTTCTGAATGATGTGAAGATTAGAAAGTTGTCAACTCTTGTGGATAAGTTGTCAGTGAATGCAGCTCAGTCTTTGTTGCTTATAGATGGAGAGATGGTTATGATAAGGGCTATGGTGATGCAAAACTTCTTGCTTTAGACGTATTGCTTGCAAAGGAAGGCGGAGTCTGTAAAATATTGAGGGTTCAACAGTGCTGTACTTATATCCCAGACCATAGTAAGGATCTGAGGAAATACATAAGTAACATCACTGAGATACATCATGAGATACATGACCTGGCAACATAGGGAATCTGGGATAAAATTGGCCAAGGATTTGGAAAGGTCGGAAGTTGGTTTGCAAATCTTGGGAAGGGACTTCTTTGCTATATCTTGAAGCCGATCTTAATAATCGTGATCTGTGTCATCATATTACTGGGTGACGTCAGAGCTTATAAGTGGCATAGAGCAAGACAGGTTGAGAATTCTCTTAGACAGCAGGAATGGAGAATGAAGAGACTGCTGGACAGTCACCATGAGAATCTCAAAAATATGGAAAAGTTTAGACAGGGAAAAATGGCTACTACCTCTGTTTAGGTCGATCTTTTCTGCAGGGAGATAATTTTTACAGAGAAATGAACTGATTGTGATGACACTAGTCATCAGAGGGGGACTCATAGAGTGTGACTTCTCTTTTTATATGTAGGAGTGCATTATAATCATGGTTAGTCCTCATCCACATATAATCGTTGTATTATGTTATTGGAATGTAAATTTTAATGACGTGTAAAAGAAGTGTTAGAGTTTTTCTTCATGTAACCAAAGAATTAACGTAGTAAATGTACGAATTTAGGTAACCATATATGTGTGAAGTATATTTATGACTAATGAACGTATCTTTTATAAAGGCTCCTATAATGTGTGTATATTAATAGTTCATATATGCATGTATTTTAAACGTGTATACTTTTCTTATGTTAGCCGAAAACTTGGTAGGCCTAACTTTAGTTTCTCTCTGTTCGCTCTCAGGTTGAAGGTTGTTAATTAGAATTTATGTGCCTGTGAAATTCTCTCCTTTCACATTTCCAATGCAGGTGCAGGAATTTGTCCTCGTTAGTTTGAATAACGTCTTTGTTTTATGAGTTGGACAGACCTAGGGAGGAGAGGATGCCTTAGAACAAGCGGAGCCGATAATGTAGGAGGATGTCATTTGTGTCTGGAAAGGCCTGGGAACCAAGGTCGTCAAATAAGAGACTGGATGTCCATTACATCATGGACGGTTACCTAACAAGAAGTGTCTAATTGGATGAAGTGGTCTTGTGATGTATTCGGGGTGTGGTATTCGACTTTTGTATTGGAGTTAAGGACAGAGTCCGAACACTTCTTGTTAGAAATGGGGGTCTCTAGTTGGCAAGGGTTTGCACCTTTGTCCAAGTAGGGACCCTTCCTTCTAGTTAGGATAAGGGAGTTACACTCCTAAAATAACCCCTGCTCACCCCCTTGGTAGCTTGGCACGAGCAGTCAGGCTTATCTTAGAGGCAGTGTGTAAAGCATTTGCACATAACCAACAGTAACACAGTGAAAGCACTACAAAAGGACACCACACCAGTTTAGAAAATTATCCAATATTTTTATATACTTAAGAGAAGACCAAAAATGTTAAAAATCCACAATATAGTACTTTAGAAATCTACAGTTATCAAAATAAACTTGAAATAAAGTTCCTTGAAGTCGATAACTCCGTCTGGGGCTATCACGGCATCGTGAACAACAAATTCTAAACAGCTCTGGCTGACTGCAGCGTTGCGGGCCAGCTATGGTGTCGGGAAGACCCGCAAAACAGTACCTTTAGAAATGCAGGGCGTCGGCGACCTCCCGTTGAGCTCCGAAGGCACGGCGTCCACAGGTCTCGGTTCCGGAGGTTGGTGCAGGAGTCGTCGGGCCCTTAAAGTCACATGTGTTGCAGATCGAACTCCTCGCGGTTGAAGTCAGGAGCGCCGGCGTCGGCAGGCGTCGGGTGCTGCGGTGCGAAGTGCCGCGGTGCAGGCAGCGGCTCGGTGATGGTCGTCCAGCGGCATCGATGAGACCAGGGCTGCGGTGCGAAGTGATGCTATGCTCGTCGCGGTGCTGGCAGGTCACGGTGCAAACAGCGGCATCGTCGTTGCTGAAGCGCAGTCGTCGGCTGATGAACTGAAGTCGATCGTGCCGGCGTCTGTAGGCCAAGGCTGCGGTGCGGGATGAGGACGGTGCGTCGTGTAACTTACGAGCGGTGCCCTCGAACCACGGTGCAAGCAGCGGCGTCGATGTCGGCGTGGAGCGGCATCGTCGGGGATACCAGGGCGACAGTGTGAAGCGAGTCGGTGCGGTGCCCACAGGTCGCGGTGCAAGCAGCAGCTCGGTGGCGGCATCAGCTGGTGTCGGTGAGACCAGGGTTGCGGTGCAGCGTTGCGGCGGTGCCCTCTGTGGTGCCTTCAGGACACGGAGTCGGCAGCGGTGTCGGGTTGCTTTTTCTTCTGTTGCTACACAAAACACACAGTCCCCAGTACTGAGGGTGGAAGAACTTGAAGTATTTGCTGTTCCTGAGACTTCTTGAACAGGGGGCAAGCTCTACCTCAAGCCCTTGGAGAAACTCGCAAAAAGGATGTTGCAGAAAGTTCAAGTCCAGTCCTTTCACTGCCCAAGACAGAAGCAGCCACTACAGGCCAACACAGCAAAGCACACAGTAAAGTGGTAGTCCCTCCTCACAGCTTCTCCAGCTCTTCTTCTTGGCAGTATTCTTGGTTCCAAAAGAGTTCTAAAGTTTAGGGGTTTAGGCCCCACTTTTTATAGCCCAAAATCCTGGATCGTCTCAGGCAGAGAGTGTCTGTGCCCAGCCAGAACCAATTCTATCCTCTCTGGTGCAGCTTCCTGGCAGGAGGTGGAGACAGCATTGTCAGAGGCAGACCAGGCCCATTCAGGTGAAAGGAAATCTCCTCCCCCTACTCTAAATGCAGCCCAGGTCTATTCAGCCCATTCCTGACCCATCTAGACTCTCTGGAGCCACTGCTTCTCCCCAGCCCCTGTCATCCCAAAGCCACAGTCAATCCACAAACCCAGCAGAGGCACACCGGATGGCTGAGCAAGAAAATACCTACTTTCTAAAAGTGGTATTTTCAAACACAGAATGTAAAAATCACCTTTACTAAAAGATGCATCTTTAGATTCTGAGTTCAGGCATACTAAACTTTATTTTCCTATCTGGTCCCAATGGGAAGATATATTTATAAGATGTTATAAATTAACTCCCATGCTTTCCTATGGGACAGATAGCCTTTCCATAGTGAAAAACGAAATGCACTGTAATTCACTACCAGAACATGTCACACACACCAGTACATGTACTACCATTAATATACACAGCACCCTGCCCACAGGGGTACCTTGGGCCTACCTTAAGGGTGACTAATATGTAAGAAAAGGGAAGATTAGGGCCTGGCAAGTGGGTGCACTTACCAGGTTGACATGGCAGTTACAAACTGCACGCAGACTCTGCAGTGGCAGGTCTGAGTTACCTTTTCAGGGCTACTCATGTGAGTGGCACAATCAGTGCTGCAGGCCCATTAGTAGCATTTCATTTACAGTCCCTGGCACACTCAGTGCACTTTACTAGGGGCTGACTAGTAAATCAAATATGCCAATAATGGAAACACCAATCCATAACACAATTTACACAGAGAGCATATGCAGTTTAGCACTGATCAGCAGTGGTAAAGTTCCCAGAGTCCTAAAACCAACAACAGCAGGTCAGGAAAAAATAGGAGGAATAAGCAAAAAGTTGGGGGATAACCCTGCAAAAAGGGCCATCTCCAACACTTCTGTTTACCAGAAGAGAGGAGAGCATCTTAGAACGAGCTCTGTTGCTTTACGCTACTCAACCCAATTGACGTGAGTGCGCTTCTTAGGAGGTCTTCACGTTGTGACACCTTTCAGGGAGCTTGCCTGAGAAAAGCTAAGTAGGGATGCCACGTTAGAAGTAGTGTAGGGAACCGCCAATGAAGAAATCTCTTGATGTAATCTCTATAATTATTTGTGTTTTGGTCCTTGAATTGGTGATTCTGTGCATGTTGCACCGCCTAAATTTAGCTTGTAGATTTGGTTTTGTATTAGTGCCCATGTATCTTTACACTCTCGTCATGAGGTGTTTGTATGTTCACTCAACTTTTTTGGGCGTTGTAATAAATATACTAAACTTGGATTGGGAGTCTGTATTTCTTTGGCGTCATGGGCATTTGTAATGTATAATTGCAGATGAGTTTCTCTCCCCTCCACATGTACAAAGCAGGTAACAAAGAACCATCGGCCAGAGGTTCCCCTAGTATGCCCAGAACGTGGAACCCGGCTCCTTCAGGCCATATGTATGAACACATTTTCCCATAGACACAGAGGGCCCGATTCTGATGCGGGTTGGAAAAGCTTCCCGACCGAGGGCCTGATTTTGATGCGGTTAGGAAGGCCTCCTAACGGCATTTGCTCCTTCCAAATCGGATCGGGAACGTGTCTTCCCGACCCAGGGCCCAATTCTGATGCGGTTAGGAACAAATGTTCCCATTGAAGTCAATGGGAGTTCAACCAAATCGTATCTGGAAGCATCCGGATGCATCCTACTCTGCCGGTCGGACTTTCCCGATCCGAGTGGGTCGGACACCATTTCCCAACCGATTCGGTCGGGAAGCTTTTCCAACCCGCATCAGAATTGGCCCCAGAATGGGTAAAACCTTTTGATACATCTGCCCCTAGTGCACAGATACATGTACATCCATCAGATCGCATGTTTGATTAACCATATCCCTGGCATGGACAGGCAGCAGAAGCAGCTTGCAGAGCGGAATTTTCTGCCAAGTTTGTGTGCTTTCTGCGTTCGTGACAATTTTATTATTGCATATGTATTATCAGAAAAGCCTTGAAAGAAAAGGGATTATGGAATGCAAACATATTTAAAATTAAAACACAGGCACACCGAGGCTATACTATGCTGCCATTACTATTATATAGATTGTGTGTATACGTAGAAGGAGTGAGTGCAAGAGAGAGGGGAGGGATGAGGAGGGGAAAAAGAGAAAGGAAGAGAGGAGAAAGAAACAGAGAAAGGGGAAAGGAGGGAGAAAGAGAGGGAGTCATAAGGAAAGAGAAAGCCACATATATTTGGGAAGAAGAAAAGAGAAGCACGCAATTGCTGTCCTTTTATGGCAGAAATTGCCGAATAAAGGATATATGACTGACTGACTGAAGCGCGCAATTGAGAGGGAAGGTGACAGACGAGAGTGAAAGTGAGATGGAGACAAAGGAGAAAGGAGAGGAGAGAGGGAGAACACAAAGACAGGATTACAAAGCTATTCGCTTTACTGGCTACTCAAGTAGGTATCTTTTTGCGAGCTGCTGAATTGTCAATTTGCCTGGTGAATGTTCTTAATCTTGAATGTCCCGCATGCATAGTGAAAAGATTTTGCAAAGATTGTACGGTCGGATACTGCACAGGCAGAAGCAGTGTGTAAATTACAATTGACAGCAGGCAGGCAGGCAGGGAAGGAACTGCAATAGGGGGAGGAGGGCATGTGAGAGAAGCAGCAGCGATAAAAAGCTGGGAGGAGAAAAGACAGCCTGTCGATGCACCTTTGTTTGATAGGAAATTAAAATAAAAAATCCTACATTTGCTCATTTTTAGTCTGCATTCAGAAACATTGCAGATTTCACTACATTTGCACATTTTTTTCAAAAACTATGGTAAGTTTGCAGAAATAAAATGAAAATAGAAGAAAACGGGCAGGACAGAGGATGTGGCGTAAGGGCCTGAACTGCCGACCTCGGAGCTGGGGAGCCGGGTTCGAGTCTCGGCATCGGCTCTCAAGCACACTTAAAAAGCGTGCTAACACAAAAGGTGTAAATGAAAGACATCGGAGAAAGCAGAAAAGAATGTCAGAAAGCACGCTTTAAATGCATGCAGTCGTCAAAGCAAATAAACGCTGTGCAGCCTAAAGCAAATAAGTTCCCATCAAATCGGGCGGATGAGAACGAGTATGTGGTCCGCGGGAGACTGATAACAGAGAAACACACAAAGAACAACAGGAAATAGAACGCCTACATTCAATAGACACGAGGAAAAGTAAAGTGACAAGCACACGGACCAATAAGAAGTGAAGGTGGGATGTAAGCTCCATTTAAGATATATTAAATACAATAGATTTTGCAAGCACTGTGCAGGCGAAACCTAAAAAATAAATGAACTTCCACCAGCCCCCTTAGCCCATGTGTAGTGAAGGGTGTTACCCCTTCAGGATTAAGGCTAGGGAGAACAATGTGAGATTTTTCTCTAAGGGCACATCCATGGAGTGACCATGAGGAACACAAATCTGCATTTTGTGTGTCCCTAAAGATTAGGAACCACTTAAATTGTTGTCAAAAATCATAAATCACACGAGAACCCTCAGAAGGAGGAAACAGTGGGGTCACCTGCTTCACATGCCGGAGACTTTTTCATTAAAGGGGACCAGTCTTGGCTGCCAGTGCATTGCAACTTCCTTTAAAGCCATCATTAAGAGAGACCTTTTAATTGTGATAAGGCCAATAATGGCAGTTACCGGCCCCACTGGAATGATTACGTTTTTACTCATAATTCCAAAAGCTATGCGTGAAAGTTCAGCCCAAAATGAAGACTTGTTATGCAAATTAGACTGGGAATTAATTCTTTCTTAGTGCACCCTCAGGGTCAAACTCATAATGTGTCAGAATTTCCCTAAACCCAATATCAGTAACTTTTGGGATAGGGAAAAGACGGCCTATTTCCACGGCCACTCATAATGAGGTTTAAATTCTATTTGGCTGTTGCTTGCTCTGTACCTCCAAATTGGTATTTACCTCTTAGATTCCTTCTCACTATTCAAATTCCTGGCTTCGTAAGAATTGGCATCTTAAGAACACGTTAGCTTCTCTTGACATCTGATCTTCACATTTTTTTCCTGGCTCTCCATGTTTTTACAAATCATGACCCTGGCTCCTTGTACTGTTGCTTAATAAAGCGCAAAATGTTGCAGAAAAAGCTTTTATTTGCAGATTTTTCAGTGAAATTGCATTGATGTGAATCATCTTGCGGTAATTTTTAAACAATTGTGTTCATAAAGGGAGATATAGTATAAGCACTCACAAAAATATATTGTTGTACTTTCCTGGGCTTCATACATGTTTAATAGAATGGTAAAACTAACCATTTTACATTACATGTCATACAGGTGGCCGTTTATTTAGTATTTTTTGCAGAAACAAACAGAATATGCTCTGCTGCATTAATACATTCACTGTTGCCTGGAGGCTTAAGTAATTTCTTTGCATTGTTAATGTGATTGTTTGTTTTCACGCCTGATGAATAATTCATATTGATTTGTAGTAAAGGCAAATGCAATAAAGTGAAGAATGCACAGGTGGACTCCACTCATATCCGGTGATGATTCGGTCTTTGTCTCTGAAGCAGGCTGACAGAATGTGCCTAAAACATGTTGCATAGGCTGTCATAATGCAGCCAGCAAAATATCGAGAGAACGTTGAATCTGTAGTAAAGGAGAACGAAACAAATGCAAGCTTGAGTAAGTAACCACTCTTGTTCACAGCCATTCAGAAGCACCACCAGGAAGATGTTATGGTCAAATTAAAAGACCTGAGTGACAAAGAATGAAAACTTTCCTAGCTAACGTAACGGAAAGTTTTCTAATCTATTAAGGACTCGGAGGCGAGGATTATGCCTTCTCTCTTCACGTTACTTAACAGCAGCCAATATTAACAAAACACAACTACGTTTCTCATAAACCCTTGGGAAAACTGTAGTACAAAGAAAATGTCCAATCAGGAAACAGTCCTGTGGCCTCCAATCAGGGACATTTCAGCCCAACATAGTCCGTCTTCACTGGCCCTTTATCGTCTTTCGTCACGCGAAGTCAGCCGTTGGATCACTTTCATGAGTCTTGTTTATTCGCATCAGATCCTTCAAGGACAAAGGGACATCGTCATTCACCGAACAAGCATTCATCAAAGCCTGTGGACGAATAACCGTGAGACCGATTTTCAAGAAATCACATCGTACAATTGCCCCCAAACAATTCAGAAGTCAAACTGTATTACTTACTCTAATACGGGGTGGGTAATCTTCGTATGAAATCCCTAATGTGGGATAATCCTCGCCTCCGAGTCCTTAATAGAATTGAAACTTTCCGTTACGTTAGCTAGGAAATTTTTCATTCTATGTCAGGACTGGAGGCAAGGATTATGCTAGTTTAAAGCTGGCTCACCACGAGCCATATCCAGCACTGGCTTGAAGTAGAACCTTTTAAAGGTGTAGTCCGAGGACCAGTCTGCCGCGTTGAGGATATCCTTCAAACGGGTACCCAAGCCAAATGCCTTGGAGGCCATTGCACCTCGTGCCGAGTGGGCTCCAAAGTCCTTAAGGCTAATGCCTGCCTCTTGCATAACCCACCTAACCCACCTGGCTATGGTGGGGGAAGAAACCGCCTTAAAAGGCTTGCGTAACACGATAAGGAGTTGTCGCTCTCCAGGAGGTCGGAACTCCTCTGTCATTTCCTCATATGCTTTCAAGCAACAGACCACACACAGCTTAGGGGAGTCTGGGAACTCCGGGTATGTGATTACTCTTGTGTGACACTTCGTCCTTCTATGTAGAGTAAAAGTCACTCCATTAGGGGTGAATATCCTGCCCGTGATATCCAGAGCTCTCACGTCAGAGATGCGGCGGCAGGCAATAAGGCAGAGCAGCATGGCTAGCTTAGCTGACAGCTCCTTCTGTAACAGAAAACGGTTAGGCTGCCAAGATAAGAACAAGTTGAGTACCTGATTCACATCCCAAAGGGCTGAATAACAAGGTTCCGGGGCAGAGACAGTCCGATACCCCGCTGAAGTCTACATACGAGGGGATGTTCCCTAACCGCTGTGTTGTTAAGCGGCACATGACCCGCTGAAATGGCTGACCGAAAGGTATTTATTGACCTGTAAGCCAGACCACCGGAGGCTAGATGAGCCAGAAAATTCAGGATGCGAACTACATCTGCGTCCAAGGGATTGAGACTCCGTCGCACACACCAATGGGACCATCTGCCCCAAGCGGACCTGTATCGTTTGACCGTGCTGTCTGGTCAAGCCTTGGACATAAACGCTTCAGCCTTTTCCGAAAGGCCTGGGACCTCCCATCGTCTCCTGTAATCCTCCATGCCATGAGCCACAATGAATTCCCCTGAATCAGTGGATGGGGAACTTGATCGGGGCTCAGGGGGAGAGTCGGAAACCGGGGGAGTAGGATTGGAGAATCCCAGGAAAGTTCCAGAAGAACCGGAAATCAAACTTGAGATTTCCACCTCTGCTCGCTGCCTCCTGATCTGAGCCATCGCCCTTGTGATCATTGCGAAGGGGGGAAAAGCGTACCCCACCTCTTGACCCCAGTCCTGGAGGAAGGCATCCGTGGCCACTGCCAACGGGTCCGGTCTCCAGCTGAAAAACCGTGGGAGTTGACGATCCAGTCTTAAGGCAAACAGGTCCACCGAAAAAGGACCCCAACGGTCGTTCAACATCAGAAAGACTTCTGGGGCCAGCTTCCAGGGACTGGAGTCCCTGAAGTTGCGGGATTGGAAATCCGTCACTTGGTTCTACCGACTGGGTAAGTACTCCGCCGTGACGACACTTGGTGGTCCAGACAGCATTCCCAAAAACTGGCGGCCAAATCTGAGAGGGCTTTAGATCTCGTGCCCCCTAAATGGTTGATAAAACGGACTGCAGAGATGTTGTCCATCTTCAGAACGGAGGACTAGATGGAGTCTCTCATCCAACAATGGACGGCGAAAGAGCCTGCTTGGAGTTCTAAGCAGTTGATATGTAACCGTCGTTCTTCTAGAGAACACAACCCTCCTGTAGAAAACTCGCCACATCTGGTTTCCTAGCCTACTCTGCTGGCATCGGATTCTATCACCAAGTCTGGCGCCGACCCGAAGATTGCCCAGTCGTTCCAGGCTTCCATGTGCTCCAGCCACCACCTGATCTCTTCCCGGGCCTCTTCGGACAGAACCACCTTGTGGGAGTAAGGACAGCCTCTGTGTAAGTACACCGCTTTGAGGCGTTGCAGCGCTCGATAGTGGAGGGGCCCCGGGAAAATGGCCTGGATCGAGGCGGAGAGGAGACCCACTATTCGGGCCAATTGCCTGAGTGACACCTGATGTTTGGAGAGGGCCCGTTTCAGTTCGTGCCGAATCTTTGAGACCTTCCTGGTTGGTAGGTTGAGGGTGGAGGAAGTGGAGTCTATTACGAAGCCTAGAAACGTAAGAGACTGGGAAGGGGTGAGAATCTACTTTGTCTCGTTCACTACAAACCCCAAGCTTTGGAGAAGATCCACCGCCATCCGGAGGTGGCGCAGAAGTTGGTGAGGGCACGAATCCATCAGGAGCAGATTGTCCAAGTAAACAATCATTCGTATACCCTGAGCTCTCAGTAACTCCACCGCTGGCCTGAGGACTTGGGTGAAGCACCAAGGAGCCAAGGATAAGCCGAAAAGAAGCACGGCAAATTCGTACTTCTGATGCTGCCAGGTGAACTGGAGAAACCGCCGATGGGGAGGAAAGACCGGAATAACTAGGTAGGCGTCTTTTAAGTCCAACTCTACCATCCAGTCTGAAGGACGCAGGACATCTCTGAGGAGATGGATTCCTTCCATTTTGAAGTGGCGGTAAACCAGCCACTCGTTGAATTCGCTGAGGTTGATTACAGGAAGCTTGCCCCCATCCGTCTTGTCTACCAAAAAGATGTTGCTGATGACCCCCGGGGGTGAGGGATGGAGGGAGCGAAAGCACTTTTGGCCAGGAGGGATGCGACATCCGCGGCCACCAAGGAGGCCTCCTGCTGAGAAAACTGGATGGGACGGGGTCTGCACCATTGAGAGGGTTCAGCAACATAGTCTATGTGAAAACCCTGAACCGTCTGCAGCACCCATGAGTCCCCTGTGATGGAAGTCCAGGCCTGGAAAAAATTCCCCAGCCTCCCCCCTACCTTTAAGCGGAAAGAAGGGAGAACACTCACCGGGACAGGTGGAGGATGCTGCTCCTCGATATCCTCTACCCTTGCCACGCCGGCCTCTTGTGGGATAAAAGTTCCCAAAGCGGGACTGGTCCTGGTATTGATCCTGCCTGGAGCCCTGGTCCCTTGGGGGGTTGGTTGGAAGGGCGGCCAGTCGAGCGGCCCCTACCTTTAACCCGGGTGAATACCTTCTTAATAGACGATTGCGCCTTATCAAGTGAGGTAACGGTATTAACGAATTTACCTAGCTCCTTGACAAACGGCTCTCCAAAGAGCCCTCCTTGCGCCACTGCCCCTGCATTTGAATCAGCGAGGTCCCCAAGCTTGGGGTCTACCTTAATAAGGAGGGAGCACCGACGCTCCGTAGAAGGGGCACAGTTGGCGTTGCCCAAAAATACAATGGCCATTTGTGCCCACCCCAAAAGAGACTCTGGGGAGATCAGGGAACCTGATAGTTTGGCCTCCGCAGCCATGTCCAAAATTTTTGTGAGGGGCCCCAAAATGTCCAGGAGCTTGTCCTGGCACGCTCGCAATGACCTGTCAATTCCTTTCATAAATTTCTGTAGGAAAGTGGCCATATGTGTATCAGTTTCTGGGGTGAGGGCCACCTTACCCTCCAGGGACGGCCGGGGACACCCTGCTCGAATGCAGTTACGGGCCTCTTTCTCTAAAGGCTTCCGATTATGCATTGCCACATAGCTGGCTACTTTGTGGGCCGGGGCCCAATCCGATGAGCGAGGGTGGATGATCTCATCGGGATCAAACATGTCAGAGACGTCTTGGGAGGGTCGGGAAGGAAGCCACGGTCTCGAAGGACCGGGTTCAGTGTCAGCGTCCCCGTGTTGTTGGTGGGAATAGCGACGTGTGGGGAAACCGTCACCTGCAGGTGGCTAGGTTGGTTGGGTGGCTAGAAAGGCTTGCTTGAGTCTATCAAAGGCGCTGAAATCCACACCTGTATCGCGGGCGCGTTTGGCCAGGGGGAGCGGGGGGCGGGGTCTGATGGCGGGAGAATCCCTGTGGGCCCAGGCTGGGGGGCGGGCTGTAGGAAGGCAGACAGTCTTGCCATGGCCTGATCAATTTTGCGGGTTAATCTCTCTTCCAGGGAAGACATGGCTTCCCCCACCGATCTATATATTGAAGCATCCACTGTGTCATAGAACTCGTCGTCCCAAGCGAGGTCTGCCAGGGTGTTTTCCCCTCTCTGGGAGTCTTCCTCATAGCCCATCTCCAGAAAACACTTGGACGGGATGAGGATTGATAATAAGGGTCTGGGTGGCAGACCGGGAAGCCTTTTTTAGAAGGCGTTACCTTATGGGGGCTGGGTGACAGCCTGAATTGTGGCGCGAGGATCTCGCTGATTCACGGGTCTAAGCCCTGGGTCACAGAAAAAACCTGGTGTAATAAGTGCTCTAGTAGAAAGTCCGGCCTGGGTATCGTCCCCAACAGGCGTCAGAAGCCTGATTTATACTGACCCAACCAGGTGTTTTTTCACATTACTACAGACTCTGCTGCCGGTAAATAACTGTGCTCTCAGGCAGCAGAGCGTAGAGAAGTACGATCGGCCGAAATAAGATGAGGCGGCACGATCGGTTACAACCACAGAGGCGTCTCCCTCAGGCCGGAATGCTTGAAGGACTACGGCGCGCCGCGCGATCCCCTCAGGAATTCAAACGCGCGCGCCGAGTCCCGCTGCCTCCATTGCCCCCTGGCGGCGGGAGGTCAGCGTCGAGCCACACCAGGTGAAAGATGCGGAAAACGCTCCCGCTGTCTCAAACTGATTGCGTGAGCACTTCGCAGAAATAAGGAACCCGCGGCAAAGCCACTTCAACAAAATTAACAATTACAATTAAACAATTACAATGAGATAAAGAAACTATAAAGGAAAGCGGCAGAGCCGCGATAACACACGTGCATAATCACAAACAAAAAATACCATAAGTAGCAGATTAAGAAACCAGTAAATCAAGCAGATGCAAGAAAGGCACTTATCTCGGCTGCGCATCAGTGAATAAAGAGGATAAAGGGCCAGTGAAGACGGACTATATTGGGCTGGAATGTCCCTGTTGGAGGCCACAGGACTGTTTCCTGATTGGACATTTTCTTAGTACTACAGTTTTCCCAAGGGTTCATGGGAAACGTAATTATGTTTTGTTAATATTGGCTGCTGTTAAATAAAGTGAAGAGAGAAGGCATAATCCTCGCCTCCAGTCCTGACATAGAATCATTGCTGGCATGAGACCTCATTATGGTAAGTTGAGGTTGACCTCAGGGACAATGTACCTTACTTTAATGATAGAGGCACCGGCAAGAGGACCCACTAGGAAATGGACATGGATATGCTAATGCCCCATGCCAATGGTGAGGCACTTCTGCGTGCCTGTTTGTGGAACTGTCTGACTCTGTGATCCTTTTATTCCAGTGTTTTTAGATCTCAGCTACATGCAGCTTAAGATGTTTGTTGGCCAGATCTATTGTGTCCAATAGACATTGAGAGAGTCTTGGGTCAGCCCTTGCTCATGATTTGATGGCTTTTTTTTGTCTATCTCACATGTCTCCTCTTGATTTAGTGGCTTTCCCCCCTATTTGTCTGTTTGTCCTGCACAGAGCATTTTGATCTCACAGTGTTCTAGTTGGCTGACTTGCATAGTTCCAGTGCTGAAGATGCTTGCATTAAGGGACATACATTTTTCTTTTACTTTAAGCATTCCATGGGAGTGCCTGTGTTTTCTTGCTCTCTCCCAGAGTGTTGATTTCCCCTTTATTCTCCCTCTTTGCTTTCTCTCCATGGTTCTTCCCCTATCCCTCTCCCAGCTCATCCGTTTGTTTACCTCATCCTTCCACATCATGCTTGTTTTTATTAATACCCATGCCTCCACACCTATGTTGCTCCCCACACCTCCAGACGGCACTATTCTCTGCCCCCTCCCATTTCCTTTAAAAAAAAAAAAAAAAAGCATTTTAGTGCCCACCAACCTATTGGCTGGCGTCCAACTTAAAATTGTGTTTTGCCCATTTCAAGATGGCTGCTGCAAGTATGTATGAACACAAATGCACATCAGGGACCTAGGAATTATTTGTACTATTTTAACAAACCCATTCGAAAATGGCCACTATGGCAATCCTTGTTAAAAAATTACGTATGTATTCAAAGATGGGCCCCGTCGATGCGTATTAATCTGCAGCAGTTGCTTGGAATAGTTTGTTAAACATTACAAATAAATATTAACACATTATAAATAGGTATATTAAATAATAATAATAAAGGATAATAAATACTTTGAAAACTCCAAGAATGACATTTGTAGGTGTTTCCTAGACGGAGATAACATTATTAAATGTAATCTTATATCCATTACTTTCCTATGGAAGAACCAATCCTGCTACAGTGAAAATAGCTTTTCGGGCCTTTTCACTGTGAGGACAGTTTTAGCATTACACTTTTACATGTCCTACTTTTAAATACCATGAACCCTGCCTTATGGGCAGTAAGGCATACTAACATTTAAAAGGAAAGTTTAGGCATGTCAAAAGAGGTTATTTTGCCAGGTTGTAGTTTCGGTTTTAAAACTGCACAGCCATGCTACACATGGTAGGCTTGAAGTCATGTTTACCCTGGCACTGTATTGGATGGCACAAAGGGTGTGGCATTCAACTTGTGACTTTTAACTTACAGGTCCTGGGTACACGTTTGTACCATACACTAGGGAAATATGACAACCAGGGATATGTCAATTTTATCATGTTGAAAGGGGGAGTACAGGCACTTTACCATTGGTTAGCAAGGGCAACGTTCACAGAGCTCAAAAGCCAGCAAAAACAATGAAGGCAAACATCTGGGGGTACACCATGCAAAAGATGGTCATTTTCAACAACAATCATCCATAAACATAACATCCTTATCATTCTCCTCTTCTCATTCCTTACTCTAATAAGAAGGATCTGCGATCTCAAGACACGCACCCTCGGCAAAATCTATTTACAATCACTAAATTCAGAAGTTTTCTCCTTGCCCCTAGACTATGCCCTCCCCCTGCGTTGGTCATAAAGCAGGGGCTCATTTCACCTTCTTCCCCATCTCAGCTCTCTCCCTTTATGGCTGTTTATGTGGTGTTGGAGACAATGTTAAAAGGACTTACGCCGCCCCTTTCTAGTGCCCCCTCTTTCTTCCAAGACGGTGTGCAGGTCAGTTGCCTGGGTGTGGTGTGGAGACGAGGGGCTCAAACGTCGCTCGTACTCTAGTGTAGCTTAAAGGCTGGGTCAGGCAGTTCCCAGTGCAGCACTTGCAATGCACAGAGCCCATATTCTCCAGGATGAAGCATGTCACCTGGTGGCCAGGTAGGCTTCTTTAGTGCTTGCGTTTGTTACTACTGTTTTTGTGGTGCAGACCTCGCCCACATTTTGTCTGGTGCACACAGTGCACCCGCCCACGCATACACCAGGGAGTCTCATGCTTTGGGCAGAAGGCATAATCACCCATGTGGTTAGCGGTCCAGGATGGTTCGGTAATATTCTCCAGTTCATGTTTATATGAGTCATTATTTTGATGCCCAGTTTTGGCTCCCATTATTTACTTGTAAGGCAGCTGCAGTAGGGGCTCCGAGATAGACAGGGGTGTCCAATGATTCTGTTGCACAGGACCTTTGCCCATTATTCAGCCTTGCTCTGCGATGATGAGACATAGAACTCTAGCCTTCCTGCTTCTGGGGGCTGTTTGTGAAGAACTTGTGATGAACAAAGTCACAGTAGCCTCTATCAGAGGCAGAGGGACCAGCGGTTGCACAGCGCATTTCCCTGTCTCTGCACATTTTCTGTGACCATGGACTAAACACACAGGTGAAAGACCCTGTTCTGGCTCCTGACTTCATTCCACATCTCTTACCCTTGTTACATGGTATGTCCTGTGTCTATCAAGATGGGGTCTGACATCACACTATGGCACTCCTTACAAAAGGCCTGTAGCTGCCACTGCAATGTACTGCACAATGACAACCATCTTAGGCCAATGGAAGCTTTATAGTGGAGATGCTAGCTAATCCACCAAAGACTTACTGTTTCTCAGAGTTACACTGTCAGTCTCCTGTACATGAAGTTCCAGGCTGGAGAAGCAAATATTTTCTGTTGGCTCTGGGCATGTTGCACACTGCCTGAGGTTGGACCACTGGACACAAGCAAGGCTTTGTTCCTGCAACTCAATGACCTTTTATTCTGAACTCTCAGGACAAAACTGCTGTGCAGGAGCTGAAGGCATATAAAATACTGGACAGAGATGCAAAATTTCATGACGATGCACTCATATGGAACAATACTGACTTTTGTGTAAGGAGGTTGCACATCAAGCAAGAATTTGGAGGGTGGCTGGAATTCATACTCTTATATCATATAATGGAATAGGGTGTGACAAGGTCCTTTGAGGTTTTACAGGTGAAGATCCACCTTTCATCTGCTAAAACACTGGAGGTCTATACAGCTGCAGCACTGCTTCAGGAGTAGATTAAGGGCAATATCCTGGGATATTTTGAACTCTCCTGTCCTTCAATATCTGAGGCACTGGGAACAGCACAAGGGAGTGCTTTCTGGGTTATAAGATACTCTAGTGCATCATTTGCATTGCAAACCCTTAGTAGCTCAGTTACAAGACAAACGGCAAACAATCCCCCAAGTCAGCTACTTTGAGACTAACTGGGAATCAGTGGTAAAAATGTAGGTAACGGTGTCTGGGAAGCCACAATGAAATACAGTCTGTTTGATTCGCTTCAAGACTGTAATTGGACTCCCCTTAAACTTCAAATGGTGAGTCTCTTGGGTCTCTCCAACTTTGGCAATGTGATCAGCCTAACTGTGATTTGTTACAGAAAATCAGGAAATGCCACCTCAACGCTTGATATTGGACCTCAATAGGGAATGTACAAAGCGAAAACTAAGATATCCTTATAGTTTTCACAGACAAGCTAGTCTTATTGCATGACACAACTGATATACTCTCCCTGTCAACCCATAAACACTAATGGCTGCCAACAGCTCTAAATACAACCAAATGTTTTTGTCCTGGGACAATGATAGTGATCACAGTTAATGACTGTAAGAAAATGCCTCTTTTTGCATTATCACCCCCAAACCTTTGGACTGATGCTGCTGGTTTTTCAACTCTTAAAGTGCACTGAGGCCTGCTAACTAGACCCCAGTGCCAGTGTTCTAACCCTTTACAAAATGTATGTTGAATTGGCTACCCCCAATAGGCACAAGATAACTTACTTATAAGTCCTTAGTATATGGTACCAGGGGTAGCCAAGGCCTGTAGGTTCAGGTGTCCACCCAGGGCATCAGCACTGATTGTGCCACTCTGAGTGTGACAAAGTACAACATGGCTCTCAGCCTACTACTGCAGCCTTAAGGGCAGTTTTACACTGCTAGTTTGACTTTGCAGTTAAAACCAATGGCAAAGCCCTCACTTCCCTTAACAGTATATATGTCTCCCCTAAGGAAGGTTTATCGAGCCCCAAGGCAGGGAGCTGTATATTATTAAGTAGGACATATACTTTAAAATGTCCTAACAGTAAAACTCCCAAATTGTCGCTGTTCTGTGGAAAGGCTGGTAGCCCCATTGGCTAGTACAGAGGTATAGGCTGACCTCTCAGCCCTGTTAACATCTGAATGGGACTACTAAAATGGGTACTTCAGAGTATCAAAATAATCGTGGAATAAAACCTGACTTGATGCCTAAGTCAAATTTAATGCCACTTTTAAAGAAAAGCAACTTTTAGCCTGATCGACTCCTTGCAAAAGATCTTCTGTAAGCAGGTTCATTTCCAGGAGTGGATCAAGGAAGCTGTCCTGTCCAATCTGGGGGTGGGCTTTAGAGCCAGTGTCAGTACCATTGACCAGGTTTTCCAATTTGTTTGCATCTTTTAGAAGGAGGTACTAATCAACAGGGGCAAACTCTTTGTTATGTTTGTTGATTTATGAACTGCCTTCGATCTGGTTCCCAGGGGTACTCTTTGGAGTGTGCTGGAAGAAATGGCCATCCCACAAAATCTAGTGGATATTTTGGGGGGATTGCATGCAGATAACCTTGCCCAAGTAAGATGGGGGAAGACGGGCAACTGACTAAACTAATCAGGGTAAAACATGAAGTCAGACAGGGCTGCATCCTCGCCCCCACCCTGTTTTCATTTTACATTAACGGGGTGGTGGATTACTTGAACAGAGATGGGTGTGATGCACCTAAATTCAGGTGGAGGAGGTTCCAGCCCTCATCTTTGCCGATGACACCCTATTGATACCAAAATCACCGAAGGGACTCCAACAGTTATTAAACCATTTTAATTATTTTTGTGAGTGGGGCCTGGAGCTTAACAGCCCCAAGACTAAATGCATGTTCTTCTCTAACTGAGACATGAGCACTGTAAGAGATCCATGCTAGTGGGTGAAAATCCTATAGAACTGGTTCTCTACTTTGATTATCTGGTCATAAGACTTACCCCTAAACTGAGCTGGGTCTCTCAACTTGAGAAGTCACATCTAACTCTAATTCAGCATACCACAAGTATTGCCAAAATCCATAGACGGACAACATCAAGAAGGTCGGCCCCAGCATTAGAGATTTATAACATCAAGGCTCTGGGGGCGGTAATGTATGAGGTGGAGTTGTGGGGATGTTCGAGTATAAATAGTATACTAAAAGTCGAGTACATGTTTATAAGATCCATATTTAATCTCCCTATGAGCACTCCACTGACCCTTGTTTACCTGGACTTGTCCCAAAGGAGGATCTCAAATAAGATAGAATGTAGACTCCTAACCTTCTGGCATCAGTTGTGGTCTACCCAAGCTTAGCAACTGTATCGGGTGTGCCTACAAGATCTAATGACTTCCAATTGTGTGGCTGACTTTGAGATTGATTAGGGCACTCTTACGAAAAGTGAAGCTGGAAGCCTATTGGACCTCACCAGAGAGAATGTGTTTAATCTCTAGAGTTAGGGTAAAAGAAATGTATTGGGCGCACACAACTGTGGAGAATGTGACCAAGTGCTAGGGACAGCTTTTACTAGCCTTCATAGATTTTAAATCTTGCTCACTGTTCGGCCCTACCATTGATAAAATTGTCCCGGCTGTTGCTGGGAAAATGTATCTTCAATTTAGATGCAGATCCTTTGGGGGCCAGAAACCTTCATACTTATTTTATTCTATTGCCCTTGTTATAACAATCTACAGGTAAAGTGGATAGTCCCCCTGTGCAGAAACTTTGGTACTAGGCAGCATCTAGAAGCTTATAGAATACTTAACACGGATACAAGTAGAGTTGTGGTCTTTGGTATGGCTAAATATTTGATGGCCATATGGATCAGGCGTTCGAAAACTTTCCTAAGAAAAGCGACCAATTGATGTAGAAACTGCAAATGTATTAATTTGCCTCATCAGCCCATGGGGAACCCAACACAATTGATCTATCACTCAGTTCATAGAGTGAACAATGTTCTAAATATATAGGTTTTTTATCTTGATGGATTTATATAGGACTAATGTTCACAATGGATTTACATATAGTCTGATCGAATAATGTGCACTAGCTATTGCAGAGGTCATTTTAATTGAAATTGGAATAGCACAAACTGTTGCAGCTGAAACGGCCGGTGCTAGTAAATGATTTTAGTCAAACATTAAGCAGGCCAGTGTACCCTGTCAAAATGTTCTTTTGTATGCTATCTTTCAGGGATCCACCATGGGGCCTGGTAGGTGTGAATATTCTCCTAGACGAATAGATGACAAGGGTTCTGGGTTAAGCACAATCAGCTGTAAATGTAATTTATTGTTATCACAATTCACTTTTTGTACCATGGAATTTTATTCTGTTTGCAAATGGCCCTCTCTAAAGGGTCACCCCAAACTTTTTGCCTTCCTCCTCTTTTTGCTGAACAATTCTTGTTACCTTAGGACTCTGAGCACTTTACCACTGCTAACCAGTGCTAACGTGCATGTGCTTCTCCCCTAAAACATGGTGACATTGGTATATACCTGATTGGCATATTTAGTTTATGTATAAGTCCTGTGTAAGTGGTATACCATATGCCCAGGGCCTGTAATCTCAATGCTACTAGTGGGCCTGCAGCACTGGTTGTGCCATCCACACAAGTAGCCTTTCAAACCTGTTTCAGGCCTGACATTGCGAGGCCTGTGTGTGTAGTTTACTGCCAATTCGACTTGGCATTTAAAACCACTTGCCAAGCATTAAACTCCCCTTTTATTACACATAGGTCACCCCTAAGGTAGGCCCTAGGTAGCCCCAAGGGCAGGGTCCTGTGTAAGTAAAAGGTAGGAAATGTACTTTTAGGTTTTACATTTCCTGGCAGTGACAAACAGCTACATTAGTTTTTCACTACTGTGAGGCCTGCTCCTCTCATACGCTAGCATTTGGAATTCCTTAAAACACTTTAAAGTTGTAATTCCAGATTAGAAAGGAGTAGCTAAATTATGTTTCATATGTTTGGAATTGTAATAATAAATCCTCTTTAGTAGTAAAGTTGGATTTGACATTACTATTTTAGAAATGCCACTTTTAGAACGTGGACATTTCTCTGCTCTTAACTTTGCTCTGTGTGCCTGCAGCCTGTCTTCAATACACGTCTGGGCTGGGTGACAGCTACACTTTGTGCATTCCCTCTATACAGCCACAAATACAGGAAGGGTGGGTGTGACAGATGGCTCATCTGCATACATCTGCATTCTAATAGTCTTCCTTGTCTGGAAAAGGGAGTGGGAGCTAACACTTACATATGTATAGGCAGTGTTCTGTGTCCCACACAAAGGGCTGATTACCCCCCACAGATAGCCTGGTAGACAGGTAGACAGGGCTGGGATGAAAGGGGACCTGTGAACTTCTAGGAGCTGCTTTGAAGTCACCCCCACTTCACAGGTACATTTGGGTATAAGTACTGGGGATGTGACCCTACCAAGACAGTACACTACTAGACATGATAAGAACTCTGCTGGAGTAGACTGCTGTGCTGTAAGGATTGCCACTTTGCCTTGACTGACTGTTCCGAGGAACTGTTTCTCTGCTATGTTGAGCTGCCCTGCTGCCTGCTGATCTCTGCCCTGCTGAGGACAAGGACTGGACCCATCTCACTTGAACCCAGAATGCCTCCAAGGGCTTGCTGGCTTGCCTCCTGTTTTCTGAAGTCTCAGGGACACAAAATACTTCTTGCAACTCTGATGGTGCTGCTGGACTTTGCCATCTGGGAGTCCTACCCTTGCCTGAGGTGCCCCCTTCAGTCCTGGGCCTAAGAAGTGGGTTCTGCAGATGATTTTCTACAAAATCGACGCATTGTCACCACTTTACAGATTGGAACCAACGCAGTGCCCTTAAACGGCAACACAGTGCTGATCCGAAGACATCCCTGTGCAGCTCGACGATGACGCAGCGCTGAACTGAGGTACCGACGATGAGATTGGACTCCAACACAGCGCCGATTCGAGGTCCCGACTGCAAGGCTCGACTTCGATGCATGGCCCCGACTGCATGAAACAGAACCGACACATCGGACTCTTGATGATGACACTTTGCTCCATCCAAAGTACTTTTGAAGCGGACCCTGCGTGGGTCCTATAGCCAGCCTGCCCTCCATTGCCGTCAGCCTGAATTTTGGATTCACACCAGTCCAACGCAACCTCAAGTAACCTTTCAGCGCTATTGACTTCTAAACACTGTTTTTGCATTTTTTAATTTTTTATTCATATCTGGACTTCTGCATATTGGATTTTGGTCGTTTTGGTCTTGTTCTACTCAGATAAATGTTCTCTATTTTTCTAAACTTGTGTGCAGTCATTTTGTGGTGTTTTCCTTGTCTTATTGCGTGTGTGTGTTGCACAAATACTTTACACATTGCCTCTTAAATTAAGTCTGCCTGCTCTGTCCCAAGCTACCAGAGGGTGAGCACAGGTTAATTTAAAGTGTGTATCTAGCTTACTCTGAATAAGATTGTGTTCCCTACTTGGACAGGGCGCAATCCTCTGCCAATTAGAGACCCAATTTCTAAAAAACATTTTAACTTTGTGATATATCTTTTTTAACATGACCATACGTATATGTATATTTATTTATGTGTATTATTTATGTAATATGCTTTTAAAATCCAAGTGATCAAAATAAAGTTTATGATGGATGGTTTCACAAATGAGCCTGACTGCACCTCAAGACGGTTTTGTAAGTATATTCTACGGGGAAGTCACGCAACCACCTCATATAATACACCACAATCCTCATAGTGGCGCAAAACAAGTGGCTAGTAGAAATATTTGAGAAGGCGTCATATGAATAAATCATATATAAATTACGAAAAAACAAAATGTATATTTTCCTAGATATATGGTCAGTATTAATTGCTAAAACCCCATAAATTTAACAAGTCGGAAAGTACCATAAGATGATATCATTGGAGATGTTGGATTTTGTGGCACTCCACACTTTAAAATTAGAGTGCATCACAGTCCCCTCACCTCCTAATTGTTTTGTTTCCTTCATTATTTACTCCTTATATATCAATTCAAATTTCATATAGGCATACTACTCATAGAAAATATTCAAACAGTCTTCCTACCCAGAATGGTCAAACATGGGCATTGATCAGCCATTATGCTCACATACCTATTGGCACAGTGATGCTACTCCCATGAAACCTGTTCTAATTACACTATTGCACTAACTACATAAGTAATTACTATAATGAAGCATTCGCTATAGAATATTGCATAGCCTGGATGGCCCTTGGGGATAGATATCTATGTGTGTATGTGTGTGTATCTTTTGTTGTTTTTTCTAGTTCTACAACTATATCTTTCCTTTATTTTCTTACTACTAAAATCTTTAGGTCTTCCTCTATTCTTTTTAGTATGGCCATGGAGGCCTTAGAATATGGATAATGCATCCTACTGGCTATCCCTGCACTGTTAATTTTGGAATGAACGCTGAAACTAGTTTATCAACTGTTTTCTTTTCTTTACCATATAATTGTCTTAGAGGAGGGATTTTTTATTTCAAACTTAACTTGCTTCCGTATCCATATTGTCATTTTAGTCATATTGTTTGATTTGATGGATCCTCTGTTTGTTTATTACAAGGAATTATAAATGAAGGAAAGAAAAAAGAGAGAAAATAGCGATATTGGATATCACCACGCTGATACATCATTCTGCTCGCTGTTCTCTACTTGAGGCATATTGGATATCTATAAACAATATTTGTATCAGTAATACCTTACCTTTGTGTAGCTCAAAAAGCAATTACTAAAACAAATGCTGTACTTCCAGAATATCTGTATACCTCCACCGCTTAGGGATATTGGTGGAATTCTGACCTTCCTAGGAATGAAAAATAATGTCATATGTTTTGCCTTATATGTCTTTTAGGCCCCCTTTCATATCATGCATTTGTTGATTTGCTTAGGACATGTACATTGATATTTATATGTAACAAGTGATTTATATATTTTCATTACTGTGCATTCCATTTATCGTGTTAAATATTGATGTATTAATTTGAATAGAATTTGCTTAGAAGAAAGCATAATAGCTCTATGCTTTGACATGAATGGGCAAGGGATATCTCACGTTATTTCTCTCACCTTACATTATGATCACAACCTTTGTTTTTCTCAAAATAAACCTTTTAGAGCGTGTATAATGGCTAGTCATTACCCTCTCCATGAGAGTGATTAAGACATCGACGTCACCCCAGCCAAAAGCGCAGCGTGACTCAGAATTGAGCCACCCACGTCCATTTGGAATGTTTGTTCCATAACATTTCTTTAGGTGCAGACATAATATAGACTTGCCTTGCAGACAGGCCTACAAACCGGGCAAACATAAATGAACTACAGGTACGAATGTGTGCTGATTCCATTGAAATATTGTCTTTCCTTTTGGCAATACTTTAGATGTTAAGGATTAAGTGTGTAAAGATTCATAAAATGCACTGTATATAATACGTTGCTAATCTTGATATTTATAGTATCGCAAAAAAATTACTGATTTCTGAACATATTATTTTATTTCATTTATACTGCACAAAAATTGGCTTACAAAAAAGCCTTTAAAAAAAACAGTGTGGATTTCTGGTGTGTGCCCATTTGTGGGAAAAGTCAAAACTCACAATAACAATCTTACTGGTTCCAAATGACTTAGGGCCATATCTATCAAACCTTTATCCCGTTTGCAAATGGGCAGATTCTCAGAATCGGCCCGTTTGCGAATTGGAAAAAGCCTTTTGGGATGTATCATCCCAAAAGGCCATCGCAAAATAGAGAATTGCAAAATTCCCATAGGAATGAATGGGAAGGTATTCCTTATTTGCGAATCTCAATTTGTGATTCCAAATAAGGAATATGTAGGATTCGCAAAATGTTTAGCAAATCCTACATACATTGCATTTTGCGATTCTCTAATTGCAATTCGCTAAAAATCGCAATTTGGGAATAGCAAAACTCTTTTTTGATACATATGGCCCTTACTTTCCTAAGCACATACTGATCCATGAAATATAAAATATGCAACATGACAATATCAACAGTCTCTAAAAGTTAAAAGGATCCTTTCTATTTCTCATGTAGCTCAAAATGCAGTTGTTCAGTTAAAAAACTAAAGGTTTTACTCCTTCGAGGATATCCTTGAAACAATATTTTAAATGATTAAACTTTATTTCCAAAATACAACACAATTCCTTTGAATACTTCTAGCCTAGCAAGGACACTCTGAACCACCTGGAAACTTATACTTGATATTTTCAAGATGGCCGTCGATATTTTCTGAAACATTGTGAGAGTTCTGTGGCCTCACGGAAAATGTAGTTTTGACTTTATATTTGTTGTGTTGGCGATAGGGAGGGGTGTTTTAAATAAAGACCCCTTTACTGTTGGTACTGGCTGTGACGTCTTGGAGAAAAGTTAATAAAGGACCAGGGTCCCGTCGTGGTCAGAGAGTGAAAGTCATAAGAGTGTCCAGTACTTACTTGCCAGTATTGTGTATCACAACTTAGGCCTTGCTAGAAATGCAACAATTGGCAACAAGGGGGTGTTCGACCCTCTTGCAGCCCTGTGATGCAACGCTTGTGTCCAGTGGTCGCTGCATTGCACACAGCCCCGCTGTCTGTTCCGCGGAGGCGGGCTGCGTCTCTCTCACCTGTTTGTCGCTGGGGAGCGTATCCTGTTGCTCCCAGCTGCCCTGCCCACAGCTTTTTGGGGAATCCCTGCTTTTGCTGCTGAGGTGGAACGCTGCTCCCCGCAGCGTTCTTCTTCACCGAGGAGCGTCTCTTATTGCTCCTAGCTGTTTAGCACATAGTGGTGTGCACACTTGCCCCAATCGTGGCTGCTCGGCGTGCCGTCCCGGCTTCTCCTTGCCGCTTCCGGATTTCTTTGTCAAGCGTGGTGCTCAAGTGCCCTACATGAGTCACAGATAAGGGCCTTGGCACTCATCCGTGAGGTTGTATGCAAAGCTGGTTGTCATGGCCGTGCAAAGACCGTTTTTCCTACCTGGAAGAGTGGCAAGTAACTCCTGCTGGTGTGCTGATGCATCCATCACCCTGGCTGTTTATCTGGGGAGAAGTCTGCATTAACTCTCCTGAATGTGTTTGGCTGGTGAGTTCTGCACTGTCTGCTCCTGAGCACCTTCTGACCTGTTATCGAACTGTCATGGCTTCGGTGCCCGCCCTCGAGCAGTTTGTGATGGATGGCCCTTCGTCTGCTCAGGCGACGAGATGGAAAGGCTGGGTTGAGGGCTGGAAATATATTTTGCAGCTATGGCGTTGGAGAATGACCAATGGCATCCCACACTTCTACACTTGGGGGGTGCCGTCATTCACAAACTGGGGAAGCCTGTTGTGGAAGCTGGACCACCTTCCACATACACTGCATTGAAACAGTGTATGTGAAAGGTGCACACTTTGAGCTGCTAGCAAATCCTGATTAAGAGCAGTTCCTGCTGCACCAAGTCCGGCAGCTGCCTGAGTAGTCAGTGAATACTTTTTTCGCTCACCTAAAAGACTAAGCTAGTGCATGCATGCTGCCAGATGCTGATAATGAGATTCGAGCCCAATATATTCAGGGTTGTCTCTCTGTCAAGCTGAGGGAAAACACCCTCCAGGTACCAGGGATGTCCATGGCCGATATGCTAACAATGATGCACTCCAAAGAACTCTCTAAAGTGCGTGCAGTGCACATGGAAGTAGCTCTACAGCCTCTGGTGAGATGCGAGCCCGTCAATGTGGTGGCAGCTGTGGGCGCTGAATGAAAAAAGACGT
Organism: Calotriton arnoldi; assembly: GCA_963921515.1. Lineage (NCBI taxonomy): Eukaryota > Metazoa > Chordata > Amphibia > Caudata > Salamandridae > Calotriton > Calotriton arnoldi. The sequence goes on from CAWUFW010001272.1 coordinate 434,842, forward strand.
GCCCCAAACCTGCCGCAGCTCCCAAGGTGTGCTATGGGTGGGGAGGGCCCTATCCACACCAGGGGTCCTGCCCTGCAAAAGGGTAGAGATGTTCGGCATTCAATAAACTCAATCATTTTGCCAAGGTGTGCTGTTCCACAGCATTTCAAAAAGCTCAGAAACTCTGGTCAGTGAACGTTATGCAGGCACCGGGGGGTGGGGGGTGCCCGACGACGAAGAGGACATGGACGATGATGACGTGGAAGGAGCTGTCCATGCTATCCATGCCATGCAACCTGGAGAATTTCCCCAGAGATGCATTCCTAAATGCACAGTTCTCCTCGCAGGCCATCAGCTCCCAACCCTGATTGTCAATTCACATCATAGCGCAGTCCGTCCTAAAGACTCTCCCTCAACAACCTGTTCTATGTCCCACCTCCACCTATGTTTTTGCATTTGGTTCAGCAACGCCACTCCTGTTAGCAGGGGTCTTCACAACGGAGATCACTCATGAGTCTTGCTCAACACGTGCCAAAGTCTACGTCACCAAGGGTGGTTTCAGAATGCTGCTGAGTTGCTAGATGGCAGAACGCCTCCATCTAGTTTCTTTTGCCTTCAGTGTGCACTTTGGGAGTGTGGATGATTTGGTGGCTGAATTTTCACAGTTGTTTGATGGCATTGGGTGCCTCAAAGACCATCTTATACACCTCAGTATAGATGACTTATTCCAGCCAGTCGCTCTGAGACATAGCAGTGTGGCATTCCATCTGCACCCAAAAGTGGAGGATGAAGTGAGGAAATTAAAGGAGGCAGACATTATTGAAAGGGTGGACAGCCCAACACCTAGGGTTTCCCCGATTGTAGGGGCGCGTAAACCCAAGCAGCCCGAAGAAGTCAGAATTCGCGTTGATATGCGCTTACCCAATCTGGTCATCAGGCGGTAACGACATCTGACGCCCACTGTTGATGATATCGTGGCAAAAGTCAGTGGCTCAAGATGATTTCCAAAGATGGACCTCTGAGCAGGATATCATAAGCTAATGCTGCCTCCGGAATCACGAGCAATCACCACGTTCTCCATCCATGTGGGTTTGAGGAGGTACCAACGCCTCAGTTTCGGACTGTTCAGTGCGGCTGAAGTATTTCAAGACACGATCAGAGGGGTGTTGGCTTGCCTTAAAGGGGTCATTAATGTCAGTGATGACATTCTCGTGCACACTCCCACGCTTGAAGAACATCTTGACAGACTGAGGGCGACCTTCCAACCGTTGTGGGGCAGTGGTCTCACTCTACACAGAGAAAAATGTGTGTTTCTTCAGAAAGAAATAGCCTTTTTTGGGTACTGTTTCTCTGCTAATGGAGTCATGCCTGATCCAGCGAAAGTCTAGGACATTCAGTCAGCACCGGTGCCTACCATTGTCTCAGGTGTCCGCAGTTTCTTAGGAATAGTCACTTATTGTGCCTGGTTCGTTCAAACCTTGACCACTCTCAGAGCCCCACTTCGAGAACTGGCTAAGGCTAACACAGTGTGGAGCTGGGGGCTGCCCAAGAAGAGCCTTTTCAGGCGACCAAGCAAGCTCTGTCTGCAAATACAACTTTAGCTTATTTTGATCCCTTCTGTGAATCTGAACTTTTGGTGTATGCAAGCCCCACTGGCCTTGGGGCTGTCCTTTCGTAGAAACAAGGAAAAGGCGACAGAGCTCCAGTGCTGTATGACAGCCGTGCTTTGACAGAAACTGAGCAGCGATACTCCCACATTGAGAAGGTGGCCATTGCTGTGCATTGGGGGTGCCGCCATTTTCAAATATACCTTTATGGCCAACCATTCATATTCCATACAGACCACAAACCACTGGTCCCTCTGTTCACTGGTTTGTCTTCCAAACCTCTTCCAAGGATCGAGAAGTGGCTCCTCCAGCTGCTGGTGTAGCACTTCTCAGTGGTGTACCGACCTGGGACTCAAAATCCCGGAGACTATCTCTCTAGGCACGCAAGACCAGCCACAGTTGGTAAACAGTCGGACTCTGAAGAGGTGAAGGAATATGTATGGCTGGTGGTGAAACAGTCTAGGCCACTGCCTATCTCTCTGGCGGAGATCATCACAGCTGCCGCTGCGGATGAGTGTCTCCAGTTGGTAATCTATGCAGTGGCATCAGGGAACTGGCATACCCTTACTCACTTAGGCATCCTATTGTACTGATGAAGCACTGCAGACTTTGGCGTCGCTGCATAATGTCAGTTTTGAACTGGCTGTCTCTCCGTAAGGGTGTTTGCTTAGAGGTCACTGTTTGGTGATTCCGAGAACACTGCAACAACAGGTGGTTGACCTCGCTAACACTGCCCACCAAGGGGTAGTCAAAAATCCAGGCTCAGGTGTAAGGTATGGCTCCCTGGTTTGGATAACTGAGTGGTACTCACAGTGAGACAATGCCTGCTGTGTCAAGCTTCTGGTCCTGCTGAGCCACTGGCACCTCTCATTACAGAGTCCATTCCTCCATTCTCCCGGCCCAGATCCAGTGCTGACTTTGGGAGCATACCAGAAGGCCGGTACATGCTAGTGATAACAGATGATTTCTTGAAATACCCTGAAGTCGAAATTCTCGAATCAATGATGGCTGGCCAGACAATACCACGACTGGAGAAGGTCATGGCCACTCATGGTCAGTTGAGTGAACTCCGGACTGACAGTGGCCCCCCTTTCTCCAGTCAGGAGTTTGCTGATTACATGACATCCAGAGGCGTTCATCACCGGAATATCACTCCCGTTGGCCGCAGGCAAATGGTGAAGCGGAACACTTCATGCAAACTTTGAACAAAGTCCTGAGAATTGCACTAGACAATGGTCAAAACATAGAATGTGCTCTGTATGCCTTCCTTAGAGAATATCGCCTTACTTAACAAATGATCCAGCGGAAGCGGTGTAAAATTTGTGGACACAGACATAAGTTACCCACCACACCGTAAACTCAATCCACAGCTACACAATTCACAATAACACAGAGTTTGGCCCATAGAAACTCCACAAACATTCACAAACCATAAGGTCCTCCGACAGATATTTGTATGAGCTAGTAGGGACTCAGATAATTAGAGATGGAAAGCCACTCCTTCATGAGGACCTGTAATAAAGAAGTGCCTGTCTAACAACAAAATTCACATATGTCAATGAAATTATCAATAAGCAAGGACAAACACGTGGACTAGTTATAAAGAAACCTTTATCTAACCTTCAAGATGAATGGTCATACCACAAAAATAAAATACATTAGAATCATTTAATAACGGTTATTCATTTGTATACAGGTAAATCACAAAACACTATAGTTCAGAGCAAATACATCACAAATTCAATACCTGGTGAAAAGGTGAGTGGGGGGGAGAGAGAGAGAGATAGAAATACACATTGCAATTACAGTATGCAATTTAGAATCATACAAACCAAAGATTCGGTTGTAGATTTATCAGGATCAGGACACGAGATGGACCCAGTAGGACATCAGAGCACAGCGTGTAAAAGCTAGAGTTATTTAACCCTTCAGCGAAAGGGTTTGGTCTTCTTGACTTCACCAGCCGGTAAAGTGCAGAGGAAAATCAGGAGAGTTCAGTTCAGGGAAATCAGAGTTCAGACTGTCAGCATGTCAGGCTCAGATTTGCAAGGAAATAGCCGCACACGTCCTTTTCCCACGGGGCAATTATACCTTCAAACATTCACAGTTCCTGCCCACAAAGTAACGTTTGCGCAGTCTGCATGATTTCTATTGGTATAAATCCATGGTTTGATCGTGGTGTGATCATTCTCTATCCCAAAATCATCCGGAACCCATACATAATATCTTTGTTCAGTGTTTACTGTGCCTAAGAATGTGCAATATCATTTCCCTTCGGAAATAGGAAAATACACTTGTAACTTAACATGTCCGCTCCACACGCTCTCTTAAGAGCTTTCAACAAGGTTGTCACAATTTATACCAACAGAGAGAATGTCCATTATTCAAAAAGTAGGAAAGAAACTTCAACGATAACACTCGTAGCTACAATGCAATCAGGTCAGCATTTTTAGTCTATTCAGAGGAAATAATGAAGGACAAAATACATTTTGAGACCTACAATGAAAAACCACTATATCACCATTTTCTAAAGGAAAACGCTTATTTCATAAACATTAGAGAAATAGAGATGCCTACGAAATTGATATAAGAACATTCATTATACCTAAAAGCATAGTCTGATTACGATTTCATTAATAATTGAGGACGCACTTTCTTTCAGATTTATATGCTGGAAAAACATAAGCAGATATAATTTTACTCGAGCATTTTCATAATCATATTTTGCTAGAAACTACAGATGTTTTTATTACATTTCACAACTGTATTATTCGTCTTAGCACAATAGTAGTTTTTCTCTCTCTCTGTCATAAACAACTTAACCTCAAAACCAGTTTGCGGCCCTTCTGCATGCTTTTACGATGCAGTTTTGAACTTTCACGTGTTTCACGAAACACACTGTTAGTCATGTTTCTTAAGTATATATTAGAATCACACCTAATGAGAAGAAATTGATCGAGCAAAACACACTAAAATAATTGCGCTCCATCACATGCCATAACCAGGGTGAGCCCCAGTGCTCTATGTATGAACAGGATGGTGGGTGACACCATCCCTCATGTGGTGGAACCATCAGGGCCCCACTGGCTACCGGGCGTTTTTTGCTGGGGTGGCAGGGTGGGGTCCAGGTTCACTGCGGAGGGGCGGATTTTGTTGCTGGGGAGCTGCAGGCGCTTCCAAATGAACAATGCAAAACAAATAGCTTTAAAGCCTACTTTTTAAAACATTTGTTTTGCATTGTTTATTAAGGACAGCCTGGTAGCCAGTCCGGCCCTGGGAACCATCGACACTCTGAGAAGAAGTGTCTGAAGCTTTATGTCAACTCCACAAGCAAAATTACCAAACGTCTAGGGAAAGACAAGCCTGACAGAAACATCCTCAGGTTGGTGACTTGGTGCTAGTCAGGAATCGACATCCGGGAAGTACGTTTTGTTGCCTTTTAAGATTGACCCCTGGAGAGTGAGTGCTGTGAAAGGGACAATGTTCACTGCAAGGAAAGGTGGTGAGACCATCACAGGAATGTATCCTTCTTTAAGCTCTACTGGAAACCAGCCCTCAGGCCCGATGTTTATCAACGTGTGCTTCCAGAGGAGGATTTGGGAAACAATGATGATGCCCCAAGGCATCTAAGGGTCCGTACTTCTACACCAACTATGACACAGCATTTGGAGGCCAATGACCGTCAACAGTCTCTGGATTCTCCTGCCTCCTGTGAAAACGGAAAGAACGAAGTTTCAAGCGAAGACCTGGTTGATGGGGATCCTCTGCAACGGGGAGACCCAGTGGAAACTTATGCTGATCCTCGTTGGCAAGGGACGGAGAGATATCATCTCAGACCACGTCCAGTGGTATCCACATGTTTGAAAGATTTTGTCCTGATCTGAGGAAGTTTTCATACATATAACTGTCTTTTTCATTCTGATTTGCAGTTGTGATGTTTTTCAGACCTTGTATGTATGAAGGTGTTCTTAGTTTTTATTTTTGTTGTTTTTATTTATGTTTTGTTGTCTGGATAAAGGAGGAATGTTGTGTTGAGGATGGGTCATCCCAACACATATACTGGGGTAGGGGTGTTTTAAATAAAGACCCTGTTACTGTTGGCCACGATGGTAGTGGCCGTGACGTCATGGGGTACAGTTAATAAAGGATGAGGGACCCGGACCTCGTGGTCAGAGAGTGAAAGTCATAAGAGTGTCCAGTACTTATTTACCAGCGCTGCGTATCACAACTTAGGCCTTGTTAAAAACGCAACAATATTCAAGAGCCTATGTGTAGCCCGAGAAGGCGAGCATCGCCAAAGTTCTGAGTGCTCTGACAGCCTTTCCATGATCAGAATGAGCACAGCACTTGTGAGTTCAAAGTATTAAGCTTGGCGGGTCTGCTATCACTGAAAGATGTCTTTGCCATAGATTATAACAAAAATTAAGGAAACACGTATGTGCTAACCCTAATTTGAATGTATGCAGATGTTTTGCAGTATCTCCTTTCTGTGCATCCACACCCACAATCAGCATGGCTCATCAGCTGGACTTCCAAAACATACATACATGCCAACCCTCCAAATTCAAGTGGGAGATTACCTACTTCAAAGCTAGTCTCCCGCCTCCCGATTCCTGCATGCAAAAACCTGTTTCCTGGCCAGGCTTCAGCCGACAGGGACTGTTCTTTTGTGACTCAGAGTATGCACTGCCAGTACCCTGCTCCTGTAGGCCAGTGCACAACTTTTTTGCTATGCTCTCTCTGCTTGCTATAGCACTTTCTCTATGCTCCTGACAAGTAAGGGGAAAAAACGTATATGTGCATTTCTGATATCCATTCCTGTAGCGGCACACTTGCAAGCCCCATACATGACAACGGACCCGATTCAGGCCTCAATAAAAGTAAATGGAAGAAATACATTCTCCTGATTAAGTTTTTTAAATCTCCCACTTTCCTCTTCTAAAATGTTGGCATGTATGAGCATATGAGCACACATTGTACACCTAGTAGAGAACTGGACAAATGTTTAATTATGCCGTGCTAATTGTGTTTTAGCAATAGCCAGGGAAAATCTGTTGTTGCATCAAAACCTTAAAACCAAGCTATAGGCACGCAGCCAGCCAATTCATGGGAAATGCATTCATCTCAGGTGCTGTACCCTCAGTGTTTGGCAGTCCCTCCTCCAATGAGTGACTTGATTACTTGATCTTAGGTTGTAAACGTCTCGCTACTATTTTAAATGGGCTTGAATCTGAAAAAGAACAATTTAAAATTGCGTAGATCACCCGACGTGATATCACCGAATCTAAGAGACGGGAGTACGACAGGTTTCAGAAATTCACTGGAACATAAGACAAGGAGTTTCCACATGTTTAGTCTTTACAGACGTTGAGTACAAAACGCCTATTGGAACTGAATAAGTTAAGAAAAGAGAGGAAACATTTTCTGGTATAAAAAAACAAATATGTCAAGGCTTATCCTAATTATGTTAAGGAAGGATAGAATTCTGCCTTGATTTTAGTGCGTGTCTCAATAAATTACTGTCATTTTTCCCCATCCATCGGATACCACGCTGCACAACTCGGAAGCACAGTCTGCGGATCCAATCAGCTGCTTTCCTGAGAAGAGCAATTAAAAGGCTGGTATGCACCGAAAGAGTCCTGTTCTTGCTTTCAACCGCGCTCTCGTCTGAGTACACAGACAGATTAACTTTCTAATCGGAGCACTCTGGGTAATCATTAAGCATGACATTAAACAGTGTTAGGCTAATTACCCTCCCCAGAAGAACTTATTTCTGAACGCGCTGTAAAAGATTGTTGAAAACTCTTGCCCAGTCAGTCTTAAGATGCTGAAGCATGAATGACGCAGTTCCAAATATTCGGTCTGTTTTCCTAGGTATAAATGAACAATCCCTCCACTAAACAGCCTGCTCTTCTTAAGTACGTGCAGAGTACATAAGGGTCCACCCTTGGGAACGTGTCAATGCCCCTTTAGACTTTTCCTTCCTGCCATTCCATACAAGGAAGGATGCAGAGGGGGCCGACCCCGTCACAGTTTTGGAACATTGGATACAGCAAAATGTTGTACCCACGAAGCACGGTTGGGAAATGGTATGAGAAATCTCGGCGTGGCACACTCTCACTTATGCACAACCGGAGGGAACAGCGGGAGGTAGATGCAGTTGCGGCCTCTTTACAGAGACTGTCAGCATCACCACAGTTTCTCTCATCAGACGCCGCCATCTTGGGGGATGAGTGGATGACCTCTTTTCAGTGGGGTAACGAATCTTGAGGGGGTCCCCCTGCAAAGTACATGGATGGGCAGTGCTTAATTTGTAAAATATTAAGTGCCAGGGCTCTGACCAGGAGGCCACTGCAGCTTGCACCACCCATTGCCCTTGTCATCGCTGCCAAAACAACTACTAACCACCTCTCTCGCATGCAAATGCGACAGTTCAGATTATTCCAGGTCCCCAAAGGTAAAGGAATCGCTGGGGAGGCAGGTATTAGCAATTTTAATGTATATTGTATTCATAAACAACCGTTGTTCTGCTCATCTCTAAATTAGATGAGCAGCGCCACCATGTGGTAGACTGTTCTAAGTATGGTGCTGACAATTAGGTGCGTGCAGAGCACCGCAAACCAATTAACACGAGGGTTGTGGTCAAATTGTCTCCAGAACAGGCATCTAAAATTCTCAATTTTAAGAATACTATTACTGAGGATAACGTGAATTTCTCACATTTCCCTTTGGGAACCTCTTCTGATGAAGTTTCAAACAGTTCTGTAAACAGTCAAGCTGCCCATAATGTTTCTCCTCTGGTCAGTTTACCCAATTCTTCACACCCCATTGAATCTACTTCTCCACGAGCTGAGTTTCATAAACAAAGGGAATTGGGCAGTTCTGCCACGTCTGCATCTGCTGTTTATAGACCATTTCACAATTGTTCTGTTCCCTCTAGGTTTAGAGATTTTTATATGTGTTAAGTTTACTTTACTTATACCATATTTCTCTGGACTTGTTCTTTCATTTCCTTTATGGGAGAGAGATGATGTAATGATGACTTCCTTTACCAGTCCTTTCATTATGTTCATGCTTACTTGCTATTTCATTCTTTGTTCGTTATTCCACATTGGCGTGCGCTTCCTCAAACATTTGTATGTTTTAAAGTGCATTTCTTGTGCCGTTCCTCATCAACAAAGTACAAATGCCACCAACAGACATTGGCAGTCTGTGTTTCGTTGAGGATAGACGCACTCCCGTGGTCATGCTGTTTTGAGCAATAAACTTACTTCTTCAACTTCAAGTCTCCGGCTCATCTGTTCCTGCGCCCGCTTTCCGGCACTTTACAATGGAGAAGCCGTTCTCTCCATGCAGGCTGCATGCAGCCTACATGGAGAAAATGGAGAGCGTGCATGACTGGTTTGGTCGACCCTGGGGCCGACCAAACAGTCAGCGCCCACAACAGTGGGCAAGCCACTCCTCCCCTGCCTGCAGCAGGACCACCCACCCGCCCGCCCCCAACCAAACCCTTCTGCTTTCTTGCAGTGCGAGAAGCAGAAACATAAAATGGTATTCATAATACCATTTTATGTTTCTGCTTCTTTCACTGCGAGAGCAGTGAGGCGACGCTCCTCCGCCCACATGGAGGAGCCGCCCCTGGATGAGTCATTGGAGCTGGTGCTGTCTTTGGAGATTGAGGTGACCGGTGGAGCAGTCAAGAGCAGCACAGCGTCTGCGGCCTACAGGGATGACAGTAGCTAGCGCAGAGAAGCGTGGGCACACATGCAGAAAGTAAGTGCAAACAAGCGCCAAGTCAACACCGCCTGAAGCAATGATGCCCCTCGCACAGCAGGAATGCTCGTACCACCCCATCATGGCGCTGCCACCATTCAGTAAGTTGGCGGATCCTGAAACAGCGGCGTCGCAGTGGCAGCAATAGATTGAAGGTTTGCAGCATTACTTTCGTGGGCCCGAGAAACGGATTCGCCATCAAAAGATCGATTATGTTTAGGCTTTCCTGTTTTCAGTTTCTATTTTTGGTATATTCTGGTGGAGTTTTTTCAGTGTTTTCAAGTGATTTCAATACCTTAAAAAAACAGTGGTTATCAGTGGTTATACATTTTTGCGCCCTTAAAAACAACAGAATCAGTGTTTTTCCAGTGTTTATGGAACTTTTGCTTTTATTACTGCTTGCTTCATGCACTGATAGCGCATGGTATAAAGGCAGTGTATGTATAGTGTATATGAGGTCCAAATACTTTTTACAAATCAAACTTATTGTAGTACACCATACAATACTTCTTCAGTGAGTCTTTGGTCATGCACGCTCGCTCTTTCCTTCCCATGTAAGCTTTTATCTGTGAAAAGGCCCTCTCAACATTGGTACTTGAGACGGGCAACGCCAAAATAGCCAGTACACAATTTGCTAACTCTAGCCACTGACATAGCTTTCCATGCCAATACTGGTGCACGTGAAGATTGTGATTCTCTGCGACAGGTTCTGCAACATATGCGTTGTACTGGGAGCATATGCCCTCAGAGTTATGGAAGCAGTCAAAAATAAAGCAGCACTTTTGAAACTCTGGAGAAAATGTCTCTTTACGGAAGGGATCTATAACTTGTGCAGAGTACCACATTGAGGGTTTATTGACTTCAAATGCCATGGTTGGTGAAGGGCTATTTCTCATACATTATAAAAAAAAAAGTTCCTGCATTGCTTCTCAACATTTCTTTGCTTATCAAGTGGCAAGCATTCTAACATGGAACATGTTGCAGTGCCAAAGTCACTAAAAGTGTCGCCCAGCCTACTCTCAAGGAGATGTTTCACATCTACCCCAATTATGCTGAACACTTGGAAGACAAGGGTGTTTTCAGACTCTAGTTTTTCCATTATGTCCACTACAGCAGTCATGCTTTCCTGTAAAAATCTAAGAATGCAGTAGAGTGTACTTTTTTCATATCACTATCAATACGTGACCAAATATCCTCACATTTCTTGCCTTTGGCATCATCACTCAGCAAAAGTTCTTTAAACGGTTGCCACATGGATAATATAGCATTCATGGCCTCTAGGACTGAGAACCACCAGCTAAGTGACACAGTTGGGATGACTCTCTCTTTGATGCCACACAAAGCACAAAATGAGAAATATTTGCGTTTTAGTTTCTGCGCATAACAAAACAGTGCACCAGAATGGACTAAAAAGTCAATAGCATTCTTCATTAACTCTGAAGATTGTAAAGATGCTTTCAGCATACCATCTTACAAGTGGCAAGGATCTCTACGTGGAAGCACTTCAGCTCAGGTATCAATTTTGACAGGTCATCACACAACTTTTTCATATATGTAGCTGAATCACTGCATATACAAACAATATCACTCCAATCTTTGTTGAACTTGGTAAGAATGTTTTACAGCAGCATTCCAAGTGACACTGCATTCCATGTTTTCCAAAAGTATGGTGTCATTTTTTCACCAGTATCCCAGATGCTTGGTGACTGCACTCTTTTCACATATACCTGTCACTATACCTTGCATTGTATGTTTAAAGCCTGGGGTGTTTGGCAATTCACCTACTATCAATACTGACTCACTAGAAAAGGGGGCTGATGTATCAAGGGTTTTTACCCATTCTGTGTGGGTAAATGTGATGGTACGTGTACGGAAAGATTCTTATGAAACCTATATTTTTTCTATCAGTGAAAGACCTAAATGTAGCCAAAAAATCAAATATGATTTTGATACTTCCTGATTCTCCACAGTTGATAAAATAATTAAACAACACCTAAAATATGCTTCTAACCACTGTATCTTTAGACCAAAGACCACAAAACTGAAAAAAGTAAGAAGAAACAATATTTTAGTGACATCCCTAAACAACAAAACTCAAGCAGAATAATATTAGCCCAGTCTTTCTTACTGCTACCTTAGATAACAAAGTTAAATTGTATTGGCCTCTTCACGAAGAAATACAAATGACTCTTTCACTCTCCTTTTCCTTTCTTTGAATGGCATTTAGTTTGTGGTTGTGCAGGGTTTTTTCAGTGTTTATATGTTTACACTGGTAGGAGCTATTTCCCTTCCGGTGGGGTTTTATCAGTTATTATAGGTTTAAACCTAAAACCGGACAGCCTAATTATGTTACACATGGGGGGTGACGAACTGTTTGACCTCTTCGAGAACATACCTAACATGGGGCAGACAATGACTTTAATGCCGCAGTAGAGGCCCTGAATAGACATTCTGCCCCTCAATTGAATCCCGACTTCGAGAGATTCCAACTACGGAAGGCACAACAAGCTGAAGGGGAGTCGGTGGACGCGGTTTTTGCGAGGCTGCCCAAGTTGGGGAGCTCTGGTATCAACAAAATGAACGAAATAAGGGCGCAGCTGATTCAAGGATGCCCCTCATCAAACCTCCACAAGCTTATCCTGAGGCAGCCAGGGATCTCGCTAGATGACATCCTGATCCTCACCCATTCCCACAAATTGGCTGACAGTAGAGCTGGGCAGATGGAGTCAGCACTGGCCCTTGTTAGAAATGGGGGTCTCTAGTTGGCAGAGGTAGGTACCTTTGACCAAGTAGGGACCCTTGCTTCTAGTCAGAGTAAGGGGGCTACACTCCTAAATAACCCCTGCTCACCCCCTTGGTAGCTTGGCACGAGCAGGCAGGCTTATCTCAGAGGCAGTGTGTAAAGCATTTGTGAACACATAAAGTAATACAGTGAAAACACTACAAATGGACACCACACCAGTTTAGAAAAATAGGTCATCTTTATCTAGATTTAACACAAGACCAAACGACAAAAATCCACAATACAATACTCAAAAATATGACTTTCAGATGGTAGAAATAGCTTAGTTCCAATTAGATGGTAAATGCGACACTTTACTCTCAAAGTACCTGGGATGCGTCACGCAATGCAAACAAAAGGGTTGCAGGGAAGTTGATGCGCTGTTCCTTACACTCAGGGGAGTGGATGCGTCGGTTCCTTACTGCAGCGCAGGGGAGGTGATGCGTCGCTTTCTTACTGTGTGGGGAGTTGATGCGTCCGGTGACGATGCGACAAGATGGCGCCTCGATGCGATGTGACGATCCGGTGCGATGCAACAAAATGGCGTCTTTGATGCGATGCGACAACGTAGATGCGATGCGTGCACGCCCGACGGCCGTGCGGCGAAATCGATGAACTTTGGAGCCGCGACAGGCCCTGCGACATGCTTCTCCGATGATGTGACGGCAACCTCTGCGGCGGCGGCACGCTTCTCCGGTGATGCGACACGCTTCTCCGGCTATGCGTCGGCGAACAGCTGCGGCGGCGACACGCTTCTTCGGGATGCGACGGCAACTGCTGCGACGGCATCACGCTTCTTCCTCGTTGCGTCGCGCTTCCAGCTCCCAGCGACACGCAGACACTAGAGGTACCCAGAACAACAGCAGGCACCTCTCTGCAGGTAGGATTCCCAGCAATGAAATTCAGGGGGAGCTGGTGGTGAAGTCTTGGTGTCCCTGTGACTTCAGACAGGAGGCAAGCTCAGCTTCAAGCCCTTGGAGATCTTCCTCAAGATGATAAAGTACACAAAGTTCTTTTTTCCCTTTCCTTGGAAATGAGTAACCACTGCAGGCCAACCCCAAACAGCAACCAGCACTGGGGCAGTCTCCTCTTTCAGCTTCCTTGGTTTCTCTCCTTGACAAAGGTCCGTCTTGATTCCCAGAAGTGATCTAAAGTTCTGGGGTCTGGGCCCCAATATTTATACTCCAAAATCCTTTGTTCTCTGAAGGCAGAGAGTGTCTGTACCCAGCCCAAACCAGTTCTATCCTCCCTGGTGCAGCTTCCTGGCAGGAGGTGGAGACAGCATTATTGAAAGCAGACCTGGCCCAGGTAGCTGAAAGGAAATCTCCTCCCCCTACTCTCTATTCTATGAGGGCTTAGGTCAGTGAAAGGAAATCTCCGCCCCCTACTCTCTATTCTATGAGGGCTCAGGTTGGTGAAAGGAAATCTCCTCCCCCTACTCTCTATTCAATGCAGGTCATATTCAGCCCAGCCCTGACCCATCAGACTGCTAGAGCCAAGACCCTCTCCAGCCCCTGTCACTCACAAACCAGACATGGAATACACAAACCTAGCAGAGGCATGCTGGATGGTTAGGCAAGAAAATACCTACTTTCTAAAAGTGGTATTTTCAAACACAGAATGTAAAAATCACCCACACTAAAAGATGTATTTTAACATTCTGAGTTCAGGCATACTAAACTTTATTTTCCTATCTTGTTCCTTAGTTCTGTTAGGATTATAAGATGTTATAATCAAACTGCCCATTCTGGCCTATGGGAACAGATAGACTTGCAATAGTGAAAAACGAAATTGGCTGTAATTCACTATCAGGACATGCCACACACATCAGGGCATGTCCTACCTTTCACATACAATGCACCCTGCCCTTGGGCCTACCTTAGGGGTGACTAATATGTAGAAAAGGGAAGGTTTAGGGACTGGCAAGTGGGTGCACTTGCCAAGTCGACATGGCAGTCCCAGACTGCACAAAGGCTCTGCAATGGCAGGCCTGAGCCATACTTTACAAGCTGCTTCTGTGGGTGGCACAATCAGTGCTGCAAGCCCACCAGCAGCATTTGACTTACAGGCCCTGGGCACACATGGTGCACTGTACTAGGGTCTGACAAGTAAATCAAATAAGCCAATCATGGAGTCACTAATCCATTACACAATTTACAATAGGGAACACTTGCACTTTGGCACTGAATAGCAGTGGCAAAGTGCCCAAAGCATCTAGACCAGCAAAAACATAGTAAAAATACAGGAGGCAACAGCAAAAAATGGAAGGGAGACCCACGCCAATGGTGCCAGGTCTAACAGCCCTCCACTCCATAGGTCCCCAAACGACACCAGCGGTGAAGGTCGAGGTGGAGCAGGTGGAGACCATACAGCGGCGGCCAGTGAGGCCGAAAGAGGCAAATATTTTATTTTACCAACCCTCACTTTTCTTCATTATCACATATGAGTGCACCTTAAAATATGCAAGTTCAGGATATGCTCTGTACATAGACATCTTATGCTTGATTTCATAGAATATAATGCTGCTTAAGGTATCATAAGAAACTATGCCACATAGATGGTGTACAACAACTTACTAATAGCATTGTCGTTAGGGTGAGGACACAGGAATGTTTCTAAATTCATATTTAAAGAAATTATTTTTAAACAACAGCAGGCACACATATTGCTTACGTGACATTCAATGGAGAGGGTGGTGCGCAGTTAAAATATCGATTTTTTTATATCGACCTACACTAATATCGAGTTTTTAATATCGTAGGGACAGAATATCGATGTCAAGAATATCGGTGACCAGAATATTGACCTTAAGGTAAGTAATATCGTTTTTTTTTTTATATCGATGTAAGTAATATCGTTAGCAAAAATATCGTTGTTAATAATATCGATATTTATATTAGTGTTATGTATTTTATATGTATGTTTAACATTTTTGTAATGTATTTTTACTATTTTTAAATATATGTATTAAATGTTTAGAAATTAGTAATTTTTTTAAGTAAATTTTGCGTTTTAGTATCAGAGCGGGTTGTGGGTTTATAGGGGAATAGGGTGGGAAGTAATTTAATTATAATTAATTAATTAATATGTTTTTATTTATTGTTGTTTATTAATTTATTGTTAATTAATTATGAATTAATTTTTTTAATTGATTAATTTATCATTATATTAATTATATATTTTTTTATGTATTGTTATTGTTAATTAATTTATTGTTAATGAATTAATTGGTAAATAATTTTTATTAATTGATTAATTGATAATTAAATTAATTATGTTAATTTTTATGTGTAAGGGTTTATAGGGGAATAGGGTGGGAAGTAATTTAATTATAATTAATTAATTAATATGTTTTTATTTATTGTTATTGATAATTAATTTATTGTTAATTAATTTATAATTGGTAATTAAGTTTTATTAATTGATTAATTTATAATTATATTAATTATAATTAATGTATTATTATTTTTATTTATTGTTATTGTTAATTAATTTATTGTTAATTTATTATTAATTGATTAATTGATAATTAAATTAATTGAATTGTGTTCTTTTTATGTGTAGCGGGTTGTGTGTTTATGGGGGAATAGGGTGGGAAGTAATTTAATGTTATTTAAGTAAATATTAATGTAATTGTATTGGTATTTATTATTAATTTTTTAGTTAATTAATTATTAATATGTTATTTATTTTACAAAAATTATTTAATTAATAAGTATGTTAATTTAACCCCTACGCTATCCTACATTTTCCACACTGTTACACTCACTGGAGTGGGAATAGTAATTTTTACCCCTACGCTATCCAACACTTTCCCTACTGTTGCACTCACTGGAGTGGGAATAGTAATTTTTACCCCTACGCTGTCCAACACTTTCCCTACTGTTGCACTCACTGGAGTGGGAATAGTAATTTTACCCCTACGCTATCCAACACTTTCCCTACTGTTGCACTCCCTGGAGTGGGAATAGTAATTTTAACCCCTACGCTATCCAACACTTTCCCTACTGTTGAACTCACTGGAGTGGGAATAGTAATTTTTACCCCTACGCTATCCAACACTTTCCCTACTGTTGCACTCACTGGAGTGGGAATAGTAATTTTAACCCCTACGCTATCCAACACTTTCCCTACTGTTGCACTCACTGGAGTGGGAATAGTAATTTTTACCCCTACGCTATCCAACACTTTCCCTACTGTTGCACTCCCTGGAGTGGGAATAGTAATTTTAACCCCTACGCTATCCAACACTTTCCCTACTGTTGCACTCACTGGAGTGGGAATAGTAATTTTTACCCCTACGCTATCCAACACTTTCCCTACTGTTGCACTCACTGGGGTGGGAATAGTCATTTTTACCCCTACGCTATCCAACATTTTCCCTACTGTTGCACTCTTTGGAGTTGGAATAGTAATTTTATTACCTCCGCTATCTAATATTTTTTGTATTATTTTAGTTAATGTAGTATATAATTAATTTAAAAAAGATTAAATAATTTTTTTAATTTGTTATATATATTTATTTAATTTTTATTTATATTATTGGTTTATGTCTATAGATGTATTTATAATTTATATGATATTTTTTTTTAATTATAAGTTATTAAAATAATTATTAAAAATGATGAGTAAGTATATATATTATATTATATGTATATGTTTAATTTATTTTTACATTACATATATATTACTTATAATTTTTAAACATTTTAAAATATTTTTAACTATGTTTATTTTAATTATATGTATTATTTACTTTATTTTACATTATTTTTTTAACTTAAATAAAAACGATATTTTTAACAACGATATTTTTGATATCGATATTTTTTCTCGATATTTTTGTACTTACCATAATGTAGATAGGATGTCGATATTCTTGACTTCGATATTCTTGCGTCAATATTTCTGTAGGTCGATATTCTGACCTTCGATATTTTGTCAGTGATTCAGAGCGGGGACAGGGTGTCCTTTCTTATTGAACATGTGGCGCAGCAAGAATGAAAGCTACCGCCACTCCCCTGCCACTCTCCCTAACACAGATGTGACTTCTTTAACTGATGACCAAGATGAACCTTTGTGGACTATGCAAACCTATAAAAGAAGTGTTAGACGCAATGGCAAACTAAATGGTTATGACATGAGATGAGATTCAGAATTATTTGCGCACCTTTCAACCTGGTATATTATCAATACAGCGTTCTCCACAAAGTGCATTGTTTCTCAATGGCGTTCATCTAATCCAGTTTGTAGTGCTCATTCCATCCACGTCAGAAGGATGTAAAGGCTGTGTCACAGCCATTGGTAATCTATCATATTTATGCTTCAGAGCCACAATAGGAACATTTGCAATCAATTCCGCTCCTTTCATTATTTCTCGCATGGACTCGGAGACTAACGCATGTGTAGCTGCCTATATGTTTGAGTCCTCATTACAATTATAATTTGTGTGTCAGTTTCTCACATAACCTCATCCATCACACTGCAAGGTATTGCACCCATAACACAATAAGCACTTCCCACACAACTGCAATAGACAACAAAGCCATCCAGCCACGAGCAAAGGCTGGCCCAAACTCTAAGTATATGTTATGTAATGGAAGCAATCGGTCTGACTGTCTGTAGCCTAAGCCTTAAAACTAAATTAATCTACCATGAAAAAATATATTTAATGGTGCCTAAGTAAGTAAATGGAACACAATCATAAGGGACCACTTTGCACTATTTCTTTCGTGTTAAGTAATTAATGGTTTGCTCTACAGAAAATAATTGAGCACACTGGTTTGACCCTGTTGTTGCAGTGTCTACAAATGAGGAACAGCGCAAATACATTTTGCTCACTTTTCAAATGTTAAATCTGACGCTGAGCTTGAGAAAAATGGGATTGCTGCACTTCCCACTACAAAATCAGCAAAAACAGACTTGGGTCACTCCTTTGTTCACACCAAATTTCTGCCTGGATCATGTTGTCTTTAAAAATAAATGTAGACGGGAACAAAAAATGTTTGCAGTCCCCCGCATTATGTAAGAAGGGAAATGGTTTGCTCCGTTTTTGTAGCAGTTCAATTGTTTTAAAAAAACAATTCATGATATATGGGCAGCAGTTGGCCACGTCCACGAGATTCCAGCTAGAACAGAGCAATCTCAGAAGTGCTATGATATATGACATCTCTCATTCAAACTTGCCAACTCCGAATGATGGCTCACGGGTTCAAGACCGCAAGAGCAGGGCACATGCTGAGCCGACGCACACTACTCACAGGCTCATCTGCCTTTTGTCGGCAGAGCCAGACTTTGATATTAACATCTTAGACGAGCATGTCTTCCACAGCAGCACTATCACTCAGGTGATACAACTCTGACACGCTGACAACTTAGATAATTCTCAAGCATTCGCACCATCTGCTGCCAACTTCAGTTTGTTTTCAATTTTGGAAGTCATATTGGAGTAGAGTGACAAATCTCAGGACAAAACAGTACGGACCGCCTATGGATTAAGATAAATCCTGCCCCGAGCGGTCTGGAACTGCCCCACTAGTCAGACTGTATAGACGTGCAGCTTACCGGTCAAATTCCGTGCTTCCTGGGACATCCGACTCGGCCCATGTCTTTCCTGGAGACCCTATCACACTGCAAACATCCTCCTTAGTGTGGGCCAGGCTTTGTTTCCGGTACAAATAGGTCCTGCAAATCATCCTTGTTTTATACCAATCTGACATCATCTGTTAAATGTGGAACCAAACAATTTGTTTGAAGGCAGTAGGACTAGCTAAAGAAGCCCGCTATCCCTTTCACCTGCGATGGTGATGACCGGCGAGTTGGCGTCCATATTAAATGAGCAACAGGCATAAACTCACCAGTGGTAGCGCAATGTCGGATCTCTTGACTTTAAGTTTATGACTTTTAAGGCAGATTGAAAAGGGCATTCCGGTCATCATCATGCACCACTGATGTCTGCCCGCCTTAATGCACGCCGCGGTCCATCCTACAGAGGTTTAATGGCGCCTGCCAACTAAACCAATCCTGATGCTGCTTTCATTTTGCTTGTGTTAGTGAACAGCATGACAACAGCACCCAAATTGGATAGGGCAGGCAGACACAGCGCTCATATCAGGACCAGGAGGCTGCGTCTGTGTTCCCATAGCTCCATTGTATAGCATACGGTGAGAACAGCTGAAGTACGCATGTCAGGTTAGCGGTGGAAAACAAAACAGCCAAACTGACATGCACACTTCGTTTCAACTTTCACTGTGATGGGTTGCCAATCATTATGCTTGGAGTGGACCAGACCACGGTAAGTCATTAGCTTTGGTGACAGAAGGCACGGCAAGCCTGGGCCATAATATAGCCTTATAGCCCGCCGAAGCGGGCTATACCGGCTATTAAAGGCCCGCTCCAGCGTTAAAGGCGAGGGCCTTTAACAAGGGAGCGGGACTTTAATAGCTACAAGGGCTATAAGGCTATAAGGCTATTAGAACATTCTGCCACTAGAGGGCAGAATGTTCTAACAAATAAAACAAAGGCTTCAGGGAGCGCGAGGGGATTGAAATCCCCTCAGGCTCCCTGAAGCCTTCGTTCACAGCCACAGCTGTGAACAAAGAATCATTGGAATGTTGGCGCTCCGGGCTTATACCAGCCATTATAAGCCCGGAGCTACTCCATTGTTTTCAATGGCGCTCCCAACATTCCAATGTTCTAATAATGATTTAATTCACTTTGTTTAACTGCAAAAAATATATGTAACTGCTGACACGCAGGGGGAAAACATCCTGGCGCTCCAATGAACGCACCAATCCCCTACTTCTTCCTTTGGTACTAATGGCCAAAGTACAGAAATGGTTTTGTCTTGTTCTCCCCTTCCTTTTCCTTTGTTGGTTGGTGTGTTAATCTTGTCTACTTTATTTGTTGTTGGACGGCCAGGTTATGTTCTGTCCTAGGGGTGTTTTTGGCATTCCTGAGTTGTCTGAGCGATTATGCTGGCTTGCACCCTCACCGGCGCTTCTTGCCATATCTATCTAGTCCATGCGAGTTCCATTCCAAAACCACTACGAAGGTCCTAACCCCAATCACATCTGCCTTGTCCTTCTAATTCACAGACACATATAACCTGATAACGTGGAATGCCAAGGGTAGGAACTCCTTGAAAAAACAATACTGGGTACACGCTGCTCTACTCCGTTGGCAAACACATATTGCTTTGCTACAAGAAACGTATTTAACAGCTGTGGATGTTACCCAACTACAGGCTAAATGGAGGGGCCACGTCATTGGCACGGGTTACTCTGCTTATGCTAGAGGGATTGTGCTGTGGATCAGAGCTAGGGTCCCCTTCAAGTTGGAAAAAATGCAATGGTGACTCTGAAGGCGGCTTCATTTTGGCTAAAAGTCTCCTCAACGGCCGCTCACAGATCTTGGGTGTTATCTATGCTCCCCACACCGACAAACTAGCTTTTTGGTCGCTGTTGACTACTATGTTCATAGACTGGCCAGCTGCCACATTGGTCATTGGAGGGTATTTTAATTCAATCCTTGACGTTCTCCTTGACCACTTGACACCACCTCTCGCACAATTCCCAGTGTTACTTAATGCTGACATGCTGTGGCAATGGTTAAATCACTGGGAATTTGACAACACTTGGGGGTCGATTCCGATTCGGGCCGGAAATCTCTCCGACCGAGCCGGACCCGGAGAGATTTCCGACCGAATCGGACCCGTGCAGTCCGACCGAACGAGTCCGATGCATTCGTATGCCACCGGACACGAGTCGGTCGGACTCCCATTGAACTCAATGGGAGC
This sequence comes from Calotriton arnoldi, assembly GCA_963921515.1. Classification (NCBI taxonomy): domain Eukaryota; kingdom Metazoa; phylum Chordata; class Amphibia; order Caudata; family Salamandridae; genus Calotriton; species Calotriton arnoldi. The sequence continues at coordinate 455,780 of CAWUFW010001272.1, forward strand.
CGGTCGTACAACGCGTACGCGGGCTCCCATTGCCTCAATGGGTGCGAGGCGGACAAGGGCGCCCCCTACAGCGAGTACGCCGCGAGCGCTCGCGGCGTACACGCACAGGTAGGGGGACCCATGGGTCCCCCTGTGTGCGCCTCGCACGGGTACGCGTACAGGGGGGTCCGACACGGACCCCCAAAGTACGGCTCCGACAGCTCTTACGAGCCGGACGGCGCGGCTCGGTCGGACTGCTCGCGGCGCGCATCGTACTTACCCGGCCGGAAAACGTCTCCATTGCGCGGTGCGAATCGGGTCCGAGCGAGTCGGTCGGAGCGGTACGATCCGGGTACGAGTCGGTCGGAGCGGTCGGGTCGCCCGGACGAGTCGGTCGGCGAATTCGCATCGTACTCGCTCGGCCGGACCCGCGTACGGTTCGGTCGGGAAACAGGGCTCCGAATCGGATCCGGTAAAGCCGAATCCTATTCGGAGCCCTACCGGCCGAGATCGGAATCGGCCCCTTGGCATTTTAAACATCTGACACGACAGGAGTTTTCCTTCTGTTCCCCGGTCCATAAACTACACTCACTTCTGGACCGATTTGTGTGTTCAGCTTCTCTCCACATGACAGTGACCTCCGTGCATTACCAGCCCAAGTTTTGTCTGATCATAACCCTCTCATATTAAAGGTGGTCTGGGCTATCCCTCCTGAATTAATCCCCTCTTGAGGGCCGAGTCTTCTGTCAGAGATTGTCTGAGCACATCGAAAGCTTCTTTCGGGAGAACGCAGGCACTTCCTCTTCCCCATTGGAAGAATGGGAATGCTTTAAAGTGGTCCCGGGGGGCTGTGTATTACAATCACAGTTGGCATTCGCAAGGTTCTCACACAGGACATTGAGAAAGCAGAATCATCCCTGTTACAGCTAGAACGAATAGTGTCAACCTCCCCTGATAATCTAGATGACCTACAGGAAACGCAAACTAAGTATTTTGACACCATGGAACAGATTTGGTGCTGTGATTACGCTGCATTAAGGCTAGAGTTCATGATGAGGGGGACAAGCCCAGTCATCTGCTGGTGCAGTTGGTTACCCCACACCAGCCGGATCCTACCCTTCTGACCATTTCTCTTCCATCTTGAGACAGAGCTTAAACCCAGTCAATTAATATATGCCACTTTTTATGACGATTATAGGGCATTATATGCCTCTCCTCCACCAATGTTGGATGGCCTGTTTGATCATTTTATTGCCCAGTTCCCAGTCTCTCGTCTATCACCAGAAGGTCGAACATCCCTAGACATCCCCATCATGGCGCAAGGGATCCTCTCGCTCCTAAAGGATCTCCCAGGGCGACCTGGGGGATAGCAGTCCGGGGAACTACTCACATAGTCTCCCTATACGTAGACGACCTCCTCTTGTATGTCTGTGACACGGATGCCGATTTTTCCAATTTCACCTAGGTTTTCTCTGAGTTTGTGTCCCTTTCAGGCCTCAGGGTATATTGGGCTAAATCCTGTATCTTTCATTTACAACAGGCAGGCAGACCTCCACCTCGCCCTCTGTTAGATCCCCGGCTATGATTCGTAATGGCTACGTTTTGACATCTGGGTGTCAACATCTATCACACACCTGAGGATCTACGGGATGGCAACCTGGGTAAAGTGATGCGTAAATTCTGAACCCAGATCACTTTTTGGTCATCTTTGCCATTATCGGTAATTGGTTATGTGAGTCTGGTAAATACGGTAGTGCTACCCTGTTTCCTTTATTATTTTATCGACCTTCCCCTACTTCTCCCACTGTCTTTCTTTAAGCAACTAGACTCTACTCACTCTGATCACCTTGATCTGGGGAGAAGGGCGACATCGGGTGTCCCTAGCTACTCTAAAACGTCCGGTGGATGCGGGGGGACAGGCCCTCCCAGATTTTGAATGGTATTACTTAGCTGCCCAGTTGCACTGGGTGGCCCAATGGCTCTCTGGCCGCTCTCTGTATGAGACTGGGCTCCCAATGACTGATGCCAAGGATGGTCTTTTGAACTATCTCCTAGTCTCCTCCACTCGCTTACATTCACAGGCCACAGGCCTGCTCCGAGTGGCGGTGGCCTTTTTGGCAATGACCAATAAACTAATGGGCACAGTGAAACCTTTTGCTCCTGCTATCCCCCACTTAGGCCTGCCCAGAACGATGGGTCATTTGAGATTGGGACATTTACAGCCTTGGCATGCCATTGGGCTCTCTACGGCTGGTGATCTCTTCCTCAATGGTGAGGTGATAAGTTTCCCCTCGCTAGTGGCAGACTAGTATCTCCCTCAGAGGCAATTTCTCATATATGGACGCATCTTGCACTCTTTCACCACTCTGTTCCATACTCGATCTCAAATACCCCGACACACAAGGTATATCAAATGCTACACACCGCAGGCACTTGGGGGAAATGAATACAGTGGTTTTATTGAGCACTCCAACAACAGCTTGATCTATACCAATCCACTCTTAGAAATGCTTGGGAGACTGATGTAGGCAAGCCTTTTCACGACACCGAATGGGCTAGGATACTGGAATACCCTCACTCAGTGTCTAGAGGGACTCGTTTTAAATATATTCAATATAATGTTTTAAACAGAGACTACCACACGCCAGCCCACATTGCTAAAATTGTTTCCCTTGAACAAATTCTCAATGCCCTGATGTTCCTTCCCAGAGGCTGACCTTCGGTGTATGCTGCGGTCTTGCCCTTCGTTGCAGACCTATGGAACTCAGCTATTGCAGATCCTGGGCACTATTACCGGCATTACCATGTCTCATTATCCAGAGGGAGTGCTCTTGGGGCTCTATCCTGGCCCTACACATGACTGAGCAGGCCCTCGGCTTGGCCCTGCTCTTATCTAAACGCTCCATCACTGTGCTGTGGAAGCAGCATACGGCTCCCGACTTGTCAGGCTGTACCAGAGCAGTAGCCTCCTGGGGGCTTGCAAAGAGCTCTTTGCTCCACAGGGAGGAGCCCACTGGCTTCAGGAAATATTTTATCGCATAGGTATGGAATATTGTATTGTTTTGTGATTGAATTTATATAGCGCTTACTACGCCTGACGAGGCATCAGAGCGCTTTTCGGTAAGTAGCACGCTACTCCCGGAACCCAAAAGTATTAGTGGTGGATTAGTATTGGGAATATGAGTATAGTATTAGTATAGGGCTGTTTGAGTAAATTTGAGCAGAGGACTGTCTGTTGGGTTAAATGGAGTAATGGAGGGATAGAAGAGGGAACAAAACCAAAAGTGTTAATTGGGAGATCATAGTAGTAAATTGAGGTTTGGGATGAGTAAAGAAGAGATTGAGGAGGGAAGAGCCTGTAGAAAGGGATTAGGGAGAAAGAGAATCACTGGAAAAAAATTCTAGAAAGTTAATACTAAGGATGACACTTATCCGCCGGAAAGTACCCCTGACATGTACATTAATAATCCTTCACGTGTTATAAACCTTGTGAGGAAATTGCTTGAGGAGTTGGGATGCGGCATCAGAAACAACTTATGTGGGCACGTATGCAATGTTTAGGGACCAGTGTTCTTTACAGGGAGGCACCCACTAGGATGAGGGTGATTAACAGTTGGTACTGATAACTCACATGGGAAAAAGGGAGGGAGGGGCAAAATGTTAAATGTGAACGTGGTTTTTTTTTGCCTAATTTACTCGAATATGGAAGTCAGCATAACTAAGGGGCGTGCTTATCTTCAGGCAGAGTATTTAAAATCCCCATCGTGCTGGAGGCAAACTTTTTGCTGACCGAGATGCCATTGACAGAGCAGGCGCACTTTACGCAAAAATGCAATTTGGTCAGAATGTCATTTCAAGGAAGCCCGCTCATCTTTGAGTTTCTTTCAGCAAAATACTCACTTAAAGCAAACGTGTTTCTGTGAAACAAAATAGCAATGGCTCTGACATACTGGGAGTTCTCCCAGAACATAGGATGTTAGTGCTGATTTTTTTTAACCAGGATCCAGCTGCAAACAAGCATTTGCAATGCAATAGTTCTCGCATTTGCAAGAGTTTGATCTATTGGCATTTACAATGCCAATGGCTCAAACTATCGCAAATGCGAGACCTATTGCATTGCAAATATTTTTTGTGTCAAATCGCCCCATGCTGCACTTTCACGTTAATGGAGGCCGCGACCCTTTCTTTAGACAAGCCTCGTCTAAAGAAAGGGGCGTGGCCGACATTAAAGTGAAGCCGCGGCATGAGGGCTTTGACAAAAAAAAGTATCTGTTTGTCAAGTTGACAAACAAATGCTTTTTTTTGTAAAAGCACCCCATGCAGTGCTTTCACTTTAATAGCATCCATGCACCTTTCTTTAGATGCGGCTTGTCTAAAGAAAGGGGCACGGCCTGCATTAATGTGAAAGCACCGCATGGGCGCTACTAAAGAAAAAATAAATAAATAAATAAGCGCGGCCGCTATACTTAAAGCGGACAGCGCTGCTAAAATAAAGAAAGAAAGAAACGCGGCCGCTATAGTTAAAGCAGACCGCCATTAGTAATTATAATTAAAATAAAAGTGGTGCGACGTAGTGGGTGGAATGGGGGAAATCATTGAACAAAATAGTGCTCACAGCCAAGATTAAGCAGACCGTGTAACAAGACAAGTAAAAGGTCCAGTTGTAATGGGAGGTTACAAATGTAGACAAGGCGGTACCAAGGAGGGACTAACAAGCCTTTTCAGGAATGAAAAGCAATGATTTCGCAAGGACCGTAACAGGAGCCAATTGAAAAGATGGGTGGGACATGGGCAGAGCTTCAAGTCCCTACCTCAATACAGCATGCCTCGCAGAGCAGCGCATGCGCTACCCAGGCTCGATCTAAAAATGAGCTTTGGAAGACTCGCCCTCATTAGGGTAGGCCTTCTGCTGCTTATAGCTAGAGGCTTGTGCCAGATGGGCCGCCTGTGGGTCATTTCCTGCTGAGGACCTGCCATTGGAAACAAAGAGATTGCCCACTCTAAACTTGATGAGGGAACCCTGAGTGTGGATCAGATGGAAACCTGCCAGTTTATGACTGATGCTCCACATAAAGCACACACTAAATTAGTCTGTATACTTTGCACTATAGAGCTGCTTTTAGTGGTCTGCAAATGTAATATATTATCAAAGGTACTTCCTGAAGTATTTGCGAATCTCCAAAAATCCTAAAATGACTCCAAACACGGTGGCAACCCTATAGAAGTAGATTTTTATTTTTTTGCAAATCTGTTTTATTGTTTTTATAGTTACAATACGTTTGACACCTGCATGCAAGCAGTAGTGGACTTTATGGCATGTAACATGGGTATGGTACAAATACAGTTGTGTGTCACAGTTGTGCTATCAGGACCATGGACTTAGTATTCATTGAGAAAAAGAAGATAACGAGAAAATCAAGTTCGTGAATATAGTCACATTATGTGTCCATCAATCAGTTTAAAAAGGAAGCTGTGGAGGAAAAGCACGTCAACGACTGTGGACATATGGCTCTAGTTGTCTAATAAATCATTCATATTATTAACTGTCTGTTATTGCTTGCCTTTACCCGTGTTAACATACAACAAGGGTAATACCAACAGTATTTGCACTTTGCTAGGCGGTATCAATAGAATAGAATGAGAAGGCAAAACATAGATTGCGTTAACTTACAAAAGAAACATACAAAAATATATGTAACTGTTGTTTGTTGTTCTCTCACTGCCGGTGACTACCAGCTAACTTTCCCCTATCTGAAGCTTGTGTTAGCACACTTGCACAAGTAGTTTGTGGTTCGTCAGCCAAAAGTGATGTGGTGCACCTTCTGCCCAGACTCAGAATGGTGTAGGTCAGGGGAGTCCCCTCCCTCCATGTCCACAGTGAGCTGCAGCTCGGTATAGAGAGCGTCCCAGTATGTCGCAATGGGGATCTCGCGCAGTCCCAGCGTTTCCTCACGCCTAATGGCCATGTTCTCCACTTTTGCCCACGCAAGCATTGAGTTCCGCCAGGCCATTATAATGGGGGGGGTCAGGCGCTTTCCATTTCTTAGTAATGAGCCTTTTGGCTACTACCAACCCCAAGTCTAGGAATCTCGAGGTAACCTTTGTGGTGGGAGTTCTATGGAATTTGTGCAACAGGTAGGTCAGCCAGTCGTGGGGTAGCGTTCGACCAGTGCAGGTTCGTAATAGGGCAGCCACTTCACACCAGTAAGTACCTACCCGGGCACAGCCCCAGAGCATGTGAATTAAATCAGCCCCTCGTTCAGTGCATCTCGGACACTCAGCATCTATGCGATTGAAGTATCGATTAATTTTTGCAGGTGTAAGATATGCCCTGTGAACGAAATAGAGCTGTATTTGCCGGAAACGCATATTGCGAGGTATGCGTGTCGGGCTCTCAAGTACCCTAGCCCACTCTGTATCTGTAAACTGGTGTCCCAGATCATGTTCCCATTTATGACGTAATGGATCAAGGCTAATTGCAGCATGAGTCCTCAGTGAGGCTGCGAACCAACGTGTCAGGTGTCTACCCGACCCCATGACATGTAGGTATTGCATGGTAAGATGTGTTTGTGGCTCCGCGGTCATGTCTCCCCATTTAGCTGTGAGTGAAGCTATCAGTGTATGGTGAACCAGAAAGTGTCCAGGCGGGAGCCCATCCTCCTCTACTAAGGATATGTATGATAGAAGAGCCCCCTCACGATATAGGTCTCCGAGTGTCTGGATGTCATTCTCATGCCACCTCCTAAGTATCTGCGAAGAGATTACCGTGCGTCCATCCAGAGTTCCTTCCAAAGGTATCGCTGGCGCATAGGGGGTCATCCTACGGGTGACATACAGGCTTCTACGGAAGCATCTATAGGCCACATCAAGCAGTAAGGGCTCCGGCGGTCTTGAGCGTGCACCCGGGTGGAAAAGGTTGACTATGTGTTGCAGGGGATAGGGCGGATGCGTAGTTGCAGTGTCTGCGCAATGTTGATTTGGTAGCCAACGTGCCACCCATTGAAGTTGGGAGGTGAGATAGTAATGTTCGAGACAAGGAGCCGCCATCCCTCCCTGGTCCACTGGTAGATACAGCTTCTGCTGTGCCATCCTATGCCTGGCATTTCCCCAGATTAAATCATGGATCTGCTTTTCTATAGGGGTGAAGAAAGAGGCTGGGATATAGACCAGCAGATTCATAAAATAGTATAAAAGTCTCGGGAGTACCACCATTTTTGTAAGTGCAACCCTGCCCTTTACAGACAATGGTAGCGTACTCCAAAATCGCATCTGCGACCTGAGGGACGTCACCGGCCGGCCCAGGTTCCCATCAACTAGATCGTCTGTTCGATGGTAGATTTGGATGCCTAAGTAGCGGAACGTGTCTGCCGCCCACCGTAGCTTTTTACCGCTCATAACGAAGTTGGGGTCCTGGAGTCCCTCTTTAAATGAGTAAATACAGGACTTCTCTACATTTACAGTTAATCCAGAGAACACAGCGAATTCCTCCAATAGTTGCGCCAGTCGGGCGGGGGCACGGTTGATGTCTCTAATATAGATAAGGAGGTCATCGGCATATAACGACACTTGATGTGTGGCATCTCCCAGGGGCACTCCGTCACCCAGCTGGGTACGCAGCACTTCTGCTAATGGCTCCATTGCGAGCGCAAACAGGAGCGGGGATAAAGGGCACCCCTGCCGTGTACCCCTCTGCACTGGAAGGGGATCTGAGATGTAGGGTCCCACCTTGACTCTGACTGTAGGGTTGGTGTAGAGCAGACGTGTCAATTGGATGAAAACTGGGCCTAGCTCAAATTTCTCTAGTACTGTAAACAGGTAGCTCCATTCTAAGGAATCAAAGGCCTTCTCCAGGTCCAATACAAGGCAGCCCGCCTGTGGCCATTCTTCCACTGCGTATGTGGATACCCTGAAGAAACGCCGTAAATTGAGGGAGGTGTCACGCAAAGGCACAAAGCCGTTTTGATCTGTGTGAACCAGTGTCGGGACGACCTGCACCAGTCTATCTTCTAACACCTTCGCTAGTATCTTATAATCAGTGTTAAGCAATGCTAAGGGCCTATAGGAGCCCATCTCCATTGGATCTTTATTAGGTTTCAACAGTGATATCAGGTGTGCTTCGCGCATAGAGGGTGGGAGCTGCTGGGACTCTAATGCAGTGGTGTATACAGTGTGGAGACGCTGCACAAGGGAGACCCGATATGCTTTATAGTACTCTGCTGGTAGCCCATCCAGGCCCGGTGACTTCCCAGAAGCAAGGGATTGTATGGCTTCTCCAATCAATTCCAGCGTAACCTGTGTGTTGAGTGTTTCACTATGTTCCTTCCCCACCGTGGTTAGCTGCAAAGTGTCAAGGAACCCCTCTAGGTCTCGCTCGGTGCCTCGTCTACGGGAACGGTATAAATTGGCATAGTGGTGTGTCAGGGCTTCGTGTATTTCGCGTTGTGTGCATAACATCTGTCCCGTCCTTCCCCGCAGCGTCCCAATGGGGGCGTGAGTGTACTGCCGTATCAGCCAGGCTAACAGCCTGCCGCTCTATCAGCAGTAGTGTGTGCGCGAGCTGTATGTGCAGTATAATTATGGAAGTGAAGGTGCTCCAACTGTTCCACATGATTAGAACGCAGCACCTCAAGACGCCGCGCATCTCTGCCTGCCCCTTCGCCCTCTTGTTCATATTGCAACAGTTGTGTTTCTATTTTTGTGAGGGAATTTGATAACTGCTTACGAATATTCCATGTGGCTCCTAGACAATGGCCTCTGATTGATACCTTGAACGCCTCCCATTCGATAAGTGCATCGCTTGCTGTACCTTCATTTAGTTCAAAATACGTTAAAATTGCCGTTCCCAACGAGGCACGGAACGCCGAGTCCTCTAGCGCGCTAGTTTGGAGTCGCCATGTAGGGACCGGAGGGCGTTGCATCTCCCATTTGAGATGCAATAACAGAGGATTATGATTGGAGTGCGTCCGCCCTAGGTAGTCAATGCTATGTACCAGGGGGAGTAGTGCCTGCGACCCCACCAGTCTGTCTAGATGCACGTGTAGTCTGTGCACTGCGGAATAGTGAGAATAAACTCGGGCAGTGGGATTATGGAAGCGCCATATATCTAGTAGAGCCCAGTGTGTAAACCAATGTGTGAGGGCCCTCGCATTAAACATGGAAGGGGTTCTATTCAGTGGCGGGAATGCCCTGTCCAGTTCGACATTAAGCACTGAGTTAAAATCCCCGCCCAACAGCCAGGGGATACCATTCCACCGGGCCTGGACCGCAGAGATGCGCTAAAGGAAGGAGGCTTGGTCTATATTGGGGACGTAGATGGAGCCCAGCAGTACAATTTGGCCATTTAAACGCCCCTTCACAAAGGTATATCTGCCCTCTGTGTCATTTATGGCCTTGTCGCAGAGTAGATTTTTGAGTTTTTAAAGACTTTTTTATTTCAAGAGTTCCAAAATGAATTGAATTAGTACCCTGATGAACTGGCCGTCTAGTGTTAATATGCAAACAAATGTGTTTCCTTCATTTTTTTACACTCTTCTTTTCCTCTTATACAGTGGCATATGGAAACTTGAGGTGGCCCCCTGCAAGGTACATGAAGTGGCCCCCCTCCGGACTGAATCAGGAGCTCTCAGGCCAGGGTACTGTGCTGGGGAGACCCCCTGCAGTTCAGGCCCCTCTCCCCGCACTGTGGGGGCTGCGAGGCTCAATGTTATGCTACTGCTTTTATAGGGGTTGGGACATATACATGCTTCTTACCCACAATGTCTTCTAAGTTTTCAGTCTGCTTCTCCCAATAAAGGTGACTTAGCAGCTTATATTTTAAAAAAAAATACATTTTACATTGCCAGAAGAGAACAAACTCAGTCAGCCTTTGGCTTGGAACATTAACTGAAAATGAATATGCATCAGCAGTTATGGACATGCCTACTCTGACTGAGGGAAGATCCACATGTGAACTAATCATGCCCAAGGCAATGGGCAAAGATATTTTAATTGTGGGTTTCTGTCATGCTGCTGCTTTAGCTAGTTCATTCATTTATATCCTACATTACAGACTTTAGGTGGGGATTATTGGGAATTTGATTCTGATGCCAAGGTTGTGTCTGTGGTGGTACTGATATTGTTGGATAAATTTCACACGCGAAGCGGCATTTAAAGTGCCCTGTGGTTTATTTCGGGTGGATGGTCCTACTACAAGAGTCCCTTGACTTGCATGCAAACTAATTTTCTAAGTGGAATGAGGAAGTGGTACTGGCAGATAACACTTTGATTATGAAATGGTGGTTTCCATTACTACCAGATAATAAAACATTGGCTCTGATGATCATCATTGTGGGTTGGGAGCCTCTTTATGGTCCTGCGCCTTAAGAGAGAGGGGTAGAAAAACAATAATAAAAATGGGAGAGAACAATTTGTTTGAATTATAACAATAGTGTGCTTGTTGGCCTGGGTGCAAGCATGTATCTTTTAGTAGGAAGAAGAAATCCGTGTCCTTTGGTTTATCATAATCTAAACTCAAGTTTGATTAATTTGTCTCATGCTTTAACTACCAGGCATACAGGTGCATGCAAAATCAAACCCAGATTAAACATCTCCAAAGATGATGGCTTTCATTTTTTACTTTAAAACGTTTAGGGTTTTTAGCATGCTTAATATCTAGCAGGAGTTTGCGGTGCAGCTAAGCGTATACTACCTCTAGCTGTTTATTTCTTAACCCCTTCTGTGTGCAGGACGGCCGGGAGCCGTCCTGCGCCACAGTGCTCGTGTGCGCAGGACGACGCCCGGCCGTCCTCGCACATGGCATTTGAAATCCCTCTGGTGCGGGCACCAGAGGGATTTCCTTTACCCCCCAACAGCCTCTGGAGCTGGGGAAGAGCTTCCCCAGCTCCAGAGGCTGTTTGTGTTGTTTCCCTGAAATGACAATCAGCGCGCACGTCGCGCTGACGTCATTTCAGTGAAACTGAAACTGAAATGAGCAGGAAGGCGATTCCCAAGCAGGGATCCACCCACTAGGCACCAGGGAGGGGGGAGCGGCCCCTTGGGCAAGGGCCTTTGCTCCCCCCAAAATGAATTGGGGAACAACAGTCTTTCTGCCCCCCTGGGGGGCAGATGGGGGCAGTAGCCCCTAATCTCCCCCTCGGGGGGCATAAAGCCCACTAGAAGCCAGGAATGTTTTTTAAATTTGATTTAGGGGTAGGGGCTGCCCAAGATGGGCATGCCAATGCCCCCACCCGCCCCCAGTAAAATTCCAGTCTGCCTGCACCCCCCTGCAAAATTATAGTCTTTCTAACCCAATAGAAGGCAGGGATTTTTTTATTTGATTTAAGGGTGGGGGCTGCTCCAGATGGGCATGCCAATGCCCCCCCCCCAGCAAAATTCCTGTCTTTCTGCCTCCCGGGGGGCAGATGTGATGGGGACAACAGCCCCCGATCTGCCCCCAGGGGGGGGGCAGAAAGCACACTACGCACCAGGGATTTTCTTTTAATGTACATAGGGGTGGGGGCTGCCCAAAATGGGCATGCCAATGCCCCCACCCCCAAAAACAATTCCACAATCTTCCTGCCCCCATGGAGGCAGATGGGGGCAATAGCCCCTGATCTGCCCCCATCTGCCCCCAGGGGGGGCAGAAATCCCACTAGGCACCAGGGATTGTTTGTTTTTTATACGTAGGGGTGGGGGCTGCCCAAAATTGGCATCACAATGCCCCCACCCCCAAAAGAAATTCCACAGCCTTTCTGCCTCCCTGGGAGGCAGATGGGGGCAATAGCCTCAATCTGCCCCCTGGGGGGCAGAAAGCACACTAGGCACCAGGGATTTTGTTTTAATGTATATAGGAGTGGGGGCTGCCCAAAATGGCCATGCCAATGACCCCCACCCCCAACAAAAATTCCCACAGTCTTTCTGCCCCCCCCAGGAGGCAGATGGTGCAAGATCCCCTGATCTGCCCCTCGGGGGGCAGAAAGCCCACTTGGCATCAGGGATTTTTTTTATATACATAGAGGTGGGGGCTGCCCAAAATGGGCATGCCAATGCCCCCCACCCCGCCCCCCAAAAAATTGCCACAGCCTTTCTGATGGGGGCAATAGTCCATAATCTGCCCTCCGGTGGGGGCAGAAAGCCCACTAGGGACCAGGGATTTTTTTTATACTCTGGGGTGGGGGCTGCTGAGAATGGGCATGCTAAAGCCCCCACTGTCAAAAGAGGCTTTCTGCCCCCCTGGAAGGCAGATCGGGGCAATAGCCCCTTATCTTCCCCCCGCGGGGGCAGAAAGCCCACTAGGCACCATGGATATGTCTATGGGCATAAAATCAGAAAAATAAGGGGAGAAAGAGGGATATGCTAGGTCCACCCTCCAAAAATGATCAAGAATTACAAAACACCGAAATCTCGGTTATGGAAACCTAGCCAGTTTTTTCAGAAAATTAAATTTACTAATATAAGATTAAAAAAAAAAAATAGTAAAGGAAAAATGTCCTTTCTTGAGTCCCCTCACTCACCATGGTTTCCCATGGTGACATGCTTCATCATAGGGGCCATCCCAACCCGCTACGGGCTGAGGCGTGCTATGACTTGCGACACTACGTAGGAGCACTACTTGTGAGTGACTATGTGTGGTGCAGTGATGGGAGTGGAGTGGGTGAGACTAAAAATATCTAGCTAGTGGGCAAAAAGAATTTATTCAGGCTCCTAGCCGATATATTAAAAACGGGGTTGGTCGCTAGGGTGTCTGTTTTTAATTAGTCAGGGGTCCCTAGTGAACGTCAACTAGTTTCGAGCTACCCCAGTGCTCTTCTTCAGGACAAACAGGGTCCAGCCCTGTTTAGTACCACTCCAAAGTGACCTAAGGATAGGAAAAAATGCTGCAAAATACTAGCAGGCAAGAGTTAATACATACAGTACTTTGATCACGTAGTATCTGTAATAGAGAAAGGAATAAAAAGCATTATCAAGTACAGTCTATGTACTGTATAGGTAGTTATTGAAACCATGTTGATGCTGATCAATTGAATCTAAAACAGAAAACGGCATACGAGACCTACTTCATGCTATGTAGGTAAGTGAAAACGCCATGCTGCACATTAACTACATATAATCAGACACTCACTGCTGGTGTGTGTTGTTAAGAGCTCTCCCATAAGATCCTTGTGTGGTTATGAGAGCTATGGGCATCTCAATAGTCATGTTATACTATAGGGCCAGCTTAGTTTAAACACAAAAAACTAAAAACCAAAAAGGAATACCACATGACATTACCCTTAGTGAGTAGATTGTCAGTAATCTGAGACATGCCAGGCAATTAGGTGAATGCTTATTTGCCAGGAAATAGAATGAAATGAAAGAGCATAAACCTAGAAAAACATACTAATATGTACAGACAAAACAATACGACAAAGAAAATACAGTGACATAATAAAACACATACTAATTATGGAGCAACAATGTGCTTCATGGTCTGAGAGGGGCTGGAGAGATCATCGCCACTGTAGGAGAAAGGAAAAACAAAGCGATAATGAAAGCTTTGTAGCAAAAAGGGGGTGCACTGTGAGAGGCTCTGCTGTCTGCCCGGTCCGGTGCTGTGGAAAGAATAACTTACTTGAGAATGAAAACTGCTCCGGCTGTTGCCTGCTTCCTCCCGACCGCATATTAACAAGTGAGTCCCTACTGCTTGTTTTTAAAGGGTGTTTTCCCGCCGATTCATGATTAGGAGACTAGAGCGGAAACTAAAGAACAAAATGGCCGCCTTCTATGGCTCGATGTGGCTGCCATTTTGGGAAGGTAAAATACTCATTAGTGCCTATTGGGAAGGGTATAAGGTGATTAGAGGCAATACAAAGGTGATGAACAAATACATACAATGTGCCTCACAATGATATACAAAAGAGGTCTAATACGAGTTCCTATCATTATGGGAAGGTAAAATACTCGTTAGTGCCTATTGATAAGAGTATAAGGTGATTAGAGGCTAAACAAGGAAGACGAACAAATACATACAATGAGCCTCACGATGATATACAAAAGAGGTCTAATACGAGTGCCTGTTGAGGAATCACTAAGGTGATTAAGACGTACTCATATAAAACAAACATACAGATGAATACTGTATTTACACTCCCTGAAGAAGTGTTTGATTATGAACGGAGAGTAATTGCAACTGATCGGCTGACTCTTAGCGTGTCATATATAGGGTGACTGGTATTTGCTCAGGAGTTTCCCAATAGATGTAATGCCAGAGGAGATTGATAGCTTGACCTCTGGTTAAGAGGGAATTTGATCAGATGACTTTTCTAATTGCAGGGTGACTGGTATTCTTTCAAAAACATACCCCTTAGATGTAATGTCAGAGGAGACTGTTATTTTGAGAACTGACCCCACGGAATATTATCATTCAAGCCTTGAGTGTCTGTACGTAATTTAAAAACCCAGCGTTGTTCTCTCTCTAGAAGTCGCTGTTCGAGGTTGTCATTACATTTGATATGTTCCAGGACCACCCACCTCATGTCGTTAGGTGTATGTTGTTTTTTGATAAAATGGGTTGACATTTTTGTTGTCGCCCGCTTGCACCTGATGTTACTACGGTGCTCCACAATCCTAGTACTGACTTTTCGTGTAGTCATGCCTACGTAGCGGAGATTACAGGTGCAGGTAATCAGATATACCACACCTGTGGTGTTACAATTAGTGAAACTGCGGAGTTCCCATGTAATTTGATTGTTAAATGTCACTCTTTTAGTTGCTGACGTGAGGTGACATACGCTGCAGTTATTACACGGGTAATGTCCTGTAGGCAGAGTTTGTAGGATTCTTTGTCCATCAGATTTGGTGTTAATCTTGGGACGAGTGTGGACAAAGTAGTTCTTAAGGTTTTTTCCTTTTCTGTGACTGAACATTGGGTTGGGTATGTCTAGGTTGGCACTGTTCAGTGTCCGCCAGTGTTTTTTGATTATTTTAGACACCTTGTTAGATGCTATGTTATAAGTTGTTATACATATTGGTCTCTTTTCTTGTGTGTTTTTATTTAGTCTGGGTTCAAGGAGGGAATCTCTGTTGTTATTGCTCGCTCTTTTCTTGGCTGCTGATATGAGGTGCTTAGGATACTGCCTGGCTGTCAATTTCTCCGCCAAATCCTTTGCTTGGGTATAGTAATCCGTTTTCTCAGTACAATTTCTTCTTAGACGTAGAAATTGACCGAAATGTAAATTGTCTTTTAGTTGTTTGGGATGAAAACTATCGTAAATCAAAAGACAATTTCTTGCAGTCGGTTTGAAATGCGTGGTTGTGGTCAGGCTACCTTGGTTCGCTGTGATGTTAAGGTCCAGAAAGACCACTTGGGACCTGCTCATAGTGTTGGTGAACTTTAAAAATGGATCCTGTAGGTTCAACCAATTAATGAAACTGGTGGCCTCGGTCTCATTGCCTTCCCAAATCACAAAAACATCGTCAATGTAACGTCTCCATACTTTTAAATTGTTGAAGTACGGATTGTGAGGATTTAGGATCTTCTGTTTCTCAAGGTGGTGGACATAGAGACCCGCCACACTCGGCGCGAAAGTGCTTCCCATGCTAGTTCCGTGCACTTGACGGTACAACGTATCTTCAAATCTGAAGTAGTTCTCAGTTAGGGCCAGACGACGTGTCTTGGTGTGTGGTATATCCAGGAATTCTCGAAGAGTACTTCTTCAAGGATTTGCAGGGTTTCCTTATGCGGTAGACTTGTGTATAAACTTTCAACATCAATATCAATCCCACACGCCATGGGATCAATCCGTACTTCAACAATTTAAAAGTATGGAGACGTTACATTGACGATGTTTTTGTGATTTGGGAAGGCAATGAGACCGAGGCCACCAGTTTCATTAATTGGTTGAACCTACAGGATCCATTTTTAAAGTTCACCAACACTATGAGCAGGTCCCAAGTGGTCTTTCTGGACCTTAACATCACAGCGAACCAAGGTAGCCTGACCACAACCACGCATTTCAAACCGACTGCAAGAAATTGTCTTTTGATTTCACGATAGTTTTCATCCCAAACAACTAAAAGACAATTTACCTTTCGGTCAATTTCTACGTCTAAGAAGAAATTGTACTGAGAAAACGGATTACTATACCCAAGCAAAGGATTTGGCGGAGAAATTGACAGCCAGGCAGTATCCTAAGCACCTCATATCAGCAGCCAAGAAAAGAGCGAGCAATAACAACAGAGATTCCCTCCTTGAACCCAGACTAAATAAAAACACACAAGAAAAGAGACCAATATGTATAACAACTTATAACATAGCATCTAACAAGGTGTCTAAAATAATCAAAAACACTGGCGGACACTGAACAGTGCCAACCTAGACATACCCAAACCAATGTTCAGTCACAGAAAAGGAAAAACCTTAAGAACTACTTTGTCCACACTCGTCCCAAGATTAACACCAAATCTGATGGACAAAGAATCCTACAAACTCTGCCTACAGGACATTACCCGTGTAATAACTGCAGCGTATGTCACCTCACGTCAGCAACTAAAAGAGTGACATTTAACAATCAAATGACATGGGAACCGCAGTTTCACTAATTGTAACACCACAGGTGTGGTATATCTGATTACCTGCACCTGTAATCTCCACTACGTAGGCATGACTACACGAAAAGTAAGTACTAGGATTGTGGAGCACCGTAGTAACATCAGGTGCAAGCGGGCGACAACAAAAATGTCAACCCATTTTATCGAAAAACAACATACACCTAACGACATGAGGTGGGTGGTCCTGGAACATATCAAATGTAATGACAACCTCGAACAGCGACTTCTAGAGAGAGAACAACGCTGGGTTTTTAAATTACGTACAGACACTCAAGGCTTGAATGATAATATTCCGTGGGGTCAGTTCTCAAAATAACAGTCTCCTCTGACATTACATCTAAGGGGTATGTTTTTGAAAGAATACCAGTCACCCTGCAATTAGAAAAGTCATCTGATCAAATTCCCTCTTAACCAGAGGTCAAGCTATCAATCTCCTCTGGCATTACATCTATTGGGAAACTCCTGAGCAAATACCAGTCACCCTATATATGACACGCTAAGAGTCAGCCGATCAGTTGCAATTACTCTCCGTTCATAATCAAACACTTCTTCAGGGAGTGTAAATACAGTATTCATCTGTATGTTTGTTTTATATGAGTACGTCTTAATCACCTTAGTGATTCCTCAATAGGCACTCGTATTAGACCTCTTTGTATATCATCGTGAGGCTCATTGTATGTATTTGTTCGTCTTCCTTGTTTAGCCTCTAATCACCTTATACTCTTATCAATAGGCACTAACGAGTATTTTACCTTCCCATAATGATAGGAACTCGTATTAGACCTCTTTTGTATATCATTGTGAGGCACATTGTATGTATTTGTTCATCACCTTTGTATTGCCTCTAATCACCTTATACCCTTCCCAATAGGCACTAATGAGTATTTTACCTTCCCAAAATGGCAGCCACATTGAGCCATAGAAGGCGGCCATTTTGTTCTTTAGTTTCCGCTCTAGTCTCCTAATCATGAATCGGCGGAAAACACCCTTTAAAAACAAGCAGTAGGGACTCACTTGTTAATATGCGGTCGGGAGGGAAGCAGGCAACAGCCGGAGCAGTTTTCATTCTCAAGTAAGTTATTCTCTCCACAGCACCGGACCGGGCAGACAGCAGAGCCTCTCACAGTGCACCCCCTTTTTGCTACAAAGCTTTCATTATCGCTTTGTTTTTTCCTTTCTCCTACAGTGGCGATGATCTCTCCAGCCCCTCTCAGACCATGAAGCACATTGTTGCTCCATAATTAGTATGTGTTTTATTATGTCACTGTATTTTCTTTGTCGTATTGTTTTGTCTGTACATATTAGTATGTTTTTCTAGGTTTATGCTCTTTCATTTCATTCTATTTCCTGGCAAATAAGCATTTACCTAATTGCCTGGCATGTCTCAGATTACTGACAATCTACTCACTAAGGGTAATGTCATGTGGTATTCCTTTTTGGTTTTTATTTTTTTGTGTTTAAACTAAGCTGGCCCTATAGTATAACATGACTATTGAGATGCCCATAGCTCTCATAACCACACAAGGATCTTATGGGAGAGCTCTTAACAACACACACCAGCAGTGAGTGTCTGATTATATGTAGTTAATGTGCAGCATGGCGTTTTCACTTACCTACATAGCATGAAGTAGGTCTCGTATGCCGTTTTCTGTTTTAGATTCAATTGATCAGCATCAACATGGTTTCAATAACTACCTATACAGTACATAGACTGTACTTGATAATGCTTTTTATTCCTTTCTCTATTACAGATACTACGTGATCAAAGTACTGTATGTATTAACTCTTGCCTGCTAGTATTTTGCAGCATTTTTTCCTATCCTTAGGTCACTTTGAGTGGTACTAAACAGGGCTGGACCCTGTTTGTCCTGAAGAAGAGCACTGGGGTAGCTCGAAACTAGTTGACGTTCACTAGGGACCCCTGACTAATTAAAAACAGACACCCTAGCGACCAACCCCGTTTTTAATATATCGGCTAAGAGCCTGAATAAATTCTTTTGCCCACTAGCTAGATATTTTTAGTCTCACCCACTCCACCCCCATCACTGCACCACACATAGTCACTCACAAGTAGTGCTCCTACGTAGTGTCGCAAGTCGTAGCACGCCTCAGCCCGTAGCGGGTTGGGATGGCCCCTATGATGAAGCATGTCACCATGGGAAACCATGGTGAGTGAGGGGACTCAAGAAAGGACATTTTTCCTTTACTAACTATTTTTTTTTTTTTTTAATCTTATATTAGTAAATTTAATTTTCTGAAAAAACTGGCTAGGTTTCCATAACCGAGATTTCGGTGTTTTGTAATTCTATGTCTATGGGCATGCCAGTGAGAAGCCCCATGGGCAAGGGTCACTCCTTTTTTTTAGGCACACATTTTGGCTGTTTCAGTGATATTTTTATTCTCCTCTGTACCCAAGCGGGGGCAGAAAACCTCTAGAAACCAAGGAGAGTTTGTGTGTGTGTGTATACTGGAGTTTGGCTGACGGTCTGCGTGTACTGACCTTTGGCTGGCATTTTGTTGGCCGTGTGTGTGGACCTGCACTTGGCTAATGGTGTGGGTGGACTCACACTTGATGACGGTGTGTGTAGATTGGCGCTTGCCTAGTGGTGTGCGTGGAGTGGTGCTTGGCTGGCAGTGTACGTGGACTGGGGCTTGGCTGGCTGTGTGCATGGATGCTGCTTGGCTGCAGGTCTGGACTGGCCGTAGCAGGCACCGGATGTTTACCCAGTGGGCTGGAGGGGTGTAGGCTGGTTTTCTGGCCGTGGGGGGTGGTTTTGTCACTGGGAGCCGGTTTTGTAGCAGTGCTGCAATATCGGGCCCCAGTAAGCGGGAGCGGTGCTTTTTACTAGCACGCCCCCCCTTCCAGGGCCGGTCGAGCAGCAATCTGCCAGGGCTGGTTGCTGTTCCCAGTCCGGCCCTGCTTGGCTGGCGGTGTGCGGGGATGGCGCTTGGATGGCGGAGTGTGTGGGTGGCGCTTGGCTGGCAGTGTGCATGGATATTGCTTGGCTGACTGTGTGCATTGATAGCATTTGGCTGGCGGTGTACATGGATGGCGCTTGGCTGGCAGTGTGCATGGATGGCACTTGGCTGGCGGTGTGTGTAGATGTTGCTTGGCTGGCGGTGTGCATGGATGGCGCTTGGCTGGTGGCGTGTGTGGATGGTGGTGTGCGTGTACTGACTCTTGGCTGGCAGTGTGGCTTTCATGGATCCCCCAGCGTTTTCTTACCCAAAATCCCCCGCAAACCTCTAATTTACTTACAAAGTCACATATTCCTCACATTTCTGTGTGGGTAAGTTGTAGGATCACCGCACAGGCAGAAATTTCCTACTACCCAGCATTCCCCTTGGTCTACCGAGAAAAATTATACCTCACTTGTATGGGTGCCCAAAGTAGCGATAGCCTAAAAACATATAAACAAACTGCCCTTTTGGACCCGCTTTGGGCCCCCCTCAATCTCTACACGATTTTGGCACTTCCATGTCATAGGCACTTGGCCCATCCACACAAGTAAGGTATCATTTTTATCGGGAGACTGAGGGGAATGCTAAGTGGTAGGAAATTTGTGTCGTGTGGTGATCCCACAACTTTCCCACACAGATATTAGAGGAAAATGTGACTTTCTAGCTAAATTTGATGTTTGCAATGAAATTTGGGAAGTAAAATGTTGGGGGATCAACGCAAGCCACACCTCCCTGGACTCCCACGGGTCTCTAGTTTTCAGAAATGTCTGGGGGTTTTAGGTTCCCCTAGATGTCTGCGAACCCGGGACCAAAAACACCGATGCCCACCTATCTATCACAAAACAACCTGGTTTGTCAAGAGGGTCACCTGCGTTTTTGGTCCCGGGCTCAGCGGCCATCTAAGGAATCCTTCCAAACCCACACATTTCTGAAAACTAGACATCCTGGAGAGTCCAGGAAGGTATGGATTGCATGGACCCCCCAATGTTTTCCTACCCAGAATCCCAGCAAACCTCAAATTCAGCTGAAAAAATCAAATTTTTCTCAAATTTCTGCGTGGGAAAGTTGTGGGATCACTGGGATGACACAAATTTCCTACCACCCAGCGTTCCCCCAGGTCTCCAGATAAAAATGGTACCTCACTTGTCTGGGTGGGCTAAGTACCCGCGGCAGGCAAGGGCCCAAAACGTATTGTGGAGACATTAAAATTACCCATCACAAAACGACCTGGTTTTGCAAGGGAGGGCACCTGTATTTTTGGCCCCGGGCTCGACGGCCATCTAGGGAAACCTACCAAATCCGCACATTTTTTAAAACTAGACACCCTGGGTTGAAGCCTACCCCAGCTCCTTCACTGAAATATTGCTCCGATGGCCCAACAAAGTACAGGCCATAAGAGTTGTGGCGATTCCTCCACCCATTTTCAATGTCTGTCACTGCCCGGTAAAATCTAGCGATGAGGGAAAGTAAAAATATTTTAATGATCCCCTTACCAAGGGAGACAACTCCTATGCTGTGGAGGTCATTATAGTTTTGGATTATTCCCCCAAAAAATTCCTGCTTTGGAAGTTTGCTTTTGAAAAACCAAAGCATGGTAAACGTTTGATTAACGTCTGTCAATTTGATGGTACTGTCTATTAAACTTTGACCACATTGAAGGAACCGCTGTCACGCTGGTTCCTGCCAATGACTAGAGATTTTCACAGGGCTGGCAGACATCTCTAAATGTGGACGATGAGTAGTACTCTGTCAAGGCAACAGAGTATTTTACTCTGTTGCTCTGAAGGAGTACAGACTGTACTCCAGACTCCAAATTAGGCTCTAACCAGTTTCCTCATGAAGTTTTGCAGGCTTCTGGTAGCTTTTCATGCCCTTCTGCAATTGCTTTTTCAGTAGCATTTAAGTTGTAAAACCAAGGTTGGTAGGCACCAGCTCCCTGTAATAGGAGCCATGAGTCATTAGAAAGTAGATAGTGCTTCACATTCCTCCTAATGCCCAGTTCAGCTATATCATTATTAGCTGGTGATCACAGAATCATAATGCACTGCTGTAATGCTTAGCAGTAGGACTAGCATGCTCAATCTCATTCCCCAGGGCCTCCATGTCTTCAAACTAGCTAAGGGAGAACAGGAGTGCCCCCAGTCACACACAGAGTTTAAGAGAAAATAGACAGAGTTATAATCAGATATGGCAATCTCAAGATGGGCATGCCCCAAGTCAAACCTCTATCCCTATGTGTCAACTGATGTGGCCAGCGCCACCCTCTACCAGAGGCAGTGCAGCCTGTGGTCCCCTGGTTTGTCAGTTTTTGTGATAGTGACCACTGCACTGTAGTTCATTCAAACAGAAATGTTCTTATGAAGTTAAAACCTGTGAAACCTTCGGTGACAGCATGTAATTCACCATGCGTAGTGTTGTAAGGACATGTGGATTTTTGCCCCTTCTGAGTATAATTCTAAGTTGTCACTTCGAGTGCAGATCTCCAAGAGGCCTCCATCAACTGATCTTCAGGCCCAAGAGATTGGGATGTGAGCACATACAGTCTGCCACCATCTAAGCAGGGTTGATGTGGTGTCTTATCTGAGGACTACATGGTTTGTCTGAGCTCTTTCCAATTCTGCTTACGGTCTCAGGGCAAGCCTGCTGCTCTGTGCATTCCCTATGCCTCAACCATCCCCCTTTTTCCAGTACCCCTGTTTCCTCACTGTCTCGGAAGTAGGGGCACCATCTTGAAAATTTCCTACCTCACCGGTGGTCCCAAAGGAAGCATCTTCTGTCGCCCACAGAATAAGCTCTCCGCTGATTCTGCAAACCTCAGTATATTCAGTCTGGATGAGAAGTTCACTCCTACTAAAGGAACAGCGTGCCAGGTTGCACCCTTACAGGAGATCAAGAGGAGCCCCAGTGAATGGTATCATTATAAACTTTAAATTACAGTATTTGGTACACAACTTACTGTTTGGCCCATATTCCATTTCTGTACGGAGAAGTGTTGTCACTCTGGAGCCCCTGGGATTTTTCTACAAACCTCCAAGCTGCAATCCCCAGAGAAGTGTTAGCCCAGAGAGTGCTCCAACTGATCAATCTAAAGTTTTCCACAAACACCAGCGGCTGTTCTCATTTTCCCCTCCAGGGCACTATCCATCAAGCGAAATACCAAGGGCTTCCCTGCATCACCCAAAAGTCATCCTAAGGCAGCCAATTGCCAGCTATCCGATCATACGTCTAACAGATTTGACGTTCTTGGAAGTGTGGACTGACTGTCAAATACAATATCCTCAATCACCCCCAATAGTAAGGTGCAAGCGCCTTTCCCTGATGGTGACCCTCTTCAAGAGGGTGGTAATGGGGTCTCAAAAGGGAAGGGGGCCCCAGGGGACCCCTTCTCCTTTGCAAATGCAGGGGAAAATAATTTTTACGGGCAGGCAGTGGTCCCAGGGACCATTACCTGCCTTAAAAAATGAAACAAAAACGTTTCATTTTTTTCTTTTTAAATGCATGCCGTTTTCCTTTAAGGAAAACGGGCTGCATTTAAAAAAAACAACTGCTTTATTTAAAAGCAGTCCCAGACATAATGGTCTGCTGAGCCCAGCAGGCCACCATACCTGGGAGGGCCTGCCATTCCCAATGGGGTCGCAAATTGCGAGAGGCTCATTAATATTCATGAGCCTCTCTGTTTGCGACCCCCTTGGGAATCGCTAACAGTGTGAAAAACACTGTTGTACATTGGAAATAGTGCCTCGCAAATTGCAAGTCACAAAAAACTCGCAATTTGCGAGGCGCTATTTCCACGGTCGTACATCTGGCCCTTGTTTTTTATTTAATTACCTTTTATAATAATTATTTTGTTAATCCCACACGTGTTCATTTTACTCAGGTGTTTGCTTCTCTTTCTAATTTGCAGGCCTCTAATGGTAATGCTATGACGCAGCACCCCTACCTATTGTGTGGGGATTTCAATGCTAAGCTGGCTGGGCAAGCAAGAAAGGGAGAGAGCCTTGAGGGAGTATCGCGCAGTGATCTTAGTGAAGCAAGGGGGCTCTAGCTGGCTAGTCATCTGGCTGAACATGACTCGATTAATTTAGTCAACACTTTTAGTGAGGACGTGCTTCACCTACCAACTTTTAGGGGGCATGATCGCCCATCCAACATTGACTATATTTTTGTGACTAGGGACCTTATTAACCATTTTCTTAAAGAGGAAGTTGTGCTGACTGATTGGGATGATCATAATGCCTTAGGCAACTTAGTGTAGTTACCAGTAAGCAGGCTTCAATCCACTGCTGATTTTATTCTCACCCAGCACTCCACTGACGGTTTTAGGCTTATATGGTGCCTTAAAGACTCGACAAACTTACTGTGTTTACTACTGACCCAACATCAGGTGCTATTTATAAACTGTCTAACAGAAGCGGGGGGGTACATCTTATCAGCCCATTATGATGCACTAACCAAGGCAATCAAACAATACCTTCTTAGACTCGTTAAAGCAGATAAGGGGCCTGCGCTGGTTCGAAGAGCATTGCTCGGTAGCAAATCAGAGATTAAGATTAGATTTGTTCACATCCCCACAAGATCAGGCCGAAGTCCGGTCTGCGCGTCTAGGTTATAAGCATGCCCTTAAAGTCAGGAAGGAGACCTTGCTTAAGGCGGATTGGGAAACCTTGAAAAACGCCTCATCGAGCAAAAACAGCAAAGGTTTTTGGTATGCAGTCAAAAGATTGAAACCCTGAAGCTCTCCTGAAAGTCCCTTGTTAGAATGTAACATCTTGGTTACCGATTGGGTAGCACACTTTTCCTCCATTTATCATCTAGAAGAAAATACCGAGTTGACCAACTCTTTATTTCTTAGGTTGCTAAACTCATCCCCAGTGGTAGTGAACTTAGCAGCTGTTTATACTTCATAGTGCCGGAGGCAAGGTGCCAGGCCCCGACGGGACCCTAATCGTTCTTATTAGAAGCAATGTTTCACTTTGGGACCCTTGATCACTAACGTTTTTAACCATTCCTTAAATACACACATTCCACGCTTATGGAAACTTTCCACCATTGTGGCCATCTTTAAAAAGGCAGCCGTATGTCGCCGAAGTGCTGTAGGCCTATTTCTCTGTTAGATAGTTCAGTAAAGATTATTGGCAGGGTCATATACAATCATCTAGTTGAGTGGGCACAAGAGTGAGGCATATTATCTCCTTTCCAGTTTGGATTCCGTCAAGAGCTGGTAGAGCAGTGCCAAAATTTGAGTCTCCTAGTCAACAAATACATCAATGCCAGGTGATGCCCTCTGTACCTAGCCTTCATGGACCTCTCTACAGATTTTGATTCCTTCAGCAGGACCAAGCTGTGGCTGAGGCTGCTGGACATGGGAGTTGATACATATCTGGTGAATTTCTTGCACAATTTGCACTCTGACTCATCAGCCATGGTGCGAGTGAATTTGAATGGAGAAATGTCCCTAGAAGTCTGTTTGAAGCATGCAGTGCACCAGGGCTGCATTCTGGCCCGCTGCTTTTTTTTACTATATATCAATTACCTCTGCCCACACTTGACACTAATACCCGTAGACACGCCTAGAGTTGCTGGTACCCAAGTACCAGCATTGCTCTACATAGATGCCGCTGTTCTGCTGGCCTGGACACTGAATGGTGGACCCCTTTGTCCATTTCATGGATAGTCTTGTCTTGGTTACCAATTATGGCAAGTCCCAGTTCAAGGCCTGTGGTCCAGGTAGGATTGCCACCCACAGGTTTGTTATCAAGGGTCAGTCTTTGCACAGCGTAAATGGCTTTAGCTTCCTGGGAGTTATTTTTAATATGTCAGGTTCCTGGCAGCCCCAGGTGAACAGTTCATATCTTAAGCTGAGTAGGTCAGCAGGGACAATTTTCAATCTCCCATGCACAAGGGAAAGGAGAACCATTTGGCCACCGATGAAAGTATATAATGCAGTGTGAGCCCAGGTGCCACGTATAGGGCGGGGGTTTGGGGATGTCACAAGAGTGCCCTTCTCCAACTAGAGTAAAACCGTACACGCTGGAGGCTTTTACAATTGCCACCGACAACCACCTGTCATATCATGCACCTGGAGCTAAACCAGCGATGCATAGCCGACAGAGATCAGCTAGCCTCACTCTTATTGTGGGTCAGCGTGAGGAATAATCCGCAGGCTCAACTCTGTAGAGACATCAATTTGGACTGTCTCAGCTTGGATACATGGAGCACCATTTCCTAATTAAATTATATATCTGGCACATTTCAGGAGCTGGGGTTGGCTTCTCTTTTTCTGTCCCTGTAGAGTATTAAAAAAGACGATAAATCATTGGTTAAGAGCCACTCAAAGGATTTTTGTGAAGCAAGAAGACTGCAAACCGAGTTAACAAACAACATGGGGCGTCATTACGATGGCGGACGGACTTTAGTCCGTCCGCCATTGTTTTGGATTTGGGACGGGCCACCTATGAGGCGGCCTCCACACAATCCGAATTACGTTGTGACCGCCACCACGGCGGTCATATCACCTATATTTTGCATTTTGGCGGGGATGCGGGCAGCAGCCCCCGCCACAATACAAAATATAGGGTGCAGATACATCCCTGCACTACGTGGCAGGCCCCATGCGGTGCCTGCCACATGGTGCAGGGATATGTAGGGGGGCACCACAGGTACCCCCCAGGGTACATGCCCCTGCAACTGGGATTAAGGGGGGCCCGCTATGGGCCCCCAAATCCATTTCCGCCAGCCGTTTTGCAGCAGATTAACCGCTGCAAAACGGGATATCATAATCCCAACGGCGGTGCCTGTCAGGCACCCCCCCAATGCTGGGCAATGTGAGTGCTCCGACAGGCAGTCGGAAAAGGACCGCCTGTCGGAACCGTGGCGGTCGGTCTTTCCGACCGCCACGCTTCCCCAACGCTTGCCCCGCCATCATAATATGGCGGGCGGAAAAGCGATGGCGGAGGGCCCGCCACCGACAGGCTGTCGGTGGCGGGCCTTCCGCCATCGTAATCAGGCCCATGGCACAGGGAGATGATACTAGCGCAAGCCGACGCTGAATCTTGATGAATGTGTGACTACAAAGTCCATCCTCCGCTGGTACCCCAATGATGTCTGTTGAAAAAACAAGTCATTTACAACCATACAAGGAAAAAGTCCTATAAATATGGTCTGTATGGTTATGTGAATGTTTTTTACCATTTAATTGCACAGAAAATTAGCAATCGCAAAAAGCACGGTGAAAAGGAGATCCTGAGGAAAGCCTACTGACCCTTCATGGGCTATATAAAAGCTGAAACATGTCGACCTATCGGATGCCTGGGAACATTAATTCCTAAAAGAATCACACTGATTTATTTTAACCTAGCCTTAGATCCCAGAATAATAAATTAGTTACAAAGAATTTAAAGGTTATTTTAACACACTCAGTCAACCCTGCCTTCGCTCACTGCTACCACTCAAAGAGCTCCACTTACAAATGTGTAGAGCCCACCCATTAACTTTCAGTGTCTGGGTGAGGGTCCATTGATGAAGCATGCCACAGGTGGTATCTGTGGGTGAGGACCCTATATATATATATATATATATATATATATATATATAAAGTCCACAGTTACCCAAAGGTGCGGGGCACACTCTCCCATCAGCGCATTCAAATTAAGGCAAGGAACAGGAGCATTCAGCGCCAGCAGAGCCTGACGCGTTTCGGGCTACGCCCTTCTTCTGAGGCTTACTGCTTACTCAATGACTGCCAACAAAAGGACTCCAGAAATACTCCCATATTTATTCAAATATTGCACTCAGGTGAGTATAATAACCACAAAGCCTTCTGGGACTGGTAGTCCTTAACATGAAACCCCAGTGGGCTGCAAGCAGGCATTAAGTAAAATACGGTTCCAATTCACGGGTGCTTCTGCTCAGTTCTCACCCTTTCAAGTAAACGCCAGATGTATCTGCTGCGCTGATCTTTAGACCCGGCCGGGGGGTGCACCGCCGTGGATTCTAACGGCTCCGCTGCTAGTAAGCCTCAGAAGAAGAGCGTAGCCCGAAACGCGTCAGGCTCTGCTGGCGCTGGATGCTCCTGTTCCTTGCCTTAATTTGAATGCGCTGATGGGAGAGTGTGCCCCGCACCTTTGGGTAACTGTGGACTTTGCATATATATATATATATATATATATATATATATATATATATATATATATATATATATATATATATATATATATATATATATATATATATATATATATATATATGATCACTGATACAACATCGACTCTCATAACATCGAAGTACAGAATTATCGAGTCAACAATATCGTAAACAAAAATATCGACACACAATACACAAAATAGAAATAACACTAATATCGATAAAAAATATCGTTTAAATAAATCTCGATGACACACATCAAAAATATCGACACAAACAATATTGACAACACAAACATCGATAAAATACATATAAACTATATCAAACATAAAATTTAAACATAAAAAAATACTATTTACGATAATACAATAAAATAACATATACCAAATATTTTAAATAAACAATAAAATTAATTACGAATTAACCACATTAATTTAAACAAATAAATTTAACATACAAAAACAAATTAATAAACAAACAATATAACAAGAAAAATAAATCAAAAGTAACGAAAATGAACAAACATAAACACGTGGTATTTGTTAACCGCGAGTGAGGGGATCTGTAGGTGACTGTGGCTGAATTTGCACATTGCACTTTGTTGATTGCACTACTTTTAAAATTGTATTTTATCTTGCGTCCTTTTAAAAATTGTGACATACTCCTAATAGCGCTCTCGACCCTGCGGTGCTCGCCTGTTAGAGCGAGCCCACTGTACTTTGGGTCAGCGCTCTAGTCTTTCTTCCTTCGGGGGCATTAAAACACACGCTGGCGCGACCGCGCAGCGTGTAACACGTGGTATTTGCTAACCGCGAGTGAGGGGGGCTGTAGGTGACTGTGGCTGAATTTGCACATTGCACTTTGTTGATTGCACTACTTTTAAAATTGTATTTTATATTGCGTCCTTTTAAAAATTGTGACAT
Organism: Calotriton arnoldi; assembly: GCA_963921515.1. Classification (NCBI taxonomy): domain Eukaryota; kingdom Metazoa; phylum Chordata; class Amphibia; order Caudata; family Salamandridae; genus Calotriton; species Calotriton arnoldi. Next base: position 484,351 of record CAWUFW010001272.1, read on the forward strand.
ACTCCTAATAGCGCTCTCGACCCTGCGGTACTCGCCTGTTAGAGCGAGCCCGCTGTACTTTGGGTCAGCGCTCTAGTCTTTCTTCCTTCGGGGGCATTAAAACACACGCTGGCGCGACCGTGCCGACGGCGCGCCAAAGGCAAGCCCGTCTGCGCCTGTCCGTGCACAGACCACGCACAGCGCCGGCCACGCTGCCCATTCTGGTATCTCACATAGAGGACAAAGGGTCTACCATTATACGAGTGGGGAGCTGCAAGATATTGGTGAGTCAGGAGTGGGGATGGAGGGGGTTGCTTCTCCCAGGTTGCAAGTAAAGCTAGAGAAAGAGGATAAGCTCGTGTGTGGCCTACTTAATGTCAGATCCTTATATAAACATGGCGTGGAGGTCCAATTATTGTTGGATACCCACAATATGGATGTCCTTTTTATGACTGAGACATGGACACGCCCTGGGTCAGACCTGGAGCTAGGGTTAATGTAGTATCCTCAGGTTTATATATATGTTTCTTTACACCTCTCTGTAACTAGCTGCTCAGCCAGTGTGAGTGTTCCGTGTAGAATGTTAGTGTGAGTGGAATGCTTGGGTGCCTGGTGTGTGTGTGGTCAGTTGGAAGATGGGCTGAGCAGCTAGGAGGCTGCTCCTGGTGGGGCTTGCTGTAGCTTTACATCTACTCTACTTAATAAACCTGCTATTTAACTCAGCTACGTCTACCTCGTCTACTCCTATGATCTGGATGTGTGGGCCAGCATACTACACATTTTTGGTGACGATCTTGAGGAGACTTTCCTGCGCTCAACGTGCCATCTAACAGGAGTTGGGACAATCCAGCAATGAATGTGGAACAAGCTACAAGTAACTCAAGAAAAAGGAACCACGACAAGCACGTGCAGTAGCCCCACCAGTGTCCATTACACAGGACAGCCCAGCCCAGGCGTGCTGTCATGTCATCTCTGCGTCAAAAGCATCTGGTAATTCATCATCAATGCTGCCTATTTGATGCAGAAGGACTTACATCTCAATTAATGTCTAATAAGCAACAACCAACATACTGAAGCAAGGTACTCTGTATCTGCGTGTATTTTAACAGCATGCTGTTCAAGTGCATGTTCAAGCCTTATGACTTTCATCTAACCTTTTGCTCATCTTTGTATGGGTTTTTGAAAGCAGTGTCAGCACAGGACTTGTTTTGCTCGACTGGTGAGAGTTTACTTTAATAGTACAATAAAGGGAGTCACTGTTCCTTGTAAAGCGAAATCAAAGAATGAAGTTTTGTCCTGTGCTACTCTATGTGTGGGGATAGTGTGTCCTCATCATGATGCCCTCACACACCCCGAAGGATGTCATGCTTCATCATAGGGCTTGTTGCTCCTCGTCGGGCTGGCGCTGCAATGCCCTACGGGTCCCCCGAAGGGTCTCTTTATCGGAGGGGGAGTGAATATTATTTATTAAGGTGATCCCTCTGTCATTGTTAAAAGGTGTGTGGTGCTGCTCTGGGGGATATGGAGAGAGGCAGGCAGGTGTACCGGCACAGCTAAATGGGAGAACCCTCCCGACTGCCCTCACCAATCTCATGAGGCATTAATTGTAAAAATAAGGGGGACGCTACTCCCTCTCATTAACCTAGCAGCACGGGTCAAATCCAGGCCGCTAGTGATACCTAAACTTACCTTGGTCACGAAGAAACGCTTTGGACCTCCTGAGGCCACAGAGAGCGTGAAACATGTCGACCACCTTATACGCCCATTAGAGACGTATATCTAGCTACCTAGGGACATAATATCCCCCAGAGCAGCACCACACACCTTTTAACAATGACAGAGGGATCACCTTAATAAATAATATTCACTCCCCCTCCAGTCATTTTTTAAAAACACTACTTGAGACCTCACTACCACTCACGCGCACGCACCCATACGGCTTCTTCATCAAAAGATCTCCGATAAAGAGACCCTTCGGGGGACCCGTAGGGCATTGCAGCGCCGGCCCGACGAGGAGCAACAAGCCCTATGATGAAGCATGACATCCTTCGGGGTGTGTGAGGGCATCATGATGAGGACACACTATCCCCACACATAGAGTAGCACAGGACAAAACTTCATTCTTTGATTTCCTTTACAAGGAACAGTGACTCCCTTTATTGTACTAGTTATCAATCGGGAGCAAGGGTCACTGGACCTAACAATCAGCTCCTACCGTCCCCCCCCTCTCTATAAATAGGAAAGTTTACTTTAATAGTCATCTGAAAGCGATTTGGATTTGTTTTCATCTCCTTCCCTTCCGCATGAGGAGGCCATCGGAGTGAGTAATATTTAGTTTTTAATTTGTTTTTTGTGTCAGTGGTCTTCCCTACAGTGAAGCCGGTAAAAACTGCCACGCTGTGTTTCAAAAATTGAAAGTAAGCGCGCGCTCCTCACCTCTTCGCATCCAGCACCTGTGGAGCCATTTATGACGTTTGCCCTGCTTGCCAGTCATCTCTGCTGCTGTCGGACGCCTCGCAGCAGGAGCGGGCCTGCAGCCACCCGGCACAGCGTAAAGTACGTGCCTCCTCTATGTTTGGCGCCGCCGGAGCACATTGAACTCGAGGTGCTCTGAAGTATCCTGCCTTGCTCTGTGCCTCTATGTTTGGCGCCGCCGGAGCACATTGAACTCGAGGTGCTCTGAAGTATCCTGCCTTGCTCTGTGCCTCTGTCAACCACGTTTGGTTCTTGCGTGCCATTAAAGTTAATGCCTCTGATGTCTTGTGCCCCGGAGCGCTCCTCTTCACTTGAACTTTGTCAACCTTTCTCGTCCGAGGAGCTGACCTTTCAAGTTGTCCATTGCTTGAGGAGGTTTTACTGTGGATCCTGCCAGCAAGGTACTGTTTCCTAATTTTCAAGCTTTTGTCACAAGTGCTTAAAGCAACATTCAGCCGGTATCCTTTTTCAATATTATTTTTTTTTTGCAAGCTGCTCCGTTCAACGTGGAACATTTTGTTAGTTTAAGTTCCTGCACATTCCTATGTGAAATCTCTCACCGGAGAATTTCTTTGCCTATTATTCTTCTGGTGAGTTCTTTCCTTCGTGCCACGTTTCATCTCCATCCTCTTTGGGAATGATGCCTGCTGATTAGTGCTTTGTTCTGCTGCCAAGTACTCTGTTTCTTTCAAGCACTGATGTTCGAAGTGCTTTTGTTGGCACTGTATTGGTTGCAGAGTACTTTCTTCTGGGATGTCACCAAGAGTTGTTGCACGCCTGTCTAATCATCACGGTGACAGGCACACCTTTGTCTTTGTTTTCGTAACAAGCTTGTTTTTAGTTTTCAGTACATATCTGTTTGAAGTCTCATTCTTTCAAGACAAATGTGTGTAAATCAGACATGTCATATTTACGCAGGTATGATATTTTTAATTCTGGGTGTACTCACCCTCACAACTGTATTTATGGTGATGTTTTTAGCCTTTCGTCTTCATTACAGTTGTTGTATAACTGCATAAGGGATGGGAGTGGGTTTCAGTTCCATGTCCCCTCGTTTCTTATGCTGTATCCCTACCTAGGGATGGGAGTGGGTTTCATTCCTATGTCCAGTTTCTGATGGGTTTCAGCCCCATTTCATGGTCATTTTAGCATTCTTCTTTGCTGTTAACCCTCATACTTGGGTTATGGGGTGTTTTCCCCATTTACGTATGTTGGACACTTCTTTGTGATTTCGGTGTGTTATCCGTGTCAGTCCTACCACTTCGTTGTGTTCCATGTTGTGTGTAAGTCGCCCCGCGCCTCACCTTACCGTGTCCAGTGTGTAAGCCGCCCTGCGCCTCACCTTGCCTTGTTGTGTGTAAGCCGCCCTGCGCCTCACCTCTCATTGTCGTGTGTAAGTTGCCCTGTGCATCACGTACTCTTTTGTGTGTAGTCGTCTAGCTGCTCACTTTGTCTTGTGTGTGTAAGCCGCCCCGCGCATCACCTTGTACTATTACGTCGTCTTGTGTGTGTAAGTCACCCTGTGCTTCACCTTGACTTTATGTGTGCGTTCGCCACATTGTGCTGCACCATCTCGTGCTGCGTGTGTTCTTGGGTTTTGTCCCATGTTACACCTACTCTTATTCGTATGGGTTATCCCCATATTCACACTGTCCCTCACATGAGGGGTGGCGCGTAGGGTCTTCTTTTCCCTTTGCCACAGTCTCCTTTCGTGAGGAACTCCTCTTCATGTTAGGTCATGCTCACTTGTTCTTTGTGAGTTATTTCTTCACTTTTTATCTTTTATTTGTTCACTATTAAAGGAGGAGGATAGTGTTAGTGTTTTTCTATTCCTTTCTTCCTTCTTTCTTACTTTGTTTGTCTGTTTTCCCTCTTGCGATGTGGTTTCACCTTCATCCCTGGGTTTACGGATCTAGTGCTTTTATAGTATTTTTACTGTGTATAGTTTTCTCGCATCATTGTAGTTTCTCTTTTGTTTTCCATTTCGAGAGGAAGAGGATAATGTAGTATCCTCAGGTTTATATATATGTTTCTTTACACCTCTCTGTAACTAGCTGCTCAGCCAGTGTGAGTGTTCCATGTAGAATGTTAGTGTGAGTGGAATGCTTGGGTGCCTGGTGTGTGTGTGGTCAGTTGGAAGATGGGCTGAGCAGCTAGGAGGCTGCTCCTGGTGGGGCTTGCTGTAGCTTTACATCTACTCTACTTAATAAACCTGCTATTTAACTCAGCTACGTCTACCTCGTCTACTCCTATGATCTGGATGTGTGGGCCAGCATACTACAGTTAAGTTGCCCACCGGGCTACAAGGCACTACACAAACCCCGGCAGATTGGGAAAGGAGGAGGGGTTGGAATTATTTTTAAAGAAAAATGGGATTTTATCTCAGTAGACATTGACGAGGTGAGTGGCTCTGAACTACTGGGATTCGCGTTACAGGACCCTAAGGGACATGTAATGACTGGTATAGTCTGCTACAGACCACCTGGAGTAGCCAGCTCTCAACAGCAGGGTGCGCTGGCAGACGTCCTCAGTAATATGGCGTTAACCCATTCAAGATTACTCATTTTAGGAGATTTTAATTTGTGGCCTAATGGGAGCTTGGATTCAGGATATAAAAGTCTTCTCCAAACATGTGAAGACATGAATCTGACACAGTGGGTCTTAGAGCCCACGCATAGGGGTGGGCACGTATTGGACCTCATTTTTGCAAATAAAGACCTGATAGAGATGGGGACAGTCTTGCCAGTAGACTGGTCCGATCATCATTTAGTCCAATTCGGGATTGTTAGCCTGAGATTGAAAATAATCAACCCTAAGAAAAATAAGAATCTCAAAGGTAAGGATTGGAGGGGACTTGTAGGAAAGGCAACGCCTTTGCCGGAGTTTTTTGTGAATAGGACTTTTGATGCCGGCAAACAGGTGGATGAAAATTATCTAAATTTCTGTAATCAAATAAGTACGAGGCTTGACCAGTTAGCACCCTTAAAAGACATCAAAAAAAGGGGTAGACCTTCTGCTCCCTGGTATAATGATAATTTGAGACTTTTGAAAAAGAAATGTAAACAGGCAGAGCGGAAATGGAGAAGAGCATATAGAGACGAGGATAAAAATGCGTGGAGAGAAACAATAACTAGTTATAAAAAAGAAATAACTATGGCAAAAGCTGAGTATTTTGCTGTCTCTATTCTGAAATCTCCTAATAGCGTTAGGAGTATTTTTAAAATAGTGAATGACATCACTAACCCTGCTTGCACAAAAAGGAGATTCCCCCACACAAGATCTCTGTGATGGTTTGGCCACCTTTTTTGAGGAAAAAATTAGCAAAATCATTAAGGGGCTACAAGTAGGAATTATGTCCACGAGGGAGGATCAAAATGGAAAGTCTCAGGGGTATCCAGCCATCCAGAAACAAGAGCAGGAAATGGCAGAGACCTCTGGCAGACTTGATCATTTTGATATACCATCAGAGGAAGACTTTACCAAATTAGCCCTTACTGTTTCCTCAGGCTCTCCGTTGGATCCGCTACCTCACAAAATATGGAAAGCATTAGGAACAGAGCTCCTTCCGGTGCTCAGGCTGATCTGCAAGCAATCTTTGGAGAGTGGAATAGTGCCAACATGCTGGAAAAAGCGATAATTACACCTCTTTTGAAAAAGCTTCGCTAGATCCAGCTTCTCCAAAGAATTTTAGGCCCATCTCCCTGCTGCCCTATCCAGTGAAGATCACAGAGCGACTGGTCAGTAGAGCACTCTCCCAGTTTCTTGAAGTTAACGAGAGACTGGAGGATGTGCAATTTGGCTTTCGCCCTGGACATGGGTCAGAGACTGCCTTAGTGACCGTATTGGACGATCTTCGAATGCGGGCGGACAGGGGACAATCAGCAATTTTGATTTTGCTGGACCTGTCCGCCGCATTTGATACGGTCAGTCACGAGGTACTACTGGCCAGGCTCGCAGGAGTAGGAGGGCTGGCACTGGAGTGGCTTCAATCCTACCTTTCTGATAGGCAACAGGCGGTTGCTCTTCCCCCGTACCAATCACAGTTCATGAATGTCCAGCATGGTGTGCCACAGGGGTCTGCTATCAGCCCAATTCTATTCAATATCTATATGAGGCCTCTGGTTGCTGTCATCAAATCACATAACATTAGTCTTGTGAATTATGCTGATGACACTCAATTGATTCTGTCACTAGAAGGCCACCAGTCGCTTTCGCTGGAAAAATGTCATGACTGTTTGCAAGATACCGCATTATGGCTACGAAATAATTATTTACAATTTAATGGGGAAAAAACCGAGATCCTGTATTGCCCAGCTGGGAAGGTTCCCCTCCCACTACCGACTGGGTTTTGGCCACTCCCGGTGACAGCTCCACTGATTCCCGCTAAGGCAGTACGCAATTTAGGAGTTAGCTTTGATTGTAATCTGAGTCTAGAGTCTCAAGTAAATAAAACAGTTGGTAGCTGTTTCGCGCTGGTTAGAGTGCTCAGAAGGATCCTCCCACTGCTCCCCACACAGACTAGATCATTGGTAGTAGGGAGTATTATTCTGAGTCGACTGGATTACTGCAACGCATTGTTGCTGGAGTCTCCTAAACATCTGATAGGGAGACTCCAGAGAATCCAGTCGATGGCGGCTAAGCTAGCTCTAATGAGACCACGTCAATCATCGGCATCTCAGGCCCTTTCTGAGCTTCACTGGCTCCCAGTTATGCAGAGGGTACAGTTCAAGTCGCTATGCATAGTTTTCAAGGCTCTGCATGGCCTTTGGCCCAAGCCATTACAGAGCAGATTTGAATGGTATGTCCCCTCGCGTAACCTTCATTCCTCCTCAGCTAAACTGGTGAGAGTGTCCAGGTTTAGAAGAGTCAGATCAGGGGGAAGGGCCTTCAGTATTGCAGCAGCTTCGACTTGGAACAAACTCCCAGTCGAACTTAGGCAGATGGAAAACCTGCTGCCGTTTAGAAAGAAGTTGAAGACTTGGCTCTTTCCTAGGACATAGGTTTTTGGTTGTGGTTTCTTAGTTCTATTGATTCTATGCCCTCCAATATACTTAGAGCTTAGCTGGTCTCAGGTGTTCAAGCGCCAGGATACCCCTAGGGTCACAGTGCACTCTATAAATGCTGATTACATTACATTACATATATAATATATAAAAAAATAAAACATTTATCTGCATATAAAATTAAATAACAACAATAAAGAAAAGAAAAACAAACAATAAATAAACATAATAAACATTAAATAAATTACAAGGTAACTGCTAAAAATGTAAAAAAAGCTATCTCAACCAATAAATTTAAAACACACAAACACAAACCAATAGAAAACTCTAACTAATTGAACAAACACTATAAAAACAATCAAATAATTAACATAAAATTTACCGTATAACGGACGACCACGGAGGAAGAGCGAACCTTTGAGAGAGAGAAGACAAAACGAAAAACAACTGCACCAAAAGCTATTCCAAACATCCCGCAATAAAGGTAAGCACAAAACTTTGTAACTAAATAAATTTTAAAAACTTGTAAAATATTATAACATATTTTCCTTTATCTATAACAGATTCAACATCACTAAAATTGCATCTAGAAAATTCAACACAAAGATTTACGTACAGAACAACAATAAAATATAACACAAAGTAAGTATGAGACTTCACCAACAACTAACGTAAATTATTTAAAAGAACTAAACTGAATAAAATAGCAAAACATAGCTAACAAATGTTCTTTTATTTTTAACAGCTTCTACAAAAATCGACAAAACCAGAACATCTACCAAGGACACTACATCAACTAAAAGAGTAAGTATATTTATTTGATTACAAATAAATAAAAATAAACACTTAGGGCCCGATTCCGATGTCGTTCGGAAGGCCTCCGAATCGGATTTGGCTTTACCGGATCCGATTCGTAGCCCTTCTTTACGGCCGAATCGTACACAAGTCCGAACGACCAAGTACGATGCGAAGATCGCGTAAGCGCCGACCAAATCGCTTCCGGACCCGAACCGCTCCCTACGTCTCGTTTGTAGACGAATCGTGCCGCGCAATGGAGCCTATTTCCGACCGAGCGAGTACGATGCACGATTCGGACAGCCGCTTCGCCTCGGTCTCAGCAAGACGAAACGGCTGTCGGAAGCGTACTTCGGGGGGCCGTACCAGGGCCCCCTTCACTCGGGGCCCTCCGAATCTATCACCGGGGGGGTGCCCATGGGTCCCCCCGATCCAAGCATGCACACTGTGGTGGGAACCATGGGGTACCCGCCACAGGGTGTACACTCTTTCCCACCCACCCCTTTTCTGCTATGGGAGCCTGTGTACGCATCTGGACATGGGCTCCCATTGAGTTTAATGGGAGACTGAGTGAACCGAGTCCGTAGGCATACAGCAGCATCGTACTCGCTCGTTCAGACTCCCAGAGCATGTCTCGCATGGAAAGCCCTCTGGAACCGAGTCGTACAGAGGGCTTTCCTAGCGAGATCGGAATCGGGCCCTTAATAATATAAATAATCAAATTAACTAAAATTACAACGTATTGTTTTATTTTTCACAGATTATAATTCACAACAACTCCACCCCAAAACAACATTGCATTTGAAAAAAAATACAAAATCAAAATAATAGAAAATTATAATACAAAGTAAGTATATCAAATAACCAACAATTAGACCTAACTATTAAAAAAACGATAAATTTAACAAAAAACGAATTATTACTAACAAATACTTTTCTCTTAACAGCTTCTACAAAATTCAACAAAAACAACATCAACAAAAGAAACTTCACCAACTGCATTCAGTAAGTATTTTTATTCCTTCAATAAAATAAATACACTAAAAAAGCGAAACAATCAAATAAACTAAAACTATAACCTTCTATTTTATATTTCACAGATTACACTTCAATAAAAGTCCACCTTAAAACAAAAAATCAAGAATTAACATCGAAAACAGAGACAAAAGCAACATTATAGAAAAAGATAAAATTAAGTAAGTATATACATTAACCAACAGATACAACAAACTTAGGGGCCTATTAGGATGGCGAGCGGATGTGCCGGACCGGCGGTGGACATCCGCCCGCGATCGCAACCAAGAAAACCGCCGGTCAAATTAGGATGGCGGTGGTGACCGCGGCGGTGGGAAATTCCGACCGCCGCTTTTCCGCCGGTTGCCATCTGCACTCCTGCCTGGTGGACGGAGCAGGACCGGGATAATGGTGGCGGTGCAGAGCAGGCTCCGCCGGCAGAATTATGATGCCGGCGGTAGCCAGCCTTTCCTCAGCGGTCAAACCGCCATGGAAAGGCATGCGGAGATTGTCTTCCAGGGGCCCGGTGTGGGCCCCCAATGTGTTGGGGGGGTGTGGGTGCACTGGGGGGGTACCCATGGTCCCCCCCTAAATTTCCCTGTACCAGGTGGCAGGCACTGTGCAGTGCCTGCCACACAGTGCAGGGAAATGCAGGATATGCTCCTTTCAGCATCGCGGCGGTGCTGCGGGCAGCAGCAACCACCGCAATGTTAAGGCCCGCGATCAGACCGCCGCGGTCGGATTTTGACCGCGGGTCATCGTAATTCGACCGGCGGTGATGTCGCGTTCCATGCGGGTGGTCTTTTCCCGCTACCATGGCAGTCGGGGAGGTTTTCCGACCGCCATCCTAATAGGCCCCTAATTAATAAAATTAAAGCAAATATAACTAACAAATATTTTTCTCTTGCCAGCTTCTACAAATTACAACCTACAACAAAATCATCGGAAAAAAATCAACGAAAAATAGTAAGTATTTTTTTTTCAACTAAATAAAAATAGAAGCTAAATAAATAAAATAACACAATAAATGTAACACTTTAATAACAATAACATTTTGCTTTTAAACCAACAGAAAAAAACAAGTGGATAAACATCAACAATGGAAAGAAAATCCATCAAGAAAATCAAATCAAAATACCTGTAAGTTTTTTTCAAACATATTAATTATACAAAATGTTCATTGTTCAAAATCGTATAATTTAATAAATATATATACATATATTCACAGATTAACCAAAAAATGGCAGAGGGAGCAAAATTCATTACTTAACAAAAGGGGAAACTACTTCTCTGCTACATGGGATACACTTATACCCAAGAGAAAATGAGTGGAAACAAAACGCATTGGAGATGCAGTAAATATTAATATAACTCTTCTTATGGTAGAGCCGCTACAATAGAAACCAATGTAGTAAATGTCAAAGAACATAACCATCCCCCCAATTTAACTGAAATTGAGATTATTGATGCTCTTGAGACAATAAGAGAAGCAAGTACCAGCTCACAACAAACAAGTACCCAAATACTTAAAAATGTGTTAACTAGGGTACCTGAGCATGTTACAGGACAACTACCGTCCATCCCCACTCTGAAGAAATGAATTTCCCGAACTAAAAGAGCTACAGCTCAAACACCACCCACCCCTCAAACTTTTGCTGAAATACAAATATTACCTGAATATACCATCACTCACAAAGATGAAAAATTCCTTCTCCATGATAACAAAAGTCATGAAAAACGAATTCTCATCTTTGCAACAAATAACAACTTACAAAAACTTAAAAACTGCGAAACGTGGATGATGGATGGCATATTCAAAGTTTGCCCCAAGCCTTTTTATCAGTTATACACATTCCACTGCGAATATATGAAGATACTAACATACCCTTCATATACTCACTACTCCCGAATAAACAGAACACCACATACATAGAGCTCCTAACAATATTAAAACAATACACCGACAACTACTTTCCGCAAAAAATCATCATTGATTTTGAACAATCAATGATTCAATCAATTTTTAAATTATACCCACACACTGCAATACAAGGTTGTTACTACCACTTTAATCAAAGTATCTGGAGGCACCTACAAAAATCTACTTTAAGTATAGATTACGCCACCAATAGCAACTTTGCCTACCAAATAAAAAAATGTATAGCCCTGGCCTATGTACCAACAACTGAAGTAGCAAACCATTACAACCTACTTCTTGAAAGCCCCTTCTATCAGGCAAATGAAACTAAACTAACTCCGTTCCTAGACTACTTCGAAGATACTTGGGTGGGAAGGTTACATAGGTCAGGGCACCGTAGGCAACCCAAATTCCAAATACCTTGGTGGAACTTATACAACAGTACTCTAGCTCAAAAAGCAAAAACAAACAACGCAGTGGAAGGATGGCAATCAGGGCCGGCTTTAGGGCGGTGCGCCGGTGCCACCGCACCGGGTGCTGACTTCGGGTGGGGGTGCCCCATTTGCAAGTATATTATTGTTTTACAATCACCTGCTGCGGCGTTCCTGGCCTCTAGACATTTTCAGGCAACTATATAAATGCCAAGATAACTTCTGTGATTAATGTTTTTCCTGGAGCGAGATGAGTTTTGTCTAGTGGAAGTTTTGACTCGTCCAATGGTAGTGCAGAGGGTTAATATGCCTGCTGCAAAGAACATGTACCATTCAGATTACAAAGTGCAAATAATTTAAATAGGTCAGTGGGTTACTGCTTTTGCCTAAGAGATCCTCTTGTTATTTGCAGTTTATACATTATAATCCTAACATAGAGTGAGCTATTAACTGCCATCAAAGAGCTGCATGCAAACTGCAAGGTATAGTTTAAAGTGTTATGATTTTTTCCCCACTGTCGTTCATCATCCTAATGTTGCAAAAAGGGTTCATTTGGATAGAAATCAAATCTGATGATTAAAGAGAACCCCCAATCATGGTGTTAAGTTTTACATTCTGAGTTTGTGGTTCTTCAGACCAAGCACTGTTAAACTATACTGTCTTCCTGTATGGATGACATGTGATGTGACTCCTAAACCTTGTTGTCCTCTGCCTTATGTAACATTTTGTATTCACTGATTTACACACGTATCATTGATTGTCTCTGTGTGGTGTGTGATGTAAAGTGCTCTGACACCCTACACTGGTATGAGTGGCAGCAGCTCTATAAAACTAATTAAAAGCATCTGAGAGAGAGTGGTTATGGAGGCTGAAGTGGCACTGTTAAAGAGTGGTAGTGATGGAATCAGTGGTGGAGGTGGTCATTGGGGGGCACCAACAAACATTGTCGCACTGGGCGCCACCAGTGCTAAAGCCGGCCCTGATGGCACATTACCTTCTAAGCCACAATTGGAAGAGGACAACCAACCCTACATAAACTTAAAGAAGTTATTAAAAAAGAACAAAGCTATCAAGAGCTCAGACTAGAGCAATCCCTAACAAAAATCGGCCCTAAACTAAGTAAACAAACTAAAATGATGTATGAATATCTACAACATAAAACTAGACTATTTGCAAACACCAAAGGTCTGGAATACTTAGACATGATAGCTAAATCTATACTGTAAAAAAACAACAATGCTAAACACCATAAACATTTAAAACTTCAAAACATTTAAACAACATAATTCTACTCTTTTTAAAATTAATAATTATAACTATGTCATGTAAAATGTAAAAAATAACACAAATATATATGACATATTATAATTATTAAATTAATAAAATACAAATAAATCAATGTAACAAAAAACATTTCCCACCCATAATAATTAAAAATAACTTACAGTTATGTAGCAGTAGACAATCCGGGAAATCCAATAAATCCATTGAAGATAAATCGAAAAATAAATCCATTTGAAAAGGAAACCCCAAAAAATGCAAAAATACAACTGTAGAAACAAGCATTTGCAATACAATAGGCCTCGCATTTGCAAGAGTTTGAGCTATTGGCATTGTAAATGACAATGCCTTTATTTATGTGTTGTTTTTCAAAACAGATAAATAAAAGGTATTGTCATTTACATGCCAATAGCTTAAACTCTCGCAAATGCGAGACCCATTGCATTGTAAATGCTTGTTGAACACAGTAACAAAGTGCAAGCCCACCTCCTCAAATCAAAAAAGCCAATGGAAAATGAACAGCTTCAAAAATTACTAAAAGCTTTTGTCAGCCAGGCACATATGGCAGAGTATATCTTACATTTCACTGCAAGCATCAGGAAGAGCCATATCATAACAAACCACCGCTTTCTTTGTTAAAAGGTGGCCCATGCTGACGGACTATAAAAACACTGTGGCCTCCTATATCACTGTGCACAATGCATGACTGACTTCAAGCAGGCACACAATGGCATCCAGGGAGAGGGCTGTGACGTAACACACTGTAACAGCTTTCAAACTGAATTTTTAAATGCTTTGCAAACTTTCTCCGTCTTTTTCTTCAACGTAGACTTGACTGCTTGAGAAAACCAGAAAAAGTACTTTGCAGAAACTAGTCGAGAAAGATTTTCTCTCAATATATTTAATGCACAAAATAATATAATAGAAACTATCACGATAATTTGAAACATATCACATTAATTTGAGTAGGCGCAAGGTCTAAAGTCAGGTCAAAACAGAATGGTCGAACTTTTCCCCTCCTCCCCTCAATTTTAATATCCCCCCACTGCATGGCGGAATACACTCGTTTGGCATCTGCCAACATTCTAGGTTACTAACTACATATCAGCTTGCAGGAATGTAAAGATTGCTTTCAATATCACAGCTGTGTAAAGACCATGAGAGCAATCTCGATAATGCAAACGTATTTTTTACAGCAACATTGTGTCCTTACAATGGTTATTCAAAGAAAACTGCTGCAAATCTCAATTCCTTTAGCTCACAATCCATCCAAATAGTACTGTTCGTAGTCTACTCATCCAGCACAGGGCTGCCCCCACTGAGACATCTCTTGTCTAGGATCGTCCCATGGCTTGAGGAAAGGTTTGGAGAGAAATATGACAAGTTACTCCATTACTGTGGTGCCGTGACTTGCACAGTTTAAGTTCACCTCTTCAGACAGCTAAACAGGGAACTGTTCTTTAAAGAGAGGCTGTAACTTTAAATTAAATTAAAGGATACCTTCTGCATGGGCGTGTATTAAGTGTGTATTGTCCCACATCCAGCCATGCATCTCCATGACTTTCTCCTTGTGTACTCGCACTCTTACTCCAAGTATGTTTCCAGCGAGGAGCACGTGCTAATGAGGATGGACTAATGACATCTGAGTCACCATGATGGTACATTTTAAAGACTTTCGCCGGCGCCCTGATCTCCCGCCCGCCTTCCCAACCGGTTGGGGGAAGATGTCCCAGCATAAACAACTGAATGTAGGAGACTGCTTATGCGTAACCAGGAAACAAACATAAACAAGCATTTGTAGCAAAGGGACACCGGGAGAAAGGACGTGAGAGCAAAGCAAATGAGCAGCCTGAGAAGATTTATGGCCCAGAGGGAGATAAGGTATGCGCGGCATGTGGTTGTTGTGAGGGCTTGCAAGAGAGACTCTGGATGCCTGGCTCTGCGAGTTTGGTGCTCAGCCATGGGAAACAAAAGAGGAAGGGATTAAGGGTGGGTGCCTGGTGGGAGGGTGACTGAGGAAGACGGAGATAACCGTTATATTGTTCTTTACCATGCTATTATACGCTATGCAATAAAATGGATTTATACTATGGTACATTTTGTTGCACTGTGTCTTGTTATCCGCTTGACGTTTGTCAAGTGTGCTGTGCCATATTGTATTCTGACATAGCATGCTATGTGATATTTTGTTCTGCTGTCTTATGTAATAGTATTTAAGATGGTTGCACATTTTACGTCGTGGTTTGTGAGATTTCTACCGCATCACGTTACTTTACTTGAGGTTCAGTGCCCATTCAGACCTTGGCCACTTTGCTCAGACTCTTGCGTTTCCCATTAGTGAGAACCGTGGCGATGTTGTCAGTTCATTTCTCGCTGGTGAAACAGCCACTAGGTGGCGCCGATAACCAGTGCTGACACCCTGGGCTGCTCGAAACGCGCATATGTATAACACCGAGTGTAGAGAAACTCAGTCGTGGAGAAGGAATCCCGTGCCCTGGGTGTTTATGAACCGTGTTATTGTGTCAACGTATTTGACGTTTAAAGCCTGCAATAAACAGATTTAAAACAGAGGGAAAACTCCTCTGGCAAATTACAGTGTCCAATGGCATATGCACAAAAGGACGGGGCACTCTGGGGTTTAGAGACGGGGAAGGGAGTAGAAGCGAGTACAAGAATGTTTCTCATCAGCCATTTGCTTGCAATAAGCCGCGCTAGTGGAAGGAGTGATTTTCCCTCAGAATTACAGCCGGCAGCTCCACCTTTTATCTGCCACGCCCGCGGGCCACGGGAAGTGCATTGCAGCTTAAGCTGGAACCGTAAATCACGGTTGTCTGCCTAGGCGGCAAGGACTGCAAATCTGTTTTTCCCCTCACACTTTCTTCCTTTTGCTGTGCATCGTTTTTGAGGAAGGAAAGAGGGGACGGACGAATACTAGGCAAGCAGTCCAATACACCAGAAAATTAGACCGAACAATAACTGGATAAGATAGACAGACAGACAGGCAGGGTGACAGGCAGTCGCACAGACCGATCGATCAGTGGTTGGAGTGCATAAAAAAGTATAACAAGAAAGGAGCCAGAGTGATTTATAACTGCAGGGAGAGCGGGGGCAACAGGAGAGTTTCCAGTTACAGACGCAGGCTACAGCGTGAGAAACAGATGGCACACTGTAGGCAATTAAAAGAAGTGCAAGCAGAGCGGACTAAAACTGTAGTTAGGCACTGCTGTTTCGGGACTACACGGAAGTTAGCAAATGACCAACAGCCAACAGAAAGCGAGATAAGAACAACACTACCACAAGTAAGCCAATAGCAAGCGGAAAAACAGATTACATGAAGTTTAAGCCAACATACATATTACTTTATGTCTCGCTGAGACAGCGCATGCATGCGCTGCCAAGGCGAGACCTAAAAAGGATCCAACGACGCAATCCTCTCAATAACGAAACCTTCAAAAATCCAAAAATAATTGTAAAAAAAAAAACACAAAAATTAAACTCTAGCAAAAAGGCTCCAACTGTGCAATCCTCTCAATAACGAAACCCTCAAAAACCCGAAAAATAGCTTTAAAAAATAAAACGCTCCAACAAACTCGGAAAATTAAAGGAAATGTAAAAATTCTTCTTTTAAATAAACAAAATATATTTTCCTCTTTTGTTAAAAAAAAAAAAAGGGTTGAAACCACCATCCGTTCACGATTGGGAAAACCTGTAAAAAAAAATAAAACAACACCCACCCACAATAACACGTACAAACCCACAAACATTAACATTAACAATAAACACAAAATAACACAATTAAACAACACAAAACTAACATTACATAACACTCTACTCTAATTCAACACAACGGCAAACACATAAAACACTATGGGGTCTATTAGGATGGCGGGCGGATGCACCACTGCGGTGCTGGCGGGGTGGAAAATGTAATTTTCCGCCCCCATTTGTTTAAAATAATTTTTTTAATCAAATGTATCTTTACAATACATTTTTTAATTAAAAAATGTATAATATTTTTCTACAAAGTAATTTTTTTGTACAAAAATTACAAAAAGTATAGAAAAATTTACTCAAACATAAATATAACCTCAATATTTTTTTCAAATTTAAATTTATAAATGTAAAATAAATTACATTTTCAATTTCTACTTTTAATAAAAAGATATTTTTAAACAACATTAAAAAACTACTCCCTACCCTTATCCCCTATAAAATCAACATCACACTACTAAAGTCTCTCAAATAATTCCATAAAATTTCAAAAATGTACAAATAATATTTTCAAATTACTGCCCACCCTAATTCACTATAAACACAACTAGCTACAAAAACTTTACAGATTTTTAAAAATATTTCTATTTTAATTAAAAATGTTTAAATACTCCACATACTTATCCCCTATAAATACATCCCACAAATAAATATTTGAAATATTTGAAAAATATTTTTAAAAAGATGTTTTTAAATGACTCCCCACACTTATCCCCTATAAACCCAATATCCCACTCCTAAAACTTTACAAATTATTTTAAAATATTTAAACTTAATACCAAGGGGCCCATTAGGATGTCGGGCGGAAGCACTAGGATGCAAAAACCACCAGTTACCGCCTGCACGCAGCAGTCCACACGCCCGCCCGATTACGATGCGAAAAGTCAGCCAAACACCGCCGGCAAGCCAGCGACACCGTCCGCCATCAAAGTGCGCCCGTACACGTAGCGGCGCAGCACAATTGACACACACCGTCCGACGAAACACGTACCGCCCGGCGTACAAATTACGATGCCGCACACAAACTGAACCCACGGCTAAGAGACACCGTACGTCAAACCGAAGCGGTAACACGAACGCCGAGCACGGACACCGAAGAAGCGGCACCCCCGAGCATGAATCCAGCACTGCAGGCCCTCCCTATGCTCTATCTGATGCACCACCAAGGACGCAACGTACCGCGAAGACGCAGGTAGGCACACATACAACAAGTGCACGCAAACAGCGCACACAGTGCAAGGGCGGAAAAGCGGACAACCCCCACCCCCGCGTGTACACGACACATCTACCATAGCATCCACATATGACACACAGGCCAAATTGTAACATCTCGTAACACATGTGTACACACCACCTGGGACTAGGAACCAACCACCCCGTCACGGCCCCAAAGCGGCGATGACGCTGCCACACATGCGCACAACGCAGAGGCCAACCGCAGCGCCATGCATGCGTCGCACACAGACACAGGGACACAACCAAGCAGCACACACACCAGCCCCACCCCGAACGCACATGACACGTGACAGGCCTACCACAGACATGTCCCCAACGCCCAATTCACGGACAACACCCAACATCACACAACCGACGCACACATGTCAGTGAAGTCACGCAACAGCAGAACACACCCCAGTGCAACAAACATGGCGAAGCACACAGCGGCGGCAACACCAACTAGGAGAAGCAGGGCCCCTTCGGGAAGAGGAACGCCAGTACCACACTGAAACACCCATACCACCCTGCACATATGAACAAGACATACAAAACGGAACACCAAAGAGCCCGGGGACCGACAACAGGTGGCCCAAGAATAACACTCACACACAAGGCCCAACGCAGAGCGGAAAGGCAGCCTGCCGCCCACACAAGGGAGAGCAGACAGCACTGAATGACCTTCCATTCCAACTCCGAAACCACAGCCCTACGAAAGAAGCCGGTGAATACAGCCATTGTCCAATAAAAGACCAACACAGGCATGCAGAGGAGACCGACCACAGGGCAGATAGCGCATATCACAGAAGAACACAACGGACGGGAAAGAATAAAGAAAACACTCCCCCATGTCGGCCCCATGCAAGTTAATTGGAAGGAGTCACACATCACTGACCTTGAACTGTCTGAGAAGCATGTGGGATGAGGGCCCGTGTCCTCCGCACAAGCCAACAGAACACAAGTCCTGTCTCCCTACGACTACACAGAGCTCACAGCAACCTCAGAGCGTGCACATTGCAGACTGCACACACAGCCGGAGCACGCCACCACAACGCACCGCTGCAAAATGGCAACCGTAACACACCTACCCAACTACGCTGGACAGGTCAAGCTGTACAAAACCAACCTGATACATACATTGGGATGCGAACTCCTGTCCCTGCTGAACGTAAGTTACCGACTGACTTACCGCATCACATTGTTCAGCTGCGTCATACCCGTCTTCTACTGTCGGAGGTGTCCCTACCAGCATCCCGTGGAGATGTGTCTCTCCAACCCGGCATGTCTAAAGGCGGACCTGCTAGTACTATTCCTCCCTCTGGACGCACACGACAGGGCCTGCTCTGCCTATGGGGGCATGGCGTATGTGGCCAACATCGCACCCGCACTGAAATGGGACCACTGTGCCTCCACACGACGGATCATCGAGCACAGCTACATCGAATGTCACCCAGCATGCCCCATCATGGTCCTCCAAGGGACAACTTACGAACAACACCTTGACAGCCACCATCCGCTACATTGACTGGCAAACATAAACACCACCAATGACATGGAAGCCCTGCTGGACGGCATCGCATACCTGACAACCTGTAAATTCGTCGGACCCCAACGCAGGTTCCCCGATTGACCTATGATGTCCAACCCCGCACCCATGCTTAGCTTCCGCACGGACTGGCCAGTCACCACCACAACAGCCATACCAAACGACCGGCAACAATTACCACACCATCAACGACATCGCCATGACATCGGATATGACCGGGACATGCACACTGTTCCCCATCACATCCAGGAACACCGCATGCATCGTGGGAGGCAGTGGCATGGGGTCTGTGTATCGCACCCACATGGACGGAACTGCACGAACAACCAGGACACGACATGGATCCAGCGCCCATGGACACACACACCGCTCAGTGGACATGAATAGGTCGCCTGGAGTCTGTGGGTGCTGCACCCCTCCCACCCCCGCCCCGGGAATCCCATACCAGGACCTTTGCACGGACGACAAGTGCAAACAACAACAACACGACCCCAGTGACTGTGACATGTCCAGTAACCACCACATTGCAACAACAAGTGGCACGCCGCTGCATGCACGCAAGCACATGCCCTGATGACATCTCACATGCACGCGTGCATGAGGAACAACCGCAGCAAACCTGTCACATGGAACTGAGATGGACTGTGCCCATGATGCCAAGCAGTCTGGTAGGCTACTTGTATACCGTCTGTGTCAAAGTCCGCAGCTCCGCAGCTATACGTAAATGTACATTAGCACAGCCTTGGCCAAGCAGATGTAACTCTGAAGCCCACATCCCACATGCAACAGCCAATCACATGTAACCCCACACCCTATCCCATTTGTAATCATGCTCAGTATATCCTCAACATGTATTCCGCTGCCAGTAGTGTCCACTATACTGCATCACAGAGGACAGAAGACTCAATATAATGTTTGAAACCAAAACTGTCTCTGCTGACTCATTTCACAAGTACAAATGAGAGAGGATGAGAGTATGTGAAGTACACGGCAGTCGTGACATGACCATGTAGTCCACTGGTATTGGATGTCAACGCAAATGAGTAGCACAACTGTGGAAGACACACATGTGTCGTGTGAAGTCGTATGGACGCAGTGCTCAGGTGGGTGGGTGCGACGGGTAGATGCGCACATGCCAAGTTGGAGCACGCCGTGTTGGGAGGGGTCATGAACAGTACACCACCGCTTCCCTGGGCATTGTGAGAGGACACCTGTCGGGGGGAAGTGAACACGTGTGTGCACAGCAGCCGGGCACACGAACAATGCGGAACCAGGCGCACACGTCAGCCCACCCTCCGTGGACTAGCTGGATCCTGTTGTGCGCCCGCCATGCCCCTTGACAAGGCACACACAGCCCCAGTCGACCAGGTGTAACCCCAACATAGTCAATCCGCACAGGCGATACAGGGCACGGGATGGCAGTGGAGCATGGTGTGTGAGAGGTCTCCTCGCGCTCCTCCTGGTCATATCACGCAGGCAATAGAACCTCAACGTGTAGCATGGCACAAGTCAAATGGAAGTGTAGGGGGACGCACCTCAGCACGAGCAGCACTGACGTCACGGGAGGTGGCTCGCACCATCCCATCCATTGCCCATTATACCAACCACGCCACATGCCATTGCGACTAAGTGCAAGCGCGTGCGCCACCACCCCGAGCCCTCCCCAGAGAGGCCAAAGAGTGAATGTGTGGGCCATCAGTCACAGACGGACGCGGCCTGGCCGCAAGGGCAGCCACTGCCACTGGGTGTCGCAGGTGGCGGATCCGGAAGGCGAAGACTGTGATGCATAGTCCATGCAGGCCGGGTCTCCATTTGGGGCACCACGCAGGTGGACGGCGTCCCGCCACACATCATACCCTGAGACAGCCCACTCGTGCAACTGGACCCACACATACACTCCTTGCCCTCTCTGGTGCGAGCTTGGGGCTGCCTGTGCAAGCGCTAGCCTCGCAGGTGCACATGCATATTGGGGGAGCGAGGGGAGGACATGAGGGCTGGGGCGAAGATGACTGTATCACTGTCAGTGAGTACAAGTGATGACCCAGATGTGGAAAGGAAGAGACGTGTCCCGTGTGTACTGCAACTAGTCGCCAATCCAACTACCCCCCATGTCCGGAATGTAAGCCCGCACCTAGGCCCGCCCATCCGCCACATCGAATATACCACCAGCACAACAACCTTCCCATTCGAAACACTGACTGGGGGTGGCGACCAGTGAACAAACATGTGTAGCCTACCCACGCGTACATGTGGGCCCTCCATGATCCATGTCACCTGCGGCAAAGTCATGACATGCGCAATGAGGGAAGTGAGGTGAGCTGTCCGCCCCACGCACAGAAGGTGCATCAGCTCCACAGACCCAGCAGCGAGTCCAGCAGGGGTCACATGTGCAGGGGCAGCTGTGCCTGGTGTGAAGGCACATGCACATGGACAGCACATTGACCAATGTGTAGTCTGCCCACATCTACAGTCCATCATCATGCGGACATAGGAATTGTACACAGGGCAACACATCTTAGTGGGTGCACCCACCGTGACCAACAATGCGCAATCATCGACGTACCCGCCCTGTGCATGGCCCCCACCCAACGGAGGCACATCCAGTGCCACCATCCCACACACACAAGCCTTCCACGGAACATGCTGTGTCCAATGGTCAGTACAGAGTCAGCGCCCATCTGGTGGATCCTGAACAGGAGACACATGCACACACATGATAGCTCCCACTATGTACGTCTGCCACCTGGCACGTGCAATGTAACCTCTCACCTGTGACATGTGACTGCAAGCACACAGCCGTCTTGGCATGGGGCTGTCAATGTGGACACCTGTCAATGTTTCGGGAGGTGTGATCCGTACAGTGCTGTACATAGGGTGCAGTGCTGACACCTACTACTGTCTCATATCCCCTCGTGCCACAGGTCCCACTTGTTTTGGCCGCTCAGCCTGTGCCCACATCGTCGTCGTCGTGTGCCATACTCATCCAGCCTCGGAAGCAGTGCCATGCTCAGCAGACATTCATGTTGCCGTGGCGTTGCCGCTTGACGAATATGCAGTCAGTCCCCATCAGCACGCCCCGCAAGTCATTGGGGCCTAGATCCCCATGTGCATGACCATGGCAGTGGTTTGCATCACTAGCCATTGCCATTGGTGGGAGACCTGTGTAAGTGTATTGTGGCCGTGCCGTCCCTGCTTGACAGCTGGGCTGTGACTCATGTGCTTGCTCAGTCATGTCAGTGATGTGAATGCGAAATTGCTATGTGTTGTGTTGCTCTGACATGTGTCCACTGCCATCTTCCCTAGGCGGAGACCGAACATTGACCGCCCATACCAATTGCTGGCGGACATGGAGGATACTGAGGTCATAAGGAAGTTTCGGCTGGACAGGCCAACCCTGCATCGACTGTGTGCCATGTTGGAACCCCATCTCCGTCCCCGCAGGGTGTATCCGACAGCATTCACCCCCACGGCTAAGGTGATGGCCGCCATGCATTTCTTCGCCACTGGGTCATTCCAGCACACAGTGGGCAGTGGAGGAGGGATGTCCCAGCCCATGTTCAGCAAGGTGCTGAGGGATGTACTGGCAGCCATGATGCTGTACCGAAACAGGTACATCAGATTCCCCAGGGCTCGTGAATTGGCGGCAGTGAAGGGTGCATTCTATGCCCTTGGCAGGATCCCACACGTCGTTGGTGCCATTGATTGCACACATGTTGGCCTTGTTCCACCACAGGCCACTGAGCACCTGTACCGCAACAGGAAGCACACGCACTCCCTGAATGTGCAAGTGGTGTGCCTTGCGGACATGGTGATAACCCACGTGTGTGCAAAGTTCCCAGGCTCGGCCCATGACGCACACGTAATGCGCAACAGCATCTTGCCACGACTGATGTCCAATCTGCAACAGGATCGTGGCTGTATTGTCGGTGAGTATGTGGAGTGGTGTAGCGTGCTGGTTGTGCGATGCTGTCCCCTGTCCAGTTGGAATAGCAACGGTTGTCTGTGTCCCTCACACCCAGGTGACTCTGCGTACCCGAATGGGGCATGGCTGCTCAGTCCATTGAGGAATCCTCGCACCCCAGCAGACGATCGCTACAATGAGGCACATGGGAGGACCAGACGTGTGGTCGAGCGTACCTTTGGCCTCCTCAAGTCCAGGTTCAGGTGCCTGGACCGCACCGGGGGTGCGCTGGCGTACTCCCCACAGAAGGTGTGCCAGATAGTGGTGGCGTGCTGCATGCTGCACAATCTGGCCATTCGGAAGCAGATCCCCCTCATTGTGGATGACGGAGATCAACCAGGGCCCCAGCCCGCAGACCAGGACAGCTCGAGTGAGGAGGACAGCGGAGAGGAGGAAGCTGGGAATGTGCGCCAGCAGCTCATCGCCCGCTACTTCACTTAACGGTGAGTGTCCATGTACGACGGCTGATGTGTCTGTATTTGTGCAGGTGTGTGTGTGCTGTGTCAGGGTGGCCTTTTGTTCACTGTGTGCTGTGTGTCAACGCTCCATGCCCAGGTTAGTATGCCACTGATGGTGGCTGTGGCATTGTGCCCTATTGCTCTGTGCGATGTGTGTACATTGCTTGTATTTGTTGACATGTACTGTGTGATGGGTGTGTGACACACTCATTGAATGTGCTCCTGTTCTGTCTCCCACCCCTAGGTCCCTACAGGCCCTCCGGTTCCATTGCCATGCCACGCATCAGGTGCCGTTCCACTCAAGGTGGCCGTTGTATTCCGTACAATTAAAACACAGGGCACAGACAGCAGTTTGTGGAAGAGGTGCATTTATTTCAAACTGTGACATGTGATTGTGTGTAAGGTGATGACAAAAGTGGTGCGTGCAGTGACAATGAGCTGTCGGTCATGGCTGCATGATGCTCAGGGTGTACCCACTGGTTCTATGTCCATAGTCCAACACACACATGCCATCCAGATGGCTGTGTGGAGTGGGATCGTAGTCCAAGTCAATGCAGTGGGTGGTCAAGGAAGGCTGGCTGGCTGCCTCACTTGCGTCTGGAGCGTGCGAAGTCCTCCCGGGAGATCTGTTTCCACTTCGGACGGCCCCT
Source organism: Calotriton arnoldi (assembly GCA_963921515.1). NCBI lineage: Eukaryota > Metazoa > Chordata > Amphibia > Caudata > Salamandridae > Calotriton > Calotriton arnoldi. The sequence continues at coordinate 508,848 of CAWUFW010001272.1, forward strand.
TCCACGTTTGCGAGGGGGTGCCTGCTTGCGACATGCTGGTGGTTGAGGTGTGCTCACTGGCTGTGGACGCAGGGGAACTGGACACTGCTGCTCGACCCTGCGCCCCGGCAGGTGGTGGCGGAGGGGAGCTGCTGTCCCTGGCTGTGACCTCACCGCCACCACCAGCTGGCCCATGAGGTCCACGAGTTGGCCCATACGGGCGTCCATGGACCTCAGCACCCCCAGCACCTCACGCGTGTCTGTAGCTGACCTGGCCCATTGTCCTTGGGCCTCTTCATAGGCCCCAAGGACTCTGGCCATTTGAGGCAGGGCATGGCTCCCAGGGGAGGCTGGCGTTTCCCTGACCCTGCTCCTCCTACCAGTCCTGCTGCCACCGGCCTGCCCACTAGCCACATTGCTCACCACGGTCCTCGCCCTGGCTCCCAGGGTGGATCCAGTCGTCCGGGCCACCACCTGCGCTGGGGCTGGGGCCAGCGAAGACGTGGTGGCGGTTGCGGCAGTGGTAGTGGCCGCAATGACCGTGGGTGTGGCCGCAATGACCGTGGGTGTGGCCGCAATGCCCGTGGGTGTTGCCGCAATGACCGTGGGTGTGGCCGCAACGACAGTGGCAGCAGCGGGCTGGGAATGTTCAGCAGCCCTGGATGATGGGTTGGTGGGTAGGAGGGGTCCTGGGGAGCGGCTGGGCCCTGCCACACTAGATGGGCCTGCTTGGTGGTCCGTGTCCGAAGAGGAGGACAGATCCTCCACATCCGTGTGTCCTCGTTGGGGGCTTGTAGGCTGGCTGTGCTGGCTGCTGTCTCCATCCCCAGCATCCAGCAGTTCGTCACCTGTGGAGAGAATGAGATTTGTTATTGTGTTGCACCTGGCGAAGTCTGTATTGGTTGTCTGACATTCTCCGTTCGTGCACTCTCGTGCACGTGTGTCCCGGAGGCGGGTGTGTGGCTGTACAATCTGTTGTTGTGTGTGCTTGGCAATGGGACTGTGTGCTGTGCACATGTGGCATGGGACGGATTGGCTATGCCGATGGGTGTGTTGCTGTGCTCCTACTTATTGTGACTCTGGTGTATGCGGGCTCCAGGCCCATCCTGGGTCTGGTTTGTACTTTGCTTTTGGGGTGCATATGGAACGCTTAGGAACGCATTTGGCAACATGGGGGTCATGCCCCAGGAACGCATTTGGGATGGAATATGCTTTTGGGGTGCAAATGGAACGCTTAGGAACGCATATGGCAACATGAGGGTCATGTCCCAGAAACGCATTTGGGATGGAATATGCTTTTGGGGTGCAAATGGAACGCTTAGGAACGCATATGGCAACATGGGGGTCATGCCCCAGAAACGCATTTGGGATGGAATATGCTTTTGGGCTACATGCTGTGAGCCATGGGTGCCGAACGTGACATGTGTTGTGGCAGCATGACAGTGCATGGTCTGAGGTGTGTGCATGCCTGACATACCCTGCATATTTGCTGTCTGTTGTGATTACTGGACATGGCATTGGACGCATCGTTATGAGTGTGTGATGGTTGTGTGCCACCCGACGTATTGCAGTTGTCCCATCTCCTTGGTGGGCGTGCTGCCCTGTGCCATGTGCATCACTGCAGTGCTCGGGGGGGAGTGTGGCGTGCGCTTCATTGACTTCTGGCACATGGTTGGTCATGGGCATGTATCTTAGCGTGACTGCTGTATGTGTGGCAGCTGTGCGGATGACATGCCTTTCATGAGACTGGGGCTGACGGATGGGATGGATGGTATGTTGTATGTGCATGGTGTGTCTGTGTGTTTGATGGGTTCAGTGGTGTTCGTGTGCATTTATGTTGTTCCGCTCTGTTGCGTCTAGTGTTGTTTGTCTTACATAGGCGTAGTTGTGGGGTGTGTGGTTGACAGGCAGTAGGGGCTACATGGACAGGACTTCAATGGTGTTTCGGTTGTGTGTGATGGGTTGCACAGTGGCTGCCGTGTGGTACTATATTCAGTGTGGCTTGTGCATGCAGACGTGGCTCCTTGGGTGTTGCTGTGTCTGTGATGGGTCATGTGGGGTGTGAGTCTGTGGTTCATGTCCGTGTGCACATTGTTCACTTGTTCGTGACAGTGGGCGGTGCTGCGTGTTCGTCTGCTACGTAACATGTCCCATGTGTTGGTCGTGTTACGGTCCTCATGCCTCCAGTAATCCAACCCTGTCCAGTTTCCCACCTGCAGGTTGTTCGTGCGTGCACTGTACTGGATGCCACATGGTTCTAAGCGGGGGTGCTCCATGTTGCAGGTCTGTGGGGGTGGGGGCGGTGTTGTGGGTCGTGGTGATGGCTGGACACCCACTGACACCGATTGTTGTGGACCGTGATGTCTACCTTTCGGCTGTCGGTGTGCACTGCGGTGGCTGACACGTGGGTGTGGGGTGTGGGGATGCTCCTCCTTGCTGTGCTGTGGGACTAGGGGCCTGGTGTGTGTTGTACTTGAGCTGTCCACCCTCCCACCCACTGCACTTTGTGTTCCTGCCACTTACCTGTTACTTGTCGGTTAGTGCAGCTATGGCGGACACATGGGTATGGTGGGTGCTCGTTGTGGCGCTTCTGGCATACTTGGGAACTTGGTGGTTACGTGGCTGGCTGAGTGTACACATGCCCCCACGTATCTTACAGTTGTTAGGTTTGGGCTGTGTGTGGTGGTGTCTGTTGCATGTGTGTGTGATGTGTTGTGTATTGTGTGCTGGACATGGGGGTGTTTGTCCCTGGGAGCTGTGGCATGGTGGTAGTGCATGTGAGTACATAGCGGTGTGCTGGTATACATTAGTTTGTACTTACCAGCCTCCACTCCCCCTGCTAATCCGGCGAGGATCTCCGGATGTATAATGACTCGCACCTTCTCCTCCCACGCTTTGAAGGTCTTGAAGAGCGCGGGATTCCCTCCGCCAGTGACGGCAGCCAGCTCTCTGTTCTTGCTCTCCTTCTTCTTGACCAGGCTCTTGACGTCATTCCACCGTTTGTTGATTTCAACTCTGTTCCTGGGCAGGGTCCCGACTGCATTGACCTGGTCTACGATCCGGTTCCACATTCTGTTTCTGGTGGCTAGTGGTGTGTGCTGGACCAGGTTCCCATAGATTTGTGGGTGCACCTTGATAATCTCGTCGACCATGACCGTCAGCTCAATGGGCGTGAACTTGGGCATTCTTTGTGGTGCCATGGTGTTTGTGGTGCTGGTGCGGTGTGTGTTGTGTAATGTGCAGGGGGTTTGTGGTGCCGGTGTTTGGTGGTGGTGGTGGTGGTGGTTGTGATGTGTGCGTTTCTGTGGTGTGCTGCTGTCCTTGCTGTGTCACTGTGTCCTCTCCTCTCCTCTCTAGTTTGCAATGTTGCAAGGGGTTGTGGTCTGTGGGAGTGCTGCTTTTGTACTTACCTATGTGGGTGTGTCCTCATGGTCTGTTGTTTTCAGGTGTGTTGTGTCTGGTGTTCTGGCCTTTGTATTTTTTGTTTGTCCAGGGGGGTGTTTTCGGGATGTGTACTGTGCTTGTGTATTTGTGCGTGCCTTGCTGTGTGGACTTGTTGGCCATGTTGTGTGCGATTGTTTTTGTCAGCGGATGGTTTCTGTGCAGGGACGTGGGCGCCATGGCTTCTGCCGTGTCAATTCTCATCGGCGTTGTTTGCGCTGGCGGGCGGTATATTTGTGGTTTACCCGCGCTCATGGCGGTGCGATCGTAATTTCACGTGCGGTGTGTCGGCCGTGAGGGCGGGCGGTTTTGTGTTGTCGTGCGTGTTTCCGTCCGTGGCGGGCGGTTTGACTCCGGACGAGGGCGGGCGGTATCTTGTGTGGTTTTTCGCCGATGGCGGTTTTCGGTTTGTGTAATCGTAATGGCGTGGTCGGTGTTCAGACGGTGTGTGCGGGCAGATTTTTGCCGCTTTCATGCCTGGCGGATTTTTTCACGCCCGGTATCGTAATGGGCCTTCAAATTTTTTAAATTACTCCCCACCCTTATCCCCTATAAACCCTACATCCCGCTCCTAAAATTTAACAAAAATTTAAAAAAATTTAAATTGTAATCCTAAATTTTTTAATTACTCCTCACCCTTATCCACTATAAGCCCAACATCCTGCTCCTAAAACTCAACAAAAATGTAAAAAATATTTAAATTTGAATCCGAAATTTTTAAATTACTCCCCACCCTTATCCCCTATAAACCCAACATCCCGCTCCTAAAACTTAAAAAAAAATAAAGAAAACAGGCTTTTTAACATATATTTTTTAATCTATAAAATAGAAAATAACTAATACTAAATTAATAATAATAAAATACTAACATTAAAGAAAATAAATCGATATAATTTACAATATTTTTGACATCGAAATTTACAAAATCGATATTTTTGCATTACATAAAATTCGATATTTTTAACTACGAAAACATTCACCTCGATATTTTACACCATCGATATTCTTGAGTCAATATTAATGCAATTCGATATTTCCACGTTGATATTCTGTCTTTGTATATATATATATATATATATATAGAAATAGTTTCATTTTTCACACCATCTCAGAGAAAGTTTACTGTCTGAGAAATTGTGAAGCAAGCACCAATTTACCTGGGTGCATTACGCTCACTTGTCTCGGATACAGGCAAGACAGAAACTGTCACAAGTAACTGAGTCTCCCCTCTCCTTGTGTTTATTGCATAGTAAGCCGAGGATATACCCTTACCATATACTACTCACACCTCTTCGGTGTATAAAAAAAAGAGTTGTTTTTTTACAGGCACTTCGCTAGTGCACTTAGCCTCACTTCATGGGAGAGGTCTCTCCTTTTCCGTTATAGGGCTGGTACCGTTTGGCGGCTCATGAGCACAGGTAATCTAACTGATATGTTGAGGGGACATATCTTAACCTGTTCCTGCGATGAGGTCTCTCAACAATTGCACATGGGTCTTATTACTTTTTAATTTTAATCTGTTAATCGTTATCCTTTTAAAAGGTTGTAAGACGCAGGTCGTAGTTTCTGTTTTTTTCTTCTTTTCTTTTTTATATATGTAAGGTAAGTCTAGAAAATTGACATAAGAGAGAGACCCTGTATTGAGTAAGAATATCTGCACAAGGATTGTCCTTTCAGGTTAATTACTCTCTGCTCTTAGACACTTATGACTAACGCAACTAGTAATTTGAATTTTATATAAAGGATTCACCATGCAGCCATGTACAATTTTAAGTATATTTATTGTTGTGTTGTTAAGTATTGTATGCTGCTTTTAAGATCCTGGAGATCAAATAAAGCTTATAACACTAAAAAAAGAAAAAAACACAATCGTTATTACACTACGGGCCCGATTCCGATCTCGTTGGGAAAGCCTTCCCAACGACTCGGATCGGGAATGCCTTCCAAATGACTCATACGCGCGCAGTCCGACCGACGGAGTACAATGAAATGCGTGTCAAATCCAAACGACTCGCACGGAGCACAATACAGACGACCGACTCGTACGGAACACAATCGGTCCGAGCGAATCCTCCAGAAATGAGGCCGATGCGACCGACTTGTACGCGAACGCTGCAACATAGCTTAGCGTGAATGGGAGAGACTCGGACCACCCCGCAAATACATGAACAACCATCCGGTGCGGTCTACCGAACGTTTCGGTTATGCTCAATAAAGTACAACAGAAACAGACAGAAAATGGCCAAACAAGCATTGTCAATGCCAAAAAACAAAAAAATTAATATAAGCCACACCCACAACTCTACCTATATAAAGGGCCAAAATCATGACCATGATCCTTTGCAAATTTTCCACAACTGCCAGGACATAGGCACTGATACACTGCTCTCTGCTACATACACTCACACCTCACCCACCACACAACCTGCACACATCTAGCACCTGTGACCTACTACACTCTCACACACACACTCAGTTACTTATACACACTCACCCTCACCTTCACACTCATCCACACCTCCATCTCCACCCCTCACCATTCACCCAAAGAAGAAGCCAAAGTTCACAGAAAAGGAGTTGGAAGTGATGGTGGATTAAATTGTCAGAGTAGAGCCACAGTTATTTGGGAACTTAGGGGCCGATTATGCTGGCGGAAGGACCGTCACCGCCAGCCCGGCGGTGGCGGTCCTTCCCACATCGGACTGCGATTTTCCCACCGCCAGATCACGATGGCGGTGGTGTAGAAATAAAAACCTTCTTAGGGGTTCACTGATACATCTGGTCCTTAAAACCAACAAAGAAGAGATTGGCACAGAAGCTGTAATATCAAAAAACATGTTTTATTAACCTCAGATGAGGGAGATTGCATCTTACGGTACCCGCAGGCCACTGTAGGAGGCATTCTAATGAGTGCAGAGAACAGGGTCCTTATATATGTATTTATTATATAGTCAGCATAAAATCAAGGGGAGGTCCTAGCACATACAAGCATGCTTATTGACTAATATGGGCATACAAAATTTGCTTGCTCCACAAAGTGGGAGGGGAGACTAAACTGCTTACATGAGTAAGAATAGCTTGACAGTTGTATACTAGGAGCAGGTGCATTCTACCAGCTAGGCCTCTCTGAGCATGTGCAAGACTCTGGAAGAAGGAGAAAGCACATGGCGAGCACATGGCTAACTAAAATGGCTGCCAAGTACAAAATGGCTTTCAGCTCATGCTAACAGCGATTCCTGCAATCTTTAACAGACGATCCTTTTAGCATGAGCTAAAGACATTGCCATGATCTAGTAGAGACATAGAAAATATTTTGCACATTTTCTTCTCATAAATTCATCAACATCCTATGCTAGGTGGGCATTTACATTCTAAACATTTCATTAAGCAGGTATATACAAGGTATAAGCAGGAGTACAAAGTGAACAGAGCATTGGGTCATACAGGTAGCAAGAGAGAATAATGACTATTATCTCAAACAGAAATCTCAATATTTTCCAATCCTAAGCAGAAAGCAAATACCAAAACCATCTAGTCTAATTTTAAGTTTCAGGGCTCTGATGGGGGCTCGTCAAATCAATTTAAAAATAGCCAACAGCACATACCTAATAAAAACATTTTCAATAGACTTTCTCAGTATTTTATGAGGGCTGAATTATCAATAAATATACTTAAGAAAAGAGTAAAGTAACATGCTCAGATGAACTTTTCTCGTGCAGAATAAACATTACTCTTAAAAAATATTAAAGCAATCAGACATATTATTACAAAAAACAATTGTGGCTCCGGGGGACCAGGAGGACCACACAAGACCATAGGAATTAGGACAAGGAGCCGCAAAGGGCTGCTCCTCCTCAAAAATGGGACGACCAAAGGGGTACATTACTAACAACAACAAAAAAGTCCTTGAACCAACCAGCCAGAGGGAGTCTTCTCCCTGTGTCCGTTTTGAGCCTCACAGGCAGGCTCTTGTTGTTCCCACGGTGGAGCTGCACAACTCGCAACTCAAGAATCACGGAGAAGAAAAAGTCTTTCTTTCAGGATCGGGCAATCACCCCCCAGGGCAAATACCCTCAATGATCCTATCCAGTGTCTCAGGCAGTGCACCAGTTTTCTTCACTTTAATCTAACAGGCACCAAGGGCATAGCACCTGTACCCTAAACTCAAGTCCTTCCCTAACTCCTGTATTTGCACCTCTGGCGCACTGCTCTTTTGTTGGGGCCACAAATTGTACCCAATGTGCTCGGGCATCTCTTGATCAACAAACAAAGGCGTAGACTTGCATTCACTTTGGACCAGGACTTAAGAGGCCTGAAGCAACCCTTGTTTCAAAGGGGTCACCTCAAGCAAAAGCCTCCTTGCCGTCCTTGTCGTTCTGTGACTCTCTCAGCTGGGCATCAAAAACTGGATCCACACAAAGATTTCTCCATCCTGATTTGTAACCCCGTCTTTCGCCCAAGACAGTGGCAGGGGTACACACTTCACGTCCCAGTGCTTCCGACTTCACTGAGGTCCTAGTTGCCAGCAACGCCTATGCTGGTTCCTTTCACTTTGGCTTCAAGCTGCAGTGGCGCTGACTCCCAGGCTGGATCTGATGTCCGGGCCCCTCTGGCAATGGTTGTAAGGCAGCAAATATCTATTGGTGGACAGAACAAGAGGTCTTTAGACAAGGCACAGAAATAATCTAACAACAGAGAGGATAGTCTCAGAATACTTCCTTAGTCTTGGGGCGCCCCATACATTAGCAAGGCACCCAAGAACCACTTCATCTATCTGAGAGTAGAAAACCCTGGACCTATTGGCAAGTATAAAAGGAACGTTTTGGTGAACTGACAAGAGTAATACATCACCCAATCCCAAGCAGCCAAGGAAGTCTGTGTTCATTCACTAAATTCTGAGGAAAAAGAAAAACAATACAGACATACTCCAAATACTTACATTGGTGTATTCCTATATTACTAATCTGAAGAACCCTCAAGAAAAAGGAAATGTTCTACACTTTTACTCATAGATTTTACATTACTTGTACAGGACTGCAGACACTTGTAAAATAATTTCTCTTACAGGTTATGCTTAGGACCATGCTCTCATGTTATAGGTGCAGCAGGAAAATCTAAAACTGCTAATCTAACAGGGATTCTTATTGCAAAAAGAACTAAACTTCAACATAGTGAGTACTTTTTCTCCAGCAGAACATGTTATGACAAACAAACTCCTATAAAACAATATTTTCCTTCAAAATGTTTGCTAAGGATCACATGAGCGTCTTTCCTGCATTGTACTTTTCACGATCTGGACTATGCAACATCATTTTCAAAAGGAAAAAAAACCCTATCTCCAGCTCTAATAAGGGCTGTCAGCTTATTTACATAGACTAGCTAATAAAAGACTAGCAATGCCCTTGCAAAACTGTATAGAACATGAGAATAACATAAACAATAATAGTGTTGCCACCTGAGATTTTTGAACAGAAACCCCCACTATACAATTTTCCTTAAAGATCAAATAAGGGAACATCAATCTGTTCTACTCATTCTTTCATACAGGATGGGCAGTAACATAGCTTATGTGTTTCATCTTTTTATTAATTCTAACAATTTTAAAACAGTATTACAGAATAGCCAATTGTAATTGTAATTGTAAGTAGCATTTATATAGCGCAGCTGTCACCCAACGGGCATCCTGGCGCTGGGATTACCTAAATCACTGTGCAGCTATAAAACTATGAATCATCATGCGCCAATCTCTCAAGGCTATTCTTTTGGAAAGAGCCTGGTTTTTAGCTTTTTTCTAAACTGCAGTAAGTCATCAGTCTGTCTGAGTTCACTTGGTAGTTCATTCCATAGCCTTGCGGCTGCATAGCCAAATGATCTACCTCCTAGTCAGGTTTTCTTGACTCGTGGGGTACATACTAGGTGGGCTGCCAAGGAACGAAGACTTCTAGCTGTGGAGTACCAAGTAAACATTCTCTGTAATGGTTTAGGCCCCATTTTGTGTGCCGCCTTATGAACAATGCAAAGTGCCTTAACTGTCATATGGCCATTTCCTAGACAGCTTTAGACAGACTCAAAAAAAGTGAGAAAAAGAAGAGAGAAAACATAATTTTGCCTCCCCTTAATTTGTAGAGGAGCTAGCCTCCTTCCCCCATTTTGACAGTAGGAAAACCTGAAACAGGTTTTACTTCTGTCAACACTTTCAACCCCTATTTATAGCAACTGGGCACAAACAAACTTGTAGGAGATATCTTAGAAAGTGGCTATTCTCTGATTCAGTCTAACACAATGCAAATTGAGTTAACTTTAAACCAATTTCTACAGCAATTGTACTAGATTAACATGAGGGCGCATGAATGCAAACTAAAATCCATTTCCTCCTTATCGTAGCCCCTACACAGTATTCTTTAAACTAAAACCATTATTTTATATAAATGGCAGATCAATGTTCAACTGAGGGTTGTCTTCCTTTCGTGGCATAGGACTGCGCAAAACGTGTGTTTGCCAAAAATAGGAAGCAAAGCTTCTCTTTCTCTCTTTGCGCTATCATCTCGTCTTTCAAAAAATCTTTCGAAGGTCGAAGTGTTAAAGCAAACATTACCCTTCACTCTGCTAAGTTGCTAAATACAGAACTCCGACCTTTTACCCGTTCAGCAGCTGCTCATTTTTGCGTGCAAGGCTTGCCATGCGGTTTTGTAATGCAAAGCAACTCTGAAGAATCACAGCGAAAAGCAGTCCTATACTTATTTTCATTTATGTACAGTGGTGTGCAATCTAGTAATGCAGAGGCAGCTGTTTATTTTATACTTGCATATGTATACTTTTATTGAAGCCTAAGAGCACGTTAAAACTGCCTTGAGTGGTAGAACTGCCTGTAAAATTGTGAATTTAGCTCAATTTCGACTTTGGTGGTAGGGGCACTTAAAAATGAATATCCTACAATATTTTTGCATAATAGGAACCCCCAGAGTGTTCTCTAGATAGCCCAGGAATGGGAAATCAGAAATGTATAAGATATACCCTTATAAAAATAAGTTTTGTACGGCTGGGTAAAGTGACATTTCACATTTAAGTTCCCTTTTTTCGGTACAGCACTGCTTAAATTCAACTTTGATGCTAGGAATTCACAGTATGATGATTAGGCTTTATAAAGATGAAAAAACGAATTTAAAGCATTTGTTTTTAACAATATATTTTGTCATATAATTAATTTTTTTTTTTTTTAATCAAAACCAACCATTTTGATGATTCCATATTGGAAAAGCAAGCTTCATTCGTAGCCTATCATATTTAAACACATTCATTCATAACCCTAAGCACAGAAGCCTTACTTGAAACAGGAAAAGTCTGCGCCACTTTTAATGGACAGTTATCATTTAACATCGGAACCACAGATATACTTATGTAAAGAAGGCATTAAGAAAGGAAATCCCTACTTTCAATTTTGTTCTCTGTTATCCAAAATAATGAAACTGGTTTTTAGAAACTTTTAAAATAGGGCAGGCCCTTATACCAGGTTTACACTGACTTAAAATATCGCTGACACAGCATTCCTGTCTGTGGCCGTGAGCAGGAATAGCCATATGCTATTTATGCAGCTGTTGTTTGTCAGCAGGCGTCGAATTTTCACGCCTTTCTCAGGAAAAAACCCCTTTATTATTTGAAATACCCTGACAGAGTTAAATCCCCATTTGCTGTGTCAAACGTTTTTTTTAGTTAGTTAGTTTAAACACAGCTGTCGGAAAGCTTTTTCTCGGGTGCTGAAAGAAAAGCATGTCACAGTCTATTTAAAAACTGAGGCATTTCAATGCAGTCAAATCTATCTTTCTATAATGTGTATTTAGTTCAGCAACGACCAAATTCACTCATATGATGTGCATGCCTTTTAATGTCTAATACAATGTATTTAAGGAAAAGGCCGTAACATGTATTTTAGTCTATTGATTACAAAACACACAATTTCGTTTTTTTCTCTGTATGAGGCCTATTTTAATCCTATTGAATACGAATTCTAATTTTATCTTTAGCATTGTGGCAATTTGCACACATGTATAGTGTCTTACTCTGTCAATTTAAATAGTAACATGCAGCTATTTAGCATATGTTACATAATTTATTTCTGGATTTTTATTTAATATGTAAGTAACTAAATGACATTTTGCATAACAGAATGATGACAGCAAAAAAAACATAAACAAACTCATTGAGCTCATTCAGACAGTTACAGAAGGACACAACACAGCGCGCTTAAAGCCAGCCATTCGTACACAGAGTACTCACACAAGTATTACCAATGTCAAACCAAAAACCCCACATAGACATTTAAACACACATTGAACCCACAAATCAACACTTAGGACTGCTTACAAAGTGTACGCAAGACCAACCTATTTGTAAATACTAATTGTAAGTCATATTTACAAGAAGAGCTCTCAAAAGTAGCCCAAAAAACTGTTCCATGGTCAAAAGCTGAAATACACCAAATTCGCCGGTTTTGGCTGGTAGAACACTCAAAAGCGCTCTGCATATCACCACTTATGAATGTTACTAAGTGCGCAGATCCGGATCCGTTTTATGTACATATTTAGTTCCATGGGGTACTTAGTCACCAAGGAAGAAATATCTTTTTACTATACCTAAACCTATTTAGGTATCCCCTCTGAGGAGTCAACTGAGTACTTCCTAAATCCATATCGGTACCTCCAAGACAGCAACACTTTCAACAAAGTGTGCTGGTAACAGGCATGCCAAAAATATTATAGCATATATAATATTATACTCCAAGTGACACTTAACACAATGTGTGCCGTTCAAATTTTCAAAGTTAGAAAAAAATCTCCTCATTACCTGCCTATATGAATTGCAATGCATATATAATTACAAAACAAATTCCAAAATTGGCCAATCATACAAACAAAGCCACAGTAAGTGTTACTAAAACTACCTTACCAATCAAAGGCATCAAACCAACAGCAAGTGCCGCAAAACGGCTCTTACCAATCAAATGGTGTCCAGGTTCCAACTGCCAAGTTCTGAGTGACCTAACGGTCGTTTTAAAATACTCACGCCAAAGAAGTTCTCAGTCGGGAGCGGCAAACACTTGGAGAATCAGAGCAGGAAGACCAGAAATATACTGGGCTGGAAAACAAACAATCTCCGTGCGCAGGGTACCTCCTCAGTAGATTCCTGTCCTGTACTCCTCAGTAGATTCCTGTCTTCCTTCAAGACCACTCCCTTGGATAGCCGCTGCACCGATGAGTCCCTATTCGGGCGCCATTTGTAGAAATAAAAACCTTCTTAGGGGTTCACTGATACATCTGGTCCTTAAAACCAACAAAGAAGAGATTGGCACAGAAGCTGTAATATCAAAAAACATGTTTTATTAACCTCAGATGAGGGAGATTGCATCTTACGGTACCCGCAGGCCACTGTAGGAGGCATTCTAATGAGTGCAGAGAACAGGGTCCTTATATATGTATTTATTATATAGTCAGCATAAAATCAAGGGGAGGTCCTAGCACATACAAGCATGCTTATTGACTAATATGGGCATACAAAATTTGCTTGCTCCACAAAGTGGGAGGGGAGACTAAACTGCTTACATGAGTAAGAATAGCTTGACAGTTGTATACTAGGAGCAGGTGCATTCTACCAGCTAGGCCTCTCTGAGCATGTGCAAGACTCTGGAAGAAGGAGAAAGCACATGGCGAGCACATGGCTAACTAAAATGGCTGCCAAGTACAAAATGGCTTTCAGCTCATGCTAACAGCGATTCCTGCAATCTTTAACAGTGGGATCCAGACCGTGACCGCGGCGGACGCAAAGACCGTCTGCCACGGAACCGCCACAGGCAATCGTTTCGATTGCCTGGCGGAGCAGTCTGCATCCGGAAAATGGTGGCGGTGCCTAGCAGACACCGTCCTCCAAATTACGATGCAGTCTCCAGCCAGCCTTTCCGTGGCGGGTAAACCGCCATTGAAAGGCTGGTGGAGATTGGTTTCGGGGGCCCGTTGCGGGCCCCCAATGTGTTGGGGGGTGTATGTGCACTGGGGGTACCCATGGTACCCCCCTACATTTCACTGCACCAAATGGCAGGCACTGTGTGGTGCCTGCCAGGTAGTGCAGTGAAATGCACCACATGCATTTTTTAACACCACTGCGGTGCAGCGGTCAGCAGCACCCGCCGCAATGTTAAAGCTGCAAGATGCAACCGCCACGGTGGCGGTTGCATCCTAATTTGGTGTGTGGAACCGCCGCAGGTATTGCGGACGGTCCCGGTTGCCACCACCATGGCGGACGGACTCCAGTCCATCCGCCATCGTAATCGGCCCCTTAGTCCAACAGACCCCCCCTGTCCCAGAGAAATAAGATGTGGGACAGGATTGTCAACAAGGTGAACACTCAAGCACCTTGCCGGCGTACAATGGATGATATCAGGAACCGGTACTATGGTTTGCGAAGGAGGGTCAAGAAGTTGCTTGCCAGAGACCATGCACTGAGTCAGCGGACCGCCGGTGGCCCTCCTGCTCCACCTGTGCACTTCACTTCCTGGGAGGAGAAGGTGCGGGCCATCCTTCCGCCGGAGGGCATCTATAGAATAGCAGGAGCACCAGACATGGTGAGTACATATTCGAATAGCCAATAATGTTAACAAATACATAGCCACAGAGATCACTGTCAACGACAACGAGACATTGATACTAAACACTGTTAACAAAGCTAAAAAAACTAGAGCAAAAGAGCATGTAATGTGTATGCCAATTAGACTAACAGCATACCTGCAATGTAACAGGAAATCTCACCATTTCCAAAGATGTACATACTTAGCACTACCTCACAGCAAGGCTATGGGATCCAAACACCAGTCACCTGCGTCAGCCATTTTGTCTTCTGCACACATTCACTCCTAGGAAAGCTGAGTCACAGGAAGGGTGTTTGGGATGGCTGGGAAGGTGAGTGTGGCTAAAAGCATGATGGGAGTCGTAGTCACACCTAACACTCCTCCTCACACATAGCCCAACAAGCCCACCAGGAACTGTGCTTACCTCACAGTCAATGGAAAAGTACTTGCAAGATGGCTGACACTGGGGATTGGTGTTAGGAGAACAAGGCCTTGATGGGAGTTGTTGGCAAACAAACACCAGGCACCAGTGTCAGACATCTTGCAAGTACTTTTCCATTAACTGTGAGGAAAGCATAGTACCAGGTGGTCTCGTTGGGCTATGTGGGAGGAGGAGTACTTGCACTGACTTCAACTACCATCATGCCCAGCCCTACACACACCGTCTCAGCCAGAACAAACAGCACACCTGTGACTAGGCAGTCCCTGAGAGTGAAAGGAAATGTACTGTCAAGATGGCTGACACAAGGGCCTGCTGTTTGACTTGCCCACAACTCCCATCCAGGCCTTGGCCTCCTCACACCAGTCCCCACTCTCAGCCATCTTCACAGTACTTTTCCACTCACTGTCAGGTAAGCACAGTTCCTGGTGGGCTTGTTGGGCTATGTGGTAGGAGGAGTACTTGCCCTGCCCTACATATACCTTCCCAGGCAGCCCAAACAGTACACCTGTGACTAGGCAGTCCCTGAGAGTGTTTTGTACAGAACTACCCCATTGTGTGTACATCACCTCATGCACTGAAATAAATCACTTTGCACAGAATACTTGCTTATGTCGTGACTGAAACACAAATGTACAGATTTAAATGAGTCATAAAAATGCAAAGAATGGAATGTCAATGACACTGGCTGAGAAACAAGTTCAGGAATTCACCTACTGGCATGTGAGTAAATGTAACCTGGCACAGCATGAGAGACACACACAACCAGGTGATCACAACCCCCATAGTACATGGTACTGATCCAAATTGACTCTACTGTTGCAAAAGAAAACACCATTTCAATGCACAAACAACAATCATTGTCAGATAAACAGATCATCATGGCATATGTCGAGTATACAAAAGAACGTTGGATGTGTGGAAACAGACAAGGCACACCTCAATGTGGAGCACAGGTTTATTCCACAGGCACAACCTGGTGCCCTCACACAAAATGAGATCACATCACACTGTGACAAAAATCACAAATGAACAAAAAATGAGCATCAGGTCTGAAGTGAGTGTGTGGCACAGAATCCGGATCCAAAGCTAACTTACAATGTGTCACTGCATCGTGGGTCTGGGAGGTCACAAGTCTCCAGACGACAGCCAAAAGATCCTGGGAAAGAGATACATAGAACAGTCAGGAACTCCTTAATCATTTGCCCACATCTCCAAGAGACATATCAGAATCACCAATTTGTCCATGTGAACACTAGCTAGGATTCATGTTACCACTGTACCTGGGACCCTACAAACTTAATAGACCCTAAACAACTCAGATGATCATGTTAAGTAGCATGCACTCACATGCATACAAACAATTTGTACACCAGACACATATCATGCAACCAAAGTGCTTTGTCACCTCATCATTGCATACTTACACTCATGTGAAAAAGTTGTTGATGAGCTGTCTCCGAACATCCTCCTCCTCCTCATCACTGGCAACATGTCCCAGTCCTGGATCCTCCCTTGCTGGCGGCTGCTGGTCTCCATCATCTTGAATGAGCGGAAGCTCATTCCTCACTGCCAGGTTGTGGAGTATGCAACACGCAGTGATGATCTTACACACCTTCAATGGTGCATATTGGAGGGCTCCTCCTGTACGGTCCAAGCAGCGGTATGTGGTTTTCAGAAGGCCGAATGGCCGCTCAACCACTCGCCTGGTCCTCCCATGTGCCTCATTGAAACGAACCTCAGCAGGGGTGACAGGGTCCGGAGTGGTGTCAGCAACCACGGCAGGTTGAGGTATCCAGATTCTCCTACATTGAACACAGAAAATACTTCAGTTGTCTGAAAACAGGGTACAACCTGACATACAAGCAACACACAACAGAGACAAACAACATGACCTACCAACAAGCCAGTCACGCTCATGTTGCAGCTGAGACATCAAATAGGGGATTCCACTATTTCTCATTATGTAGGCGTCGTGTGCTGATCCCGGGAAATGCGCACAGACATTGGAGATCATCATGTCAGCTAGACATACCACCAGGGCATTTATGGAGTGGTAATGCTTCCGATTCCTGTAGGTTTGTCCATTGGCTTGTGGTGGGATCGAAGCCACATGTGTTCCATCAATGGAGCCAATGACATGTGGCATCCGCCCCAATGCATAAAAGTCCCCCTTGATGTCTGTCAACTGTCCTGGTGTTGGGAACTTGATGTAGAGGTCCAGAAAATGTAACAATGCCTCCAACACATCCTGAAGCACATGGCTGAACATTGTCTGGGACAGCTCACCAGCAGTTGCCACAGGATACTGGAAGGACCCTGTGGCAAAGAAATGTAGGGCCGCCATCACCCTCACCTTGGGGGTCAGCGCAATGGGATATGGGTGTGCAGGCTGCAAATGTGGGGCCAACTGGTCTGCCAACTCCACAATGAGTGATCTGGTGAAGCGGTATCGTCTGATGGTATCCCGTTCTTCCATGGTCTGGAGGTCGGGGAAGGGCACGTGGACTGCCGGTCTCCTGTGGTACCTATGTTACAAGTGCAAACATAGTTGAGGTCACTTTCCAATGTACAAAGGAACATGCAATTACACACACACAACATTAAATCAAGACACAATGAAGTTAGAGGCCAAAGGTTGAGCCTAGATACAGAGCACAGCTATGTGACCCTTACCAGACATGTCACAAAGCTATGGTTAAGCACCAATTACAGTGCTGTACTGTAACTAGTCACTGGTGTCTGTCACTGTCTATGTGATCAAAGATCACATACTCAACAACCCCCAAACAAACTATCCAAGATATAGGTTGGTGACAACTATCACATGGTTGAAAGGTACACAGAACAGGATCAAGTAATGCCAGCTATGTGGGACACATGATAAAGACAGCGGGTCATCATGCGAACCATACTCACCACTGTCACAGGGTGGACACTGTCATGATGTCATGTCTGACAAACATGTACAATCACATACACAGAAGGAAGATCAAATGTGCAGCAACAACCGCGGAGTCTCTGTCAAAAACAGCAACTGATCTTTTTCAAGCAACAGGCACAACTGACCGAATAACACACTGGGAATACTTTACCGCAAAGCTCTTAAACCTCCGGGGCACAACACCACTGAAAGCAGACTCTGACCGGACATCCGGCCTGAGAAACAGGATCTCCAAAGCACAAAGGGGCCAACTAAAAATGCTCAAGAAATCAATCAATTTCACCCTAAGGCGCCTGAGAAGACATCCAGGGGACTTAAGCGCACGCACACTCTTGCGAGACCGATGGAAGCTTCTGAAGAAACTGAAATGGGAAATTAATAAAGAGCAAGAAGACGAAATCTGGGCAAAGCTGCTTCATGATGTAAACCATAACGACAGCGCCCGATTCTGGAAAAAGGTGAATGCCATAATCCGCCCACTCCACGAGGGAATCTCGTCACACATCTCAGAGGACTCAAGGCTTAAATTTCTATTCAAGCATTTTAACAATGAAGCCATGGGTATCTGCTCAATGGACCTAAACGGACTGACGCCATGCGATCGCCCGGGAACAGAACCCAAGGCGATGCTGGAGCTGAACATGCCCGATCCAGTCAAAACCCCAGGGCGAAAGCCAGGCAATCCACCTCTATCGGCAATCAAGAAGCAGATCGCAAAAGGGAGAAGAGAGGGGGCTCCGGGTCCGAATGTAATCCCACTGGCCCTATTCAAACATAAACCGGCCGACTGGGCTAATTTCCTGCAACCTCTATTTTTGGAAGTCAGGTCACAAGGCAGAATACCCGAATCATGGAAAGGCTTCACGATCGCACCAATCTACAAGAGTGGCGATAAGGTCCGGCCTAGCAACTATCGCCTAGTGACCTTGATCGACAAAAAGGCAAAGTATTTTGCAGGCACCATCTTGGAGGACATTACACTCTGGGCAGACGCCAATAAAATAATACCGCTAAACCAGACTGCCTTCTGCAAAATGTCTGGTACGACAACAAACATCCTTGCACTCTCTCTTCTTATTGATGCAACCAAAATAGCCAACCTGCAATTACATCTATGCTTCATTGACTTTAGTGCGGCATTCGATAATGTTGAGAGGGGAAACTCTGGGGGAAGCTGGCACGCTGGGGAATTCCTCAGGACATCTTGGACATCTTGCTTCTTTTACACACTGACACCTGGGTCCAGGTGAAGCTTGGAGGGGGAACTCATCTCTCTAAGAAAGTCCCCACAACCAAAGGCCTGAAGCAGGGCTGTGTGTTGGTACCCACTCTGTTTAACCTCTATATGGCCGATCTCCCTCAAGCTCTTAACATCAGCAACACACACGCACCCAGGTTTGGAGGCAAGCCACTGACCAACCTTATGTATGCTGATGATGTGGTGTTGCTTAGCCACACATACGTCGGTCTCCAACATCTACTCAACGAAATGCAGAAATATGCCGCAGAGAAAAACCTAAAAATAAATTTCAAGAAAACACGGACCATGACGGTAAACAACAAAAGAAGGCGGCAAAGAGGTGGCACCTGGGAGGTGCTCTTATTGAATCCACCACAGATTACAAATATCTAGGTGATATCATTGATAAGGAAGATTCCTTCACTCGCCAGAAAGAAGAAATCAGAAGGAGAGGCCTGGTCGTAGCGAGAACGTTGAAAAACCTGTTATCAAAACTGATGGGGCCCTCACTTTGCCCCCTCCTGAAGGTAGCACAGGCCAAGCTACACCCCAGATTAATTTACGGCAGCAAAGCATTGTGGGAGAGAGATGCTTAACAACTGGATAGCTCCCTGATCATGTCGTACAGAACCATGTTCAGCCTCCCAAAATACACTTCTCCAGCTCAGTTAAGGTTGGAGTTCGGCTTAGTGAAACAATCGCTGGCCAGGCATGGCGCTATATCATCTGCTGGAATAAGATTAGATTCTCTGCCTCAAATACTCTAAATCACCTGCTATGGCTAGAACTCCAGCATAGGGATACCTCACCTGTCAGACGCTACCTACAAGAATCTCTTGAGATCACAAGGCTCACCAACCTCTGCAACACTCAGCTACAACACACATCCTTTAAAAAATTGGTCTGGAAGTCTGTAAAACAAATCTCACTGCTGGAGGACAAGGCTCTGTTTTTGGCCAGATCTCACGCCTGGATGACCCTGAACTCTTACAAATCATCTGCACTGCAAAAATACTTCAATCAGGGTTACCCTAAAATTCTGAAAATAAAGTTTTTAAAGTACCACCTGGGTATTCTTCCGTGCACCAAGAACTTCCGACCATGGCAGAGTGCACGCTTACCATGCACTTACAGTCTGTGTGACACAGTCCCAGGAGATATTTTGCACCTAATCTGCACATGCATGGCACTGCAGCTAGAGAGGATACAACTGCTAAAGACTCCTCTCAAGCAGCTAGGAACCCGCACCAGGAGGCAAGCAGTGCTGGCATGTTTTGACTCAGGGGCCACACAACTGAACTGCAGAGTGGTGAAATTCCTCACACTGGCGGAACAAAAAATGAATAACATCGCAGGAGCGCACAAACCACTCTAGCCCTAAGCGGTCAATGAAGAACCCAACATGCCAACCGGGAGCTGCTTCCTTAAACTTAATTTCAACAACTTAAAAAAGAGCCCCCAAAATGGGAAAACTCCTAGCTACCGCTTATCCACTAGGAGCCTCTTCCTGATATGTACGCACTTTTTGCACATTGCCATGTGGCTGTGTGGCATTATTGTCATACACAATGATGCACATCGCAGGCCACATTAACCATTATTATTACAGTCATATAGCACTGCATTGCATATTCCTTAGGGCTCTTGGCTTTACTGTCACATTTTAACATCACCCATTGAATGGTTTTATCAGTTTTTTGTATATTTGTATGCAAGCACCGCACAGTATTTTTTATCATATGTATCAATGGTTTTATTGCTGAACCATAACGATTTTTTATCCTGGTTAGTTCACAACAGTGCAATGGTTTTTAGTAACTATGCATAATAAAAATAAACTTGAAACTTGAAACACATACACAGAAGCTTGAGATTGTGAGGCACGCTTTTATTTGACATGCATCCACGTATCCCTGTGACACACAGACACAACAGCAACTCACATGGCAAACGCAAGCTGATGTGGCAGCTAAATATCATGCAAACAAAATTATGAAGTGTCTGCATTGTACAAGACTCAGACACAGTAGATTTACAAACATTAAATTAGCACAATGCACATTCTGACACAGTCCAACAAAGCAGTGAATATGTGTGGACATAACATGTCTTAACCCAATGATCCCCTGGGACTGTGTCCAAACCTAGGAGGGTGATCTGTGAAGTGGGCTCTCAATGTTGTGATGGGCCAGGGCACGAGTCGGGGGTACACGCGGGTGGACGGCGCCCACCCAATATTTTCACAGGGTGTACACCGTCTACCCGGCCAAGAATTTGTGCCCCAATGAATAATGTCCTGAACTCGTCCGGGTGTAATTTCCAAACTCCGGGACACTTTCAGCAGCATCTGCACGTTGTCTGCTTCCCATCTTAAACAAGCAACAACCTGCAGGCGGGGACGGGGCTTTCTTATTTAAGACTCCTGCTGGGCCCATAACAAAGGCCGAATTTGAGGGGTCATCAGACGTCCTTTTGTTCGAGTCTCTTGGCTGGTAGCAGTCAGGGGCCTCACACCTGATGCAAATGAAGCGGAGGGGAAACAAAGGCTCACACCTTGTTAGCACTTCACACATACTGAAGAGAGGCAGCTTTTTACTTTGTTCAGTCCCTTTTTAGGAGATATGCATGCACTGTAATAATGTCAGATGTGTTGGTCTTTCCCAGTATTAACACAAAATAAATAGCCTTTATATAGTGCTTACTACCACTGAGTCGGGGTTATAATAATTTAAATATCACAATTTTTTATTGTATAGCACTATGGGTAGTGGAGGTTTATGCTGACAAAAGGCAACATTGTTTTATGTGTAGCTCACAAAAGTGTGAATCTTCTACCTAAATCAGGAGGGTTTCCCTGTATACTTGAATTGTGCTCCAATGTACTCATGATAGACCTGTTAAACATATATGTGAGGGCTTAAGATCTGATGCCACTTATGATGTCACGCGCTGTGATGTCACGTGCCGTGATGTCACTTGCATACTGATTAACTAGGTTAGTCCCCCCACTTCTTTTTTTAGGACTTGTGCCCTGCTAAAAATGCCACCTTTAACAAAAAATCTTCCACTTAAAGCTCTATTTATTTGCATTGCTGGTGGAAGAGTGCGGGTCTTTCCCAGTATTTACACAAAGCAAATTGCATTTATATAGAGCTTACTACACCTGAGGAGGCGTTGAAATAATTTAAGTACCACTATTTTTTCTTGTATAGCCCTACTCATCCCAATGCAGGGTGTTACATCAACCCGTGCATATTACATGTACAATAAATTATATACTTTTGTAAATGAATGTACAGGATGTGTTACATAAAACTGGGGGACTGCAAGGTGTAGAAGTCACATATCATCTGACATAGCTCACAGTGCTAATAGCCTCGCAATGCGCTCAAACGTACACATGATAGACCTGCAAAACATATATGTGAGGGCTTTAGATATGATGTCTCTTCTTGTGATGCCACTTCCTGTAAAGTTGTGGCTTATGATGACACTTTCTATGATGTCAATTCCTGTGATGGCATGTGTGATGTCATGCGCTGTGATGTTGTGCGCCGTGATGTCGTGTGCCATGATGTTGCGTGCCGTGATGTCACTTGCATACTGCCTAACTAGGTTAGTCCCCCCCACTTCTTTTTTTAGGACTTGTGCCCTGTGATGGGCCTTACAAACAGTGTGTTGTGTGCCCCTCAAGCTTGGCTCCTCATGGGAGTGTGAGCTATCAAGTCCAGTGTCCAATATGTTATGTTAATCACTGTCTATCACACCCTACACGAGAAGAGAATAAATGTCACCTGCCTACGATGCATAATGAGCACAATGCGTCTCTAAATGAAACTAACACCAAGATGATTTCCAAAGGGGAATAACGAGATATGCCTCAAAGCCAACAATCACACGAGATTAACAGAGTGTCAAAAAAATGATATATCAAAATTAATTTAAAATCACTGTCCCCACACATGTAATGCAGCAGAACATAAAGATTTTCACAACTGTCTGCCCTGCTGACTGATTAGTGGAGGACGCGTTAGCCGCATCCGGACCGTGTGGGTCGCATCCTTTGGCTGTTGGCTGTAATGGTGAACGACGTGGGTGAGTATTCAATGGACGCATTAGCCGCATCCGAACCGAGCCGGACGCACCCATTGCCTGTTGGTCATCATGGTGAACAACGCGGGTGAGTATTTAAAGTACGCGGCAGTCGAATCCGAACCAAGTCGGACGCACCCATTGGCTGTTGGTCATCATGGTGAATGACGCAGGTGAGTATTCAAAGGATGCGGGAGCCAAATCCGAACCGTCCCGGACGCACCCATTGGCTGTTTGTCATCATGGTGACAGACGTGTGTTTCGTTTCATCTCCGAATCGCGTGCAATCCAAATCGGTAACCTGCCATCACCAATGTATCAAACTCAATAGTGTTCCGATGTGGATATTTTGAACGTCGCGGTAGGTGTGTCCGATGCTAGCAATGTTATGGATTGGACAAATTCGGATAATGCAAACGACTCGGACCTATCGCTTTGGACGCATGGAACTGAGTCCGCCTCTGCTGCACAGATATAAGTCTGTCTGTTCCCTAGAGGCTTCACTTGCCTCCACTACCTGCAACCTTCCTGCACCTCCCCACCTCTCAGCTGCTGCCTCTACATCCTCTGGGAGCTACCATGGCATGTACTGTGGAGAGGGCCCCTGCATTCACAGACGAGGAGAACCAGGCCCTGCTGGACAGCCTCCTTCCACAGTACAGTCAGCTGTATGGCAAACCAGGGGAGCAGGTGAGTGGTGAGTACACTGCCTTTTTATTGGACATGTGTAGAAACAAGCACTACTAGCATTGGGATTCCCAAGGGCAAGCATGCAAACATAGTTCATGTAAGTTTTACAGTGTGTAGATTTGAGTTCTTGACAGGTACAATGCTGTATGAAGTGTGTGTACTGGGTTTGACTTCTCATCACTGTTCTTATGGTTTCGAGGGATAATTGCACACAGGACAACTGCCCATGATGACACTTACCTACCCCTTAGACATACTTGCAATTCTGACTATGACCTATGTGTACAAGTGTGTGACACAGAAACATGTAGCATGTGGAGTAATGGTGTGTCATCATGTCATCCTTACAGGTCGACTCCCATCAGAAGGCCGAGATCTGGCAGACCATCATCCAGGCAGTCCGATCCATGAGGGCCTTCAAACGCCGCACCCGCCACTGCCAGAAGAAGTGGCAGGACCTCCGTGGCTGGACACGGAGGATTACAAGGGTCCAGCTGAAGCTGTCAACTCCATGCAAAAGGGGTGGACGACGGACCCTGACCCCCCACATGCTATGGATACTGGCGGTGGTCTTCCCTGACCTGGATGGGCAGTTGAAGGCCAAACAGCAGCAAGGAGGGGGTGAGTATGTTCCCTGTTGCAGAACTATGTTTAACATGCATGTTGCACTCCCTCAGCCTGCTACCGTTCTCACAGGTCATCAGTCTGCCAAAAAAACACTTCTGTCTCAAAATGTAACTATGCCCCATGATCATTTGATGCCCAGGTGTGCCCCTTTCCTTCTGTGACATGTGTGTCACTTAGGCCCTGTGTATTGACTGTAGTCCAATGTTCATGTGATCAGCACAATATACAACATGTGCATGGAGTTGACCATCAAGAGTGATGTAATTGGCAGACATGTGTCAGCACATTGACTGTTGTATGACCTGTACTCAGTGTGGTACAAACATATATGTGCAGAATGTTGATATTGGTGCACACAGGTGTGCGTAAACAATGCTATACATCCGGGCAGCAGGTGAGACCAATGTGCATGCCTCAGACAATTCATCTTGATAATTGTGCCAAATGTATTGTCCCAGACATAGTGCTCAGTGTAATCACATGTATCACATGGACCAAGGACAGGTATACCAAATCAGGCCATCAGAGACAATGACACATCACATGTTTGTGTGTCAGGCAACACTTTCACCATTCAAATGTGAGAATCCATGGGTCAGACTCTGTGACAGTGAGTACATGTGCCAATTTTTGAAAGACACAGGTGGGCAGTGTTGGAAACCTGGCCAAACATCAAATGTATGTCTTTTTTCTCACATACACAACAGTTGACGTGTGTATCATCCCTTGACTGTGCATACTGGTGGCTTGAACATCCATCTGTATGCTGCATTACTTTCAGCTTGAGAGATGTAAAATGTGCATGTAAACACATCTGTTAGTTCACATACTCTGATGGCTAACTAGAGCAATCTGAGCCTGTCAAAGGGTTAAAATGGTGTCTAGCACGTAAGGGACATGTATACTTGGCACCTACAGATGTGGCTTGAAGCAGTAAAGACAGGATTGTGACACGGTGCTGACTGTAAACTTGAGATGTACAGGTCCTGTACCAAGAGTCCGTACAGACAGTGCATCCAGACAGGCCAGTGGCATAGTGTACCACATGAAGGTTTGTGATGATGCAGTATTTGTACTTGGAAGTGTATTGAATATTTGTCACATTGGTAACTGGTGAGCTGGATACAATGTGCATGACATCCACAGTAATCACCCTAACACCCTCCATAGCTGAGACAAGACATTGGGCCATTCAAGTCTCACCCTGGCTAGGCCTACAACCTTGGGGTATCCAAAGTAAGATTCAGATGTCTGACCTAACAGCAGTGGACCAAAGACACTGGACACATGCACACAATCACTGTTATCTGTGTGAAATGAGTCATGTTATGGCTATGGAAGTTTGGTGTACTGCATGCAGACCATTTGACCATTGACGTCCGAGACATAGGTGCGCATCATGATGATTGGGGATGGAAGAATGTTTACCTTATCACATTTCAAATGTGTGCATCCCATTTGCAGTGTCAGTTCAAGACTCCCTTGCAGGAGATGAGACAGGTATGTAATGACACAAGACCGTCAGGAGCATTACAGATCAGACCACCTGCTACATAGTGTAGTAGTTGACATAGTGGTTGTGGTATTTGACATTGATCTAACTGTTGTTGCACATGACATCATGTGTCTGGGAACCATAGTTTACTGGCAGACTGACAAGTGCCATGTTCACATATGTGTAATGATTAGAAACCTGCCGTCAAAATGATGCATATGGGGGGGTGTGGCTGAGCCGCGAGGCGCGATGGCCGCGACTTAGCAGAGCTCCGTGTCTTCCCCTTTCCCCCGTCTATCCGTGATATCTATCTGTTGGCCAGAACACGGTCTTGTGTGTCGGAATATCCCTAGCATCTGGTGCGGCTGTGACAGAGCCTGCGGGAGGGTCGCTGACCCGCAGACGGAGATGTCTATACATCGGGCCTACCAGGAGCAGTGACGCCGGGGCCTCGCGTGGTGATAGAGGCAGGGAGAGAAGATAACGGACCGGGGCTCTGCTCTGGGGTGGCGCCTGCGGAGGACAGAAGGCCGGCGCCGACTACCGGAGATTGGATTGAGTCCCCCCTTGGCACCGGGACAATAACGTGAGCGGTGCTCCCTCCCCCTGCTGCGCCACAGAACCTCTGGGCCGCGCACGGGGCTGGAAAGGACTTGGGCCTTGCAGCAAGGAGACGCCGGGGACTCGCGTGAAGGCGGCGGCCGTGAAGGAGGTGGATCGGCATGGAACCTTGACCCTTGGTGGCACCGGCGGGGATCGGGAGGCCGGAATTGGAGACCGGAAGACAGAGTGAGTGTTCCTTTGGTCCCCGGACAATATTTGCAGCACAGTACCTCCCTGCAGCCCTCCGGCCGGAATTGGGGACCGGAGGGCAGAGTGAGTGTTCCTTTGGCCCCCGGACAATATTTGCAGCACAGTACTTCCCCGCAGCCCTCCTGAGTGCCTCGCAGACCGCGGAGGCTGAAGAAGCTGTGAACTAGCTATACGGCAGAGAAGACGCTTTCGGGTGCCTACATGGCCTGGGAACAGCGGAGGTAATCACTGGTCCGGACAGTGGGGACGCAAATACGTGTGAAGATCGGTCCGGTGGTGGGGACAAACAGAGGCTGGGCCTGTTTTGGGGCTGCGTCGACGGGCCTTTAGGCGTAGAGGCGAGCGTGAGTGGAAGATAGCCTTGTGGTGAAACCCTGCAAACGAGGTCCCGCTGCAGCGGTGGGGGACAGTAGCTAGAGTAATTGAGGAAGTATCACTGGACTGCCCGTGGTTTGTCAGGTCAGACGTCGCAGCAGGCACCCACAGTGGACATGGCGACCGGACGGGGCTGGACGCCACGCAATGGTTGCGGCCCTCCCTTAATCAAGTCATAACCCACCGTGGCTGTACAATAGATTCGAGGAGGTGATGGCCTTGACTCCTCACGCTGCAACTCACACAACTCCGCACTGAAACGCATCCCAACTATTCTCACGGCCTTGCCTGACCTACAAGTTAGATCTAGTGGCATTGCCTGGGACGCCGGGTGGCCATCGCTCCCGGGGGGACCCTAGCTGGTTTGACGGCCAACCGGTCGGCTTGGTTGGTGTGAGCGGGATAGACACAGGTGATACCATGGCATCGTCAAGGGGCAGCAAACCGGTGCAGCAAAATAGATTGGCCGCTACACTCTCCCCAAGACATCACTGCCTGATACTTCCCCCAAGGGCAAGAGTGATGGAGCGCAGTCTGAGTCTGACCCGGAACCTACCCTCAAAGATGTGCTGGAAGCAATCGCGGGTATCAAGACATCATTGGAGCATAAAATGGATGCTATAACAGTGGAAGTCAACTTGCTCAGGGCAGACCAGAACAAACATGGTGAGAAAATCAGGCAACTGGAACTCACAACTGCGAGTTTGGTGGACGATACTTCCCAGGTGCAAACGGATATTAAAGAACTACAAACCTTTCGAAAGTATGCAGAAACAAAGATGGATGACTACGAAGGGAGGCTGCGACGTAACAACCTGCATATCCTGGGGGTTCCGGAAAAGTCGGAGGGGCAGGCTACCGATCTCTTTGTGGAAGACCTCATCCTTAAACACCTGCAACCAAAGGGACTCAGGAAGTTCTTTGTCATTGAAAGAGCCCATAGAGTGCCGGGGGGTCGTCCGAAGCCGGGGGGCCCTCCGCGCCCAATCCTCGCCAGAGTACTAAACTTCAGAGATCGGGACGTTATACTTCAACATGCCAGAGTGGGACCTCCGCTCCGATATGACAACGCGGAAATCACCTTTTTTCCGGACTTCACCCATATGGTTCAGAGACAGAGGCGCTCCTTCCTTGGGATCAAAAAGGCGCTGCGGGATAAAGGTTATAAGTACGCAATGCTTTTCCCTGCCAGGCTCTGTGTGGAAGTCGATGGCAGAGCCTGGTTCTTTGATCAACCGGAGTTGGCAGCAGACTGGTTGGAGACCCGCTGATCGTCGAGAGACAATGGACTGGGGGTAAAGTATGGGGGCGAGGGGGGGTTCGGGACCAGCAGGTGCCATGGACTTGGAGGTTTGTTGGTGAAGTGATTGGCCGCGGGTGGGAGCCGGGGATCCGATCAGGGACGCCACACATCGTTCAGTGGAGAGAAGAGACTAATGTAACTTAGGCTATTGGTAGATCCGTATTTTGGGACAGTTAGTAGGGCAATTTCATGACCTGGGGGGGAGGAGGGGGGCACCACGTACCCCAATTTACTACATTTAGTTGGTGTGTGTGGGCGACAGGCACTCTGAAAGTTTGATCATGGGCAGTTTGAAGCCCAGAGGGCAGGGGTGCAGGGAGGGGGGCGGTTGGGAAGGATTGATTTGTTTTGAGAGTGTTTGTTTGAGGTTCGTAATTGTTTTGTCGACGTCAACACAACGTAACGCAGAGTGGGGGCAGTGTGGAAGTATAGGTCCAAATGGGTACACAGTGGGATACGGGACTAAGGTCCTCAGTTGGAACGTCAACGGGCTCGGGGATAAACTCAAACGTAGCGTGGTACTCCAATATATAACGAGACAGTCCCCGGATGTCATCCTCCTACAAGAAACACACCTAGTCGGAAACATGTGTAAGGCTATGAACAGGGGAGGATATAAGCTGGTGGCGCATGCCGGTTTTACAACCGAGTCACGGGGAGTGGGCATAGCACTGAAAAACTCGTTCCCGTTTACACCGCAGTCCACTTGGTCCGATAATAGGGGTAGATATGTGGGTATCTCGGGCCTCTGGGAAGCGAGAGTTGTCACATTTGTGTCGGTGTACGTTCCCCCTGGCCTCCAGAGTGAGACGTTTAAAGACCTGAGTGCAATCATGCTGTCCTTCCCGGAAGGCCTCCTCATGTTAGGGGGAGATTTTAATGCAGTAGTATCTGGCATCTTGGACCGCCACCCTCCGCGAGATATTAGACCCGCATGTTGGTGGTTGCCGGGCTTTCTTGACGCAATGGGATTAGTGGATGGGTGGAGAACTCACAACCCAGATAGGACTCAGTATACCTTCTTGTCGAGCGCCCATCACAGTCTCTCACGTATTGACTATATACTTGTTCTGGCTGCATTGGCACTTGATATCAGAGAAATACGACACCTAGGTAGAGGTATTTCTGACCACTCACCGATCTGGACACACATCGTCCTAGGCCGGAGGAGTGCAGGTAGACTCGCCCCCATTAATTCATGGTACCTCCGAGACCCCAGTATCCGAAAGAAACTAATCCAAGAAACAGATCATTATTTCCTTGACAATAGGGCACAGTGGAGTCAGATCAGACTCTGTGGGAAGCCTATAAATCGGTTATTCGGGGACAAGCCCTGTCCTTGATAGCAGGATAGAAAAAAGAAAAACAGAGGGAACTGATACAGGTGGAGGACGAGGTACTGAGATTGGAGTCCGACCTGGAAACGGAGGTTACTCCCGAGAGTATACATCTCTTAGATCTTAAACAAGATGAATTCAGGGCCATAGCGACGGATAGGGCCAAGGCTCAGGGAAGGGAAACGCAGAGTCGAATCTATGAACAGGGGGACAAGGCAGGAAAACTAATAGCATGGCTGGATAAGAAGGAATGGGCTAGTCGCCTTGTGCCTGAGCTCCGGGTGGAGGGAGTTGGGCCGGTCACGGGCCCGCAGGAAATTGCCGACCAGTTTGCGGAGTATTATAAAAGTGTATACAGCACTGAAGGGAACTACTCATTGGAAGAGAATTGTGAATTAATTCGAGACATCTAGCTCCCTGAATTGTCAGAGGAAAACAGGAAATATCTGGAGTCCGAGTTTTCAAATGACGAGGTAGCCCAAGCGATACGGGCGATTAACTCTGGGAAAGCTTTGGGCCCTAACGGTCTACCTATTGAGCTTTATAAGCTCCGGCCGGATAAAATAGGCCCATATCTTCGCTCGATGTTTGAGGACAGTAGGGAGAAGGGTGCACTTCCCATAGATCAACGGATTGCCAGTATAGTAGTTATTCATAAGGAAGGGAAACCCAAGACCAGTTGTGCCTCCTATAGACCAATTTCTTTGCTGAATGTAGAACCTAAGATCCTTGCAAAGTTATTGGCGATCAGACTAGTAAAGGTGATAGATAGCTTGGTGCATCCGGACCAGTCCGGTTTCATGCTGCATCGTAACACTGCCTTAAACCTGCGCAGACTACATGGGGTCTTGGGTAGAGCAGCAACTATCCAGGAACCGGCAGTATTGGTCTCGCTGGACGCCACCATGGCTTTTGACATGGTGGAATGGCCGTATCTTTTTGCGGTACTTGCTAAAATGGGCTTCAGACCGAGATATGTGAGTTGGGTCCGGCTATTGTATTCGGAGCCATTGGCCAGGGTAGTGGTGAATAATCGCATTTCAATTACATTTCAATTGAGTAGGGGGACGAGACAGGGGTGTCCTTTGTCACCCCTCCTGTTCGCTTTGGCTCTGGAGCCCCTGGCGGCGTGGATCCGGAAGAATCCAGTAATCCGTGGAATGCGCTGGTCAAGAAGTTGGGAGGATAAAATATCCCTATACGCGGACGATATCCTATTGTATTTGACTTCCCCGAGGGCCTCTTTGATAGGCTTATTTGATATCCTGGCGGTGTTTGGGAGATATTCAGGTTTCACCGTGAATTGGACAAAGTCTGTCCTCTACCCACTACAGGGAGCACCCCCCGCTATTCCGAGGAGCTGCCCTCTTCAGGTAGCGACTGACGGATTCCAGTACTTGGGCATCTTCGTCTCGCTCAACCCTGTGAGCCGTTTCACCCGTAATCTCCTACCGCCTATACAAAGGCTGAAAAAAGATATAGTGGCCTGGAAAGCTTTACTACTCTCACTGTTGGGCAGGGCAACTCTTTTTAAAATGATGTCCCTGCCCTGCTTCCTTTATGCCCTCCAAAATTCAATGGACCCAGTCCCTGCCTCATATTTCAGGGAAATAGAGAGTCTCCAGAGGGACCTTCTGTGGGGCGGATACCCCTGGATTGCATTAGCTAAACTCACTCTGAATTGGTATGATGGAGGCATAAGCCTCCCTGACATCAAAAAATATTATTGGTCAGCCCACCTAGCTGCTATTAATCATGGAACGTATGGAGGCCTTGGCGATCCTGGCTACGCCATGGACAGATGGCTCCTCCCAGGGGGGGACTATGGGAGGGCGTTATATTCCAAACCTGGTAGATACCATTTGACTGGTCCAACCGCTCACTCAGTTCGTATTTGGCACGTAGTCCATAAGTATTTGGGGTGGAACGGTAGACTTACACTAGCAACCCCTTTGTGGAATTCCCAAAAGCTCGGGAACTTGTGGCAAACTAAGGGATTTGATAAATGGGATCTAATCGGTATTTCCCAAATCAAAGACCTTTGGGACCGGGATGGGGTCATTCCATTCGCCTCCCTTCAGAAACAATATAGCCTAGCGGACTCGGAACACTTCAGATATCTCCAGGTTAGACAAGCTCTCCGGGCCCACCTTACCTCGGGCTCCGCCCCGCCACC
The DNA here is from genome assembly GCA_963921515.1 of Calotriton arnoldi. Classification (NCBI taxonomy): domain Eukaryota; kingdom Metazoa; phylum Chordata; class Amphibia; order Caudata; family Salamandridae; genus Calotriton; species Calotriton arnoldi. The sequence goes on from CAWUFW010001272.1 coordinate 540,414, forward strand.
TTCCTCTCCGCTAGAAGATAGAATTCTTGACGGTCATTTACCCGAAAAAGCTATTTCACTGATATATAAAAAGTTAATTAACAACATGGAAGACCCGCTCCAAGCTCTTAAAAACAAATGGGAGAGGGATGGTCTTGAATTGGATGAAGAGGACTGGCAAGAGGCGGTTTCCTCCCCGAGGGTGGTGGCGATCCAGGCGCGACTGCAATTGGTGCAACTTAAAATTCTACATAGGGTTTACGTAACAGGTCCCAGATTGGTACATATGGGTAGAGCTGTAAACGGGGACTGTAGACGCCAGTGTGGGAAGGAAGGTACCTTTATCCACATTCTGTGGGAATGCGACTACATACAGGTCTACTGGACCGCCATACACCGTGCACTGAGTGAGGTCCTTGCGATTGATCTGCGGCCTGAGGCACGGAGATGTTTACTAAATATATGGGAACCGACAGACCTCACCTCATACACCAAGCAGTGGGCAACGTTAGCAGTCATGATCGCTAAAAGGAATATCACGCAGAACTGGGGAGCACAGCAGCCGCCTCAGGTTGGGAAATGGAGGGAAGATCTAGATTGGTGTATGTTCAGAGAAAAGTCAGTTTACACAGCAAGAGGATGTCCCGGGAAGTGGAATAGGGTCTGGGGTCCTTGGAATACATACAGGGGAGACATTTGCACCCCACCGGCGTCATTAACTGAGGACGACCAACTTACGCCCTCTTAACATTTCGCATTTGTCACTGTGTATTCAACCTTTGTACTCATGTATAACTATTTGATTTGTGTACTGGCTCCCAAATATGATGTGAAATTGTGAAGATGTCGATATTGTTTGCTAATAAAAAAGAGTTTAAAAAAAAAGATGCATATGCCTGCTCTGTGATGTGTTGTAATGATACTCATGTGTGAAGTCTATGCAGATGACTCATGTGAATCTCTTTCTCATCCTTGTTCACAGCATCAGCACATGCTACTGGAGGAGACAGTTCCACGGACCAAGGGGAAGCGGCTAGCCAGACTGCGTCCAGTGTGGAGGAGGAGGAGGGACCCAGTGGCACGGAGGGTGAGGGGAGCCACATTGAGGGCCGGTCGGAGACTTCGACAACAACCGAAGACCACTCCAGCTCCAGTGATGACTCCCTTGTGGTGGTGGGTGTTCCCAGATCGGATCCCACAACATCGGAGTCCGCCCCCACCACCACCACCAACATCTCCACCCTCACAGCTGCTCCCATTCAGAGTGTCCGTGGACACTCCCGTGTTAGGGAGCATCTCTCCTTCGGGCCAGGCACCGCATCCCCTGCATCAGTCTCCCCTGCTGCCCTGAGTGTGGAGGCCATGGATTTACTGAAGCAGATCCATGTGGGGCAGACATCCATGCTGAATGTCCTCCATGCACATACCAGTCTTTTGACACAATTGGTGTCATACATGGAGGGCATCTCATCAGACATGTCTGCCCCACAGAGATCTAATCAGGCCATGGCCTCCTCACTGACGGCAGCAGTGTCCCTCATGCAGCAGTCCCTCACCCCTCCTTCCTCTGCCCCATCCACAGTTCCTACTACCCTACCTGACCCAAGCACACTCAAACAGGCACGTGCACACACAGCAACAGACACATGCAGCACACAAACACCCAAACAAAAGTCAAAACACACACGCACGCACACTCAGGGGACTGACATCACACACACCGGGGAGAGGGCAAAAAAAGACAAACACGCATCCACAGCCACTCCGCATTCCACAGCTACTTCTTCCTCCACAACCCCTACCCTTGACTGTCCTGAAACCCTCTCTTCCCAGCGGGTCTTCCTCTGTGACCTTGGCCTCTTCCCCACTGAGCCATCTGACCACCCTCACAAGAGGAAGAGGAAACCCCCCAACACAGAGAGGAGATCCACACCTGCCCGCACACCCTCCCCTAAGAGGAAGACCACAGAGCCCCCCACCCGTACATCCCCCTGATCTGCAAGGTCAAAAACCCCACCACCAACCCACATTACCCCCACAAAATCCACTTCCTCCCGGTCCCAGGCCCCCTCCCAAAGTGCACACCTTAGCCCCATGCCTATTTCCCCACCCACCATTACACCATCCCCAAGAAGGCCAAGCCCGCCCCCCTACCACATTCACTTCCCCTCCAACAGCCCCCTTCAGTCTGTTCCTGACACTGCAGTGAACCCCCCTCAATCTGACCAGTCCACTGCAGAGAACCCCCCCCCAATCTGGCCAGTCCACTGCAGTGGACCCCTCCTCAATCTGGCCAGTCCACTGCAGTGGACCCCCCTCAATCTGGCCAGTCCACTGCAGTGACCCCCCCTCCTCAATCTGGCCAGTCCACTGCAGTGGACCCCCACACAACACAGGATCCCATCCCCCCCAAAACCCAAACCAGTACCCCCTAGTCCTGTCCCTGCAGTGCCTGGCATGCCCCCATAGATGCCCCTCCGAGGGGAGGTGTCCCCTTGTGGTTGCAGTGCAGGCAAGCGATGGAGAGTGATTAGCCCTGACCCCCTCTAGGACTATTACAAATGGACTGGCCATTGGCCTTTAATTTATTTTTGAGGAAGTATTCACATTTGTGAAATGCTGAATAAAGCATGTTACGTTCTTTTAACTGTTGCTTTCGGTGTCCCACAGCTTGGTAATAAGTCAACTGTCATTAATGTGCAAATCTTGTCGTGGGTATACAATGATGTTGTGATGTCATGGACTGCATGTGGTCCATGGCATATGTGATCTATTACAGTATGTATCTGAGTCCTCATTGACTGCATTTCCAGGGTGTCATCATCCACATCATTTAGGCCCATAAGGGTGACATGCATTTAACAACCTACCATCTTTGACTTACACTTTTGGACATAGGTTGTGCTGACATTTGTGGACATTGTGCAAGTTTTTCAAAGTGCAACCATCTAGGATGGCCATGCAGTATAGCACTGTGATGTGCAACAAGTCAGCTGTCTCATCAGTACAACTGGGTACACATGAAGTTTGACTACGTGCAGAGGACTTTGGACACACCCATGTACACAGGCTGATGGAACCAAAGTATTATGTGTCTTGTAAGTGTTGGAGCCATGTCTGAGTCTCCTTCTGACATGGTACACCCCTGCCAAGAACAAGCTTGCCAGGGGTGGCCTTCCACTATAGGGAATTCCCCTCATGGCAGTGTGTTCATCTGTGACATATCCTGAGCCCATGGTGTGTGTGAGGTGAGCAGGAATCTCCGTCTTCAAACCCCCTTTCCTGCAAAGACTCAAGTCCCTGCAGATGTTCCTGTTTGAGAAGCTCTCTGTGGGCTGACTAGTCCAGTGCTTTCTCAACCTATTGGGAGTTGTGCCAGCCTGCTTTGGTCTGGCTACATCTTGTTGATTAAGGGTTTTTTCTGTGTGTGCTTTGACTTCATGTATTCACCCACACCCCTCATGTAATTGGGCATAAGTATCTTGTGTGGGTTGTGATTTGTGCTTGACCAATAATGTTGTCCTTTTGAGCTATGCATGATGCTGTACCTGGTCACACCAAGCTGGCATAGAGCTGCTGTGATGTATGTGGTTTGGCCGTGTGTGACATGTGTTGAGCAGAATGGAGTGTTGGTGCACAGGTGTGTAGTGTGTCCATCTGTCGTGCAGACGCCACTGGAGCCTCTGTCACTTCTATGCTCTTCATCGGCACACAGGGGAGTGATAGTAAATTTATTGGTGCACCCTGGCTGCAGGTGTGTTTAGCAAGGTTGATGCTGCATGTGCTGAGCTGGCACACACAAGGGTAGAGTTGATGGAGACTGGTGTATCGTAGGTATGCATGGAGTGTAGACTCCTATGTGATGGCAGCAGGACTTTTTGAGATGGTGTCAGGAGGTGTGGTGTGTGACTTCAGTTCATTGTTATTTGTTGTGTAGGGGACATGGAGTGTGCACATTGTCCCTAAGTGAGTGCTTGTCATGCGGGGGGAGGGGAATCCGAGTATGTGAGCTAGATTTAGTACTTCCACCCTGCACAAGGTGTGGTAGAAATGTGTGGATGTGATGGGGGGTATCTGAGAGATGTTGTATACATGGTGATGGAGAGTGGTGCTGCGAGTGTAGGTGTGGATGTGATGAGGGCCTCACACGTGTTTGTATATCTTGGGTTGTAATGGTATGTGTCCCATGAGCTGGAGCTCAGGGGGCAGACATGCTTCTCCATCTAGATGCACCAGAGGTGGCTTATGACGTGCTTGTGTGTTTGTGAGTTATGAGAGATGGACATGTAGTGTGACATGGGTGTTGGAGGGATCATTCCTGCATGTGTTGATTTAATGCACAGCTTGTGTTGAAGTTGACATGTGCATATGTGTAGATCATGTACATGTGTGTGGGCACTGAGAATTCCCAGAGTTAATATGTGGCTGTGTCACGTATCTGCTGAAGCTTGCTGTCTGCCAATGTATGTTCATGTATGCTTTTTGTGATGGTCACCGTCAGTACACTGGTGTGTGCAGTACCTATTCGCATCACAGGAGGAGTAGCCTCCACCTAGCCTTGGCTTGTGTGAGTCGTGTGTGGGCATAAGTGCAAAGTAGCACTTTGTAGTCAGTAGTGGACAATAATTGTTCCTCAATGCCTGTGATGGTGGCCTTAGATGGAGGTGGTGGTTGCTTCTGATGTTAAGTCATGATACAGGAACATTGGCTGGCAGCACATTGCTCAGGGGGGTATTGTCCCCTCAAGTGAATATGCATGTATGTGTGTTGATATGCCACCTGTGCTCCATCTAGTCCAGATATGCATCCATGCACTTCCCAGTAGACTACACACACGTGGGTAATCATGACATTGTGACTTTGACTGGCCAAGGTGTGGGGGCACCAGGAGAGTGGAGTCATTGTGATGACATCCCTGGTTGTGCTGAGAACAAGAGCCTGCACGGTGAGCAAACTCACATGTGACACTGATACATTTCACCCAGTTCCATTTGTGTTAGCATCATCAGCATGTTTTGAATCTGTCATCTGGTTTGGCAAGTGTGTGCCTTGTAGGTGTCAAAGATTGCCCCCAATCAGCACATTGTACCCTGCCCTGGAGCCTTAGGGCAACATGTCTTATTTGTACGTCTCCTTTACGGATTTCTGGATTCAGAGACAGTGTTCAAGTGCCAAATGTGGCCAATGCATATTTCATTCTGCACATGTACTCCATCCTCACTGGATATACACATTTCCCATGGTTTGTGGCTAGCTATGTGTATTGGGTTTGTGAGCCACAGATTTCTCCCCCCCCCGGCGTTGTCACCATTGCAGGCAGATTATCTTACTGTTAGACTTGGCCCTTTTTCCCAGAAATTTTTCGTTTTTCCCCTAGCCGTTTTACCATGTGTGAAACTCACGCAAGATGGCTGCCACAGGCCCCTGCTACTGCAGAGGGGCCTTACACGCATACACACTAGTAGCCAGGGTCAGGCTGGGACATAGGGATACAGTATCCATTCCGTCCCCGCCTCTGGGCCACATAGCCAGGCATGTAGAAGGTTCCAGAACCTTCCGGGCTGTGGGAGGAGTTATGTTTTGCCGCCTTTGGGAGAGTCACCTGACCTAGGAGTATAAAAGGCTTGGAGGGAAAACTTTTAGTCAGTTGGAGTTAGTTGATGAGGCACCACTGATCCTGGGAGAACCTCCGCCGGAGTATAGGCTTTAGGGCCTAGGGGGGAGACCTACACTACTGCTGCTGACAGGGCTGAGGCCCTGCTGGAGTAAGATAGCTGAGGAACGCCCACCACCCACTGACCTTGCCCAGTGTGAGGGGACCCAGGGAACCACCTTCAGCGTGCAGGGAGGAACATCAAGCACTCCCAGACCACCAACTCATTCCCCCCTCATAAGAAGAAACTTCTGACAAGAAACTTTGACAAGAAACTTATAATAAGGAACTTCTGACAAGAAACTCCTAACAAGAAGCGCCTAAGAAGCAACCAATCTGGAGCAGTCGCAAGACACCTTAACTTGAGGAGGCCTGACCGTCCAGCCAGGCCTAAAGCCTAAACTGCCCAACTGGGGATCACCAGGTAAAGCGCCGTACCCTGAAGCGCTAGACCTTCACCCCTATTCATTTCTGCCTGTTGCTGGGCTGCCCCCAAGTACGTTGCCAGTCAGCCCTGCCCACAGGCTGCTGGTGCCCCCTGCGTTCTGTCGCCCCTCAGGTCACTGACCTTGTGAGGAGATCGCGGCCGCCGCCGCCTGAGAAGAGGCACCGTGTGGTGAGGTGCGCCGTCGCGCCCTCACCGGAGGAAGCGCTGAGGTGAAGGAAGCCCCTCAGGTGTGTGTGGTGAGGTGCGCCGTCCGCGCCCTCACCAAAGCCTCCAAAGAATTGCCCCTGCCGCCGTCGCGGCCGAAGAATTGTCTCCGCCGCCGTCGCGGCCAAAGAATTGCCCCTGCCGCCGTCGCGGCCGAAGAATTGCCACCGCCGCCGTCGCGGCCCAAGAAATCGCCAGCGCGATCACCAGCGAGGCCTCCAGGCCCCGCAGACGCCGTTGCCGACCAACCGGGGTCGCCGGGCGTGACCCAGGAAGGCCGCGCAACGATTGGGCGCCGGCCCCGGTCACGCCCCCAGCGCCGACGGAAGCCCGGGAAGAGCCCCGGCACTGCAGAGGGAGACGGGGAGCCGGCCGGAGAGGACTGCCGGCTCCCGCTCCCTTCCCCTGCGACCCTGAGGCCGCCAACCTTACCCTACCTTGATCCCGGGGGCTGGAGGAGTGAGATCCCAGCCCCCGCAACGTCCCCACCGGCATACCTTGATCCCGGGGGCCGGAGTAAGGTGATACCGGCCCCCGCAATGTCCAGCTAGTCCGGCCTGAAGGCCGAGGTACCCCTACCGGTCCCCGCCCTCCAGAACACGGGCCGGGCCTGGGGGAGTGCCAGTCGCCCTGAAGCGCGACCAACGACCAACACCACAGGTGAGCCCAGAAGGCCCCTAGGGCCCACAAAACGCCACTGGGGGCCGGGGGCCACCATTAACCCCATAAGTAATTGTATAACTTTCCCCATGAGGCGAGGCCCCGGAGAGGAGTGGGCCTAGCCTAAAGTTAACCCCTAAGGGTCATAGAAGCCCCAGGATACTGGACATGTCGAGGGTTCCCTATAGTATTTAATAACTTATTGCAGATGCCTATTGTAATTACTGCCTAGGCCATGCTTTTAACTGCGAAGTCTTTTACCACAGGGGGAAAGTATTTAATTGAATTGAGTTGAAGTGTTTTATGTTACAGGTGTACTGGAATTGCGACGCCCACTGTACTGAATGTGGGCGCGCCTAGATTAATGCAGGCCTATTTAAATGTAAAGTGAAAAGCCTTCTTTTAAGTAATTGAATATGCTAAAGTGAACTGCATGTCTAGGCCCCTGTTTTATTAACATACCTTGAGATCATTATTAAGTGCTACGTGTAGGAGATAATTCCTGCGGCCTCTTAGTGGCCTACAATGTTGATGAGCTATGATGCTTTATTTAAAATGTGCACCAATTGAGTAATGCAATGAATTTGAATGTAGATCTGAATTAATCTGCCTCATCTAATGCCAACTTAATTTATTTATAAAAGATCTTGATTTTAAATACAAAAGCCTGGTGTGGTGTCATGTTATTGCGTTCGCATTTCTGAGTCAGAGTAAGAGTGTGCTGCACAACTGCCTTACACATTGCCTTCGCGTGCCTTCCCCGCTTCACGCCATGCTACCGTGGCGGACTCGGTAAACCCGGTTCCAACACTTACACATTTGGCTGTGCATTGGAACCTACACACCCTGTTGTTGTATCCTCTATCTGGTGACTCATGTGTCTTCCAAGTCTTCTGCAGTACACACTCTGCAGCGGCAAAATGGCATTAGTAATGAGCTGCACATACTGCAGCTTTTGTAGCTAGATGCAGAGTTGCTGTGTTAGACATGCAACCAAGTTGACAGTGTAAATGTTCTGATCTTGAGTTGTGTGCATGGCCCCCAGGCCACACATGGTGACTGTCTCCTACATTAGTGTTGGTTCATGCTTTTTACAGCAAGTAGGGATGTGGTCTACACATGTAGCGCTGACAGCTGTGACACAATCACTTCTTGTTTGTTGTAGTGGGAGGCTCATGATTCTATTTTGGGTGTCTGTGGACTTGTGTGATATTGGGGCCAGTCTCCTCTGTGCTTCATTGTACACCGACTCATCACAATGTCATCCTTCTGTGAGTAGGTGTACTCCTGTTGCCCTGCAGGGTTTGAGTATGTGTTGTGGTGGACAGATGCTGTGACTTTGTGTCACATACATATGTGTGTCTGGCACCTCTTTTTCCACCATCAAATGTGTGTTTGTCCTAGTATGTTGCTTGCTGGGTGTACCTACCTGATGCTGAGATTCCCCCATTGGTCATACACAACAGTATTTTATTATTTTATTTAGAAATTTGCAGAGCGCGCAGCTACCTCCAACGGGGGTGTCCCGGCGCTGAGGCAGTTAATTGATTAGATAGGTGCGGGAAAGGAGCTAGATGTAGTTGAAAAGCCAGGTTTTAAGGGCACGGCGGAAGGTTAGTTCCGTCTACGATAAGCGGATCGAGAGTGGCAGGGCGTTCCAGAGTTGTGCGGTCCTGACCGCGAAGGCTCTGCCGCCTGTCCTAGCCTTACGAAAATGGGGAATGACAAGGAGACACAGATGGTTGGATCTCAGGGCCCGGACGTGATGGCAGTGTTGGAGTCTGTTCTTCAGATACGCCGGGCCCAGTCCCCTGAATGCTCTGAATGCCAGAGTCAGGGCCTTGAATTCAATGCGCCTGATCACGGATAACCAGTGCAGGTTCCTCAGGTGGGGGGAAATCGGGTGGCGGAAAGGTATCTTGCAGATCATTCTGGCCGCCGCGTTCTGGACCATCTGCAGTCTGCTAGTCAGATAGGCGGGGATACCCAGGTAGAGACTGTTGGCGTAGTCCAGGTGAGATGTAATAAGTGCGTGGACTACAGTTCTATGACATTCCAATGGAAGGAAGTGGAGGAATTTCCGCATAGTGCGTAACTTCCCAAAGCAGGAGGAGGAGACTTGCCTGATTTGGGATTTGCAGGAGAGTTCATTGTCGAATCTGAACCCCAGGTTTCTGGCCGAGTTGACCGGTACCGGGGGAGGATTCATCTCCTGAGGCGTGGGGGAGGGGACTTCTGATTGAAAAAGAGGACCTCGGTTTTGTCCGAGTTGAGCTTAAGACAATTCAGAGTCATCCAAGCCGAGATGTTACTCAGGCAGCTTCTGAGGTTAGTGAAAGCTTCGTCTGAATGATCCTCGAAGGAGAACACCAATTGGGTGTCATCCGCGTAGGAGACCACCCTCACCCCGTAGGATTCAACCAGGGCCGCCAGATGAGAGAGGTAGGCGTTGAAGAGAAGAGGGCTCAGTGCGGATCCCTGGGGAACCCCACAGAGCAGGGGTTTCTCGGCAGAGATGAAAGGGTGGATAACACTGGGAGTGTTAGGCATCCACCCCCCGATGGGGTGGACAACGCTGGGAGTGTTAGGCATTCAACCCCCTATGGGGTAGACAATGCTGGGAGTGTTAGGCATTCACACCCCTAAGGGGTGGACAACGCTGGGAGTGATGGGCATCCATCACCCTATGGGGTGGACAACGCTGGTAGTGTTATGCATCCGCCCCCCTATGGGGTAGACAACGGTGGTAGTGATGGGCATCCACCCCCTATTGGGTAGACAATGCTGGTAGTGTTAGGCATCCACCCCTATGCGGTGGACAACGCTGGGAGTGATGGGCATCCACCCCCTATGGGGTGGACAACGCTGGGAGTGTTAGGCATTCAACCCCCTATGGGGTGGACAATGCTGGGGGTGTTAGGCATTCACACCCCTAAGGGGTGGACAACGCTGGGAGTGATGGGCATCCATCACCCTATGGGGTGGACAATGCTGGTAGTGTTATGCATCCGCCCCCCTATGGGGTAGACAACGGTGGTAGTGATGGGCATCCACCCCCCTATTGGGTAGACAACGCTGGTAGTGTTAGGCATCCACCCCCTATGCGGTGGACAACGCTGGGAGTGATGGGCATCCACCCCCTATGGGGTGGACAACACTGGGAGTGATGGGCATCCACCCCCTATAGGGTGGACAACGCTGGGAGTGATGGGCATCCATCCCCCTATGGGGTAGACAATGGTGGGAGTTTTAGGCATTCCCCCCCCCTATGGGGTAGACAACGGTGGTAGTGATGGGCATCCACCCCCCTATGGGGTAGACAACGCTGAGAGTGATGGGCATCCACCCCCCTATGGGGTGGACAATGCTGGAAGTGTTAGGCATCCAACCCCTATGGGGTGGACAATGCTGGGAGTGTTAGGCATCCACCCCCCTATGGGGTGGACAATGCTGGGAGTGTTAGGCATCCACCCCCCTATGGGGTGGACAACGCTGGGAGTGTTGGGCATCCACCCCCCTATGGGGTGGACAACGTTGGGAGTGTTAGGAATTCAACCCCCTATGGGGTGGACAATGCTGGGAGTGTTAGGCATTCACACCCCTAAGGGGTGGACAACGCTGGGAGTGATGGGCATCCATCACCCTATGGGGTGGACAACGCTGGTAGTGTTACGCATCCGCCCCCCTATGGGGTAGACAACGGTGGTAGTGATGGGCATCCACCCCCCTATTGGGTAGACAACGCTGGTAGTGTTAGGCATCCACCCCCTATGGGGTGGACAACGCTGGGAGTGTTAGGCATCCACCCCCCTATGGGGTAGACAACGCTGGTAGTGATGGTCATCCACCCCCCTATGGGGTGCACAACACTGGGAGTGTTAGGCATCCACCCCCCTATGGGGTTGACAATGCTGGGAGTGTTAGGCATTCACACCCCTATGGGGTGGACAACGCTGGTAGTGATGGGCATCCACCCCCTATGGGGTGGACAACGCTGGGAGTGATGGGCATCCATCCCCTATGGGGTGGACAACGCTGGGAGTGATGGGCATCCACCCCCTATGGGGTGGACAACACTGGGAGTGATGGGCATCCATCCCCTCTGGGGTGGACAACAGTGGGAGTGTTAGGCATCCACCCCCTATGGGGTGGACAACGGTGGTAGTGTTAGGCATACCCCCTATGGGGTAGACAACGGTGGGAGTGATGGGCATCCACCCCCATATGGGGTAGACAACGCTAGGAGTGTTAGGCATCCACCCCCTATGGGGTGGACAATGCTGGGAGTGATGGGCATCCACCCCCTATGGGGTAGACAACGGTGGGAGTTTTAGGCATGCCCCCCCTATGGGGTAGACAACGGTGGTAGTGAGGGGCATCCACCCCATATGGGGTAGACAACGCTGGGAGTGATGGGTATCCACCCCCCTATGGGGTGGACAACACTGGAAGTGTTAGGCATCCACCCCCTATGGGGTGGACAACGCTGGGAGTGTAAGGCATCCACCCCCCTGTGGGGTAGACAACGCTGGGAGTGATGGGCATCCACCCCCCTATGGGGTGGACAACACTGGGAGTGTTAGGCATCCACCCACCTATGGGGTGGATAACGCTGGGAGTGGTAGACATTCACACCCCTATGGGGTGGACAACGCTGGGAGTGATGGGCATCCACCCCACTATGGGGTGGACAACGCTGGGAGTGATGGACATCCATCCCCCTATGGGGTGGGCAACGCTGGGAGTGATGGGCATCCACCTCCCTATTGGATGGACAACGCTGGGAGTGATGGGCATCCACCCCCTATGGGGTGGACAACGGTGGGAGTGCTAGGCATCCACCCCCCTATGGGATGGAAAACGGTGGGAGTGTTACGCATACCCCCCTATGGGGTAGACAACGCTGGGAGTGATGGGCATCCACCCCCCTATGGGGTAGACAACGCTGGGAGTGTTAGGCATCCACCCCCCTATGGGGTGGACAACGCTGGGAGTGATGGGCATCCACCCCCCTATGGGGGTAGACAACAGTGGGAGTTTTAGGCATGCCTCCTCTATGGGGTAGACAACGGTGGTAGTGATGGGCATCCACCCCCCTATGGGGTAGACAACGCTTGAAGTGATGGGTATCCACCCCCTTATGGGGTGGACAACGCTGGAAGTGTTAGGCATCCACCCCCTATGGGGTGGACAACGCTGGGAGTGTTAGGCATCCACCCCCCTATGGGGTAGACAACACTGGGAGTGTTAAGCATCCACCCCCCTATGGGGTGGACAACGCTGGGAGTGTTAGGCATTCACACCCCTAAGGGGTGGACAACGCTGGGAGTGATGGGCATCCATTCCCCTTTTGGGGTGGACAACGCTTGTAGTGTTAGGCCTCCGCCCCCCTATGGGGTAGACAACAGTGGTAGTGATGGGCATCCACCCCCTATGGGGTAGACAACGCTGGTAGTGTTTGGCATGCCCCCCTATGGGGTAGAAATGGTGGTAGTGATGGGCATCCACCACTCTATGGGGTAGACAACGCTGGGAGTGTTAGGCATCCACCCCCTATGCGGTGGATAATGCTGGGAGTGATGGGCATCCACCCCCTATGGGGTGGACAACGCTGGGAGTGATGGGCATCCATCCCCCTATGGGGTAGACAACGCTGGGAGTTTTAGGCATGCCCCCCCTATGGGGTAGACAACGGTGGTAGTGATGGGCATCCACCCCCCTATGGGGTGGACAATGCTGGAAGTGTTAGGCATCCACCCCCCTATGGGGTGGACAACGCTGGGAGTGTTAGCTATCCACCCCCCTATGGGGTGGACAACGCTGGGAGTGTTGGGCATCCACCTCCCTATGGGGTGGACAATGTTGGGAGTGTTAGGCATTCAACCCCCTATGGGGTGGACAATGCTGGGAGTGTTAGGCATTCACACCCCTAAGGGGTGGACACCGCTGGGAGTGATGGCAATCCATCCCCCTATGGGGTGGACAACGCTGGTAGTGTTAGGCATCCGCCCCCCTATGGGGTAGACAACGGTGGTAGTGTTAGGCATGCCCCCCTATGGGGTAGACAATGGTGGTAGTGATGGGCATCCACCCCCCTATGGGGTAGACAATGGTGGTAGTGTTAGGCATCCAACCCCTATGCGGTGGACAACGCTGGGAGTGTTGGGCATCCACCCCCTATGGGGTGGACAATGCTGGGAGTGATGGGCATCCATCCCCCTATGGGGTAGACAACGCTGGGAGTGTTAGGCATCCACCCCCTATGGGGTTGACAACGCTGGGAGTGATGGGCATCCACCCCCTATGGGGTAGACAACGGTGGGAGTTTTAGGCATGCCCCCTATGGGGTAGACAATGGTGGTAGTGATGGGTATCCACCCCCTATGGGGTAGACAACGCTGGGAGTGATGGGCATCCACCCCCTATGGGGTGGACAATGCTGGAAGTGTTAGGCATCCATCCCCTATGGGGTGGATAACACTGGGAGTGTTAGGCATCCACCCCCGATGGGGTGGACAACGCTGGGAGTGTTAGGCATTCAACCCCCTATGGGGTGGACAATGCTGGGAGTGTTAGGCATTCACACCCCTAAGGGGTGGACAACGCTGGGAGTGATGGGCATCCATCACCCTATGGGGTGGACAACGCTGGTAGTGTTACGCATCCGCCCCCCTATGCGGTAGACAACGGTGGTAGTGATGGGCATCCACCCCCTATTGGGTAGACAACGCTGGGAGTGTTAGGCATCCACCCCCTATGGGGTTGACAACGCTGGGAGTGATGGGCATCCACCCCCTATGGGGAAGACAACGGTGGGAGTTTTAGGCATGCCCCCTCCATGGGGTAGACAATGGTGGTAGTGATGGGTATCCACCCCCTATGGGGTAGACAACGCTGGGAGTGATGGGCATCCACCCCCTATGGGGTGGACAATGCTGGAAGTGTTAGGCATCCACCCCCTATGGGGTGGATAACACTGGGAGTGTTAGGCATCCACCCCCGATGGGGTGGACAATGCTGGGAGTGTTAGGCACCCACCCCCCTATGGGGTGGACAACGCTGGGAGTGTTGGGCATCCACCCCCCTATGGGGTGGACAACGTTGGGAGTGTTAGGCATTCAACCCCTATGCGGTGGACAACGCTGGGAGTGATGGTTATCCATCCCCCTGTGGGGTGGACAATGCTGGTAGTGTTAGGCATCCACCCCCATATGGGGTGGACAATGGTGGTAGTGATGGGCATCCACCCCCTATGGGGTAGACAACGGTGGGAGTGTTAGGTATGGCCCCGCCCTATGGGGTAGACAACGGTGGGAGTGATGGGCATCCACCCCCCTATGGGGTAGACAACGCTGGGAGTGTTACGCATCCACCCCCCTATGGGGTAGACAACACTGGGAGTGTTAGGCATTCACACCCCTAAGGGGTGGAAAACGCTGGGAGTGATGGGCATCCATCCCCCTATGGGGTGGACAACGCTTGTAGTGTTAGGCATCCGCCCCCCTATGGGGTAGACAACGGTGGTAGTGATGGGCATCCACCCCCCTATGGGGTAGACAATGCTGGTAGTGTTAGGCATGCCCCCCTATGGGGTAGAAATGGTGGTAGTGATGGGCATCCACCACTCTATGGGGTAGACAACGCTGGGAGTGTTAGGTATCCACCCCCTATGCGGTGGACAACACTGGGAGTGATGGGCATCCACCCCCTATAGGGTGGACAACGCTGGGAGTGATGGGCATCCATCCCCCTATGGGGTAGACAATGGTGGGAGTTTTAGGCATTCCCCCCCCTATGGGGTAGACAACGGTGGTAGTGATGGGCATCCACCCCCCTATGGGGTAGACAATGCTGAGAGTGATGGGCATCCACCCCCCTATGGGGTGGACAATGCTGGAAGTGTTAGGCATCCACCCCCTATGGGGTGGACAATGCTGGGAGTGTTAGGCATCCACCCCCTATGGGGTGGACAACGCTGGGAGTGTTAGGCATCCACCCCCTATGGGGTGGACAACGCTGGGAGTGTTGGGCATCCACCCCCTATGGGGTGGACAACGTTGGGAGTGTTAGGCATTCAACCCCCTATAGGGTGGACAATGCTGGGAGTGTTAGGCATTCACACCCCTAAGGGGTGGACAACGCTGGGAGTGATGGGCATCCATCACCCTATGGGGTGGACAACGCTGGTAGTGTTACGCATCCGCCCCCCTATGGGGTAGACAACGGTGGTAGTGATGGGCATCCACCCCCCTATTGGGTAGACAACGCTGGTAGTGTTAGGCATCCACCCCCTATGCGGTGGACAACGCTGGGAGTGATGGGCATCCACCCCCTAAGGGGTGGACAACGCTGGGAGTGATGGACATCCATCCCCCTATGGGGTAGACAACGCTAGGAGTGTTAGGCATCCACCCCCCTATGGGGTGGACAACGCTGGGAGTGTTAGGCATCCCCCCCCTATGGGGTGGACAACGCTGGGAGTGTTGGGCATCCACCCCCCTATGGGGTGGACAACGTTGGGAGTGTTAGGCATTCAACCCCCTATAGGGTGGACAATGCTGGCAGTGTTAGGCATTCACAACCCTAAGGGGTGGACAACGCTGGGAGTGATGGGCATCCATCACCCTATGGGGTGGACAACGCTGGTAGTATTACGCATCCGCCCCCCTATGGGGTAGACAACTGTGGTAGTGATGGGCATCCACCCCCTATTGGGTAGACAACGCTGGTAGTGTTAGGCATCCACCCCCTATGCGGTGGACAACGCTGGGAGTGATGGGCATCCACCCCTAAGGGGTGGACAACGCTGGGAGTGATGGACATCCATCCCCCTATGGGGTAGACAACGCTGGGAGTGTTAGGCATCCACCCCCTATGGGGTTGACAACGCTGCGAGTGATGGGCATCCACCCCCTATGGGGTAGACAATGGTGGGAGTTTTAGGCATGCCCCCTTTGGGGTAGACAACGCTGGGAGTGATGGGCATCCACCCCCTATGGGGTGGACAATGCTGGAAGTGTTAGGCATCCACCCCCATGGGGTGGATAACACTGGGAGTGTTAGGCATCCACCCCCGATGGGGTGGACAACGCTGGGAGTGTTAGGCATTCAACCCCTATGGGGTGGACAATGCTGGGAGTGTTAGGCATTCACACCCCTAAGGGGTGGACAACGCTGGGAGTGATGGGCATCCATCACCCTATGGGGTGGACAACGCTGGTAGTGTTATGCATCCACCCCCTATGGGGTAGACAACGGTGGTAGTGATGGGCATCCACCCCCCTATTGGGTAGACAACGCTGGTAGTGTTAGGCATCCAACCCCTATGCGGTGGACAACGCTGGGAGTGATGGGCATCCACCCCCTATGGGGTGGACAACGCTGGGAGTGTTAGGCATTCAACCCCCTATGGGGTGGACAATGCTGGGAGTGTTAGGCATTCACACCCCTAAGGGGTGGACAACGCTGGGAGTGATGGGCATCCATCACCCTATGGGGTGGACAATGCTGGTAGTGTTATGCATCCGCCCCCTATGGGGTAGACAACGGTGGTAGTGATGGGCATCCACCCCCTATTGGGTAGACAACGCTGGTAGTGTTAGGCATCCACCCCCTATGCGGTGGACAACGCTGGGAGTGATGGGCATCCACCCCCTATGGGGTGGACAACGCTGGGAGTGATGGGCATCCACCCCCTACAGGGTGGACAACGCTGGGAGTGATGGGCATCCATCCCCCTATGGGGTAGACAATGGTGGGAGTTTTAGGCATTCCCCCCCCTATGGGGTAGACAACGGTGGTAGTGATGGGCATACACCCCCCTATGGGGTAGACAACGCTGAGAGTGATGGGCATCCACCCCCTATGGGGTGGACAATGCTGTAAGTGTTAGGCATCCACCCCTATGGGGTGGACAATGCTGGGAGTGTTAGGCATCCACCCCCTATGGGGTGGACAACGCTGGGAGTGATAGGCATCCACCCCCTATGGGGTGGACAACGCTGGGAGTGTTGGGCATCCACCCCCTATGGGGTGGACAACGTTGGGAGTGTTAGGCATTCAACCCCCTATGGGGTGGACAATGCTGGGAATGTTAGGCATTCACACCCCTAATGGGTGGACAACGCTGGGAGTGATGGGCATCCATCACCCTATGGGGTGGACAATGCTGGTAGTGTTACGCATCCACCCCCTATGGGGTAGACAACGGTGGTAGTGATGGGCATCCACCCCCTATTGGGTAGACAACGCTGGTAGTGTTAGGCATCTACCCCCTATGCGGTGGACAACGCTGGGAGTGATGGGCATCCACCCCTAAGGGGTGGACAACGCTGGGAGTGATGGACATCCATCCCCCTATGGGGTGAGACAACGCTGGGAGTGTTAGGCATCCACCCCCTATGGGGTGGACAACGCTGGGAGTGTTAGGCATCCACCCCCTATGGGGTGGACAACGCTGGGAGTGTTGGGCATCCACCCCCTATGGGGTGGACAACGTTGGGAGTGTTAGGCATTCAACCCCCTATGGGGTGGACAATGCTGGGAGTGTTAGGCATTCCCACCCCTAAGGGGTGGACAACGCTGGGAGTGATGGGAATCCATCACCCTATGGGGCGGACAACGCTGGTAGTGTTATGCATCCGCCCCCCTATGGGGTAGACAACGGTGGTAGTGATGGGCATCCACCCCCCTATTGGGTAGACAACGCTGGTAGTGTTAGGCATCCACCCCCTATGCGGTGGACAACGCTGGGAGTGATGGGCATCCACCCCCTAAGGGGTGGACAACGCTGGGAGTGATGGACATCCATCCCCCTATGGGGTAGACAACGCTGGGAGTGTTAGGCATCCACCCCCCTATGGGGTTGACAACGCTGGGAGTGATGGGCATTCACCCCCCTATGGGGTAGACAATGGTGGGAGTTTTAGGCATGCCCCCCTTTGGGGTAGACAACGCTGGGAGTGATGGGCATCCACCCCCTATGGGGTGGACAATGCTGGAAGTGTTAGGCATCCACCCCCATGGGGTGGATAACACTGGGAGTGTTAGGCATCCACCCCCCGATGAGGTGGACAACGCTGGGAGTGTTAGGCATTCAACCCCCTATGGGGTGGACAATGCTGGGAGTGTTAGGCATTCACACCCCTAAGGGGTGGACAACGCTGGGAGTGATGGGCATCCATCACCCTATGGGGTGGACAACGCTGGTAGTGTTATGCATCCGCCCCCTATGGGGTAGACAACGGTGGTAGTGATGGGCATCCACCCCCTATTGGGTAGACAACGCTGGTAGTGTTAGGCATCCACCCCTATGCGGTGGACAACGCTGGGAGTGATGGGCATCCACCCCTATGGGGTGGACAACGCTGGGAGTGATGGACATCCATCCCCCTATGGGGTAGACAACGCTGGGAGTGTTAGGCATCCACCCCCCTATGGGGTTGACAACGCTGGGAGTGATGGGCATCCACCCCCCTATGGGGAAGACAACGGTGGGAGTTTTAGGCATGCCCCCCCTTTGGGGTAGACAATGGTGGTAGTGATGGGTATCCACCCCCCTATGGGGTAGACAACGCTGGGAGTGATGGGCATCCACCCCCCTATGGGGTGGACAATGCTGGAAGTGTTAGGCATCCACCCCCTATGGGGTGGATAACACTGGGAGTGTTAGGCATCCACCCCCCAATGGGGTGGACAACGCTGGGAGTGTTAGGCACCCACCCCCCTATGGGGTGGACAACGCTGGGAGTGTTGGGCATCCACCCCCTATGGGGTGGACAACGTTGGGAGTGTTAGGCATTCAACCCATATGCGGTGGACAACGCTGGGAGTGATGGTTATCCATCCCCCTGTGGGGTGGACAATGCTGGTAGTGTTAGGCATCCACCCCCATATGGGGTGGACAACGGTGGTAGTGATGGGCATCCACCCCCTATGGGGTAGACAACGGTGGGAGTGTTAGGTATGGCCCCGCCCTATGGGGTAGACAACGGTGGGAGTGATGGGCATCCACCCCCTATGGGGTAGACAACGCTGGGAGTGTTACGCATCCACCCCTATGGGGTGGACAATGCTGGGAGTGATGGGCAACCATCCCCCTATGTAGTGGACAGCGGTGGGAGTGTTAGGCATCCACCTCCCTATGGGGAGCACAACAGTGGTAGTGATGGGCATCCACCCCCCTATGGGGTAGACAACGCTGGGAGTGATGGGTATCCACCCCCTATGGGGTGGACAACGCTGGAAGTGTTAGGCATCTACCCCCTATGGGGTGGACAACGCTGGGAGTGCTAGGCATCCACCCCCCTATGGGGTAGACAACGCTGGGAGTGATGGGCATCCACCCCCTATGGGGTGGACAACACTGGGAGTGTTAGGCATCCACCACCCTATGGGGTGGACAACGCTGGGAGTGTTAGGCATTCACACCCCTATGGGGTGGACAACGCTGGTAGTGATGGGCATCCACCCCCCTATGGGGTAGACAACAGTGGGAGTTTTAGGCATGCCTCCTCTATGGGGTAGACAACGGTGGTAGTGATGGGCATCCACCCCCCTATGGGGTAGACAACGCTTGAAGTGATGGGCATCCACCCCCTTATGGGGTGGACAACGCTGGAAGTGTTAGGCATCCACCCCCTATGGGGTGGACAACGCTGGGAGTGTTAGGCATCCACCCCCCTATGGGGTAGACAACACTGGGAGTGTTAAGCATCCACCCCCCTATGGGGTGGACAACGCTGGGAGTGTTAGGCATTCACACCCCTAAGGGGTGGACAACGCTGGGAGTGATGGGCATCCATTCCCCTTTTGGGGTGGACAACGCTTGTAGTGTTAGGCCTCCGCCCCCTATGGGGTAGACAACAGTGGAAGTGATGGGCATCCACCCCCTATGGGGTAGACAACGCTGGTAGTGTTTGGCATGCCCCCTATGGGGTAGAAATGGTGGTAGTGATGGGCATCCACCACTCTATGGGGTAGACAACGCTGGGAGTGTTAGGCATCCACCCCCTATGCGGTGGATAATGCTGGGAGTGATGGGCATCCACCCCCTATGGGGTGGACAACGCTGGGAGTGATTGGCATCCATCCCCCTATGGGGTAGACAACGCTGGGAGTTTTAGGCATGCCCCCCCTATGGGGTAGACAACGGTGGTAGTGATGGGCATCCACCCCCCTATGGGGTGGACAATGCTGGAAGTGTTAGGCATCCACCGGGTGGACAATGCTGGGAGTGTTAGGCATCCACCCCCCTATGGGGTGGACAACGCTGGGAGTGTTAGCTATCCACCCCCCTATGGGGTGGACAACGCTGGGAGTGTTGGGCATCCACCTCCCTATGGGGTGGACAATGTTGGGAGTGTTAGGCATTCAACCCCCTATGGGGTGGACAATGCTGGGAGTGTTAGGCATTCACACCCCTAAGGGGTGGACAACGCTGGGAGTGATGGCAATCCATCCCCCTATGGGGTGGACAACGCTGGTAGTGTTAGGCATCCGCCCCCCTATGGGGTAGACAACGGTGGTAGTGTTAGGCATGCCCCCCTATGGGGTAGACAATGGTGGTAGTGATGGGCATCCACCCCCTATGGGGTAGACAATGGTGGTAGTGTTAGGCATCCAACCCCTATGCGGTGGACAATGCTGGGAGTGTTGGGCATCCACCCCCTATGGGGTGGACAATGCTGGGAGTGATGGGCATCCATCCCCCTATGGGGTAGACAACGCTGGGAGTGTTAGGCATCCACCCCCTATGGGGTTGACAACGCTGGGAGTGATGGGCATCCACCCCCTATGGGGTAGACAACGGTGGGAGTTTTAGGCATGCCCCCCTATGGGGTAGACAATGGTGGTAGTGATGGGTATCCACCCCCTATGGGGTAGACAACGCTGGGAGTGATGGGCATCCACCCCCCTATGGGGTGGACAATGCTGGAAGTGTTAGGCATCCATCCCCTATGGGGTGGATAACACTGGGAGTGTTAGGCATCCACCCCCCGATGGGGTGGACAACGCTGGGAGTGTTAGGCATTCAACCCCCTATGGGGTGGACAATGCTGGGAGTGTTAGGCATTCACACCCCCAAGGGGTGGACAACGCTGGGAGTGATGGGCATCCATCACCCTATGGGGTGGACAACGCTGGTAGTGTTACGCATCCGCCCCCCTATGCGGTAGACAACGGTGGTAGTGATGGGCATCCACCCCCCTATTGGGTAGACAACGCTGGGAGTGTTAGGCATCCACCCCCTATGGGGTTGACAACGCTGGGAGTGATGGGCATCCACCCCCTATGGGGAAGACAACGGTGGGAGTTTTAGGCATGCCCCCCCCTATGGGGTAGACAATGGTGGTAGTGATGGGTATCCACCCCCCTATGGGGTAGACAACGCTGGGAGTGATGGGCATCCACCCCCCTATGGGGTGGACAATGCTGGAAGTGTTAGGCATCCACCCCCTATGGGGTGGATAACACTGGGAGTGTTAGGCATCCACCCCCCGATGGGGTGGACAATGCTGGGAGTGTTAGGCACCCACCCCCCTATGGGGTGGACAATGCTGGGAGTGTTGGGCATCCACCCCCCTATGGGGTGGACAACGTTGGGAGTGTTAGGCATTCAACCCCTATGCGGTGGACAACGCTGGGAGTGATGGTTATCCATCCCCCTGTGGGGTGGACAATGCTGGTAGTGTTAGGCATCCACCCCCATATGGGGTGGACAATGGTGGTAGTGATGGGCATCCACCCCCTATGGGGTAGACAACGGTGGGAGTGTTAGGTATGGCCCCGCCCTATGGGGTAGACAACGGTGGGAGTGATGGGCATCCACCCCCTATGGGGTAGACAACGCTGGGAGTGTTACGCATCCACCCCCTATGGGGTAGACAACACTGGGAGTGTTAGGCATTCACACCCCTAAGGGGTGGACAACGCTGGGAGTGATGGGCATCCATCCCCTATGGGGTGGACAACGCTTGTAGTGTTAGGCATCCGCCCCCCTATGGGGTAGACAACGGTGGTAGTGATGGGCATCCACCCCCCTATGGGGTAGACAATGCTGGTAGTGTTAGGCATGCCCCCTATGGGGTAGAAATGGTGGTAGTGATGGGCATCCACCACTCTATGGGGTAGATAACGCTGGGAGTGTTAGGTATCCACCCCCTATGCGGTGGACAACACTGGGAGTGATGGGCATCCACCCCCTATAGGGTGGACAACGCTGGGAGTGATGGGCATCCATCCCCCTATGGGGTAGACAATGGTGGGAGTTTTAGGCATTCCCCCCCCTATGGGGTAGACAACGGTGGTAGTGATGGGCATCCACCCCCCTATGGGGTAGACAACGCTGAGAGTGATGGGCATCCACCCCCCTATGGGGTGGACAATGCTGGAAGTGTTAGGCATCCACCCCTATGGGGTGGACAATGCTGGGAGTGTTAGGCATCCACGCCCCTATGGGGTGGACAACGCTGGGAGTGTTAGGCATCCACCCCCTATGGGGTGGACAACGCTGGGAGTGTTGGGCATCCACCCCCTATGGGGTGGACAACGTTGGGAGTGTTAGGCATTCAACCCCCTATGGGGTGGACAATGCTGGGAGTGTTAGGCATTCACACCCCTAAGGGGTGGACAACGCTGGGAGTGATGGGCATCCATCACCCTATGGGGTGGACAACGCTGGTAGTGTTACGCATCCGCCCCCTATGGGGTAGACAACGGTGGTAGTGATGGGCATCCACCCCCTATTGGGTAGACAACGCTGGTAGTGTTAGGCATCCACCCCCTATGCGGTGGACAACGCTGGGAGTGATGGGCATCCACCCCTAAGGGGTGGACAACGCTGGGAGTGATGGACATCCATCCCCCTATGGGGTAGACAACGCTGGGAGTGTTAGGCATCCACCCCCTATGGGGTGGACAACGCTGGGAGTGTTAGGCATCCACCCCCTATGGGGTGGACAACGCTGGGAGTGTTGGGCATCCACCCCCTATGGGGTGGACAACGTTGGGAGTGTTAGGCATTCAACCCCCTATGGGGTGGACAATGCTGGCAGTGTTAGGCATTCACACCCCTAAGGGGTGGACAACGCTGGGAGTGATGGGCATCCATCACCCTATGGGGTGGACAACGCTGGTAGTATTACGCATCCGCCCCCCTATGGGGTAGACAACTGTGGTAGTGATGGGCATCCACCCCCCTATTGGGTAGACAACGCTGGTAGTGTTAGGCATCCACCCCCTATGCGGTGGACAACGCTGGGAGTGATGGGCATCCACCCCCTAAGGGGTGGACAACGCTGGGAGTGATGGACATCCATCCCCCTATGGGGTAGACAACGCTGGGAGTGTTAGGCATCCACCCCCCTATGGGGTTGACAACGCTGCGAGTGATGGGCATCCACCCCCCTATGGGGTAGACAATGGTGGGAGTTTTAGGCATGCCCCCCTTTGGGGTAGACAACGCTGGGAGTGATGGGCATCCACCCCCCTATGGGGTGGACAATGCTGGAAGTGTTAGGCATCCACCCCCATGGGGTGGATAACACTGGGAGTGTTAGGCATCCACCCCCCGATGGGGTGGACAACGCTGGGAGTGTTAGGCATTCAACCCCCTATGGGGTGGACAATGCTGGGAGTGTTAGGCATTCACACCCCTAAGGGGTGGACAACGCTGGGAGTGATGGGCATCCATCACCCTATGGGGTGGACAACGCTGGTAGTGTTATGCATCCGCCCCCCTATGGGGTAGACAATGGTGGTAGTGATGGGCATCCACCCCCCTATTGGGTAGACAACGCTGGTAGTGTTAGGCATCCAACCCCTATGCGGTGGACAACGCTGGGAGTGATGGGCATCCACCCCCTATGGGATGGACAATGCTGGGAGTGTTAGGCATTCAACCCCCTATGGGGTGGACAATGCTGGGAGTGTTAGGCATTCACACCCCTAAGGGGTGGACAACGCTGGGAGTGATGGGCATCCATCACCCTATGGGGTGGACAATGCTGGTAGTGTTATGCATCCGCCCCCTATGGGGTAGACAACGGTGGTAGTGATGGGCATCCACCCCCTATTGGGTAGACAACGCTGGTAGTGTTAGGCATCCACCCCCTATGCGGTGGACAACGCTGGGAGTGATGGGCATCCACCCCCTATGGGGTGGACAACGCTGGGAGTGATGGGCATCCACCCCCTATAGGGTAGACAACGCTGGGAGTGATGGGCATCCATCCCCCTATGGGGTAGACAATGGTGGGAGTTTTAGGCATTCCCCCCTATGGGGTAGACAACGGTGGTAGTGATGGGCATACACCCCCTATGGGGTAGACAACGCTGAGAGTGATGGGCATCCACCCCCTATGGGGTGGACAATACTGTGAGTGTTAGGCATCCACCCCCTATGGGGTGGACAATGCTGGGAGTGTTAGGCATCCACCCCCTATGGGGTGGACAACGCTGGGAGTGATAGGCATCCACCCCCTATGGGGTGGACAACGCTGGGAGTGTTGGGCATCCACCCCCTATGGGGTGGACAACGTTGGGAGTGTTAGGCATTCAACCCCCTATGGGGTGGACAATGCTGGGAGTGTTAGGCATTCACACCCCTAATGGGTGGACAACGCTGGGAGTGATGGGCATCCATCACCCTATGGGGTGGACAACGCTGGTAGTGTTACGCATCCGCCCCCCTATGGGGGTAGACAATGGTGGTAGTGATGGGCATCCACCCCCCTATTGGGTAGACAACGCTGGTAGTGTTAGGCATCTACCCCCTATGCGGTGGACAACGCTGGGAGTGATGGGCATCCACCCCCTAAGGGGTGGACAACGCTGGGAGTGATGGACATCCATCCCCCTATGGGGTAGACAACGCTGGGAGTGTTAGGCATCCACCCCCCTATGGGGTGGACAACGCTGGTAGTGTTAGGCATCCGCCCCCCTATGGGGTAGACAACGGTGGTAGTGTTAGGCATGCCCCCTATGGGGTAGACAATGGTGGTAGTGATGGGCATCCACCCCCTATGGGGTAGACAATGGTGGTAGTGTTAGGCATCCAACCCCTATGCGGTGGACAATGCTGGGAGTGTTGGGCATCCACCCCCTATGGGGTGGACAATGCTGGGAGTGATGGGCATCCATCCCCCTATGGGGTAGACAACGCTGGGAGTGTTAGGCATCCACCCCCTATGGGGTTGACAACGCTGGGAGTGATGGGCATCCACCCCCTATGGGGTAGACAACGGTGGGAGTTTTAGGCATGCCCCCCTATGGGGTAGACAATGGTGGTAGTGATGGGTATCCACCCCCTATGGGGTAGACAACGCTGGGAGTGATGGGCATCCACCCCCTATGGGGTGGACAATGCTGGAAGTGTTAGGCATCCATCCCCTATGGGGTGGATAACACTGGGAGTGTTAGGCATCCACCCCCGATGGGGTGGACAACGCTGGGAGTGTTAGGCATTCAACCCCCTATGGGGTGGACAATGCTGGGAGTGTTAGGCATTCACACCCCCAAGGGGTGGACAACGCTGGGAGTGATGGGCATCCATCACCCTATGGGGTGGACAACGCTGGTAGTGTTACGCATCCGCCCCCTATGCGGTAGACAACGGTGGTAGTGATGGGCATCCACCCCCTATTGGGTAGACAACGCTGGGAGTGTTAGGCATCCACCCCCTATGGGGTTGACAACGCTGGGAGTGATGGGCATCCACCCCCTATGGGGAAGACAACGGTGGGAGTTTTAGGCATGCCCCCCTATGGGGTAGACAATGGTGGTAGTGATGGGTATCCACCCCCTATGGGGTAGACAACGCTGGGAGTGATGGGCATCCACCCCCTATGGGGTGGACAATGCTGGAAGTGTTAGGCATCCACCCCCTATGGGGTGGATAACACTGGGAGTGTTAGGCATCCACCCCCGATGGGGTGGACAATGCTGGGAGTGTTAGGCACCCACCCCCCTATGGGGTGGACAATGCTGGGAGTGTTGGGCATCCACCCCCCTATGGGGTGGACAACGTTGGGAGTGTTAGGCATTCAACCCCTATGCGGTGGACAACGCTGGGAGTGATGGTTATCCATCCCCCTGTGGGGTGGACAATGCTGGTAGTGTTAGGCATCCACCCCCCATATGGGGTGGACAATGGTGGTAGTGATGGGCATCCACCCCCCTATGGGGTAGACAACGGTGGGAGTGTTAGGTATGGCCCCGCCCTATGGGGTAGACAACGGTGGGAGTGATGGGCATCCACCCCCCTATGGGGTAGACAACGCTGGGAGTGTTATGCATCCACCCCCCTATGGGGTAGACAACACTGGGAGTGTTAGGCATTCACACCCCTAAGGGGTGGACAACGCTGGGAGTGATGGGCATCCATCCCCTATGGGGTGGACAACGCTTGTAGTGTTAGGCATCCGCCCCCTATGGGGTAGACAACGGTGGTAGTGATGGGCATCCACCCCCTATGGGGTAGACAATGCTGGTAGTGTTAGGCATGCCCCCTATGGGGTAGAAATGGTGGTAGTGATGGGCATCCACCACTCTATGGGGTAGATAACGCTGGGAGTGTTAGGTATCCACCCCCTATGCGGTGGACAACACTGGGAGTGATGGGCATCCACCCCCTATAGGGTGGACAACGCTGGGAGTGATGGGCATCCATCCCCCTATGGGGTAGACAATGGTGGGAGTTTTAGGCATTCCCCCTATGGGGTAGACAACGGTGGTAGTGATGGGCATCCACCCCCTATGGGGTAGACAACGCTGAGAGTGATGGGCATCCACCCCCTATGGGGTGGACAATGCTGGAAGTGTTAGGCATCCACCCCCTATGGGGTGGACAATGCTGGGAGTGTTAGGCATCCACGCCCCTATGGGGTGGACAACGCTGGGAGTGTTAGGCATCCACCCCCCTATGGGGTGGACAACGCTGGGAGTGTTGGGCATCCACCCCCCTATGGGGTGGACAACGTTGGGAGTGTTAGGCATTCAACCCCCTATGGGGTGGACAATGCTGGGAGTGTTAGGCATTCACACCCCTAAGGGGTGGACAACGCTGGGAGTGATGGGCATCCATCACCCTATGGGGTGGACAACGCTGGTAGTGTTACGCATCCGCCCCCTATGGGGTAGACAACGGTGGTAGTGATGGGCATCCACCCCCTATTGGGTAGACAACGCTGGTAGTGTTAGGCATCCACCCCCTATGCGGTGGACAACGCTGGGAGTGATGGGCATCCACCCCTAAGGGGTGGACAACGCTAGGAGTGATGGACATCCATCCCCCTATGGGGTAGACAACGCTGGGAGTGTTAGGCATCCACCCCCTATGGGGTGGACAACGCTGGGAGTGTTAGGCATCCACCCCCTATGGGGTGGACAACGCTGGGAGTGTTGGGCATCCACCCCCTATGGGGTGGACAACGTTGGGAGTGTTAGGCATTCAACCCCCTATGGGGTGGACAATGCTGGCAGTGTTAGGCATTCACACCCCTAAGGGGTGGACAACGCTGGGAGTGATGGGCATCCATCACCCTATGGGGTGGACAACGCTGGTAGTATTACGCATCCGCCCCCTATGGGGTAGACAACTGTGGTAGTGATGGGCATCCACCCCCTATTGGGTAGACAACGCTGGTAGTGTTAGGCATCCACCCCTATGCGGTGGACAACGCTGGGAGTGATGGGCATCCACCCCTAAGGGGTGGACAACGCTGGGAGTGATGGACATCCATCCCCCTATGGGGTAGACAACGCTGGGAGTGTTAGGCATCCACCCCCTATGGGGTTGACAACGCTGCGAGTGATGGGCATCCACCCCCTATGGGGTAGACAATGGTGGGAGTTTTAGGCATGCCCCCTTTGGGGTAGACAACGCTGGGAGTGATGGGCATCCACCCCCTATGGGGTGGACAATGCTGGAAGTGTTAGGCATCCACCCCCATGGGGTGGATAACACTGGGAGTGTTAGGCATCCACCCCCGATGGGGTGGACAACGCTGGGAGTGTTAGGCATTCAACCCCCTATGGGGTGGACAATGCTGGGAGTGTTAGGCATTCACACCCCTAAGGGGTGGACAACGCTGGGAGTGATGGGCATCCATCACCCTATGGGGTGGACAACGCTGGTAGTGTTATGCATCCGCCCCCTATGGGGTAGACAATGGTGGTAGTGATGGGCATCCACCCCCTATTGGGTGAGACAACGCTGGTAGTGTTAGGCATCCAACCCCTATGCGGTGGACAACGCTGGGAGTGATGGGCATCCACCCCTATGGGATGGACAATGCTGGGAGTGTTAGGCATTCAACCCCCTATGGGGTGGACAATGCTGGGAGTGTTAGGCATTCACACCCCTAAGGGGTGGACAACGCTGGGAGTGATGGGCATCCATCACCCTATGGGGTGGACAATGCTGGTAGTGTTATGCATCCGCCCCCTATGGGGTAGACAACGGTGGTAGTGATGGGCATCCACCCCCTATTGGGTAGACAACGCTGGTAGTGTTAGGCATCCACCCCCTATGCGGTGGACAACGCTGGGAGTGATGGGCATCCACCCCCTATGGGGTGGACAACGCTGGGAGTGATGGGCATCCACCCCCTATAGGGTAGACAACGCTGGGAGTGATGGGCATCCATCCCCCTATGGGGTAGACAATGGTGGGAGTTTTAGGCATTCCCCCCTATGGGGTAGACAACGGTGGTAGTGATGGGCATACACCCCCTATGGGGTAGACAACGCTGAGAGTGATGGGCATCCACCCCCTATGGGGTGGACAATACTGTGAGTGTTAGGCATCCACCCCCTATGGGGTGGACAATGCTGGGAGTGTTAGGCATCCACCCCCTATGGGGTGGACAACGCTGGGAGTGATAGGCATCCACCCCCTATGGGGTGGACAACGCTGGGAGTGTTGGGCATCCACCCCCTATGGGGTGGACAACGTTGGGAGTGTTAGGCATTCAACCCCTATGGGGTGGACAATGCTGGGAGTGTTAGGCATTCACACCCCTAATGGGTGGACAACGCTGGGAGTGATGGGCATCCATCACCCTATGGGGTGGACAACGCTGGTAGTGTTACGCATCCGCCCCCTATGGGGGTAGACAATGGTGGTAGTGATGGGCATCCACCCCCCTATTGGGTAGACAACGCTGGTAGTGTTAGGCATCTACCCCCTATGCGGTGGACAACGCTGGGAGTGATGGGCATCCACCCCCTAAGGGGTGGACAACGCTGGGAGTGATGGACATCCATCCCCCTATGGGGTAGACAACGCTGGGAGTGTTAGGCATCCACCCCCCTATGGGGTGGACAACGCTGGGAGTGTTAGGCATCCACCCCCCTATGGGGTGGACAACGCTGGGAGTGTTGGGCATCCACCCCCCTATGGGGTGGACAACGTTGGGAGTGTTAGGCATTCAACCCCCTATGGGGTGGACAATGCTGGGAGTGTTAGGCATTCCCACCCCTAAGGGGTGGACAACGCTGGGAGTGATGGGAATCCATCACCCTATGGGGTGGACAACGCTGGTAGTGTTATGCATCCGCCCCCCTATGGGGTAGACAACGGTGGTAGTGATGGGCAT
This sequence comes from Calotriton arnoldi, assembly GCA_963921515.1. Classification (NCBI taxonomy): domain Eukaryota; kingdom Metazoa; phylum Chordata; class Amphibia; order Caudata; family Salamandridae; genus Calotriton; species Calotriton arnoldi. The sequence goes on from CAWUFW010001272.1 coordinate 569,956, forward strand.
CCACCCCCCTATTGGGTAGACAACGCTGGTAGTGTTAGGCATCCACCCCCTATGCGGTGGACAACGCTGGGAGTGATGGGCATCCACCCCCAAGGGGTGGACAACGCTGGGAGTGATGGACATCCATCCCCCTATGGGGTAGACAATGCTGGGAGTGTTAGGCATCCACCCCCCTATGGGGTTGACAACGCTGGGAGTGATGGGCATTCACCCCCTATGGGGTAGACAATGGTGGGAGTTTTAGGCATGCCCCCCTTTGGGGTAGACAACGCTGGGAGTGATGGGCATCCACCCCCTATGGGGTGGACAATGCTGGAAGTGTTAGGCATCCACCCCCATGGGGTGGATAACACTGGGAGTGTTAGGCATCCACCCCCGATGAGGTGGACAACGCTGGGAGTGTTAGGCATTCAACCCCCTATGGGGTGGACAATGCTGGGAGTGTTAGGCATTCACACCCCTAAGGGGTGGACAACGCTGGGAGTGATGGGCATCCATCACCCTATGGGGTGGACAACGCTGGTAGTGTTATGCATCCGCCCCCTATGGGGTAGACAACGGTGGTAGTGATGGGCATCCACCCCCTATTGGGTAGACAACGCTGGTAGTGTTAGGCATCCACCCCCTATGCGGTGGACAACGCTGGGAGTGATGGGCATCCACCCCCTATGGGGTGGACAACGCTGGGAGTGATGGACATCCATCCCCCTATGGGGTAGACAACGCTGGGAGTGTTAGGCATCCACCCCCTATGGGGTTGACAACGCTGGGAGTGATGGGCATCCACCCCCTATGGGGAAGACAACGGTGGGAGTTTTAGGCATGCCCCCCTTTGGGGTAGACAATGGTGGTAGTGATGGGTATCCACCCCCTATGGGGTAGACAACGCTGGGAGTGATGGGCATCCACCCCCTATGGGGTGGACAATGCTGGAAGTGTTAGGCATCCACCCCCTATGGGGTGGATAACACTGGGAGTGTTAGGCATCCACCCCCGATGGGGTGGACAACGCTGGGAGTGTTAGGCACCCACCCCCTATGGGGTGGACAACGCTGGGAGTGTTGGGCATCCACCCCCTATGGGGTGGACAACGTTGGGAGTGTTAGGCATTCAACCCATATGCGGTGGACAACGCTGGGAGTGATGGTTATCCATCCCCCTGTGGGGTGGACAATGCTGGTAGTGTTAGGCATCCACCCCCCATATGGGGTGGACAACGGTGGTAGTGATGGGCATCCACCCCCCTATGGGGTAGACAACGGTGGGAGTGTTAGGTATGGCCCCGCCCTATGGGGTAGACAACGGTGGGAGTGATGGGCATCCACCCCCCTATGGGGTAGACAACGCTGGGAGTGTTACGCATCCACCCCCCTATGGGGTGGACAATGCTGGGAGTGATGGGCAACCATCCCCCTATGTAGTGGACAGCGGTGGGAGTGTTAGGCATCCACCTCCCTATGGGGAGCACAACAGTGGTAGTGATGGGCATCCACCCCCCTATGGGGTAGACAACGCTGGGAGTGATGGGTATCCACCCCCCTATGGGGTGGACAATGCTGGAAGTGTTAGGCATCTACCCCCTATGGGGTGGACAACGCTGGGAGTGCTAGGCATCCACCCCCCTATGGGGTAGACAACGCTGGGAGTGATGGGCATCCACCCCCCTATGGGGTGGACAACACTGGGAGTGTTAGGCATCCACCACCCTATGGGGTGGACAACGCTGGGAGTGTTAGGCATTCACACCCCTATGGGGTGGACAACGCTGGTAGTGATGGGCATCCACCCCCCTAAGGGGTAGACAACGGTGGGAGTTTTAGGCATGCCCCCTATGGGGTAGACAACGGTGGTAGTGATGGGCATCCACCCCCCTATGGGATAGACAACGGTGGGAGTGATGGGCATCCACCCCCGTATGTGGTAGACAACACTGGGAGTGTTAGGCATACCCCCTATGGGGTAGACAACGGTGGGAGTGATGGGCATCCACCCCCGTATGTGGTAGACAACACTGGGAGTGTTAGGCATCCACCCCCCTATGGGGTAGACAACGGTGGGAGTTTTAGGCATGCCCCCTATGGGGTAGACAACGGTGGTAGTGATGGGCATCCACCCCCCTATGGGATAGACAACGCTGGGAGTGATGGGTATCCACCCCCCTATGGGGTGGACAACGCTGGAAGTGTTAGGCATCCATCCCATATTGGGTGGACAACGCTGGGTGTGTTAGGCATCCACCCCCCTATGGGGTAGACAACGCTGGTAGTGATGGGCATCCACCCCCCTATGGGGTGCACAACACTGGGAGTGTTAGGCATCCACCCCCCTATGGGGTTGACAACGCTGGGAGTGTTAGGCATTCACACCCCTATGGGGTGGACAACGCTGGTAGTGATGGGCATCCACCCCCCTATGGGGTGGACAACGCTGGGAGTGATGGGCATCCATCCCCCTATGGGGTGGACAACGCTGGGAGTGATGGGCATCCACCCCCCTATGGGGTGGACAATGCTGGGAGTGATGGGCATCCATCCCTCTATGGGGTGGACAACAGTGGGAGTGTTAGGCATCCACCCCCTATGGGGGTGGACAACGCTGAGCGTGTTAGGCATCCACCCCCTATGGGGTGGACAACGCTGGGAGTGATGGGCATCCATGCCCCTCTGGGGTGGACAACAGTGGGAGTGTTAGGCATCCACCCCCTATGGGGTGGACAACGGTGGTAGTGTTAGGCATACCCCCCTATGGGGTAGACAACGGTGGGAGTGATGGGCATCCACCCCCATATGGGGTAGACAACGCTAGGAGTGTTAGGCATCCACCCCCCTATGGGGTGGACAATGCTGGGAGTGATGGGCATCCACCCCCCTATGGGGTAGACAACGGTGGGAGTGTAAGGCATCCACCCCCCTGTGGGGTAGACAACGCTGGGAGTGATGGGCATCCACCCCCCAATGGGGTGGACAACACTGGGAGTGTTAGGCATCCACCCACCTATGGGGTGGACAACGCTGGGAGTGGTAGACATTCACACCCCTATGGGGTGGACAACGCTGGGAGTGATGGGCATCCATCCCTCTATGGGGTGGGCAACGCTGGGAGTGATGGGCATCCACCTCCCTATGGGGTGGACAAAGCTGGGAGTGATGGGCATCCACCCCCTATGGGGTGGACAACGATGGGAGTGTTAGGCATCCACCCCCCTATGGGGTGGAAAACGGTGGGAGTGTTACACATACACCCCTATGGGGTAGACAATGCTGGGAGTGATGGGCATCCACCCCCCTATGGGGTAGACAACGCTGGGAGTGAAAGCATCCACCCCCTATGGGGTGGACAACGCTGGGAGTGATGGGCATCCACCCCCTATGGGGTAGACAACGGTGGGAGTGTTAGGTATGGCCCCGCCCTATGGGGTAGACAACGGTGGGAGTGATGGGCATCCACCCCCCTATGGGGTAGACAACGCTGTGAGTGTTACACATCCACCCCCCTATGGGGTGGACAATGCTGGGAGTGATGGGCATCCATCCCCCTATGGAGTGGACAACGGTGGGAGTGTTAGGCATCCACCTCCCTATGGGGAGGACAACAATGGTAGTGATGGGCATCCACCCCCCTATGGGGTAGAGAACGCTGGGAGTGATGGGTATCCACCCCCCTATGGGGTGGACAACGCTAGAAGTGTTAGGCATCCACCCCCTATGGGGTGGACAACGCTGGGAGTGCTAGGCATCCACCCCCCTATGGGGTAGACAACGCTGGGAGAGATGGGCATCCACCCCCCTATGGGGTGGACAACACTGGGAGTGTTAGGCATCCACCACCCTATGGGGTGGACAACCCTGGGAGTGTTAGGCATTCACACCCCTATGGGGTGGACAACGCTGGTAGTGATGAGCATCCACCCCCCTATGGGGTGGACAACGCTGGGAGTGATGGGCATCCATCCCCCTATGGGGTGGACAACGCTGGGAGTGATGGGCATCCACCCCCCTATGGGGTGGACAACGGTGGGAGTGTTAGGCATCCACCCCCTATGGGGGTGGACAACGCTGAGAGTGTTAGGCATCCACCTCCCTATGGCGTGGACAGCGCTGGGAGTGATGGGCATCCACCCCCTATGGGGTGGACAACACTGGGAGTGTTGGGCATCCATCCCTCTATGGGGTGGACAGCGGTGGGAGTGTTAGGCATCCACCCCCCTATGGGGTGGACAACGGTGGTAGTGTTAGGCATACCCCCCTATGGGGTAGACAACGCTGGGAGTGATGGGTATCCACCCCCTATGGGGTGGACAACGCTGGAAGTGTTAGGCATCCACCCCCCTTTGGGGTAGACAACGCTGGGAGTGATGGGCATCCACCACCCTATGGGGTAGACAACACTGGGAGTGTTAGGCATCCACCCCGCTATGGGGTGGAAAACGCTGGGAGTGATGGGCATCCACCCCCCTATGGGGTAGACAACGGTGGGAGTTTTAGGCATGCCCCCTATGGGGTAGACAACGGTGGTAGTGATGGGCATCCACCCCCTATGGGATAGACAACGCTGGGAGTGATGGGTATCCACCCCCTATGGGGTGGACAACGCTGGAAGTGTTAGGCATCCACCCCCTATTGGGTGGACAACGCTGGGAGTGTTAGGCATCCACCCCCTATGGGGTAGACAACGCTGGTAGTGATGGGCATCCACCCCCCTATGAGGTGCACAACACTGGGAGTGTTAGGCATCCACCCCCCTATGGGGTTGACAACGCTGGGAGTGTTAGGCATTCACACCCCTATGGGGTGGACAACGCTGGTAGTGATGGGCATCCACCCCCTATGGGGTGGACAACGCTGGGAGTGATGGGCATCCATCCCCCTATTGGGTGGACAACGCTGGGAGTGATGGGCCTCCACCCCCCTATGGGGTGGACAACGCTGGGAATGATGGGCATCCATCCCCCTATGGGGTGGACAACAGTGGGAGTGTTAGGCATCCACCCCCTATGGGGGTGGACAACGCTGAGAGTGTTAGGCATCCACCCCCCTATGGGGTGGACAACGCTGGGAGTGATGGACATCCATCCCCCTCTGGGGTGGACAACAGTAGGAGTGTTAGGCATCCACCCCCCTATGGGGTGGACAACGGTGGTAGTGTTAGGCATACCCCCCTATGGGGTAGACAACGGTGGGAGTGATGGGCATCGACCCCCATATGGGGTAGACAATGCTAGGAGTGTTAGGCATCCACCCCCCTGTGGGGTAGACAACGCTGGGAGTGATGGGCATCCACCCCCCTATGGGGTGGACAACACTGGGAGTGTTAGGCATCCACCCCCCTATGGTGTGGACAACGCTGGGAGTGATGGGCATCCACCCCCTATGGGGTGGACAACGCTGGGAGTGATGGGCATCCATCCCCTATGGGGTGGGCAACGCTGGGAGTGATTGGCATCCACCTCCCTATGGGGTGGACAATGCTGGGAGTGATGGGCATCCACCCCTTTCGGGTGGACAACGGTGGGAGTGTTAGGCATCCACCCCCCTTTGGGGTGGAAAATGGTGGGAGTGTTACACATACCCCCCTATGGGGTAGACAACGCTGGGAGTGATGGGCATCCACCCCCCTATGGGGTAGACAACGCTGGGAGTGTTAGGCATCCACCCCCCTATGGGGTGGACAACGCTGGGAGTGATGGGCATCCACCCCCCTATGGGGGTAGACAACGGTGGGAGTTTTAGGCATGCACCCCCTATAGGGGGTAGACAACGATGGTAGTGATGGGCATCCACCGCCCTATGGGGTAGACAATGCTGGAATGATGGGTATCCACCCCCCTATGGGGTGGACAACGCTGGAAGTGTTAGGCATCCACCCCCTATGGGGTGGACAACGCTGGGAGTGTTAGGCATCCACCCCCCTATGGGGTAGACAACGCTGGTAGTGATGGGCATCCACCCCCCTATGGTGTGCACAACACTGGGAGTGTTAGGCATTCAGCCCCCTATGGGGTTGACAACGCTGGGAGTGTTAGGCATTCACACCCCTATGGGGTGGACAACGCTGGGAGTGATGGGCATCCATCCCCCTCTGGGGTGGACAACAGTGGGAGTGTTAGGCATCCACCCCCCTATGGGGTGGACAACGGTGGTAGTGTTAGGCATACCCCCCTATGGGGTAGACAACGGTGTGAGTGATGGGCATCCACCCCCATATGGGGTAGACAACGCCAGGAGTGTTAGGCATCCACCCCCCTATGGGGTGGACAATGCTGGGATTGATGGGCATCCACCCCCTATGGGGTAGACAACGGTGGGAGTGTAAGGCATCCACCCCCTGTGGGGTAGACAACGCTGGGAGTGATGGACATCCACCCCCTATGGGGTGGCCAACACTGGGAGTGTTAGGCATCCACCCACCTATGGGGTGGACAACGCTGGGAGTGGTAGACATTCACACCCCTATGGGGTGGACAACGCTGGGAGTGATGGGCATCCACCCCCTATGGGGTGGACAACGCTGGGAGTGATGGGCATCCATCCCCTTATGGGGTGGGCAACGTTGGGAGTGATGGGCATCCACCTCCCTATGGGGTGGACAACGCTGGGAGTGATGGGCATCCACCCCCTATTGGGTGGACAATGGTGGGAGTGTTAGGCATCCACCCCCCTATGGGGTGGAAAACGGTGGGAGTATTACACATACCCCCTATGGGGTAGACAACGCTGGGAGTGATGGGCATCCACCCCCTATGGTGTAGACAACGCTGGGAGTGTTAGTCATCCACCCCCTATGGGGTGGACAACGCTGGGAGTGATGGCCATCCACCCCCTATGGGGGTAGACAACGGTGGAAGTTTTAGGAATGCCCCCTCTATGGGGTAGACAACGGTGGTAGTGATGGGCATCCACCCCCTATGGGGTAGACAATGCTGGAAGTGATGGGTATCGACCCCCTAGGGGTGGACAACGCTGGAAGTGTTAGGCATCCACCCCTATGGGGTGGCAACGCTGGGAGTGTTAGGCATCCACCCCTCTATGGGGTAGACAACACTGGGAGTGTTAAGCATCCACCCCCTATGGGGTGGACAACGTTGGGTCTAACAGGAGTGTTAGGCATTCACACCCCTAAGGGGTGGACAACGCTGGGAGTGATGGGCATCCACCCCCTATGGGGTAGACAACGCCGGTAGTGTTAGGCATGCCCCCTATGGGGTAGAAATGGTGGTAGTGATGGGCATCCACCCCCTATGGGGTAGACAACGCTGGTAGTGTTAGGCATGCCCCCTATGGGGTAGAAATGGTAGTAGTGATGGGCATCCACCCCCTATGGGGTATACAACGCTGGTAGTGTTAGGCATGCCCCCTATGGGATAGACAATGGTGGTAGTGATGGGCATCCACCCCCTATGGGGGTAGACAACGGTAGGAGTTTTAGGCATGCCCCCTCTATGGGGTAGACAACGGAGGTAGTGATGGGGATCCACCCCCTATGGGGTAGACAACGCTGAGAGTGATGGGCATCCACCCCCTATGGGGTGGACAATGCTGGAAGTGTTAGGCATCCACCCCCTATGGGGTGGACAACGCTGGGAGTGTTAGGCATCCACCCCCTATGGGGTGGACAACGCTCGCTTGGAGTGTTGGGCATCCACCGCCCTATGGGGTGGACAAAGTTGGGAGTGTTAGGCATTCAACCCCCTATGGGGTGGACAATGCTGGGAGTGTTAGGCATTCACACCCCTAAGGGGTGGACAACGCTGGGAGTGATGGGCATCCATCCCCTATGGGGTGGACAACGCTGGTAGTGTTAGGCATCCGCCCCCTATGGGGTAGACAATGGTGGTAGTGATGGGCATCCACCCCCATGGGGTATACAACGCTGGTAGTGTTAGGCATGCCCCCTATGGGGTAGACAATGGTGGTAGTGATGGGCATCCATCCCCCTATGGGGTAGGCAACGCTGGGAGTGTTAGGCATCCACCCCCTATGGGGTTGACAACGCTGGGAGTGATGGGCATCCACCCCCTATGGGGTAGACAACGGTGGGAGTTTTAGGCATACCCCCATGGGGTAGACAATGGTGGTAGTGATGGGTATCCACCCCCTATGGGGTAGACAATGCTGGGAGTGATGGGCATCCACCCCCTATGTGGTGGACAATGCTGGAAGTGTTAGACATCCACCCCCTATGGGGTGGATAACACTGTGAGTGTTAGGCATCCACCCTCCGATGGGGTGGACAACGCTGGGAGTGTTAGGAACCCACCCCCTATGGGGTGGACAATGCTGGGAGTGTTGGGCATCCACCTCCCTATGGGGTGGACAACGTTGGGAGTGTTAGGCATTCAACCCCTATGGGGTGGACAACGCTGGGAGTGATGGTTATCCATCCCCCTGTGGGGTGGACAATGCTGGTAGTGTTAGGCATCCACCCCCCATATGGGGTGGACAACGGTGGTAGTGATGGGCATCCACCCCCCTATGGGGTAGACAACGGTGGGAGTGTTAGGTATGCACCCCCTATAGGGGGTAGACAACGATGGTAGTGATGGGCATCCACCGCCCTATGGGGTAGACAATGCTGGAATGATGGGTATCCACCCCCCTATGGGGTGGACAACGCTGGAAGTGTTAGTCATCCACCCCCTATGGGGTGGACAACGCTGGGAGTGTTAGGCATCCACCCCCTATGGGGTAGACAACGCTGGTAGTGATGGGCATCCACCCCCTATGGTGTGCACAACACTGGGAGTGTTAGGCATTCAGCCCCCTATGGGGTTGACAACGCTGGGAGTGTTAGGCATTCACACCCCTATGGGGTGGACAACGCTGGGAGTGATGGGCATCCATCCCCCTCTGGGGTGGACAACAGTGGGAGTGTTAGGCATCCACCCCCTATGGGGTGGACAACGGTGGTAGTGTTAGGCATACCCCCTATGGGGTGAGACAACGGTGGGAGTGATGGGCATCCACCCCCATATGGGGTAGACAACGCCAGGAGTGTTAGGCATCCACCCCCCTATGGGGTGGACAATGCTGGGATTGATGGGCATCCACCCCCCTATGGGGTAGACAACGGTGGGAGTGTAAGGCATCCACCCCCTGTGGGGTAGACAACGCTGGGAGTGATGGACATCCACCCCCTATGGGGTGGCCAACACTGGGAGTGTTAGGCATCCACCCACCTATGGGGTGGACAACGCTGGGAGTGGTAGACATTCACACCCCTATGGGGTGGACAACGCTGGGAGTGATGGGCATCCACCCCCTATGGGGTGGACAACGCTGGGAGTGATGGGCATCCATCCCCTTATGGGGTGGGCAACGTTGGGAGTGATGGGCATCCACCTCCCTATGGGGTGGACAACGCTGGGAGTGATGGGCATCCACCCCCTATGGGGTGGACAATGGTGGGAGTGTTAGGCATCCACCCCCTATGGGGTGGAAAACGGTGGGAGTATTACACATACCCCCTATGGGGTAGACAACGCTGGGAGTGATGGGCATCCACCCCCTATGGTGTAGACAACGCTGGGAGTGTTAGTCATCCACCCCCTATGGGGTGGACAACGCTGGGAGTGATGGCCATCCACCCCCTATGGGGGTAGACAACGGTGGAAGTTTTAGGAATGCCCCCTCTATGGGGTAGACAACGGTGGTAGTGATGGGCATCCACCCCCTATGGGGTAGACAATGCTGGAAGTGATGGGTATCGACCCCCTAGGGGGTGGACAACGCTGGAAGTGTTAGGCATCCACCCCCTATGGGGTGGCAACGCTGTGAGTGTTAGGCATCCACCCCTCTATGGGGTAGACAACACTGGGAGTGTTAAGCATCCACCCCCCTATGGGGTGGACAACGTTGGGTCTAACAGGAGTGTTAGGCATTCACACCCCTAAGGGGTGGACAACGCTGGGAGTGATGGGCATCCACCCCCCTATGGGGTAGACAACGCTGGTAGTGTTAGGCATGCCCCCCTATGGGGTAGAAATGGTGGTAGTGATGGGCATCCACCCCCCTATGGGGTAGACAATGCTGGTAGTGTTAGGCATGCCCCCCTATGGGGTAGAAATGGTAGTAGTGATGGGCATCCACCCCCTATGGGGTATACAACGCTGGTAGTGTTAAGCATGCCCCCTATGGGATAGACAATGGTGGTAGTGATGGGCATCCACCCCCTATGGGGGTAGACAACGGTAGGAGTTTTAGGCATGCCCCCTCTATGGGGTAGACAACGGAGGTAGTGATGGGGATCCACCCCCTATGGGGTAGACAACGCTGAGAGTGATGGGCATCCACCCCCTATGGGGTGGACAATGCTGGAAGTGTTAGGCATCCACCCCCTATGGGGTGGACAACGCTGGGAGTGTTAGGCATCCACCCCCTATGGGGTGGACAACGCTCGCTTGGAGTGTTGGGCATCCACCGCCCTATGGGGTGGACAAAGTTGGGAGTGTTAGGCATTCAACCCCCTATGGGGTGGACAATGCTGGGAGTGTTAGGCATTCACACCCCTAAGGGGTGGACAACGCTGGGAGTGATGGGCATCCATCCCCTATGGGGTGGACAACGCTGGTAGTGTTAGGCATCCGCCCCCTATGGGGTAGACAATGGTGGTAGTGATGGGCATCCACCCCCTATGGGGTATACAACGCTGGTAGTGTTAGGCATGCCCCCTATGGGGTAGACAATGGTGGTAGTGATGGGCATCCATCCCCCTATGGGGTAGGCAACGCTGGGAGTGTTAGGCATCCACCCCCTATGGGGTTGACAACGCTGGGAGTGATGGGCATCCACCCCCTATGGGGTAGACAACGGTGGGAGTTTTAGGCATACCCCCATGGGGTAGACAATGGTGGTAGTGATGGGTATCCACCCCCTATGGGGTAGACAATGCTGGGAGTGATGGGCATCCACCCCCTATGTGGTGGACAATGCTGGAAGTGTTAGACATCCACCCCCTATGGGGTGGATAACACTGTGAGTGTTAGGCATCCACCCTCCGATGGGGTGGACAACGCTGGGAGTGTTAGGAACCCACCCCCTATGGGGTGGACAATGCTGGGAGTGTTGGGCATCCACCTCCCTATGGGGTGGACAACGTTGGGAGTGTTAGGCATTCAACCCCTATGGGGTGGACAACGCTGGGAGTGATGGTTATCCATCCCCCTGTGGGGTGGACAATGCTGGTAGTGTTAGGCATCCACCCCCATATGGGGTGGACAACGGTGGTAGTGATGGGCATCCACCCCCCTATGGGGTAGACAACGGTGGGAGTGTTAGGTATGCCCCCGCCCTATGGGGTAGACAACGGTGGGAGTGATGGGCATCCACCCCCCTATGGGGTAGACAACGCTGGGAGTGTTAGGCATCCACCCCCCTATGGGGTGGACAATGCTGGGAGTGATGGGCATCCATCCCCCTATGGGGTGGACAAAGGTGGGAGTGTTAGGCATCCACCTCCCTATGGGGAGGACAACAGTGGTAGTGATGGGCATCCACCCCCTATGGGGTAGACAACGCTGGGAGTGATGGGTATCCACCCCCTATGGGGTGGACAACGCTGGAAGTGTTAGGCATCCACCCCCTATGGGGTGGACAACGCTGGGAGTGCTAGGCATCCACCCCCTATGGTGTAGACAACACTGGGAGTGATGGGCATCCACCCCCTATGGGGTGGACAACACTGGGGGTGTTAGGCATCCACCACCCTATGGGGTGGACAACGCTGGGAGTGTTAGGCATTCACACCCCTATGGGGTGGACAACGCTGGTAGTGATGGGCATCCACCCCCTATGGGGTGGACAACGCTGGGAGTGATGGGCATCCATCCCCCTATGGGGTGGACAACGCTGGGAGTGATGGGCATCCACCCCCTATGGGGTGGACAACGCTGGGAGTGATGGGCATCCATCCCCTAAGGGGTGGACAACGGTGGGAGTGTTAGGCATCCACCCCCTATGGGGGTGGACAACGCTGAGAGTGTTAGGCATCCACCCCCTATGGGGTGGACAGCGCTGGGAGTGATGGGCATCCACCACCCAATGGGGTGGCCAACACTGGGAGTGTTGGGCATCCATCCCTCTATGGGGTGGACAGCGGTGGGAGTGTTAGGCATCCACCCCCTATGGGGTGGACAACGGTGGTAGTGTTAGGCATACCCCCTATGGGGTAGACAACGGTGGGAGTGATGGGCATCCACCCCCTATGGGGTAGACAACACTGGGAGTGTTAGGCATCCACCCCCTATGGGGTGGACAACGCTGAGAGTGATGGGCATTCACCCCCTATGGGGTAGACAACGGTGGGAGTTTTAGGCATGCCCCCTATGGGGTAGACAACGGTGGTAGTGATGGGCATCCACCCCTATGGGGTAGACAACACTGGGAGTGTTAGGCATCCACCCCTATGCGGTGGACAATGCTGGGAGTGATGGACATCCACCCCCTATAGGGTGGACAACGCTGGGAATGATGGGCATCCATCCCCCTATGGGGTAGGCAACGCTGGGAGTGTTAGGCATCCACCCCCCTATGGGGTTGACAACGCTGGGAGTGATGGGCATCCACCCCCTATGGGGTAGACAACGGTGGGAGTTTTAGGCATCCACCCCTATGCGGTGGACAACGCTGGGAGTGATGGGCATCCACCCCCTATGGGGTGGACAACGCTGGGAGTGATGGGCATCTACCCCCTATAGGGTGGACAACGCTGGGAGTGATGGGCATCCATCCCCCTATGGGGTAGACAATGGTGGGAGTTTTAGGCATTCCCCCCCCTATGGGGTAGACAACGGTGGTAGTGATGGGCATCCACCCCCTATGGGGTAGACAACGCTGAGAGTGATGGGCATCCACCCCCTATGGGGTGGACAATGCTGAAAGTGTTAGGCATCCACCCCCTATGGGGTGGACAATGCTGGGAGTGTTAGGCATCCACCCCACTATGGGGTGGACAACGCTGGGAGTGATAGGCATCCACCCCCTATGGGGTGGACAACGCTGGGAGTGTTGGGCATCCACCCCCTATGGGGTGGACAACGTTGAGAGTGTTAGGCATTCAACCCCCTATGGGGTGGACAATGCTGGGAGTGTTAGGCATTCACACCCCTAATGGGTGGACAACGCTGGGAGTGATGGGCATCCATCACCCTATGGGGTGGACAACGCTGGTAGTGTTACGCATCCGCCCCCTATGGGGTAGACAACGGTGGTAGTGATGGGCATCCACCCCCTATTGGGTAGACAACGCTGGTAGTGTTAGGCATCTACCCCCTATGCGGTGGACAACGCTGGGAGTGATGGGCATCCACCCCCTAAGGGGTGGACAACGCTGGGAGTGATGGACATCCATCCCCCTATGGGGTAGACAACGCTGGGAGTGTTAGGCATCCACCCCCTATGGGGTGGACAACGCTGGGAGTGTTAGGCATCCACCCCCTATGGGGTGGACAACGCTGGGAGTGATGGGCCTCCATCCCCCTCTGGGGTGGACAACAGTGGGAGTGTTAGGCATCCACCCCCCTATGGGGTGGACAACGGTGGTAGTGTTAGGCATACCCCCCTATGGGGTAGACAATGGTGTGAGTGATGGGCATCCACCCCCATATGGGGTAGACAACGCCAGGAGTGTTAGGCATCCACCCCCCTGTGGGGTAGACAACGCTGGGAGTGATGGACATCCACCCCCTATGGGGTGGCCAACACTGGGAGTGTTAGGCATCCACCCACCTATGGGGTGGACAACGCTGGGAGTGGTAGACATTCACACCCCTATGGGGTGGACAACGCTGGGAGTGATGGGCATCCACCCCCTATGGGGTGGACAACGCTGGGAGTGATGGGCATCCATCCCCTTATGGGGTGGGCAACGTTGGGAGTGATGGGCATCCACCTCACTATGGGGTGGACAACGCTGGGAGTGATGGGCATCCACCCCTATGGGGTGGACAATGGTGGGAGTGTTAGGCATCCACCCCCTATGGGGTGGAAAACGGTGGGAGTATTACACATACCCCCTATGGGGTAGACAACGCTGGGAGTGATGGGCATCCACCCCCTATGGTGTAGACAACGCTGGGAGTGTTAGTCATCCACCCCCTATGGGGTGGACAACGCTGGGAGTGATGGCCATCCACCCCCTATGGGGGTAGACAACGGTGGAAGTTTTAGGAATGCCCCCTCTATGGGGTAGACAACGGTGGTAGTGATGGGCATCCACCCCCTATGGGGTAGACAATGCTGGAAGTGATGGGTATCGACCCCCCTAGGGGGTGGACAACGCTGGAAGTGTTAGGCATCCACCCCCTATGGGGTGGCAACGCTGTGAGTGTTAGGCATCCACCCCTCTATGGGGTAGACAACACTGGGAGTGTTAAGCATCCACCCCCCTATGGGGTGGACAACGTTGGGTCTAACAGGAGTGTTAGGCATTCACACCCCTAAGGGGTGGACAACGCTGGGAGTGATGGGCATCCACCCCCTATGGGGTAGACAACGCTGGTAGTGTTAGGCATGCCCCCTATGGGGTAGAAATGGTGGTAGTGATGGGCATCCACCCCCTATGGGGTAGACAATGCTGGTAGTGTTAGGCATGCCCCCTATGGGGTAGAAATGGTAGTAGTGATGGGCATCCACCCCCTATGGGGTATACAACGCTGGTAGTGTTAGGCATGCCCCCTATGGGGTAGACAATGGTGGTAGTGATGGGCATCCACCCCCTATGGGGGTAGACAACGGTAGGAGTTTTAGGCATGCCCCCTCTATGGGGTAGACAACGGAGGTAGTGATGGGGATCCACCCCCTATGGGGTAGACAATGCTGAGAGTGATGGGCATCCACCCCCTATGGGGTGGACAATGCTGGAAGTGTTAGGCACCCACCCCTATGGGGTGGACAACGCTGGGAGTGTTAGGCATCCACCCCCTATGGGGTGGACAACGCTCGCTTGGAGTGTTGGGCATCCACCGCCCTATGGGGTGGACAACGTTGGGAGTGTTAGGCATTCAACCCCCTATGGGGTGGACAATGCTGGGAGTGTTAGGCATTCACACCCCTAAGGGGTGGACAACGCTGGGAGTGATGGGCATCCATCCCCCTATGGGGTGGACAACGCTGGTAGTGTTAGGCATCCGCCCCCTATGGGGTAGACAATGGTGGTAGTGATGGGCATCCACCCCCTATGGGGTATACAACGCTGGTAGTGTTAGGCATGCCCCCTATGGGGTAGACAATGGTGGTAGTGATGGGCATCCATCCCCCTATGGGGTAGGCAACGCTGGGAGTGTTAGGCATCCACCCCCTATGGGGTTGACAACGCTGGGAGTGATGGGCATCCACCCCCTATGGGGTAGACAACGGTGGGAGTTTTAGGCATACCCCCATGGGGTAGACAATGGTGGTAGTGATGGGTATCCACCCCCCTATGGGGTAGACAATGCTGGGAGTGATGGGCATCCACCCCCCTATGGGGTAGACAACAGTGGGAGTGATGGGCATCCACCCCCCTATGGGGTAGACAACACTGGGAGTGTTAGGCATCCACCCCCTATGGGGTGGACAACGCTGAGAGTGATGGGCATTCACCCCCTATGGGGTAGACAACGGTGGGAGTTTTAGGCATGCCCCCTATGGGGTAGACAACGGTGGTAGTGATGGGCATCCACCCCCTATGGGGTAGACAACACTGGGAGTGTTAGGCATCCACCCCCTATGCGGTGGACAATGCTGGGAGTGATGGACATCCACCCCCTATAGGGTGGACAACGCTGGGAATGATGGGCATCCATCCCCCTATGGGGTAGGCAACGCTGGGAGTGTTAGGCATCCACCCCCTATGGGGTTGACAACGCTGGGAGTGATGGGCATCCACCCCCTATGGGGTAGACAACGGTGGGAGTTTTAGGCATCCACCCCCTATGCGGTGGACAACGCTGGGAGTGATGGGCATCCACCCCCTATGGGGTGGACAACGCTGGGAGTGATGGGCATCTACCCCCTATAGGGTGGACAACGCTGGGAGTGATGGGCATCCATCCCCCTATGGGGTAGACAATGGTGGGAGTTTTAGGCATTCCCCCCTATGGGGTAGACAACGGTGGTAGTGATGGGCATCCACCCCCTATGGGGTAGACAACGCTGAGAGTGATGGGCATCCACCCCCTATGGGGTGGACAATGCTGAAAGTGTTAGGCATCCACCCCCTATGGGGTGGACAATGCTGGGAGTGTTAGGCATCCACCCCACTATGGGGTGGACAACGCTGGGAGTGATAGGCATCCACCCCCTATGGGGTGGACAACGCTGGGAGTGTTGGGCATCCACCCCCTATGGGGTGGACAACGTTGAGAGTGTTAGGCATTCAACCCCCTATGGGGTGGACAATGCTGGGAGTGTTAGGCATTCACACCCCTAATGGGTGGACAACGCTGGGAGTGATGGGCATCCATCACCCTATGGGGTGGACAACGCTGGTAGTGTTACGCATCCGCCCCCTATGGGGTAGACAACGGTGGTAGTGATGGGCATCCACCCCCTATTGGGTAGACAACGCTGGTAGTGTTAGGCATCTACCCCCTATGCGGTGGACAACGCTGGGAGTGATGGGCATCCACCCCTAAGGGGTGGACAACGCTGGGAGTGATGGACATCCATCCCCTATGGGGTAGACAACGCTGGGAGTGTTAGGCATCCACCCCCTATGGGGTGGACAACGCTGGGAGTGTTAGGCATCCACCCCCTATGGGGTGGACAACGCTGGGAGTGATGGGCATCCATCCCCCTCTGGGGTGGACAACAGTGGGAGTGTTAGGCATCCACCCCCTATGGGGTGGACAACGGTGGTAGTGTTAGGCATACCCCCTATGGGGTAGACAATGGTGTGAGTGATGGGCATCCACCCCCATATGGGGTAGACAACGCCAGGAGTGTTAGGCATCCACCCCCTGTGGGGTAGACAACGCTGGGAGTGATGGACATCCACCCCCTATGGGGTGGCCAACACTGGGAGTGTTAGGCATCCACCCACCTATGGGGTGGACAACGCTGGGAGTGGTAGACATTCACACCCCTATGGGGTGGACAACGCTGGGAGTGATGGGCATCCACCCCCCTATGGGGTGGACAACGCTGGGAGTGATGGGCATCCATCCCCTTATGGGGTGGGCAACGTTGGGAGTGATGGGCATCCACCTCCCTATGGGGTGGACAACGCTGGGAGTGATGGGCATCCACCCCCTATGGGGTGGACAATGGTGGGAGTGTTAGGCATCCACCCCCCTATGGGGTGGAAAACGGTGGGAGTATTACACATACCCCCCTATGGGGTAGACAACGCTGGGAGTGATGGGCATCCACCCCCCTATGGTGTAGACAACGCTGGGAGTGTTAGTCATCCACCCCCCTATGGGGTGGACAACGCTGGGAGTGATGGCCATCCACCCCCCTATGGGGGTAGACAACGGTGGAAGTTTTAGGAATGCCCCCTCTATGGGGTAGACAACGGTGGTAGTGATGGGCATCCACCCCCCTATGGGGTAGACAATGCTGGAAGTGATGGGTATCGACCCCCCTAGGGGGTGGACAACGCTGGAAGTGTTAGGCATCCACCCCCTATGGGGTGGCAACGCTGGGAGTGTTAGGCATCCACCCCTCTATGGGGTAGACAACACTGGGAGTGTTAAGCATCCACCCCCCTATGGGGTGGACAACGTTGGGTCTAACAGGAGTGTTAGGCATTCACACCCCTAAGGGGTGGACAACGCTGGGAGTGATGGGCATCCACCCCCTATGGGGTAGACAACGCTGGTAGTGTTAGGCATGCCCCCTATGGGGTAGAAATGGTGGTAGTGATGGGCATCCACCCCCTATGGGGTAGACAACGCTGGTAGTGTTAGGCATGCCCCCTATGGGGTAGAAATGGTAGTAGTGATGGGCATCCACCCCCTATGGGGTATACAACTCTGGTAGTGTTAGGCATGCCCCCCTATGGGGTAGACAATGGTGGTAGTGATGGGCATCCACCCCCCTATGGGGGTAGACAACGGTAGGAGTTTTAGGCATGCCCCCTCTATGGGGTAGACAACGGAGGTAGTGATGGGGATCCACCCCCCTATGGGGTAGACAATGCTGAGAGTGATGGGCATCCACCCCCCTATGGGGTGGACAATGCTGGAAGTGTTAGGCACCCACCCCCTATGGGGTGGACAACGCTGGGAGTGATAGGCATCCACCCCCCTATGGGGTGGACAACGCTCGCTTGGAGTGTTGGGCATCCACCGCCCTATGGGGTGGACAACGTTGGGAGTGTTAGGCATTCAACCCCCTATGGGGTGGACAATGCTGGGAGTGTTAGGCATTCACACCCCTAAGGGGTGGACAACGCTGGGAGTGATGGGCATCCATCCCCTATGGGGTGGACAACGCTGGTAGTGTTAGGCATCCGCCCCCTATGGGGTAGACAATGGTGGTAGTGATGGGCATCCACCCCCTATGGGGTATACAACGCTGGTAGTGTTAGGCATGCCCCCTATGGGGTAGACAATGGTGGTAGTGATGGGCATCCATCCCCCTATGGGGTAGGCAACGCTGGGAGTGTTAGGCATCCACCCCCTATGGGGTTGACAACGCTGGGAGTGATGGGCATCCACCCCCTATGGGGTAGACAACGGTGGGAGTTTTAGGCATACCCCCCATGGGGTAGACAATGGTGGTAGTGATGGGTATCCACCCCCCTATGGGGTAGACAATGCTGGGAGTGATGGGCATCCACCCCCCTATGTGGTGGACAATGCTGGAAGTGTTAGACATCTACCCCCTATGGGGTGGATAACACTGTGAGTGTTAGGCATCCACCCCCGATGGGGTGGACAACGCTGGGAGTGTTAGGAACCCACCCCCTATGGGGTGGACAATGCTGGGAGTGTTGGGCATCCACCTCCCTATGGGGTGGACAACGTTGGGAATGTTAGGCATTCAACCCCTATGGGGTGGACAACACTGGGAGTGATGGTTATCCATCCCCCTGTGGGGTGGACAATGCTGGTAGTGTTAGGCATCCACCCCCATATGGGGTGGACAACGGTGGTAGTGATGGGCATCCACCCCCTATGGGGTAGACAACGGTGGGAGTGTTAGGTATGCCCCCGCCCTATGGGGTAGACAACGGTGGGAGTGATGGGCATCCACCCCCTATGGGGTAGACAATGCTGGGAGTGTTAGGCATCCACCCCCTATGGGGTGGACAATGCTGGGAGTGATGGGCATCCATCCCCCTATGGGGTGGACAAAGGTGGGAGTGTTAGGCATCCACCTCCCTATGGGGAGGACAACAGTGGTAGTGATGGGCATCCACCCCCCTATGGGGTAGACAACGCTGGGAGTGATGGGTATCCACCCCCCTATGGGGTGGACAACGCTGGAAGTGTTAGGCATCCACCCCCTATGGGGTAGACAACGCTGGGAGTGCTAGGCATCCACCCCCCTATGGTGTAGACAACACTGGGAGTGATGGGCATCCACCCCCCTATGGGGTGGACAACACTGGGGGTGTTAGGCATCCACCACCCTATGGGGTGGACAACGCTGGGAGTGTTAGGCATTCACACCCCTATGGGGTGGACAACGCTGGTAGTGATGGGCATCCACCCCCTATGGGGTGGACAACGCTGGGAGTGATGGGCATCCATCCCCCTATGGGGTGGACAACGCTGGGAGTGATGGGCATCCACCCCCTATGGGGTGGACAATGCTGGGAGTGATGGGCATCCATCCCCTAAGGGGTGGACAACGGTGGGAGTGTTAGGCATCCACCCCCTATGGGGGTGGACAACGCTGAGAGTGTTAGGCATCCACCCCCCTATGGGGTGGACAGCGCTGGGAGTGATGGGCATCCACCCCCCAATGGGGTGGCCAACACTGGGAGTGTTGGGCATCCATCCCTCTATGGGGTGGACAGCGGTGGGAGTGTTAGGCATCCACCCCCCTATGGGGTGGACAACGGTGGTAGTGTTAGGCATACCCCCTATGGGGTAGACAACGGTGGGAGTGATGGGCATCCACCCCCCTATGGGGTAGACAACACTGGGAGTGTTAGGCATCCACCCCCTATGGGGTGGACAACGCTGAGAGTGATGGGCATTCACCCCCTATGGGGTAGACAACGGTGGGAGTTTTAGGCATGCCCCCTATGGGGTAGACAACGGTGGTAGTGATGGGCATCCACCCCCTATGGGGTAGACAACACTGGGAGTGTTAGGCATCCACCCCCTATGCGGTGGACAATGCTGGGAGTGATGGACATCCACCCCCTATAGGGTGGACAACGCTGGGAATGATGGGCATCCATCCCCCTATGGGGTAGGCAACGCTGGGAGTGTTAGGCATCCACCCCCTATGGGGTTGACAACGCTGGGAGTGATGGGCATCCACCCCCTATGGGGTAGACAACGGTGGGAGTTTTAGGCATCCACCCCCTATGCGGTGGACAACGCTGGGAGTGATGGGCATCCACCCCCTATGGGGTGGACAACGCTGGGAGTGATGGGCATCCACCCCCTATAGGGTGGACAACGCTGGGAGTGATGGGCATCCATCCCCCTATGGGGTAGACAATGGTGGGAGTTTTAGGCATTCCCCCTATGGGGTAGACAACGGTGGTAGTGATGGGCATCCACCCCCTATGGGGTAGACAACGCTGAGAGTGATGGGCATCCACCCCCTATGGGGTGGACAATGCTGTAAGTGTTAGGCATCCACCCCCTATGGGGTGGACAATGCTGGGAGTGTTAGGCATCCACCCCCTATGGGGTGGACAACGCTGGGAGTGATAGGCATCCACCCCCTATGGGGTGGACAACGCTGGGAGTGTTGGGCATCCACCCCCTATGGGGTGGACAACGTTGGGAGTGTTAGGCATTCAACCCCCTATGGGGTGGACAATGCTGGGAGTGTTAGGCATTCACACCCCTAATGGGTGGACAACGCTGGGAGTGATGGGCATCCATCACCCTATGGGGTGGACAACGCTGGTAGTGTTACGCATCCGCCCCCTATGGGGTAGACAACGGTGGTAGTGATGGGCATCCACCCCCTATTGGGTAGACAACGCTGGTAGTGTTAGGCATCTACCCCCTATGCGGTGGACAACGCTGGGAGTGATGGGCATCCACCCCTAAGGGGTGGACAACGCTGGGAGTGATGGACATCCATCCCCCTATGGGGTAGACAACGCTGGGAGTGTTAGGCATCCACCCCCTATGGGGTGGACAACGCTGGGAGTGTTAGGCATCCACCCCCTATGGGGTGGACAACGCTGGGAGTGTTGGGCATCCACCCCCTATGGGGTGGACAACGTTGGGAGTGTTAGGCATTCAACCCCCTATGGGGTGGACAATGCTGGGAGTGTTAGGCATTCACACCCCTAAGGGGTGGACAACGCTGGGAGTGATGGGAATCCATCACCCTATGGGGTGGACAACGCTGGTAGTGTTATGCATCCGCCCCCTATGGGGTAGACAACGGTGGTAGTGATGGGCATCCACCCCCTATTGGGTAGACAACGCTGGTAGTGTTAGGCATCCACCCCCTATGCGGTGGACAACGCTGGGAGTGATGGGCATCCACCCCTAAGGGGTGGACAACGCTGGGAGTGATGGACATCCATCCCCCTATGGGGTAGACAACGCTGGGAGTGTTAGGCATCCACCCCCTATGGGGTTGACAACGCTGGGAGTGATGGGCATTCACCCCCTATGGGGTAGACAATGGTGGGAGTTTTAGGCATGCCCCCCTTTGGGGTAGACAACGCTGGGAGTGATGGGCATCCACCCCCTATGGGGTGGACAATGCTGGAAGTGTTAGGCATCCACCCCCATGGGGTGGATAACACTGGGAGTGTTAGGCATCCACCCCCCGATGAGGTGGACAACGCTGGGAGTGTTAGGCATTCAACCCCCTATGGGGTGGACAATGCTGGGAGTGTTAGGCATTCACACCCCTAAGGGGTGGACAACGCTGGGAGTGATGGGCATCCATCACCCTATGGGGTGGACAACGCTGGTAGTGTTATGCATCCGCCCCCTATGGGGTAGACAACGGTGGTAGTGATGGGCATCCACCCCCTATTGGGTAGACAACGCTGGTAGTGTTAGGCATCCACCCCCTATGCGGTGGACAACGCTGGGAGTGATGGGCATCCACCCCCTATGGGGTGGACAACGCTGGGAGTGATGGACATCCATCCCCCTATGGGGTAGACAACGCTGGGAGTGTTAGGCATCCACCCCCTATGGGGTTGACAACGCTGGGAGTGATGGGCATCCACCCCCTATGGGGAAGACAACGGTGGGAGTTTTAGGCATGCCCCCTTTGGGGTAGACAATGGTGGTAGTGATGGGTATCCACCCCCTATGGGGTAGACAACGCTGGGAGTGATGGGCATCCACCCCCTATGGGGTGGACAATGCTGGAAGTGTTAGGCATCCACCTCCTATGGGGTGGATAACACTGGGAGTGTTAGGCATCCACCCCCCGATGGGGTGGACAACGCTGGGAGTGTTAGGCACCCACCCCCCTATGGGGTGGACAACGCTGGGAGTGTTGGGCATCCACCCCCCTATGGGGTGGACAACGTTGGGAGTGTTAGGCATTCAACCCATATGCGGTGGACAACGCTGGGAGTGATGGTTATCCATCCCCCTGTGGGGTGGACAATGCTGGTAGTGTTAGGCATCCACCCCCCATATGGGGTGGACAACGGTGGTAGTGATGGGCATCCACCCCCCTATGGGGTAGACAACGGTGGGAGTGTTAGGTATGGCCCCGCCCTATGGGGTAGACAACGGTGGGAGTGATGGGCATCCACCCCCCTATGGGGTGGACAACGGTGGTAGTGTTAGGCATACCCCCCTATGGGGTAGACAACGGTGGGAGTGATGGGCATCCACCCCCATATGGGGTAGACAACGCCAGGAGTGTTAGGCATCCACCCCCTATGGGGTGGACAATGCTGGGATTGATGGGCATCCACCCCCTATGGGGTAGACAACGGTGGGAGTGTAAGGCATCCACCCCCTGTGGGGTAGACAACGCTGGGAGTGATGGACATCCACCCCCTATGCGGTGGCCAACACTGGGAGTGTTAGGCATCCACCCACCTATGGGGTGGACAACGCTGGGAGTGGTAGACATTCACACCCCTATGGGGTGGACAACGCTGGGAGTGATGGGCATCCACCCCCTATGGGGTGGACAACGCTGGGAGTGATGGGCATCCATCCCCTTATGGGGTGGGCAACGTTGGGAGTGATGGGCATCCACCTCCCTATGGGGTGGACAACGCTGGGAGTGATGGGCATCCACCCCCTATGGGGTGGACAATGGTGGGAGTGTTAGGCATCCACCCCCTATGGGGTGGAAAACGGTGGGAGTATTACACATACCCCCTATGGGGTAGACAACGCTGCGAGTGATGGGCATCCACCCCCTATGGTGTAGACAACGCTGGGAGTGTTAGTCATCCACCCCCTATGGGGTGGACAACGCTGGGAGTGATGGCCATCCACCCCCTATGGGGGTAGACAACGGTGGAAGTTTTAGGAATGCCCCCTCTATGGGGTAGACAACGGTGGTAGTGATGGGCATCCACCCCCTATGGGGTAGACAATGCTGGAAGTGATGGGTATCGACCCCCTAGGGGGTGGACAACGCTGGAAGTGTTAGGCATCCACCCCCTATGGGGTGGCAACGCTGGGAGTGTTAGGCATCCACCCCTCTATGGGGTAGACAACACTGGGAGTGTTAAGCATCCACCCCCTATGGGGTGGACAACGTTGGGTCTAACAGGAGTGTTAGGCATTCACACCCCTAAGGGGTGGACAACGCTGGGAGTGATGGGCATCCACCCCCCTATGGGGTAGACAACGCTGGTAGTGTTAGGCATGCCCCCCTATGGGGTAGAAATGGTGGTAGTGATGGGCATCCACCCCCCTATGGGGTAGACAACGCTGGTAGTGTTAGGCATGCCCCCCTATGGGGTAGAAATGGTAGTAGTGATGGGCATCCACCCCCCTATGGGGTATACAACGCTGGTAGTGTTAGGCATGCCCCCCTATGGGGTAGACAATGGTGGTAGTGATGGGCATCCACCCCCCTATGGGGGTAGACAACGGTAGGAGTTTTAGGCATGCCCCCTCTATGGGGTAGACAACGGAGGTAGTGATGGGGATCCACCCCCTATGGGGTAGACAACGCTGAGAGTGATGGGCATCCACCCCCTATGGGGTGGACAATGCTGGAAGTGTTAGGCATCCACCCCTATGGGGTGGACAACGCTGGGAGTGTTAGGCATCCACCCCCTATGGGGTGGACAACGCTCGCTTGGAGTGTTGGGCATCCACCGCCCTATGGGGTGGACAACGTTGGGAGTGTTAGGCATTCAACCCCCTATGGGGTGGACAATGCTGGGAGTGTTAGGCATTCACACCCCTAAGGGGTGGACAACGCTGGGAGTGATGGGCATCCATCCCCCTATGGGGTGGACAACGCTGGTAGTGTTAGGCATCCGCCCCCTATGGGGTAGACAATGGTGGTAGTGATGGGCATCCACCCCCTATGGGGTATACAACGCTGGTAGTGTTAGGCATGCCCCCTATGGGGTAGACAATGGTGGTAGTGATGGGCATCCATCCCCCTATGGGGTAGGCAACGCTGGGAGTGTTAGGCATCCCCCCTATGGGGTTGACAACGCTGGGAGTGATGGGCATCCACCCCCTATGGGGTAGACAACGGTGGGAGTTTTAGGCATACCCCCATGGGGTAGACAATGGTGGTAGTGATGGGTATCCACCCCCTATGGGGTAGACAATGCTGGGAGTGATGGGCATCCACCCCCTATGTGGTGGACAATGCTGGAAGTGTTAGACATCCACCCCCTATGGGGTGGATAACACTGTGAGTGTTAGGCATCCACCCTCCGATGGGGTGGACAATGCTGGGAGTGTTAGGAACCCACCCCCTATGGGGTGGACAATGCTGGGAGTGTTGGGCATCCACCTCCCTATGGGGTGGACAACGTTGGGAGTGTTAGGCATTCAATCCCTATGGGGTGGACAACGCTGGGAGTGATGGTTATCCATCCCCCTGTGGGGTGGACAATGCTGGTAGTGTTAGGCATCCACCCCCCATATGGGGTGGACAACGGTGGTAGTGATGGGCATCCACCCCCCTATGGGGTAGACAACGGTGGGAGTGTTAGGTATGCCCCCGCCCTATGGGGTAGACAACGGTGGGAGTGATGGGCTTCCACCCCCCTATGGGGTAGACAACGCTGGGAGTGTTAGGCATCCACCCCCCTATGGGGTGGACAATGCTGGGAGTGATGGTTATCCATCCCCCTGTGGGGTGGACAATGCTGGTAGTGTTAGGCATCCACCCCCCATATGGGGTGGACAACGGTGGTAGTGATGGGCATCCACCCCCTATGGGGTAGACAACGGTGGGAGTGTTAGGTATGCCCCCGCCCTATGGGGTAGACAACGGTGGGAGTGATGGGCATCCACCCCCTATGGGGTAGACAACGCTGGGAGTGTTAGGCATCCACCCCCTATGGGGTGGACAATGCTGGGAGTGATGGGCATCCATCCCCCTATGGGGTGGACAAAGGTGGGAGTGTTAGGCATCCACCTCCCTATGGGGAGGACAACAGTGGTAGTGATGGGCATCCACCCCCTATGGGGTAGACAACGCTGGGAGTGATGGGTATCCACCCCCTATGGGGTGGACAACGCTGGAAGTGTTAGGCATCCACCCCCTATGGGGTGGACAACGCTGGGAGTGCTAGGCATCCACCCCCTATGGTGTAGACAACACTGGGAGTGATGGGCATCCACCCCCTATGGGGTGGACAACACTGGGGGTGTTAGGCATCCACCACCCTATGGGGTGGACAACGCTGGGAGTGTTAGGCATTCACACCCCTATGGGGTGGACAACGCTGGTAGTGATGGGCATCCACCCCACTATGGGGTGGACAACGCTGGGAGTGATGGGCATCCATCCCCCTATGGGGTGGACAACGCTGGGAGTGATGGGCATCCACCCCCTATGGGGTGGACAACGCTGGGAGTGATGGGCATCCATCCCCCTAAGGGGTGGACAACGGTGGGAGTGTTAGGCATCCACCCCTATGGGGGTGGACAACGCTGAGAGTGTTAGGCATCCACCCCCTATGGGGTGGACAGCGCTGGGAGTGATGGGCATCCACCACCCAATGGGGTGGCCAACACTGGGAGTGTTGGGCATCCATCCCTCTATGGGGTGGACAGCGGTGGGAGTGTTAGGCATCCACCCCCTATGGGGTGGACAACGGTGGTAGTGTTAGGCATACCCCCTATGGGGTAGACAACGGTGGGAGTGATGGGCATCCACCCCCTATGGGGTAGACAACACTGGGAGTGTTAGGCATCCACCCCCTATGGGGTGGACAACGCTGAGAGTGATGGGCATTCACCCCCTATGGGGTAGACAACGGTGGGAGTTTTAGGCATGCCCCCTATGGGGTAGACAACGGTGGTAG
This sequence comes from Calotriton arnoldi, assembly GCA_963921515.1. Lineage (NCBI taxonomy): Eukaryota > Metazoa > Chordata > Amphibia > Caudata > Salamandridae > Calotriton > Calotriton arnoldi. The sequence continues at coordinate 596,518 of CAWUFW010001272.1, forward strand.
TGATGGGCATCCACCCCTATGGGGTAGACAACACTGGGAGTGTTAGGCATCCACCCCCTATGCGGTGGACAATGCTGGGAGTGATGGACATCCACCCCCTATAGGGTGGACAACGCTGGGAATGATGGGCATCCATCCCCCTATGGGGTAGGCAACGCTGGGAGTGATGGGCATCCACCCCCCTATGGGGTAGACAACGGTGGGAGTTTTAGGCATCCACCCCCTATGCGGTGGACAACGCTGGGAGTGATGGGCATCCACCCCCTATGGGGTGGACAACGCTGGGAGTGATGGGCATCTACCCCCTATAGGGTGGACAACGCTGGGAGTGATGGGCATCCATCCCCCTATGGGGTAGACAATGGTGGGAGTTTTAGGCATTCCCCCCTATGGGGTAGACAACGGTGGTAGTGATGGGCATCCACCCCCTATGGGGTAGACAACGCTGAGAGTGATGGGCATCCACCCCCTATGGGGTGGACAATGCTGTAAGTGTTAGGCATCCACCCCCTATGGGGTGGACAATGCTGGGAGTGTTAGGCATCCACCCCCTATGGGGTGGACAACGCTGGGAGTGATAGGCATCCACCCCCCTAGGGGTGGACAACGCTGGGAGTGTTGGGCATCCACCCCCCTATGGGGTGGACAACGTTGGGAGTGTTAGGCATTCAACCCCCTATGGGGTGGACAATGCTGGGAGTGTTAGGCATTCACACCCCTAATGGGTGGACAACGCTGGGAGTGATGGGCATCCATCACCCTATGGGGTGGACAACGCTGGTAGTGTTACGCATCTGCCCCCTATGGGGTAGACAACGGTGGTAGTGATGGGCATCCACCCCCTATTGGGTAGACAACGCTGGTAGTGTTAGGCATCTACCCCCTATGCGGTGGACAACGCTGGGAGTGATGGGCATCCACCCCTAAGGGGTGGACAACGCTGGGAGTGATGGACATCCATCCCCCTATGGGGTAGACAACGCTGGGAGTGTTAGGCATCCACCCCCTATGGGGTGGACAACGCTGGGAGTGTTAGGCATCCACCCCCCTATGGGGTGGACAACGCTGGGAGTGTTGGGCATCCACCCCCCTATGGGGTGGACAACGCTGGGAGTGATGGGCATCCATCCCCCTCTGGGGTGGACAACAGTGGGAGTGTTAGGCATCCACCCCCCTATGGGGTGTACAACGGTGGTAGTGTTAGGCATACCCCCCTATGGGGTAGACAATGGTGTGAGTGATGGGCATCCACCCCCATATGGGGTAGACAACGCCAGGAGTGTTAGGCATCCACCCCCTGTGGGGTAGACAACGCTGGGAGTGATGGACATCCACCCCCTATGGGGTGGCCAACACTGGGAGTGTTAGGCATCCACCCACCTATGGGGTGGACAACGCTGGGAGTGGTAGACATTCACACCCCTATGGGGTGGACAACGCTGGAAGTGATGGGCATCCACCCCCTATGGGGTGGACAACGCTGGGAGTGATGGGCATCCATCCCCTTATGGGGTGGGCAACGTTGGGAGTGATGGGCATCCACCTCACTATGGGGTGGACAACGCTGGGAGTGATGGGCATCCACCCCCTATGGGGTGGACAATGGTGGGAGTGTTAGGCATCCACCCCCTATGGGGTGGAAAACGGTGGGAGTATTACACATACCCCCTATGGGGTAGACAACGCTGGGAGTGATGGGCATCCACCCCCCTATGGTGTAGGCAATGCTGGGAGTGTTAGTCATCCACCCCCCTATGGGGTGGACAACGCTGGGAGTGATGGCCATCCACCCCCCTATTGGGGTAGACAACGGTGGAAGTTTTAGGAATGCCCCCTCTATGGGGTAGACAACGGTGGTAGTGATGGGCATCCACCCCCTATGGGGTAGACAATGCTGGAAGTGATGGGTATCGACCCCCTAGGGGGTGGACAACGCTGGAAGTGTTAGGCATCCACCCCCTATGGGGTGGCAACGCTGGGAGTGTTAGGCATCCACCCCTCTATGGGGTAGACAACACTGGGAGTGTTAAGCATCCACCCCCTATGGGGTGGACAACGTTGGGTCTAACAGGAGTGTTAGGCATTCACACCCCTAAGGGGTGGACAACGCTGGGAGTGATGGGCATCCACCCCCTATGGGGTAGACAACGCTGGTAGTGTTAGGCATGCCCCCTATGGGGTAGAAATGGTGGTAGTGATGGGCATCCACCCCCTATGGGGTAGGCAACACTGGTAGTGTTAGGCATGCCCCCTATGGGGTAGAAATGGTAGTAGTGATGGGCATCCACCCCCTATGGGGTATACAACGCTGGTAGTGTTAGGCATGCCCCCCTATGGGGTAGACAATGGTGGTAGTGATGGGCATCCACCCCCCTATGGGGGTAGACAACGGTAGGAGTTTTAGGCAAGCCCCATCTATGGGGTAGACAACGGAGGTAGTGATGGGGATCCACCCCCCTATGGGGTAGACAATGCTGAGAGTGATGGGCATCTCCCCCCTATGGGGTGGACAATGCTGGAAGTGTTAGGCATCCACCCCCTATGGGGTGGACAACGCTGGGAGTGTTAGGCATCCACCCTCCTATGGGGTGGACAACGCTCGCTTGGAGTGTTGGGCATCCACCGCCCTATGGGGTGGACAACGTTGGGAGTGTTAGGCATTCAACCCCCTATGGGGTGGACAATGCTGGGAGTGTTAGGCATTCACACCCCTAAGGGGTGGACAACGCTGGGAGTGATGGGCATCCATCCCCCTATGGGGTGGACAACGCTGGTAGTGTTAGGCATCCGCCCCCCTATGGGGTAGACAATGGTGGTAGTGATGGGCATCCACCCCCCTATGGGGTATACAACGCTGGTAGTGTTAGGCATGCCCCCCTATGGGGTAGACAATGGTGGTAGTGATGGGCATCCATCCCCCTATGGGGTAGGCAACGCTGGGAGTGTTAGGCATCCACCCCCCTATGGGGTTGACAACGCTGGGAGTGATGGGCATCCACCCCCCTATGGGGTAGACAACGGTGGGAGTTTTAGGCATACCCCCCATGGGGTAGACAATGGTGGTAGTGATGGGTATCCACCCCCCTATGGGGTAGACAATGCTGGGAGTGATGGGCATCCACCCCCCTATGTGGTGGACAATGCTGGAAGTGTTAGACATCCACCCCCTATGGGGTGGATAACACTGTGAGTGTTAGGCATCCACCCCCGATGGGGTGGACAACGCTGGGAGTGTTAGGAACCCACCCCCTATGGGGTGGACAATGCTGGGAGTGTTGGGCATCCACCTCCTATGGGGTGGACAACGTTGTGAGTGTTAGGCATTCAACCCCTATGGGGTGGACAACGCTGGGAGTGATGGTTATCCATCCCCCTGTGGGGTGGACAATGCTGGTAGTGTTAGGCATCCACCCCCATATGGGGTGGACAACGGTGGTAGTGATGGGCATCCACCCCCTATGGGGTAGACAACGGTGGGAGTGT